>JADMNL010000034.1:2597500-3797500 GCA_016271365.2 Neoceratodus forsteri
AATCAATGGAGTCCACAACAAGAACACAGCACAGTCACAGCAGCATTCCATTGGCATACTAGCAATATTATAAAGACTATTTCTTCCAGAAAACCCCTTTAAAGATGACAACAGATGATTTAGGCATGTGTTCGTAGTTTCAAGGTAGCAGCAGGTACCCAACTGGGGGGACTCATAGAGCTGAAATTACATTATCGTGAGCTTTCTAGGAATCAGCACCTAGAGCTGTGACATGAGCTCCTGACATCAGTGCCACTGATTCACAATAGAATAGTGTCGGCGTGGGAAGCCAAGGTTCAAAGTAAGACCCTGCTCCGACCTGGCCCCCTCCACTGTCAAAGCTCATAATATATAATTCCAATACTGGGAGAGTAGATTCTGCCTGCTGACATGCTCACATGTCGCTCCTAGCTGAACATCAGAAATGTGGACCCAGACCTGAGCTCATCACCCGTTCATAGAAACATTGAAAGTGACGGCTGAAGGAGACCAAAGATCCATCTGTTTAGTGTCTGCCCTTTAATTCTGATAGTTCTGCTGCAGGACTTCAATGATGGAAAAAAAAAATCAATCAGGGAGACTCCTAGTGAGGAGACTCTGAAAGTATGGTCACTGGACCAGACCTCAGAATACTGCCTGGGCCACACATCTCAGGGACGTATCATAAAAACATTAAATGTACAAACATAGAGGATGTCCGCAGATAAAAATCTCATGCCCACTCTAATTTGGCCTATTTTTCCATACCTACAGCTACACCACAGACCCTTAGTCAGTCTTCAGACACCACACACACACACACACACACACACACACACATATATCTCATCATACTTTTGTAGCAATCCCCCTGAATGCCCATTCAGGAGGCAATGGCATTAGTTTCTATGTAACACTTTAAGGCAGTACATCCCAGCTTTGCTGTTTGCTGACCCACAAATCACTTGCTGATGCCATTACCTCACCTGTGACCACTACCGCCACATCCAGATGTCTGTACTAGTGGGTCATCTGCCCTCTCTGCATATATTTGAGAAGAATAACTGCTTACTTTATTTAGGGTTTACCACATGTTCATCTCATCTGGGCATAACTAAGTTCCCAGCCTGTGCCCGTCTACAGAGCTAAGATTCAAACACATGGCTTCAGCAAGATGCAGGTCAGTGGTACTCCTAATGTGCTACTAATACCAGCTGTAACCACATTTTTTGAGGACTCATGAGAAAGGTAATAGCAAGAAGTTGAATGTATTGCCCCCCCCTATATTGGGTACTTGGCAACCTTCTAACCTCTGCAAATCTTTGTTTTTATCTTTTTTTTTTTTTTAGAATTAATTATGCGCCATGTGAGTAAATGTAAGATGCAAACACAGGGCTATGGTATCATAGTCATACATACTGTTTAATAGAGCAGTGTTCTATACAGTAATCCATTTTTTTACGCTGTTGTACCACAGTCAAAGGTCATGGAATGTGAGTGTCCCCTTCTGTGGCACAACAGCATTCTAGAACCTCTAGAGACTGCACTAGACAGCTTCTCTATGAAAGTGAAAAAAACACAATGCACACTTTTCACGTAATACTATATACTACAAAAAATACAGGATAAGCAACTTTATGCATGACTAGTGTGTTCTGCCACCTTGGGGTTCTGATTCCCATGGACCTCAGAACCCCTGTGTGGAAGAACACACTGATTATGCATAGTTGTCCATCCAGTATACTCTATAATGTGGAATGGAATACTGATGAATCTGTCATCCTGTACCCTACCCCTTGATTTTCAAGGAATACAGGCTGGGTGGGCCCTGGTGACAACTTTCCAGGCAGCCCCCACCCCCCGCTCCCAATACCTCAGTCCAACCATGGCTGGCTGTCACTGCTCACTGCAGGCCCTGCAGTGGAATTGGGCAGGCAGCGGCCCACTGGAACTCCGTTCCCAACTTTCGCACCACCACACCTCTTAAAACTTTTATGACAGACTCAGTTCGGCAATAGAGTAGATTATCGGGTATGTGTAGGGCCCACACTACGAGCGTAGAGTTCACGTTACACCTGCTGGTCCAAGCACCTGTTCCTTTACCTTTTATTAGTTTATTTCAGTTGTGGGGCTTTGCCGCTCCCCATTTCCCTTTAAAAAAAAAGGAGGGGGATATGGGGGCCGAGCCCCACAACTCAATTAAACTGTCAGAATCAAAATTAGTGTTCTATGTGGTCCTGGTGCCAGGCTGCTTAGTCCTACAACTGTGGCCTGCTGCAAGAGCCTTTGTCAAAGTAAGATTAGCAGGCACAAGCCCTTGGCCAAATTGTCCATTCCGTTACTTTTCATTACTTCATTTGAATTGGAAGGCTTCACCCCTCGCACTCACACACACACACACACACCCCAAAAAAAAAAAAAAACACAAGGGGTGGGGGCAAAGCCTCCCCTCAAATAAACTGACAACCAAACCACAAGCATGAAAATATAGCATGTGATCAAAACAGCGCTGTGCTCAGAAAACACTTACGGCAAGCTTCCTATACCCAGTAATCTACACTATCGCCCTCAGATCCACCACCTCTCTGCAATCCAAGTTCTCCCCCTTTTAGACACTAGTTTCTTGTCAGTGTCAGACTGTCACATCACCCGTACTTAACTTTCATGACAGTTTGGCCTCTCTCAGAAATGGTTCTCTTTCAACATTGCTGTAATCAGCAATGCCCATTACAGTCCAGAATATTACATTTCCAGAATAAGTTTTTTAAATAATTTTCTTACTTCTTTAAATAATTCTGTAATGTACACACATATACTTTTATTATGCCCGTGTTTTGAACTGGAAGAGCGATTTTAAATAGCAAATCAAGCAAGATCAGACAATCAAGCAAGGGGTCTCCTGGCAAGGGATGTACACAACCTACAGTAACAGTTAAACTGCAGCTATTCCTTACAAAATCGATAACACTGGATATAGGGGAAAATAGCATGTTCAGTAAATCCTTCACATCTGGTTTTACAAATTATAAACTGCTGTACGCATTTCAAAACAATATGATCTCTGAACAAAAAACAGTAAGCTACTGTATGTGACTGTGAAGCTTCTTTAGACTAGTAATAGTCACTTCAGTTCATATTTTGTCCTCTTGGTGAGACTTTCGTTCGTTTGTTTTTTAATAGCCCCCAGACACCAACCATTTATGGCGGCAGTAACTAAGCATTACTGGCTCTCTCATTCCATTTTCACATAATCCGATTCAGTGCAGCATTCTCCCTGGTCCTCACTTCCCCATCCTAGCCTACTCTTGACCCTTTTGCTGGCATTGCTGATGATGCAGCCCTCATCCCTCCTATCCCCCACCACACCTTACCTGACTAGTGCTGGGACTTGCTGGCTTGTTCCTTTTTGGGGGGTTAAGGGTGTATGTCACCTCCACCTGGTGCTGCTCTCAGCTGGTTGGCCTGCTGTCCTCTCCCGTCCTCGATCTCTGCCCTCCACGCTGCTGCTAAAGCTGGTCTGTGACTGGATCCCCTCTTGCTCCAACCTCATCCTCTTCTTAACGGAGCTGCTGGTGGCTGCCCAAACTCATCACCCAACCGAAGACCCACCCCACTTTTCCCTGGAATCCCAGTCGGCCATCTTCCTCTCGATCACCCTCACTTTCTGTTCTGCCCACTGAGTCTGGAGTCTGCTCTCTCCCAAAGGGTCCACGTGCGGTGCGGTGTGAATCCCTCCTCGACCCCTCACCTTCTGCTTACTGCAACTGCCAACTTCATTTCTGGCCACCGGGCCCTGACTTTTTCACTGTGGTGCTGCCCGCGCTTTCCACTTTTCACCGACAGTCAGTCCAGACACTGAAGTCACCCCACTGATCCTCGATGCCCGCTTCAGTTTAAGAATTCCTGCCATCCAATCAGGATGCTTGCTAGCTTTTTGGGTGCATGCACATGAAGGGATTTGGCACCAAATAAAAAAAAAATGCTACTGGACTGTAGGGATCTGGAGAAGAGAGAGATCGACCGATGGGGGGGGGGCGCGTGCTTTCGTGCCCAGTCAGTACAAAAAAACAAAGATAAGAAGTTCCAGAACATTGCTGGAGCCCATGTCCCACGGGCCCATACAATCTGGCGCCTATGCCTACCACCACGGAATACAATTTACCCGCCCTGCCTACACTGCTGCTGACAATTTTCACCTCTTTCTCTCTCTCCATTCATTTACATTAAGCAAGCATGCGGACTGGAATAAAAGTGGTGCAGGAGCAGTGCCGGGTGGCAGAGTACTTTTTTTTTGTATAACATTTGCAAGGGAGCAAATAGTTTATGTAGACAGGAGAGGGGATCTGGGTTAAAATACGACAGCATTCAAAATAAAAATGCAACAAGATAGACCCGGTGCACTAAGCAACATTGTCCTGATCTACCCGGGTCCGTCAGATACTCTGAGATCTGGGGGGTTCTGATTTCAAGCAGACCACTCTGCCCATCCCTAATATATATATATATATGTGTGTGTGTCTATCTATCTATCTATCTATCTATCTATCTATCTATCTATCTATCTATCTATCTATCTATCTATCTCTCTCTCTCAAGTACTGCTTGCAGTTCTATGTATTCCAATACTAAAAGGGCATTGAGGTAGTTGAGGCGGTACGACCCAGGGTCACCAAAATTATCAGGGGCATGAAGCATAAAAGCTGTTTAGAGAGAATGGATGCCATTATCAAATTCACCCTAAAGAGCAGGTATGGCTCTGTGTCCCTCTGCACATAATCCATGCAGCCCCATGCTCGACTGAGTCAGTGGCAGGGACATGACTGTGTCTAATCCACAGCACTGTGAAGATGGCATGTGTGGCTGGTGAAGAGGCTGAAGCTACACTGTCCAAGAAGATGCCATAGTACCAGTGCACCCCTTCCATCTGGCTATCCAATCATCTACTGGGCCCAGTCTTCCCTCCCTCCCTCCACTGGCATTGAGCTCCAGGAGTATTCGTATAGGGCTCATAGTGTTTCCTGCACTAGACAGTGTAAGTTGCAAAAGTTTGCTTTATACATTGGGATACAGCAGTCCTCGAGGACCATCATGGACTGCCGTGTCCCATGAGCCTTCACTTTGTGCAGAGCAGGGGATCCACTGAAGTGCTGAGCTGGGCATCTAATTGGATGCCCAGTGTTTCTGGAAGCATTGTCCCTGCCCACAGTTCCCACACATGACTTGACACTTATGGGGAGGGGGGAGGACAGGCTGTGGATTGTTCCTGAACCTATATGGTCTCAGGATGCACTGCTGTGAAACTGGGATATGTTTATTTCAAGCATATCCTGGCTACCATTACGGATCCGGCCCTTAGTACAGATGCTGGACAAATTGTTTAAAATTTTATTATGTATTCTGTCCCTACTCCTGATATGCGTACACATTCTAGCTACCAAAAGTGTGTTGTCGCACATCTGTGATATCGCACAGATACTGCTCAAAGCCTTTTATTATTCTATAAACACTGAGATGTGTTCAAAATTGAATAGCACTGGATTTTTTAGTGATATTCCTCCTACCACTGGTGGCAATCCCTGTGTGATACTGGATGAGGGTGCCCTGTAAAGGTCCTGGACAGAGAGTTGCATACCACAACATACACAGTTGTGGCACCGAACCCACTGTCTGGGACTGCCAGGATTATTAGCACAGAAACTGCACAGATGTGTTTACATGCAGGATAGGTATAGCTGGTGGCCGAAGACACAGTAATTAGGATGGAAGATGTTCCATTTTAGAAACATAGAAACATAGAAGTTGACGGCAGATAAGGACTGCAAGGCCCATCCAGTCTGCCCTTTTCTTTTTCTACTTTATAAATGTGCCATCGGCCTTTGCTCTGTCAGTGGCCTATCTATTCATACTCATCTGTATTGCTCTCTTATGCCTATCCCATGCCTGTTTGAAGCCCTGCACTGTATTCATATCCACCACTTCCTGAGGTAGGCCATTCCATGCATCCACCACCCTTTCTGTGAAAAGAACTCCTTGCATTACCCGTAATCGGCCTCCCTCTAATCTCATGTTGTGTCCTCTTGCCCTGCTATTTTTCTTATATTGAAACATGTTAGACTCTTTCACCTTGTTAATGTCCTTAAGGTGTTAGAATGTTTCGATCATATCACCTCTCTCCCTCCTTTGCTCTAAGGTATACACATTGAGCTCTGTTAATCTGTCTCATATGTTTTCTGATGCAGTCCCTGCACCATTTTGGTGCCCTTCTCTGGATTGCCTCAATTTGGTTAATGTCCTTGTGAAGGTGTGGCTCCAGTACTGCATGCAGTACTCCAGATTGGGCCTAACTAGTGTCTTGTAAAGAGGGATTATTACCTCCCTCTTCTGACTTGTGATACCTCTACTAATACACCCCAACATCCCCCTAGCCTTACCTACTGCTTTAGTGGTCTGCGTGGATGATTTCAGGTCATCGGTGATGATGATGATGATGATGCCCGAGTCTCTCTCTTCCCTTGTGACTGCCAGCAACTCCCCTCCTAGCCTATAGGTGGCTTCAGGGTTTCTCTTCCCTATGTGCATGACTGTGCACTTCTTTGCATCAAACCCCAGTTGCCACTCTTCCGACCATTTTGCTAGTTTATCCAGATCTTTTCTCATTCTGCCCACCCCATCTAGATCATCTACTCTGTTGCAGATCTTGGTGTCATCTGCAAACAGACAAACCTTACCCTCCAGTCCATCGGCAATCTCACTGATGACAATATTGAAGAGGACTGGCCCCAGGACTGATCCCTGTTGTACCTCACTTGTGACTTGCATCTCTTCTGACTGTGTACCATTTACCACCACTCTCTGTTTTAGACATCTGCCACCACCAACCTACCCAATGCAGTCCCCCAAACCCATCATACCTGCATGCGTGGCAGGTAACAGCTATGTCTGTGGTATGGTACAAAACCCTGCAAACAAACACTGGCTGTTTAGACTTTGCTTTGTACCTTTTAATGCTAGGCCCAGTAATCCAGTCGACAGTCAGGATTATGCACGGCAGCCCTGTGCCCCAACACCCAGGCTATACCTCATTAGCATATCATGAAAGGGGGGCCATGCAAGACAATAGATAGGCTCATGAATATTCATAAGCCAAAACACAGGCCAGTTCTTCTCCACCCTAATGATACATTATACCACCATGCACAAAGTATATGAGTCCACTAGTATTTCAGTACCATCAGTGCTATTGGTGGGAGAATTCTATATGCAGCACATTCTCTCACTTAAAGCTCCCCACTCCTGGAGGACAGCACAGGCACCATACAAACCCTTGAGTACTGTTGTCTTTTTCTTCAAGACCAGCCATCACTTCAAAGTGGAGCAGATTGTTGGGTGGGTGGGTACACATGCACTGGAATGTTGAAGTGAAAAAAAAGGAGGCGGGAATGATGGCATCATGAAGATTATTACCTGTTGCTAGGTGTTTGTGAAGGCAAGCTATGTTGTTGTCATGTGACAATGCTTTGTCCGATGAGGTAGCATGATTTTGATCCAACATGTAATACTAATTTCTAGTTTTGATACATCTTTTAAAACATTTCCTTCATTTTTCTTGAAAATGGCAAAGTCCGTTAATAAGTGCAACATCACCCTCCAAGGCTTTTGAGTTGTTCTCTAAGGCATTCCACAGGCACCAAAACAATTAAGGTTATCTTCATAGGTTAATTACAGCGCCCTCCACTCAACACACACACACGCACACACACACACACACAAACACACACACACACACTATCTTGTGTTATTGAATTCAATCATATATTGACCCATGACTTATTTATTTTAATTATATGGCATACATTCTTGATCCACACAAACACTGATAATAGGAGAACATATTCATACACGTAAGCTGATTCATTATTTTAGTCATCTAGTTTGTTCTACTGTATGCTTTGCAGTTGTGTCTAATGCATTTCATAATTTTAAGAAAACGACACGTTGGCATGCAAAATAATGATTTTAAGAGGCCTATTCCTTCCTCACATTTCTTTGTAAGTGAGCAAGGTAAAATATACAGTATACAATGATATTAATGCTAGCAAGTATTGGGGAGAAATCAAATCACTGCATTAGCATCTCTTAAAAAATGCAATGTTCGATCAGTGGATATATTTGTAAATTTGTCTTTTCATATAAAATAGAAGAACAATGTGCATGGCAGGATATTGCACGCTGTTACAGAAAACACCAGTGAAATCAATGCAATGCCACCTCCAGCTTGCTTTCGAAATTGGAGCTATCTGTAGCTTCCAATCAGAGTTTGGGAAAGCGAGGTAGGATTTGTTTAGTTTGGCAAACAATATCCTTTAATAGTTGTAAATGCAGTTACTATTTTTGAGCATGAATGTACTCAGAATGTAATTTTGCTGTAGCAAATCTAAAAAATAATATTCACTTGTCACCCAACCACGCCTATTGTTTGTAGGATACAAAGGCTGAAAAAGAAGTTTATTTCAGTTGTTCATGCAAGTTCATACCACATTCAGCCTGGATAAAGGTTCTGATTGTTTTTACTAAAGGACATTCCAAAACAGTCAATCCTATACTGTTAATGTGTAAGATACACGTTTCACATATTGTGATCACATACTGAAGGTTTTGGATGCACCAGCACCTCAGCACCTGAGTATTATGGCTACAGACTTCTTCACTTGCTAGGGTTTCTTTTTAGCCAGCAAGCAGGAGAAAGCCTTTGGTGTGTGTGTGGGGGGCAGTGGTACCTGAGCCATGGGGTGGCATTTCTTGTTGGGCTGGGGGAGTAGCTGAGCTGCAGGAGGGACATTTCTTGATATCTGGCGAGCAGGAGAGACAGTCTTCTGGGGTGGGAGAAGTACCTGAGCCACAGGAGTGGAGTTTCTTTTTGGGCAGGAGTAATGCTGTGCAAAAATAAAACTCCACCGGTGAAATTACCCCAAAAGTTAGAATTTCACTTCCATGAAATTTTGGAATACACTTTGGCAACTGTCTTGGAAATTTCAACTTAGAGTGGTGGAATGAATGTATGACTTGTGGATTAATGTATTAAACTGCTGAATTTCTTTCCATAATCCATAATAATTAACAGGAACTGGAATGAATGCAATTATATTGTTTCATCTGTGAGTGTTGTTTTAGTAAAAATAAAACATGTTTGCAACAGTTTTCACAGTTTGTAGTTTATTGTTCCCCAAAATAAATCATTACAATTCACACAAAAGAATATGTTACATTTCAATTAAAAACACACCAAATTTGCAATCAAGATCACAATAGGTAATTACAGTTATACATACTGAATACAATACATCACAAAGTGCAGAACTGCAGAGTTCTCTTTTCCCCTATACCAAAGTTCTTAACTTCACATTTATTGCACACAGTTTTGTTTCCTTATCTTTGTTCCAGTTGTAAAACAAGTATTTGTCAATGCTGAATGTTGATTGCTTATATGTGCTGTTTAGGTACTTGGAAGTGAAAGTACCATGCCTAAGAACTGTCATGTGCCCCCCCCCCAAGACATCCACTGTGTCTTTCTGTTCGGTATTCACAGAAGGGGGGAGGAGGAGGAGGAGGAGGAGGAGGGGCAAGGGGAACAGCAGTGCAGCAGTTGCGAAGGCATGAAGAGGGGGACAATATTCCATTCACAGGTAGATGAATTCTGCAGAAGGTGAATAAATTGAAGGTGGACAAAGTGATGGGACCAGATGGCATACACCCAAGGATATTAAAAGAACTGTGAAGGGAAACAGCAGTACCTCTGGCAGCCATGTTCAGTGAGTCACTCAACACAGGGGTGGCACCAGAGAATTGGAGAAGGGCACATGTGATCCCTCTATACAAATCCAGCAGTAGGGAGGAGGCGGGGAACTATAGGCTGGTCACCTCACTTCAGTAGTGGGGAAGATCATGGAGACATTGGTTAAAGAAAGGATAGTGGGGCATTTAGAAGCCATCGGAGCCCAGGACCATAGGCAACATGGATTCACAGTGGGGACGTTATGTCAGACAAATCTGGTTGATCTCTTTGACTGGGTAACAAAGGAAGTAAATCAGGGTGGGCCAGTGGACAATGCTTACCTTCATGTAAGCAAAGGCTTTGACACCGTCCCACATAGGAGGCTGATAGAATAGCTGAGTAGGCTGGGCATGGGGAAAGGGTGGTAAACTGGGTTAGAAACTGGGTAACAGACAGGAGGCAGGAGAGTGGTGATAAATGGGGCACAGTCTGGGGAGAGGGGGTGACCAGTGGGGTGCCACAGGGATTTGTTCTGGGGCCAGTTCTGTTCAATGTCTTCTTTAGTGGCATTGCAGAAGGGCTGAAGAGAAAGGTCTGCCTGTTTGCAGATGACACCAAGATCTGTAACACGTTGGATACCCCAGAGGGGGTGGAGAAAATGAGAAGAGACCTGAGGAAGCTTGAGAAATGGTCTGAGGACTGGCAACGGATGTGTAATTCAAAAAAGGGGAAAATTATGCACCTGAGACACAGAAACCCTAGGGAAAGGTACAGGATGGGGAGGGGAGTTGCTGACATTCACAAAGAAGGAAAGGGACCTGGGGGTTCTTATTTCAGATGACCTGAAAATGTCAAACTGGTAAGGCAGCTGGGAGGGCCAGTAACATGCTGGGGTGCATAGGCAGGGGGTATCACCAGCATAAGGAGGGAGGTAGTGATGCCATTATATAAAACCATGGTCAGGCTTCACATGGAGTACTGTGTGCAGTTCTGGAGGTCGCACCTTCATAAGGATATTAACAGGCTGGAGATGGTCCAGAGATGGGCGGATGAGATGGTACAGAGCTTGCAACACAAGACCTATGAGGAAAAATTAAGGGACCTCAGTACGTACTCACTAGAAGAGAGGAGGGAAAGAGGGGATATGATAGAAACATTCAAGTACCTCAAGGGTATAAATATAACTACTGAGAAGCAGGAGACAGCTGCTATAGGCACATGTGCCAGCTTCTGTGTGATATTCTTTTGTTCTTATAAATCTGTAATCTCCAGTATTTCAGTAACCACATGACCACACTGCCTTCTGTAGGCAATTTTATGCTGGTTGATGCCTGGTGTCAGATGGCAGACAGAGGGCTCACCAGATTGTGTTGCCATTTGAAAAACTTCATAGAGTGTTCTTTTACTGGTAAGCATTTTGGAAAGCTGGTGAAGGTCTCACAATTTTTATTATGATTTTATCTTCTTATGTCTGTCCCCTTTAGTCCCCCCATCCCACACCCCAACAGTCATCAGTGGCCACAGCTGCAGCCTTCTTCTTTCCAAGATGGTGGGTGAGAAACATAGAATTTGAGGGCAGATAAGGGCCGCTTGGCTCACCTAGTCTGCCCATTTCCCTACCTGATGGATAAGCTGCAGATTCTGGTTAATCAACAGCTTACTTTATCCTACCCCCAGTAGAATTGCCTTATGTCTGTCCATGAGCAGCTGCCGTCACAGTCTGTGAAGTCTGACGTCTTTCAGTGCCGTTTATTGGTCATCTTCCAACACAGGCGAGGCGCTGCCAGCCCAAAACTAACTTAGGATAAGCAGGTTTCAAAGTGGGGAAGAAATGGAGTGAGCAAGAATCAAGTACTTATTCAGATGCGGCGTCGATTTTAAGATCAGCATACTGGTGTGGACACTGCAATTAGAACCCCAGTTCTTTAAGCAGCTTTATGAAGAGTAAAGGCTTCTCAAAGCACTGGGGTTCTGTTTTTGTACTGTAAGTGGGCTGCATCTAATTCGGTAATTTACTGTACCTTACATTTGGATGTATGGTAAGCCCAACTTTAAATAAACACTGCACCTGAATTAACACATGATGCCATAGAAACATAGAATTTGCCAGCAGAAAAGGACTGCTCAGCCCATCCAGTCTGCCCAAGTGTTCTCTACCTACTTGTAACTCCTGCCTGTATATGTTACTGCATGTCTTATTCTGCCTGTGTCCATCAGGACCTCCTTGTGAATGAGCTTGCTTAATGAATTTTTCCTGCAATGAACTTGTACCTACTCCACTTCCATAGCCCTATTGATCTCCGTTGACCCCCTCCTTCCCCTTTTTCTAATATACCCCTATGTTTATCCCATGCACGCTTCATGCCCCCTACCATTTTAGCTTCCACCACTTCTCCTGGCAGTCTGTTCAAGGCGTCTACCACCCTTTCAGTAAATAAATATTTCTTCACATCTATCCTGAATGCCCCCCCCAGCTTCATTGTGTGTCCCTTGGTTTGGGTGCTCATCGTCATTTGAAGGAAACTCCCCAACTGTACCCTCTTTACCCCTGTGAGGTACTTTGTAGGCCTTGATCATGTCACCTCTCGCCCTTCACTCTTCCAGAGTGTACATGTTGAGATTCTTTAGCCTTTCCTTGTAGGGATTCCTGTGAAAATTCTGAACCATTTTAGTTGGCCTCCTGTGGAAAACCTCCACCTTATGTCCTTTCTGAAGAGTGGACTGCAAAACTGGACACAGTACTCCATCTGGGGGAATACCACGGAGTGATACAATGGCAACACAAAATCCCTCCTCCTCCTACTGGAGATGCCACTCCTTATGCACCCCAGAATCCAGTTTGCCCTGTCCATAGCCTTGTCACACTGTACTGTCATCTTGAGTTCTTCTGATGTAATAACCTCAAGGACCCTTTGATGTCTAGTGAGTATCACTACCTCCCCCTCATCCTATTCCCAGCATCGGGGTTCTTATGCCCTAGGTACATGATTTTACAGTTGTTGGCATTGAATCCCAAGTAAGTAAGAAAATGGAATCGATTTGAATGAATTGCAGGCTTTTAAGCAGCTTTTCGGGGAGTGTGTGTGTGGGGGGCTCTGCTACTATAACTAATGTGCGAACAGACTAACCCTGCTCCCCACTATGTGTGCTATATCGGAGATAAAGAGCCCAAATAGCATTGGGCCAAGCACTGAGCCCTGCGGTACCCTGCTTGTCACTGCTGTGGGTGCCAAGAGCTACCCCACCACCACCACCCTCGGGCACCCTCTCCTGTAAGCAGTTCTCTATCCATTTAGTCAGACCACCTTCTACACGTACCCCTCCTTCTCCTCACTCTTCTCCTCCTTAACCTGTGTCCCTCCTCCCGGTAGTTCATACCCTTTCTCCTCCTTATTCTTACCGGGTGGTGGTGCCTTCTGTATTACACTAAGACCATTCTGTCTGCCCCCTTCTAGGGTTAGTACACCTCCGCCTTTACCTATATCTAGGGCGGTGAGCTCATCAGGCTCCTCTGTCCAGACCTTTCTACCAACCTCAGTGTTTTGGCCCCCCCCCATTTGTTTAAATCCATCTTAGTAGAGATATACCCCTCTAATCCTGCCTTTTTTTTTTACATATTTTCTCACTGGGCTACGGTTGGCTTGGTCATCCCGACCGACCCCCCTAGCCCTGCCCCCTGACATCAGGCCGACCTGCTCACCTCCACAGATTACCCCCATGGTGGGGTGATGAGGAGCTTCCCAGATTGACCCACTGGAGCAGGATCCAGTTGAGGAGGCACCATTCGTGGGCAGGGGGTTGGAAGCTCATGCTGCCTTACCGTAGCCCATTTTCCACTTTTCTCCCCTTTGCGGAGTGCGGGTGTGCAATGACACTTAGGCACAGTGTGCCAGCATCCGCCACACTCCGCCGCCCTTTACTACACTGCTGTAGTAGCACCCACAGTCACCACCAGGGACCGCTACAGATTGATTGGTCCCTGGATCCCACCCCGGGATAGGAGAGCAGTCCTCTGGACACTCAATCCTATGCCTCCCTTGCCAACCCCTGGCAGCCCAGGCTTGTGTCCAAACCCGGGTCACCAACGTGGCGTGAGGTGTGGCGTCCAGCACCTCATCCCTCAGAGCCAGTGGCCCAGCAACAATGCTGCCTTTAATACTCCCTTCCCCTTCCTGCTGCAGTGCACCCTGTCCCCTGCATACAAGTCAGTATTCCCCCAGAGCCTACCCAAGTTAGTCAATAACCCATAATGTTTCGTGTGGCACCAATCCCTCAGCCACTCAAACTCCTCAAGCCTACCTTCCTTCCCCATGCTTGCACATGGTACCGGCAGTACCTCCAAGAATGCCACCGACTTCCCCACCCCTCACACTGCCTGTCCAAGTACTCAAACCTCCCCCTCACTACTTCCACAGTGTCCCCTGCCAAGTCATTTGTACCCACATGCAACAGTAAATGAGGTTTCTTCCTCCCCCTCACTGCATGCTTGAGCAGTACCTGCCCTGCCCATCCTGCAGTCAACCTGGGGGCAGCTTCAACCCAAATATGGCTGTGCCTTTCCCCCTTTCCGCCCCATCTCACCCATTTCAGTATAGAATCCCCCAGAATGAGAACCCCCCTGGCCCTTACCCCCTTTCCCTTCTAATGCCCCCTTCCACCACCCCAGTATTCGCTCTTCCTTTCCCTTACCCTCGCCTAACTGCACCGCCTTGTGACTCTGTATCTGTACCCCCTACTTCCGCCTCACCCCTTTTCTCTGCCTTATTCCTCCCATCCCCCTTGAATCCCTTCCCAGCCTAACTACTTCCTACTGGGCTTCCCATGTCAACCTCCCCTCCTCCCTGCTGATTTCCAACTCCTCTCCTATCCCCACTGTTGTCAATTTAGAGCCCCCATTCCCTTCTACCCCGATAGTGATGCCCCTCCCATCCCTACCCTTCCCGTAACCTTCTCTCCTTCAGTCACCACCCCATCCTTCCCTACTAGCCCCCTTCTACTCTTTTGTCCTCGTTATCTCTTCCCCTACCGTTGCCATCCCTCTCATGCCCCACTTGTCCTCCCTCCTTCAGTATGTTCCTGATCCCCCCTCTCTGTCCCATAGCAGAGATTCAAATCTATTCATAGTTGATACCTGTCCTACATCTCCTCCACCTATCGGTTCCCCCTCCTACTAGTTCCCCTCCATGTCAGTCCTGGTCCCTCCTTACCCGCAGCCATCTGCTCTCTCTTCAGGTACCCCTTGTGGTCTCTTCCTCCCCCATCAGGAAGACCCCCGCCCTTGTCTCGGGCACCCCTCCCTTCTCCTCTCTTGTCTGCTAGTGCCTCTGATACTAGGGTCAGTTTCAGTCCCTAGTTATTCTTCCTCCATCCCCCTTTGCCATCCCCTATTTCCCCCCTCAGGATGCCTACCATACTCATCTGCCCTGTCACTTACACTCCTCCCTAACCTCCACAGTTCCTCCCTCAAACTAGCCAGTTATCTACAGACCATATACCCCCACATCCTCCAAGCTCAGTCCAGGATCATGGCAGACCCACACCCTGTACACCCCTCCACTCTTTCAAAGATGCCCACCCTATTGACATGTGACACCTACCCCATTCTGGCCCCCATCTTATGTTACGGGCTCTTACTCCCAGGTTCTGTACCCTACTACAACTGTTAGGCCCCTATTTACTCAAATTCCTGTCCCCTCCACACTAATCCCCCCTACAACCCCTTACTGACCGGGCTAATTCAGTCTCAAATCTCATCTGTTAGATACTGTATTACTGTAGCAATCATAAAGCCTCCTTGTCCGTTTTTCACCCCTCAGCTACCATACTTTTTGTTCTCGGCTCTCATACAGTTTCACTTAGCCCAGTTAGAAATCCTATTGCACTCCAAGTACTCAGCTCAGTTAGAGAAATAAACAGAACAAATAAATAAGTATTATTAAAGCAATCATAACAGTATAGCTCAGTACTTAGCTAAGTTAGAGAAAGAAACAGAACAACTAAATCTGTATTATTACAGCAATCCTAAAGTATCCAATCATTGCTTTGTCTCCACTCCAGAGACCCTGCTGCAATATAGAGCACAGAGGATCATGGGCGGGAGGGTGGGCTACTGTAAAGTCCCGCACAGCTCCATTGAGCTCTCTCGCCCACCCCCTCTCACTCGCCGCTCTGTTTCTCCCGACACCGCAGGCTGCCCTTGTACTGGGCACCCGCCTGGTGGCACATTTTTCTGCCACACAAAGAAATCCAAGCAGTCCTGATAGAGTCTGCTGAGCCTGCTCACCCCCTGTCAGTCACTCATTCTGTTTCTCCCGCTGCTGCAGGCTGCCCTTTTGTACTGGACTCTTGCCTGCATTTGCACCTTTTTCTGCCCACAAAGAAATCCACAGCAGTCCTGATAGAGCTCTGTTGAGCTCATTCACTCCCCCTCTGTCAGTCGCTCATTCTGTTTCTCCCGCTGCTGCAGGCTGCCCTTTTGTACTGGACTCTTGCCTGCATTTGCACCTTTTTCTGCCCACAAAGAAATCCACAGCAGTCCTGACGGAGCTCATTTGAGCTCGGGCACTCCCCCTCTCTCACTCGCTCAGTCCTAATCTGTCCCAAACACTGATTTCTCAAAGTGACTCATGCTATTCTGTGCCGGAACTCATGGAACACAATTTGGCCAGGATGTGAAAAATGACAGCTGTACTGTTCATCAGGAGGTGTGAAAAAATGCCAGTGTTGAAAATCTGGTGTGAAAATATTACTAATTTGTGAAGTTGCAAGGGTGCATGGAAACTGCACAACACACGCTCATAACAGTCATTTTATGAACTTTCATTTCAAAATTTTCAACATAGGCATTTTAGGACCTCTGCTCATGAACAGTGTCACTGTGGTTTTCTTAATGTGTCCTGAATACTGATTTCCCACAGCAATCGCGCTATTCTGTGCCGGAAGTGCAAAAAAGCATTTCGGCCACGATGTGAAAAATGACAGCTGTACTGCTGATATGAGGTGTGGAAAATGCCAATGTTTAAAATCTGGAGAAATATTAAATTCTTAAAGTTATGAGCTGTGCGACTAACCGCGCAACGATGCTCAGAAACAGTCATTTTTTGGATTTTTTCTACCAAATTTATTACTCAGTACAGTCAGAGAAATAAACAGAACAAATAAATATGTATTATTACAGCAATAATAACAGTACAGCTCAGTACTTAGCTCAATTAGAGAAATAAACAGAACAACTTAATCTGTATTATTACAGCAATCCTAAATGTATCCAATCATGGCTTTGTCTCCACTCCAGAGACCCTGCTATACTATAGGACCACAGAGGGCCCTGGGGGAGGGTGGGAAACTCTAAAGTCCCGGCAGAGATCCACTGAGCCTCACTCACTCCCCCCTCTCACTCGCTCATTCTATTTCTCCTGACGCTGCAGGCAGACCTTTTGTACTGGGCTCCTGCTTGCGTTGGCCCCTTTATCTGCCCAAAAAGAAATCCACAGCAGTCCCGACACAGCTCCATTGAACTCGCTCACTCACCCTCTCTCACTCGCTCATTCTGTTTCTCCCGCCGCTGCAGGCTGCCCTTTTCTACTGGTCTCTTGCCTGTGTTGGCACCTTTTCCTGAACACAAAGAAGTTCACAGATGTCCTAACACAGCTCCGTTAAGGTTGCTCACTCCCCCTCTCTCACTCACTCATTTTATTTCTCCTGGTGCTGCAAGCTGCCCTTTTGTACTGGGCTTCTGCCTCTGTTGGCACCTTTTTCTGCCCACAAAGAAATCCGCAGCAGTCCCAACAGAGCTCCGCTGAGCCTCGCTTCACCTCCTCACTCATTCTGTTTCTCCCGCACTGTAGACTGCCCTTTGTACTGGGCTCCTGCCTCACGCTAGCCTTTTTCTGTCCACAAAGAAATCTGCAGCAGTCCCGACAGAGCTCAGTTGAGCTCAGTCACCCCCTCTCACGCTCTCAATCTTAATCTGTTCCAAACATTGATTTCCCACAGAGACTGTGCTATTCTGCGCCAGAAGTGCAAAAACCTATTTTCGCCAGGATGTGAAAAATGACAGCTGTACGTTCATAAGGAGGTGTGAAAAAATGCCAGTGTTGAAAATGTGGCGTGAAAATATTACAATTTGCGAGATTACAAAGAGATGTGATGAAACAGTTCAATACACTAATAACAATAATTTTATGGAGTTTCATCACCAAATTTCCAATATAGGGATTTGGGACCTTTGCTCATGAACAGTGTCACTGTCATTTTCTGAATCTGTCCTGAACACTGATTTCTCACAGCGACCATGCTATTCTGCACCGGAAATGCGAAACACATTTCAGTCAGGATTTGAAAACGATAGCTGTACTGTCTATATGAAGTGTGAAAATGCCAGTGTTGAAAATCTGGCGTGACAATATTACAAATCTGCGAAGTTACGAGGGTCTGTGGAAAATGTGCAATGCACACTTATAACACAGTTATTTGATGGACTATCGTCACCAAATTTTCAACATAGGCATTTTAGGACCTCTGCTCATGAACAGTGTCACTGTCATTTTCTTAATCTGTCCCGAACATTGATTTCCCACAGTGACTGTGCTATTCTGCGCCGGAAGTATGAAAACACATGTCAGCCATGATGGGAAAAATGACAGCTGTACTGTTCATCAGGAGGTGTGAAAAAATGCCAATGTGGAAAATCTGGCATGAAAATATTGCAAATTGGGAAGTTAGGAGCATGCATAGCAACTGCGCAATGCACGCTCGTAAAACAGTAATTTTTGGATTTTTTCCACCAAATATGCAATATAGGCTTTTGAGAGCCCATCTCATGAACACTGGCACTGTCATTTTGTTAATCAGTCCTGAAAGGTGATTCAGCACAGTGACCACGAAGTCACTTTCCGGGACCGAATAACGCCATGACAGTGCCTGAATTCATAAGGAGGGGTCCCAAAAACCCCATGTTGAAAATTTGGTGCCAAAATTCCAAAAAATGCCTGAGCTATGCATCAAAGTTGAAAAAACATATTTATGCTATTATACAGCTTACTGGCATTTCTTCAGTTCGCGGTCAGCTTTGAAGAGTGCAGACGTGTTCCCTGTCCACTGAAGATCATCACACAGGGCTCCAGGAGTAAGTATGGGGTGAGGGGGTATGGGGAGGCAGGGTGCACAGAGGGTTAGCGCAGGTTGTGGGAGGGGACAGGGAGACTGCTGGGACTGTTTTCTTTTTACAGGTTAACAAAAAATTGCGACTTTTTTTAATAGGTATTTGGCACACTGGGGTGAGCTCCCAGTGTGCCAACTGAGTGTTTTTTTGTGGAGGCAGCTGTAGCCAATGGGGGATTGGGCACCCCCATTGGCACAAAAGGGGGGGCTCAAGAGCTGAGGGGGATTGGGCACTCCCTCAGCACAAATCTACTGTTTTTTTTGTGAAGGGGACATTATGCTGATGGAGAGTGGGCTCCCCCATTGGCAAATCAAACTGGGAGGGGGGACATAATGCCAATGGGGAGTGGGCTCCCTCATCAGCAATGTGAATTAGGATGGGAACTGAAGCCGACAGAGATTGGTGCCCCCATCAGCAAACAAACACTGGGGGGCACATGCTGCCAATGGGGATTGGGCACCCCCATCAGCAAAGAAACAGGGGAAGGGGACATGATGCCGAGGGGGATTGGGCACCCCTCAGCAGACAACAGAAACCAACGGGGACTGGGATCCCCATCGGCAAACGGGGTCAGGGGAATGCAAGGGACCGCCCTGCAATGATGGGTCACTCCCTTATTGCAGTGTAATGGCTGAAGCTGCAGTGACGAGGCGGCCCCTGATTGGAGTGGCTAAAACTTTTCAGGGTTGTGGCACGCTGGCTGAACTAGTATCAGCTGCAGCATGCCACCCCATTGGAGAAAGCAGGCCAGCCTCAAAAGGCAGTGGGGGCATTGGCCACAACAGTGCCGCACCTCCACAACCTGCTTCTGCAGCAAGCTGCCACAACATGTTTCTTGTGCATGCGTGCAATCAACATAAAAATTAGCCAGGCATTTAATTGTGCATGTGTCTTCTGTATAGATAATGATTCTTGCCAAACTATGACTAGTTGCTGTATCCTTTCAGTACCAGTTAAGAATGATGAATCAGTTCACTGCATTCCAACCATTTGGATGGTGCAGTTGCAATGAATATAAAAACAACAAACAAAACCACGTACAAATACATGCTTTGTTTGCTGGGTGTTGCAGTGAATAATTTATCATTTTACTTATTTTTTACCATAGTTCAAATTTTCTATCTCAGTTTAGTTTGGCTGTGACAACTGCATCCACAGAAAAGAATGCAGCAAATGTGATCTTGTGCTTTGTAACAGATTATAAAGGATTTACATTTGCCTTGCATGTATGAAGCACTAGTCCCACATTTATTTTCCAGCAATGTTCTGTTGCCTGACTCTGTCTATGACTGGCTGCTCCACTGACTGTCACTCTAGTTCACTCAATACATTTTTTGAAGCCTTTTTATCTAGTCTTGTTTAAGCATTATACAAGCAGCAAATGACAGAAAATGGACAAAACATCCACTGCTGCCCCCACCACAACAGACTCATTTTAAAGCAATTCTCTTTTATTTTAAGTCTTCCCATTTCTGTGTTTTAATGCTTCTTTGCATAGAGAAAACATTTTCATGCATCAGGTACATTTTGCTAACATCTGGGTACAGCAAGTTTGGTGAAAATTGTAGGAACAACTAGAGATGATGTAAGTGTTAGGCTGCAAACAAATAAGTAACATTGGCAAAAATCGAAGAGCAAAGTTGTTTAAAAAAAACAAAAAAAGATACTGCTATGGAAATGCAGTACGAGGTCAATATTTCGAATGCATAATGCCACAGGCAAAACTGCATGGCATTAACAGCATGTGGAACAACAGCTGCAGGGTACACAATGCTACATGAAACAAATGATGCAGAGCGGTACCCTGTAGCTGTTCCCTGGAAGGCACTGTTGCAGAGGATAAGACCTCTGTTGGATAGGTGTTTGCTGAGCACCTGCCATGGCTCAGCGGGTAGAGTCACTGGCAGTGGAGCATCTGTGGACTGGTTCTCTTCCTGGTCCAAGATTAGCTGAATTTTTTTTTTAATCTTGTATTTATTGTTGTGCGGTTTCTGATGCCTCCCACCCGAGTTTCACATTCTATCCTTGAGTTGCTCTCCTGAGGAGGTTATTTTAATATGGGGGGTTTAGGGAGAAGCAGCCCCTCATAACACAAGGGGTGCATGGGTCAGAGAACCCCACAAAAAGCAACATTTTACTGTTTTGGTGGCTCGCGGTTATTACAGCTGTGTGTTTTTACCGAACAGTGTATTTGTAGTCACTGTTTTGACAGAACGTTCTATTGCCATGCTGTTATTGTTTGTGATAAACTGACCCCATTCTAGAAATGCCTTTCATACATTCAGTGTCGGCGGGCTCACCTTCCCCTTGCAACAGAACTATCTCCCCATGTTAGATCGAGAAATTGACCATTCCTGGGATGGGATGAATTGTTTTGCATAAAGTATTTTTCAGCCAGGTCTTCCAGCTATATAGGCCTGATTATAGTCCTGAGTATATGATAGAACCATAGAACCACAGAAGCTGACAGCAGGTAAGGGCCTCCAGGCCCACTCAGTCTGCTCATTTACCCTACCTGTAGCAAAGCAGCAGGCCCTGATCAAATGAAAAATAAAAAAAGGGCCCACACCACTTTAAAGGACTCACAGGCATGACTTGCCATACTTCATTCCAAATCACTGCTCCCGTAGAAAAGTCCTCCATAACCCCATTTGCATCATTACTGAATTCTGAATCCCAACGCAACACACAATGCAACATTTTGTGTGGGAATACCAACTTCCAGACTGATGTTTAGTCAAGCAAGCCCAGCAGACAGGTGACATCAGTTTCAAAGGGGTAACATGATACTGCTGACTGTAGGTATTCCCAGTCAGGGGTCAAAATTGTCATGGTTTTGGTTCTCCCAGATTATACCAGGCCCATCATTACTCATTCAAATGGCTCAAGGATATCCAAATCACAGGCTTTTTGTTTGACTATTTAATCTTGTTTTCAGTAGGGTCATGCTTTCACCCTATTTTATGGCTTGGGTGAGGTGGGGGAGCTTAAGTATAGGAAGGCCAAATGACTTGCTAAAGGTTACATAGCAAGCATTATGGCTGTGGGATATGACCCTACACCAGCTTCCCTTTCTGCAGCACAACGTTGAACCTGACTAGCAATTATGTAAATTAAAGCCTACTGTCAGTTTCAGTTGTGAATGGAGTCAAGAACAATGACTGTGTAATGGGTCTGAGTGCCACTTCATAAATGAGATTGCACAAAAGGGCCCCTTGATCTGAATACACATTCCCCAAAAATCCACAAGCTATCCACTAGTCAGCAGGGCCAGTGACTGGGAAAAAAACACTAGCCCCACAGACTTCTCCACTGACCCACCTGGTGCACCTACCACAATGCCACCCTCTCCAGCACAAGCCCGCAGGGCCATCCAAAGGAAAATCCCACCAGCCTGATAAAAACTCCACCATCAGCTGGCCAGTGGGTCAGTGCCAATTTTGACCCCTAACAGTGGTGCTATAATGACTCCCCAACCTCATATATAATAAGCTACCTACATCAATTACTGTACATAAATCAGTTGTTAGCTTCACAAATGTATGCCTTCATTTTATATCTTCTCAGTCCACTTGTAATTGTATCTAGTTATTGTTTTTTACTTCTGTATATGTATTGTTATGTACTTAACACATGAAAAAGGGGTTTTGCACATTAAGGTTTTTCCAGTATAATAAATAAAATGGAAATGGAATCCATCACTGATGCTTTCATGAGAACATGACATGCTTCCCCTTTAGCCACTGGGCAGACCAACAATAATTATTATTCATGGGGGCTGAGAGTTAAAAGCTAGGAATTTGCATTTGGGGACTGGTCAAAAGTTAAATAAGTCTTCGAGAAATGTTGGTCTTTCAGAACTGATGAGCTGATAAAATGGTCCCTTTAATATCTGCAGGATTGAAATTGTCCTTATTGCATGCACTTAAATAGTGATGACGGGATGCAACACCCTATCAGCCGGCTGAGCTGATTCTAAAAACATCATTGGGTGTTATTAAATCAGCATCCATGTAGGAGCACTTTTATCTGAAGAGTGCAAATTGAGATGCATATTTCTTCCTTAGTATTGAGATATACAGACATTAATGTTACATGGCAGTACATCACTATTTTAATTTTATTTTCCCTGCAATTGAAATCAAACCTTTGAACTCCATGAGACATTAAATGTTTTATTATTTCCTGTGATCTTTAATGTATAATTCATACATTCGTTTCTCAGTTCAGTGGGTCACTAAACTCAGAATGAATGTATGAGTTGTGGATTGATGTTTTATACGACAGAAAGAGATTCCACAGAATTGATCACTGAACTGTGGAAGTGGAATAATAACGTACAGTATTTTGTGGAAGTATGCATTAAACTGAAAAAGGAAAATCCTCAGAACTATCATTCTGCAATTCATGTGTATCATTCCACAGTTCAGCCAGAAATATTCACAGAACAGGTTGAACATTCAACAAACATATTCAGAAGATTCTTATACTGCCAAAGTCAGAATTTCAGAAAATGTTGTGAAATTTGTGAAATGTCATGAAAATTCCACAGATTCGTAGATTCTGCCCATCTCTAGGCAAGGGACAGAGAAGAGAGTGGGAGGAGAAGTAGCTGAGCCACAGGACAGGTTTAATGCTGCAGCTCAGCTGGTTGATGGGCAACATGATGCTGATGAAGGAAGGAAGGCAGTGGCTGTATGATAGGTGCAGTTACCTTGTTTCCACTACACAGAGTTTCCACCCATCAACCAGCAGGGCAGCATCATGATCAGACTCAGTGACCATTGGACTGTCACAGATGACCCCTTCACAGCTTGAGCTTATGGTTACCAGCTGTTCTGTTTCATGCAGGTCAGTCCTATATTTTGCACTCCGATCCCATCACCCATATCAATTATCAGTTGGACATCAAATGTCTCACTTTTGCAGAGGCAGATAAACAGGGTTGAAGTTGCACTGCTCAACTCTTTGCAGCTCAGGCTGTCAGCTCAGCTCTCCTTCCTGAATCACACAGATCAACCTGAGAAACCCGCAACATTTGCTGTGATGGATGCCAGATCCACTACCCCACACATACATTCTGGCCTTCCAAGTCTGAGAGGAGAGTGAATTACCTGTTTTATTACGCAAAGGTATTTCAATTATCTAAAGTAGTAACATCCCCTGCCCCATAAATAATGACCTGTACAAACCCATAGCAGCAGAAGCAGTGGAACTGAAGAGGTCAGATGATAGTGGAGCTTTTAATGTGTGTGGCAGGGGATGGCAGTGTATATAAAAAGAGGGGGACCTCCCTACACAGTTTGTAATGCCCAGGAACTACAGGTAAGCAATAAGACATGATGGGGTGTGCATGGAACAGATTTTATCGCACACCCACGGGCATAGTGAGGCACAAGGCCACAGGCCGAGTGCCTTCAGCCCCTGGAAGTGCAGTAAAATCTGTTCCTTGCACACCCCCAGAGTATCTTATTGCGCTTATAAAATGGGCTCCTTTTTTTTTTCATTTTTTGCAGTTAGGAAAATCATGTTTATATGTAGAAACAATAGATTTATTTGTGTGCATTTATGATAAAATAGTCCTTCCACCCACTGCAAATGATATCATTGATGATGTAATTTACTGCTGGACAAAGTTTGTCCTTTGCTGACATCAAGATTCAAGATATGGAATGTTTATAATGGAATGTTTACCATGGAATATGCTAATTCAAAATTCTGTTCAGTTCCACTGGCAGAATGTTTTTCACCTAACATGCAGTATACACAAACACACACACACAAAACAAATGCTTCTTCTATAGCCAGAGACTCAATTATCTCACTGTCAGGGAATGCAGAAGATATTTCCCTGATGAGAAGGTAAAGACAGACGGAGGATGTTTCATTGTCAGCAAAGAAACTGTTGTAATGAAAACTATAAACAATACTTAATGGCCCAGATATTCAAACTGCGCTCAAAACTGGCGCAACAGCAGGAGCAAGCACAAACCAGTTGCGCAAATGCGCAACAGGTGTGATATTCAAACATGGAGCAGAGCAAATTGCGCAAGCAACCAACGTCTGAATATCGTACATACTGCGCCATCGCGCAACCAGGAAGGAGAAGCTGAGCCAAAATGCTGCGCTTATGGCGCAACCATGGAAGCTCAGCTGAGCAGTGCAGAGCTGCCATAGCGCAAGCACAGCCCCCCAGAGCAATGGAACTGCACATCCAGGGAGGCAGGCTGGGGCCACCGCCAGCCATGCCACATGGGCACAGGAACTCACTGCAGAACCCACACCACACTGGCAACCCCAAGCACAGCATCACTGGGGTGGGACGGTTGATCCACGTGCCCATGGGGACAAGCCAACTAAAGCATAGCAGAGCCATGACGCCCCAGCACAACCACTGGCAGGCAGAGAGTTACCACACCCAGGGGTTGACAACCACAGTGCACATCAGTCCCCCTGTACGCACAGCACAGCGTGCACTGCGGCTCCCCTAAGACAATCACCATGTGCAGTGACAGGCACTGCAGGAAACACCATGCACCCCGTGCCACACGTCAACCCCATGCTGCAGAGAAGCAGACCACCCAGACCCACCCTGTGCACCCAGCAGTGGGTGGCAGCAGATGGCAGAGCAACAGAAAGGCAATGCTATGCTGGTGATACCTCCCCATGGACACACACACACACACACACACACACACACATATATCCAGGACCATAGTAGCCCAGATGGCATGTACACCCCTGCAACGGAGCACCCAGAGCCAGTTGCAAAGCAGACACCAACACAGCAGTTGTACCAAAATAGAATTTTATATTCAAACAAAAAGAGGTAACAAAACAGCTAAAACTATGTACAAGTTGGGGGACGGGTAAAAGGCAGGGGTGTGCAAGGGGGAGGGAAAACAACTTGGAGAGGGAAGTCAGGGTGAAAGGGATGGGGGAAGGGCAAATAAAAGGTGGGCTATGGCCCAGCAGGCTCCTGCTCCTCCCCCTGCCGTCTTCCCTCCTGTGTCTGTGCCGCCATTCCCCTGTTGCTGTAGGGCTTGCAGGAGCTTTCGTTGCCGCCAGGCTGTAAGCCAGGCGCCTGACATCAGGCGCCCATGCGCCTGAAGCACACCAGGCCCAGAAAATGGGAACACAGTCAATGGCTGAGACTGACCACAACCCTGAACACCACCCAACCTGCAACCCAGCTAACCCAATGTGCTGCACATGTGATGGCATGCACCCACCCACAGTGAACATGCATGGCCATCACAAACAAGCGGCACCAGCCATGCGCACCACCGCCCACACACACACTGCCCACGTCAATCACAGTACAAACTAGGCTGCCGTGTGATGTTGCAACGTGGGCGATGCCAGTCACACAGCTATGTGCCCAGTGCATGCCTGGACCACCTGTGATGCATACACAGACGTGTCGTGATGCTGCACTGTGATGCAGGTCACCTGTGTCACGCCTACATACATGGATACATAGACAGTGTCGGCAGATAGGGGCCTATGGGACACCTAGTCTGGCCATTTTGGCCTTGTCACGATCACTCATGTCCTATAAGTCCATTCCCCTCACCCTGACCTCCAGAAGTCCCTCATGGCGAGCCCACACATACAGATCTC
Organism: Neoceratodus forsteri; assembly: GCA_016271365.2. Lineage (NCBI taxonomy): Eukaryota > Metazoa > Chordata > Ceratodontiformes > Ceratodontidae > Neoceratodus > Neoceratodus forsteri. Next base: position 2,624,038 of record JADMNL010000034.1, read on the forward strand.
CCGTGACCAAGTCAGCCCCCACCACATCCTCTGGCAGGGTGTTCCACTCGTCCACCACCCATGATGTGAGGAAACACATTCGCATGTTTCCCTTAAACGAGCCCCCTCCAACTGCATCCCATGCCCTCTACACCTGGAACATCCTCTACGCTGACAAATATTGGTTCCTGCACACTGTTCTCCCCTGTACAATACTCGTATGACCCCATCATATCCCCACACCCTCCTCCCCTCCAGGGAGTACATGTTCAGTTCCGTCAACCTGTCTGCATAGGACATGTGATGCAATCCATGCACCATCCATGTTGCCCTCCTGTGAACGCTCTCCACCCAGTCCCTGTCCATACGCAGCTATGTGTTCCGGAACTGTACACTGTACTCCAGTGTGGGACTCACTAGTGTTACGTATAGTGGAACTACTACCACCCATCTGGCTGTGTCCATCATGGTTGGTGGTCCTGCCCCCAGCATGCACAGCATCCATGACGAATGATACTCACACCTCCAGCAGCTCAGTCTGCCACTGCTGCTGCTTGTTGCTGTTGCTGGCCGCCGGGCCGACGGCCTGTGGGACTAGCCCTGGCATGGCCCACATCAGCCGCCAGCCCAGCCCATCACCATCCGGCCTGTGGGAGACATATGGTGAGACAAACATCAGTGTGACCCAAAAGCAGAGTGCCCCCTGCCCCAGTAAGACTGCCTGCCCACACAGCCATAACCATCCATCGCACAGCTGCACACACTGACACACCGATGCACAGCCACCCAGGCACACACACACACCCCTACAGAGAATATAGGTGAATAGATGGTACACTCACGTGGCCTAGGCACCAGGCCCCGCCTGGCACGGGAACGCAGCCGCGCTAACAGCTCCGGGTCCCTCCGGCGGAGATCACTGACCTGGTGCCGCACTGCTCCGAGACCGGCCCCGCCAGTGACCCCACCAGGGCAGTGGCCACCTGCTGCCACACTGGGTCCTCGGTCCGTGAGGGGGCCTCACCATACAGTTGGTCATAGTGGGGCTCCACTAGGGCCACCAGGTTGGCCACCTCAACTTGGCCTCCACGGCACTGCCCTCCTCCTAGCCATGGCACCAACTTTACAGCAGGCAATATGGCGCCGCTGCGCTGTGACCCCACGCGGAGTTGTTGCGCAACAGACCAGCACAGGCACCTATCGCGGCTGTTCGCACAGCCTCATTTTACATGGCGCTGTAGCCAGACAGCGAATAGGGACGCATACATGGCATGCACCAGCGCCAGGGTCAGAGGGCATACCAAGGTCACGTAATGACGCAAGGGTTACGCACAGCGCCATAGGATGCATAGGTATCCTGGCGCCGATCATGGAGCACAGCACCAGTGCCACAGGGACTATCGCGCAGAGGTGCCACAGCCTATAGTGCCCAGTGCTGCAGCGCCACTGGCACAATGGTGGCCATGTCCAGAATAGCCTATCGTGCTCAGCAGTTCTGCAGCGCGATCGACGATGCGTAATCTGGCCTGGCTTGGCGATGCAGTGTAGCACACAACCACAAACATGCGCCATCGGGCTCAGCCGGACCTTCCCTATTGCGCTAAGCGCATTTACGCGATATTCAGCCCACATATGCAAAGCAGGCGATCAGCTATTCAAAGGCGAGTGGCGCGATTAGCAGTGTCATTAAAGTTGTGCCACACCTCATTTGGCATGTGTTGCGCTATAAAAATACGACACTGGGTTGTGGCGGCCAGATTTGGTTGTTGCAGCTGAGGGGTGAGTTACATGCTGTGTGATGCTCAGGACAATGCACATGGGCAGGGGTGCTGGAGGGTGTCACGGGATGAGGGGGCTGAGCATGATGAGGGCACTTAGAAGGGGGCAGAGGGCACCCTTTCCATCAGTATCTGCCAGGCAGCGAGGAAAGGGGGGGGCTTCTGCCCCCCCGGCCTGCAGCTATGCTCATGGGGAAATCCTGTGGACTGCAGAGTGACAGGTGTCCACTTCCACCCATACAGATCAGCATGACTGATGAGAACCAGGCCGAGGGTGTGGACGGCGGGCATAGGAGGAGGCCGAACTTCACCACAGCAGAGACCGAGGCCCTCTTCCAGGCCTACCTGGAGGATGAGCCGCTGTTGAGTGGGCGGAGGGCACCTCAGCAGCCGCAGCTGCATGGGAGGGGTAGCTCTGGCCGCCAACCTGCACGGAAGCCACCAGCGCCCGCAGGAGGCCGCAAGAAGATGGGGACTGACCGCAGGAGGTTGAAGGAGAAGGTGGCAGCCTTCAGGGTGGCGACGTGCTGCCACTGGTGGGGACCACCAGTGGTGCTGCAGCTGACCCCGACTGAGGAGACACTGGTCGCGCCATGCAGCCGAGTGCCATTGCGGGTGTTCCTGGCGGAGGATTCCAGACAGTGGAAGCCCATCACTGCACGGTATGTCATGGTGATGTTGTGGGAGGGCGGCTGTTGTTCACATGCACTCACATGTACTTCTTTCTGTTTCAGATCCTGTCTGTCTGCAGGAGACGGTGGTGGTGGGTGCTGACAGTGAGGCAGACCTGCTGGACCAGGAGGAGGGACCTTCCACCTCCCAGCAGCCTGCACGCACTGCAGCAGCAGGCCGGCTGGGCTGACAACCCGCCGGCAGTGATACGGGTGCAGGGGTGCACAGCCTGTGTCACAGCAGTCTGGCATGCAGGTGTGCCAGCATGCTGTGCCTATGGCAGTGGCACGCACCGGCACTATTGAGGATGGCAAGCCTGCAATGGCCAGTGAGAGGTGTGTGTCCCACGGAGGGACACACAGCAGGCCAGCACGGTGCCCCGGGCCGCCCAGCTCCACACCTGTGTACCAGCATGCTGGCACAGTCACAGGCTGGGCCTGTCAGCACCGGTGGGCAGCACCAGTGGCTGAGCAGGTGTCTGGCACTGTTGACAGCACAGGGTGGAACAGGTGGACCTTGGGGCTCAGCAGTTGGAGGCAGCAGCAGCAGTTGCACACCAGGCCTGGGGGACACGCCAGGCAGTGGCACTCTGTCCACCGCCTCTTGGATCAGCCCATACCTGGTCCTGGCGAACAGCGGCCACCTTTCAAGGGTGCTGTGCACCAGGACCATCCACACCCTGGGGGTCACGATGCCATTGGGGCACAGTACCTTTGGATGCACACCCGCCCCGCTGCAGGAGCTCTACAGCTGCAGGGGCGGGTTGCAAGGTCCGTGGAGGCACTGACTGTGTCCGTGAGCGGCATAGCAGGGAGTGTGCCTGGACCGGCGTAGATGGTCCATATGCAGACGGATGTGACCGCTGCCATCGACAGGCTGACCCAGGCAGTGGTCTCTGTGACACCGTATTGACCACACTGTCTGGTGACCCTGTACCACGCACCCCACACAGTGCGCACTCCACTCCCCATTCCCAGCATCGTGCGACACCAGGCCTGTCGACTCCGGGTTCTGCTGTGGGCATTCCGAGCACCCCTGATGCAAGTTTCTTTCGCGGGATGCAGACCCCTGTGCGGGCAAGGTCACAGTCATGCACTGGGACCCCTGGTGGTGCAGTAGTGCCACCCGATGTGGCCTCTGCGCAGCCTGCCAGTGCTGCTAGGCCACGGCGGGGCCGCCCATGCATCCGTGGTGGCCGTGGGACAGTGCTCCCTGACTGAACTGTCTCCCAATGCAGGCCCTGTCTGGTGCTGCCCTGTGTGCAATGTGTGTCATGGTGGGCAGTGCACTGCTGGGTGCTCTGCTCACCAAACTGACACACGGACCACCTGCACACTCTCCCAACTGCTGTCCACAGGTGCGTGTGGATGATGATGCCTGCATTGCACTGTACACCAAGGTGCAAGGTTGCCCAGGTCCTGACACACGTACGTGGACAGTCCAGGTGGTGAGGGTGGTTGGTGGTGCTGTGTGATAGCGTGTAATTTCCACATTGCTGTGCTGCTGCCCCTGTATGCTGCCTGGTGTGTGTGTGTGTGTTTATTTGAGTGCTCACCCCTCTCTGCTAATGTGTTGGTATGCGTAGACCCTTCAACTCCCCTGACCTTCATGCACGGTGTGTTCCCCTGTGTGCCTGTGGTTTGCGCATAGACAGTGTTGCCTGCACATGTCCCCTTGACTTACCTGTGTTGTGCGTAGTGCTCTTCTGCAATGGTGTCCGGTGCGCTGGGCCTGCCGGGTCAGTCGGGGTTCCCTCCGTCCTGGGGGCGGCTCATCACCCATATCATCAGCGCCACTGGCGTCCCATCGCTGTCCCTCTTGGACCTGTACTGCTATCCCATGGTCTTTGGCCATGTTGTGCAGGATGCAACAGGCCAGGAATATCCCACAGGCCTTTGGGGCTTGTACTGTAGGGCTCCGCTGGAGGTGTCCAGGCATCGGAAGCGTGTTTGAGTATCCCGAACACCCGCTCTATGATGTTTCGTGTTGCGGCGTAGCCTCATTGAAACCGCGGTACGCGGCTGGTGGTCGGGGCGCCGGTATGGTGTGAGTAGCCAGGGACGGAGTGGGTATCCACAGTCACCTGTGTGGAGATAGTGGAGATCAGTGTTAGGTCAGGTCCATATTGCCCATATCCTTGTGTGCCACTACCATGGCAACCTGTGTCATTCCCACCCTTGCACAGAGTTTGCATTCCATACATGTGTACTCACCCACTAGATGACCCGTGGGATGTTCCCATCTGAATCGATGGCACAGTGCAGATTGGTGCCATATGAAGGCATCATGTGCTCCGCCAGGGTGTGTGGCACAGACATTGATGATGCGCCCAGTGGCATCACACACCACCTGGCAGTTGACACTCGAGTAGCCCTTTCGGGTTCCGGTTATGCTTCGTCTGTCGCCAGGTGGTGCGCGAATGGCCACATGGGTGCAGTCTATGGCACCTAGCACGCCAGGCATTTGTGCTACCTTGTGGAACTCCTGCATGTTTGCTGTAGCTTTCTGCCATGTGCTGGGGAAATGGATGTACCCGCGAGCATGAGGCAGCAGAAGCGCTTGAGGAATTGGGTGAGGATGCGTGACGGCTGACTGGCGTGATGCCTGTGGTGTCCCCTGTCGGCCTCTGAAGGTGCCCGTGGCGAGCAGGCACATGTAGGCTGTCACCTTGGTCTCCACGGACAGAGCGTGACTCCGCGTGAGGGTGCTCTGCATCACATCACTGCACAGCTCACTGAGCCGCTTTCAGTATTGCCCCTGTTCAGGCGGTACCGGGCCACGATCTCAACATCACTGCAGCCTTCGTAGCTGATGCGGCACGATACCGCTGTCGTCGGGCATACCGCCACGGGCCCTCCACGGCCACGCCCCTGCAGCATGCTGTCTCACCCTCATTACAGCTTCCATGTGGAAGCTGACACTGTCCATCCCCTGGCTTCTGCCCCCCAGCTGCTGTTCCTGTGTTACCCCACTGCCCCCACTGCTACTTCCACTGCACCGGCACCCCCACTGGCCTCTTCTGTCCTCCAGGACCCACTGTCCCTCTCTGTCCTTGCTGCTCCTGTCTCTGTCTCTGTCTCTCTCTCTCTCTCTGTCTCTCCCCGGTTTGCAGCCTGCTCGAGTTCTTGCCGCCTCCTGAGCCGCTTTTATTTTGGCTCAAACCGTATCTGCGCATCTTCCGGCTGAGCCACTCTTGCGCATTGCACAAGTGTTCAAATATCGCATTGCGAACTTTATGCATGGACCCGCCCCCTTCGGTTGCGCATGCCTTCATTTCCATTGCGCTGTGGCTCAGCGTGTTTTCGGTGGCGCAACTGGCCCCTTCTCAATATCGCAGAATGGCGCATTTTTGGAGTTGCGCACGCGCAACCCTGTTGCGCATGGCGCAACCCTTTTGAATATCTGGGCCAATGTTTCTACTTTATGTGTATAAGGAAAGTGTGATGATCAGAGAAACAACATTTAATTAATTTGTTTTATTTTTTATTTAAGGTAGTTTTACGTTTAGGGCTCAGTTGAAGGATCTTTACAGTGTAAAGGTAACAAACATTTTTGTGATGGAAGATCAATTCTGGTTGTAGGGGGACTGATGGAAGATAGTTCTGGTAGTCGGAGGACTGATTTGTTCATTGTGTGTTGAGATTTAGGACCAGGATGACTGTGCATGAAATAGATTTCATGCACAGTCACATGATATATTTTGATCAATGAGACTTCTTTATTTTGGATGCCCATTGTATAATATGCTGCAATCTATTACCTGCTCTGAAAAAGTACTTCTTTATGTAGATGATGTTGTCCTGGTCTCTGCCCACCCAGACCCTATCCCCCTTCACAATGCCCTCCAAAACTCATTTAGCTGAACTGAAAACTGGTTTATTGACCGCAGGCTGGTACTGAACCTTAAAAAATGAAGATCATGCTCTTTTCCAACAACCAAAGTAGGTACAAGGACTCCCCCCTTCGAGTCCTGTCCAATAAACTCCTCTCCCTCGAATAAGTAAACTCCTTAAAATAGCTTGGCATAACCTTCGACTCTGCTCTCTCTCTCCTTCCATGACCATATTCATACTCTCTGCTGTCAGTTCACAAACTGGTCTACTATACTGCCACAGGGACTGCCTCCCTCTGAAGCCCTGATGCTGGCCATAACTTTCTCTGTCCTCTCCCTCATCGACTATGGCCTCCTGATCTATGGGGCTGCGGAAAACACTGCCCTCAACATAATCAAACTGTCACTTAACAAGGCCTGCCATCTGCTTACAGGTACCAACAGGCTTACCCACACCTGCACACTGTATTCCTTGGCAAATATGCTCAACTTTGATGAGAGGCTGCTCTACCAGTCCTACCTCTTCACCAAGAAAATTGTAGCAGGTTTAGCACCCCCTGGCCTATCCATGATCATCCACTCTTCCCCCTCACCTTCTCCACCCATAGCTCCTCCAAGCCCTGTCTCCATGTACCCAGAGTCAGGACCTCCCTGGCCCAGAGGTCCTTTCTCTACAGAGACCCATCCTAGTTTAACTCCCTTATTGATGCCATCACCTCTAAATGAAGGATTGGGCCTTTCAAGACATCTCTTTGACACCATATTTTCACCTCCCGCTGCTGCAAATGCCCATAGCTGGGGTTCCCCTCCCCCCTTTTTTTCTAGACCTTGCATGCCAGCTCGACTGCTGTTTCACCCCCTCCAGGCTGAGATACATGTCCTGCCTACAACCCCCTCTCTAGGGCTTTCTCCCTACTATGTTCTACACCTTAGTTCTATTGTTTTATTGCTATGTTCTTCAAGTGCTATTTATCCTTGTGAAAACCATAATGGTAACTTTAGCTACTACCTTGTATAGGAATTTATTATACCTTAACTGTGTCTTAATATATTTCTGTCTTCATTGTTCTATCTACTCTGATGTGGAGTCTTTGTAAATGAGTCTCTGACTCAAATGTTTGCAATTCTGATACTATTAAAATAAAATAATATAAATATTGTATTTTTAAGGCAATCTGGAGGTATGTTTAAAAATACATTTATTCAAAGCATGAAAGCATTTGAAAGAGAAAAACAGCAAGTGAACTGCCCACCAGCTTATTTTTAATAGGGTCCCAGCAATAGGGTAGTGGACTATACAACAAGGCTACCTACAATGATACAAATACCTCCTGAGTTTTAAAAGCATGTTATCAAAATTGTTGAATGGGACCTTTTTTTTGGAATGCATGTATGGCTGTCAAATGAAATGCCTGGATTGGCCATGGTGAAGGAGATGGTCTTCTATTCAAATGTTAAAGAGAACTGTTCATGCATACAGAAGTTGCTTTAAATTCCTGATTTGAAATTCTGTTGGTGGTTACAGTTAGTCATTACATTTGAGGAACTATTGAATAAACCTCATATGCAGTGAAATATTGTTAGAATGTGTGTAGCAGTAGTGGTCTTTGATAAACTGCTGTATATATACTGTACTCGAGAAGTGTGACACAGTTTATTGGACCAACATAATAGAGACTGTACATAGCAGTCAAGCTTTTGGGACAATAATTCCAGGCACCTGATGTAAGGATCTTTGTGGTCTCAAAGCTTGTGCACTGTGACATGCTTGTGGTGTAGTGGTTACAGCAATGATTTGAGGATCAGGAAATTGCAGGTTCAAATCCTGGTAGAGCAAAATATTCACTGTGTGACCTTGGGCAAACTTCTTAACCTCTTCATGCTCCAGTCCACGCAGGAAATGGGTAGCAGCAAGACCCCACTGAATAAATAAATTGTAAACGAACAGCCCCATCTGTACAGTATGATTTGTTATAGTCATAATGGAAGGCATCCAAGGGTGCATGACAAAATAGTGCCACCGAGCACTGTAGACAGAGGACGAATATAGCCATTTGAAAAATATGAAACCTGAAAATTTGAATTATTATTGGTTATAAAAAAAGGTGGAGTTAGACTCAGAGTTTGGGGTGTGGTTTATTGTCCCTTTTTCACCTCACCCAAAGGTGGCAACCCTGCTTCAGCTGCATTGGACCTGACAGTGACACACCTCTGAAATCCAGAATCACAGCAATCTGTTCACTTTGCGCAAGCACAAACATAACAAGCATTTGTCAATGCTGAATGTTGTTGCGCTGGCATTGGCTTTGGTAATGCAGTGCAGACACACATTTTGGGCAGGATGTGAAAAACGACAGCTGTACTGTTCATAAGGAGGTGTAAAAATGACAAGTGTTGAAAATGTGGCATGTAAGTATTGCAAATTTGTGAAGTTACAAGGGTGCGTGGGAAATGCGCAATGCACGCTTGTAACACAGTCATTTTATGGACTTTCGGCACCAAATTTTCAACATAGGCATTTTAGCATCTCTGCTCATGTACAGTGTCACTGTTATTTCCTCAAACTGTCCCAAAAAGTGATTTCACACAGCGACCACGCAATTTTGTGCTGCACATGCAAAAACACATTTCGGGCAGGATATGTAAAATGACAGTGGTACTGTTCATCAAGAGGTGTGGAAAAATGCCAATGGTGAAAATCCAGAGTGAAAATATTACAAATGCACAACGTTACATGCGTGCGTGAAAGCTGCACAACGCACGCTCATAACACAGTCATTTTAAGGAGTATTGTCACCAAATTTTCAACATAGGCATTTTAGGACCTCTGCTGATGAACAGTGTCACTGTCATTGTCATAATCTGCCCCGAACACTGATTTCCCACAGCGACCGTGCTATTGTGTGCCAGAAGTGTGAAAACACATTTCAGCCAGGATGTGAAAAATGACAGCTATATTGTTCACATGGAGATGAAGAAAAATGACCATGTTGAAAATCTGTCGTGAAAATATTGCGAATTCGCGAAGTTACGAGCGTGCGTAGCAACAGAGCAATGCATGCTCGTAACACAGTCATTTTATGGAGGTATCGTCACCAAATTTTCAACATAGGCATTTTAGGACCTCTGCTCATGAACAGCATCACTGTCATTTTCATTATCTGCCCTGAACATTGATTTCGCATAGCAACCGTGCTATTGTGTGCTGGAAGTGCAGAAACACATTCCAGCCAGGATGTGAAAAATGACAGTTGTACTGTTCACAAGGAGGTGTAGAAAAATGACCATGTTGAAAATCTGGTGTGAAAATATTGCGAATTAGTGAAGTTATGAGGTAAGCGTAATAACCGCGCAATGCACGCCAGAACAGCCATTTTTGATTTTTTCCACCAATTTGCAACATAGGCTTTTGAGAGCCCACTTCATGAACACTGCCACTGTCCTTGTGTTAATCGGTCCTGAAAGGTGATTCCATGCAGTGACTGCAAAATCACCTTTCGGGACCGATTAACGTCATAACAGTGACAGAATTCATGAGGAAGGTCCCAAAAACCCCATGTTGAAAATTTGGTGCAGAAATTCCAAAAAATGCCTGAGATATGCATCAAAGTTGAAAAAATTTTTTTTTTTCCATTATACAGCTTACCGCCATTTCTTCAGTTCTCAGTTGGCTTTGAAGAGTGCAGACATGTTTCTGGTTCACCAAAGATCATCACACCGGCTGCGGAGGAGGTATGGGGTGAGGGGGGGTGGGGAGGCAGAGTGCGCAGTGGGTGGAGTGCGGGTGGTGGGTAGGGAGACTACGAGGGACCGTTTTCTGTTTACAAGTGTAAAAAAAAACATAGATGGTTTCTTTCTACAGGTGTTTTTTTGGGGGATACAGTAGCCGGCCGAAGTTGGGCACCCCATGGCAAATAGGAGTGGGGACACTAGCTGAGGGGGATTGGGCACCCCCTCGGCACAGAAGAAGGGGGGGACATCATGCCGATGGGGAGTGGGATCCCCCATCGCCATATTAAAGTGGGAAAGGGGGGATGGATGCCGATGGGGATTGGGCACCCCCATCAGCAAACAATGAAAGTGTGGGGGTGCATGAGCCGAGGAGGATTGGGCACCCCCTCGGTCAAGCAAAAAAGGAGGGGAGGACACATTATGCCGACGGGGAGTGGGCTCCCCCATCGGCACATAGATGAGGGACATGGTAAGCCAACCAGGGGATTGGGCACCCCCGAAGTTGGCAGTTTAGCGGCCACTGTGCTGCCCTGTTTGTAGCGGGCGAAGCACGTAGGAAGGTCCACTGCATGTGACGAGCTTTGCTTGCATTGCAGCAGACCTTTCCTTAGATGTGCTCACCACATTAGTATGCATGGTGTGGTGCCAGCATGCTGGCTGATTGGGGAATGAGGGACAGACCTACTGGTGGGTGCCCTTCATTCACCCAACAGTGACCGTGCCTCCAAATCTGCTACTACTGCAAGATGTTGGCTGCGCAAGTGCGCCAACATAAAAAGGGCTCCAGTTGCCATCTCTGTGTTGTCATTCTTGTAATCAGTTTTATGTATAGCTGTAAGTCAATCAGAACTACAAAAGAAGCTTACTGTTCTGTGATTGCTCATCCCAGAGCTCCTATGTTTCATTGCCATCACTGGTACAGTACCTGCCTAGTTAATTTATGTTTCCTTACTTTTGTCTAGCAGGAAACTTGACAGTCTCTTGTTTAAAGTCAGATTCCCATAAATACCCCATGAAGGGGATTGTTGCAGTGACAAGCAACCTACCAGATAACCAGAGGCTAAAGCTGCTACCCGATGTGCTTGATACAGTACTGTACCTGCCCTGATATATTTTTTGATTTATGGCTAGAGTACAGGAGAGTGTGAGGAACAAAATAAGCCCGCTCACCTTGTGGACACTGAAGACAGCTGGACTGCTGGGAAATGGGCTGGTAGGAACCTGATGGGCATGTTATAGGCCCTGGACTACCAACTGGACAATAATGGCCAGGAGGACACTGATTTCCTGTAAAAATACACAAAGAGACATACTTGGTGATTTTAATACTAGTTCAAGAGTTTCATCTATAGTGTGCTGGTAAACTACTGAATTTGTAGGAAGACTATCTATAGATATGGTAATAGACCAGTACCTGTAATTTGTGTGGCATTTAGGCTTGGGTCAGTTACAAGCCATAGAGTCCTAGCACATCACAAGTGTATAATCTTTTACTATTACAAAGAGGGTTCCCTAAGACAATGATTTCAGTGAAATATAAAACAGTGTTACCAACCCTGATTATGTCACATCTGAGAAAAAAAGATGATTGACAGTCCAGTTCACACTCTGTTGTAAAATGTCCCCAATGTTCATATAGCCAAATAAACAAACAAACAAAAAACACTCCTGAAAAAGAAAATAAACACAGCCTAAAAAAATTGACATGAACCTACTACAAAACTTCTACAGTAGGTACAAGAAATTAGGGAAGTATGTTAAATAGTAATGCTTGAATGCAGTCAGTGTTTCAATTCTCAGCAGATTTTTAAGTCTCTGAGGAAGGACTTGGTTGGTCCAAAAGCTTAGACATTGTTTTCTTTTTGTAACATCTATGTTGGTCCAATAAAAGGTATCAAACTATTTGAGTCTGGATCTGTTCTTACAAGGACCAATACGGCAACTAATCTGTTTCAGTATGTCAGCAGATTTTTGTGAACTGAATCAAACATTTTAAGCATTATCCCTGTAGTAAAACAAACAAGCAAAACTAACATTAGCATACAAGCTGTTACTCTAAGAAGACACACACATGCCAAGTTTTCAAATAAATGGTTACATTTACTTAAGAAACTAAGAAAATGTATCTATATGTAATGTAGAGGGACAGATATTTCTTTTTACTGCAACTAACAGAGCACCTAGGACCCAGCAGCACAGAGATCCTGTTCCAGAATAAACATGGGATTCACTACATCTGATGGCCTAGGTAAAACATGGATTGGATTCAGTTAAACAACTACAGTACTTGCCTGCTATGTTACACAAATCAAAAGCACTCAGCTGTACTGTACAGTGTTTCCTCCTATTCAAGGAGCAGTAGCACATTTTATTTTATTTAATATCATTACAAATGTTTGGAGAGCTGTGCAAATAAAATACAAACACTTCAGATTATACTTTTCACCATAAAAGGTACTGAGAACTCAAAATGTCTGAAAATGGCAATAGAAGAGTTAAAAAAAAGTTCAGAAAATTTGGGAGGATAAGAACACCTTTGCAAGCACATCTTTTAAAGGAATACTGTAAACCCCCTTTAGGCCCCAAAGCATACCTAGTTTAAAAAAAAAAAAAAAAAAAACATTTTATTTTTTGTTTAACCAGGACTAGCACACTAAGCTGAAAGCTTTTTTCATGTACGACCTGGGAGCATAAGGAAGTTAAAGGACTTTTTTAGAATCACACAATCTGCAAGCAGAAGCTGTAGGATTCAAACCCAGGTTTGGTTTATTACCAGATTTGTAGCTCATAGCATTAAACCACTGCGCTAAACTGCCTGCCTAATAATTTTATGATTGTCCACATTCTGTAAAGATTGCTGATGTAGTTGGTTGTTTGATTTGGATTCCATTTTGGTTTTTAAAAGTGAAAAATAAACTGCCCACTATACTGGTGTTACCACATCAAAACCCCTTTTTTTACATTCATTGATCAACTTCCACTGCATCTTTCCTGGACTTGGAAACTGCCTCACACAGCCTAGCCACTCATGATGCAGTGGGAAGAGGGGAAACTATTGCAATATGAGTGGCTGCACTGTCTGGGGGTGTTTGTAATGTTCAGGAAGTATTCAATAAGAGTTGATTCAGGATTTCAAACAAAACAAGGTTGGGTATAATTACACTGTTACCATGAATTTCATTTCTGCTAAGAAAGAAAGTAGATAAAATGAACAGCAACATCAATGAATTTTAGAGAAAGTAAGCAATCATAAAATGTGGGCTTTCATCTAGAAATAATATGATGCAAAATGGGTTGACATTGTCCCTTTAAGAAAGTTTCTTAAAATAGTCAAGAGTGCAGACAGACTGGATTACCAAAGGGAGAGAGTTGCAGAGAACAGGGGTTGCCACTACAAAAGCCTGGCTTCCTGTGAACTTTGATAGGGAAGGTAGCACTCACAAAAGCCCCGGATCGCAGATCTCACTGTCCTACCAGAGGCATATGGGGTAGGAGAGCACTGAGATACTATTGACCAGTTCATTACTGGCTTTATAAGTTAGCAAAATAACCGTGTACTTAACTCACCACCTCACAAGCAGCAATCTCAGATTTAAACACAAAAAGGGATGCACTCCACTGCCTGTAAAGGTGCTGTAGCTAAAGGCAACAAACTAGGGTAAATGAAAGAAGCTACACACACCCCAGGAACAGATACTTCGGAGTAAATGATGAAGCCTCATTCAGAGGTGACACATAGTGGTGTCAGCCCAGTATTCAGCTATACAACATTGCTAATTAAAGAAACAGTTCCAGTTTCTGGTTTGTGCAAAGCTTCTTTCATTTACCTCAGCAAGCCCAGAGTGTAGAGCGATGGTGTAACCTGATCTGATTTCCACTTGCAAGTCAATAATCTCACTGGAGCATTCTAGACTAGCCACAGGCAATGCATCTGCATCTGAGTATCTGGTAAGCTCCAGTGGAGCACATTCCTGTGGTCAAGTTCGGGGATGACAAACGCTTGCATCAGGTTGCAAAGGTCAGCAACTGTAAAAAAGGTACTGCAACCTAGCAATATTTTTTAGATAATAAAAGCAGCTCTTGACTACAGAAGAAACCTGAGATACAAAGATCAACTGTCTGTCAAGGCAGTATAGCACAGTGGTTTAAGGCTCTGAACTCCAAATCTGGAGACGTGGGTTTGAATCCCACAACCCACATTTGCATACTGTGTGATCCTAAGCAAGTTCCTGTGCTCACAGCTCACACCTGGAAACAGGCTTTCAACTCAGTGTGCCACACCTGGTTAAACAATTGGAAAAAAATCAAGAACTTCCTCAAGGCTGTGAACTTGTAATTCAGCTCTGTCAAAAACCTCAAGTCTTAAACTATCTTTTGAGACTCAAAGTTGCTTATTATTTTCAGGCAGGAATACTTCAGTCAGGGATTAGTTCCAGCCAGTTGGATCCCATCTACAGTATAATTTCCAAAAGGCAATTCTCAATACATAGTCCAGATAGAGTCTTGTTAGGGGTAAAGGCAAGATACAGGTGTGTATCATTCACATAGCAGTGAAACTTCATGCAGAAACAACATGGGCAACAGGGTTAAGAACAGTACCTTCATACAACATTGGTCCCAACTCTATTCAGCATTTTGTGGAGGTCAGTGGTGTGGAAAGCAGATAAAAGGTCAAGGAGAATAACTCATAATTCTTCTCAATCACTCACAAGGTAGAGATCACATGCACTGAAAAGGGGAATCTCAGTCTTGTGATTCTTCCTAAAATCCGGCACTGGGTCATAATGTAGAAACAAAAACAGCACAGCAATGTACAACGCTAATAATACAGTTGATATATTGACCCTTTACACCGCAAGTAAATAGATCTAACAACACAATATTACTTTGTTTTTTGCAGGGGGCTGTGCCCCCCCACCCCCATTAATGGGGGCTGCACTAACCCCCCGCTTATAAAGATTATCAACTCCAGGGGGTATGTACCTCAACGTTGACAAGAAACATGGGTGGGAGAAAAGAAGGTCCTCCCACAAGTGTTTTGTTTTATTCCTCCAGAGAAAAAAAAAAACACAACATCAATAGTCTGGGACCAGGATTCGAGCCCTGGTCTACAGATACAGTGCTTCCCCTTACTGCTGTTGGTTCATCCCACTGCACCATGGCAGGTACTTGCTAAACCATCCATCCAGCAAAGGTCTTCCCTCTGCATCATGGCTTCCCAGCCAATAAAATACAGGGTACAAAACCGCACATGCAGCATTTCAGTGCTGCAGTGTTTTCTACCCTGTAGCGATAGTGCTGCATGCTGTAGCTGTTGCTTGGTACTGACTACGCTCTACAGATTATAGCATATTGACCTGGTACCCTAAAATCCCGACTGAAATGGCTTAAAGATGTCCCTCCCCTTCAGGTGATCAGCCAATTTCTCCGCAACTACTTTCCCACAACTTTCACCAAAATGGAGGTTGGAAACAGGTTGATAATTTAATAAGATGTCAGAGTCTAATGACTCCTTGATGAGTAGCAGCCACACGGCTACCTCTGTCATTGCAGCTGGCAACAATCCAGCCCCAAGAGAGGCACTGACAATCCTTGTGATGACTGGAACAAATGTATTGAATGTAGCCTTAAGAGGCTGAGTAAGTACTAAATCCAGTTTCAAAATGGTGCTATACAATCTAATAATCACCTATCAAACATCATCCTCATCTAACTGGTGGAACTCCTGCCATGCACTGATGGCACTTGATGCTTCTATGGTGATCTTCCTGCCTCTAAGTAATTCCAGCAGTAGAGGAAATGAGGTTCTGGATTTCAAAACTTTTGGCGTTAAAGAAATCATTTCAATTTTCACACAGTTCATGGGAGGCTTGCCCCCTGCCCTGTAAACAGCAAGGGTGAAGCAAACAGTGTACTGTGTGGAATAGTGTGACTGGTCTATTCCTTCCAGCTGCAAACATGCCTAAGAGTTGCAAATCTTCTTTGCTGAGTAGACTGCATCCTGGTAAAGCTTATAGTCCTCTTCCAGGACAAGTTTGTCAAAGTGCACCCACCATTTCCTCCACCTGCACTCTAATCTCCAACCCGTGACCTTCAGCAGCTAAATAAAACAAAAGCAATCTATGGCTTGCTTCAGTGTAAGGTCAGGCAGTGAGAACAAGCTGGTGCCAAGGAATCAAGTGCAAAAGATAGAGCCATATAATGTTCCTCGAGAGTGGCACTGTAACCCCTAGTAGTGTCCTCAAGAAGAGTAAAAGTAGGCTCTAGACTTAGAAATCGTCAGCAGCCATGTACTGTTTAGCATGGTAGTGGATAATCTCCCAGTCAGAGGTAGCAAAAAGGGTGTCCTGATGTAGAGAGACATGGTGCAGTGAGTCAACCGACAGACTGGATCCACTGAGATATCATTTATCTCCAACCCCACCATGAAGACATGGTTCAGCGTGTGACATCCAGAGTGATGAAATGACTTGTCTCAGACCCAGCTCATCTGTGAACAGAAGGAGCTTGGAGGGAAGAGATCCCATAGTGTCATGGACCTAGGCATTGAAACAAGCAACACAAGTCTTGGGGACTCCAATGCAGTGGATGACAACTTCTCAGCAAACTCTTTGAAGACGTTCCTGTCACGGCCCTTAGGATGGTATAAATGGACTATCCCAAGCCTGAGACCAGACACACACTTAAGAACCACTCACTCAGAAGAAAAGTAGGGAACCTCCAAGCACTGCAGGAACTACTTCTTCAGTTTCTTGTGCTACAACTGAATAAACTACACTTTAGCATTTAAGTATTCCTGCGCCCTGCAGGTTTTCTTGTTTTCCTGTCTACATAGTGGCACAGGGTCATAACAGTGTGCGAAAAAAACATGCACAGCAAGACCATGCTGTTGGAAACAGCATGTGGCAAGACCCTCAAGTACTTTATTTTTTTAATGGAGAGATTTGCCCCCCGTGCCCCTCATGTGGGGGGCTTCACCCCCCACAACCCCTGAAACTATAATAGCCAACTCAGAAGGGGTGTGGACACAGGGGCAAGAATCAACAGTAAAAAAAAGTTTCCCTTACAGGGAATCAAATCTCTTCCCCCCCCAACGCAGGGTTGGGTGCCCTAGCCACTCCACCATGGGAGTGGTTCAATCGAGAACCCGAACCGCAGTAGCCACATACACTTCCTTCTTCAGGGTGAGCGACAGGGGATAGCGATACTTTTGTATTGCTGTAATTCCCCTGTCACTCTTAAGCCCTTTGTGCTCTTCACAGTGCGGTCTTGCTGTGTATGGTTTTCTCTGTGCTATTCTGACCCAGTAGGCTACACAGTTACCAGCTGAGATGTGAGCACAACTGACTCAGTGCACAGCTTCTTTTGTTGTTTTTTCACACCCAAAAGACCCTGCCCGCTCCACATGAGACACCATGTAATCCAATTCAGGTCTAAAATAAAAGGCAATACTGCCACCTCTGCACTCCAGTCTTGGTTGATGTACCACCGAGTAATTAGTCAGGACCATGTCAGCAAGAACAGGTCCAGTTTCATGTCCATTGCAATCTCAGTGATACATATCAAGCTGGCCTACAAATTAGATATACCATCCCTAATACAGGCCATTTGATTCAAACTGACCTGGCACTGCAAAGCAATATCAGAACTGGAGAAGCCTGTTGGGCTTACCCACCATGCAAAGCCCACTTAACATAGAATTTAACTTAGACCCTTTAGATAAGGATTATGGAGGATCTATCCTGCCTTTTCCTGTACCATCCACATAGCCTCCCCCCCAGACCCTGAGATCCTAGTCCTAAACTGCCCCCTTCTACCCCCAGCTGGCCTTACACAAGCTGCCAAGTGGCCGGCATATCTGCAGGGTCAGTGACGGTATAACTGTAGCACATTTTTTAAAGGCCTTCAAAAATAAGTTTGTTATGACAAACTCTTGTCATTTTCCCCCACTGTAAGGGGTCCAACAGTGTTTTCCTCCTAAAGCCCCAGAAGCAGTCCAGAGAGACAATAGGAGATGAGTATCTCAGATCTATCAAACAGTGAGCACATTCTGAACGGGAAAGCCATCAGTCTTGGTGGCAGACCTATGCACAGGTTAAGAATTTATAGGGAACTTATCCACACAGCCAGACCCCCCCACCCCTGCAGCACTGACATCAACATTGAGCAGCTCCTGTGGCACTGCAATCCACTACCATATAGAAAAGACATTCAAATAGATATAAACACAGGAGCAGAGAAACAAGCACTATCCTCAGTGTCACTGGGAAAATGTACTGATCTCCAGTCTTCACCCTTAGCTGGTAGATGGCCGAAGAAACAACATAGGTGAAAGAGATGAGACCTTAGCATATGCATAAGTGAAAGCTATGTGTTTGGGGAGAAGATACATTGTAACTGGTTATTTCATTATTGATGTCTACATACATTTTATTTATTGCAAAAGTTTTACCAGGAAAGACATAACTGAGCTGGTAACAGCTCATTTCCAGAAGCATTCTGGCGATCTTGATAACCAGATTAAGTCCACAAGTAAATAAAACAAATTCAGGCCAGAGCCGATAGGGCTTCAGCTGAGGAATTTGGGGTAAAAATATTGGAAATTACCAAAGTTATGATCCTATGTTAGCAAAATGTAATGTAGGCTAATAAATTTATTGGTTTTGCAATATTTTTAAACCAGATTTTCATCATGGCCTTGTTATGACCCTGCCTCATGAAGAAGGGCAGAGCAAATGTTCAATTCCTGCCCGAAAGGTGATTTCATGCAGGGACTGCAAACTCAAGCTTCGGAATGCAAAAACACAGTTTGGGCAGGAGTTGAAAAATGACAGCTGTCATATTCATGAGTTGCTATAAAGAAATGGCTATGTTGCAAATTTGTGGTAAAATATTGAATATTACCAAATTTATGAGCCTGCATTTGTAAAATTCAGCATAGCCTCATAACATTTTTTATAATATTTTTACAACAAATTTAGAACATAACCTTCTTATGACCCCACCGCATGAACAATGGCAAAGAAAATGTTTAACCCCTGCCTGAAAGGTGATTTTGCGCATGAACCGCAAAATCAGCTTTCAGGATGTAAAAAACATTTTGGCCAGGATCTGAAAAACAACAGCTGTTACATTTATGAGGTGCTGTTAGTGATGGGCCGAAAAAATATTTCACCAGTGAAATTCCCAGGAAATCAGTAATTTCGTCATGTGAAAAATTTTGTGAAATTGTAGCATTCTGTGAAAATGTTTTCATGGCAAAATTGCCATTTTTTTCATATCCAACTACTTAAAAAGGCCCCCCGCCACTTTCCCTGATTTCTCCTTACAATAAAGTGTTTACTGCCCTGGTGGTCTAGTGGACCCACTTCCTATCCCCGATCTCCCCTTCAAATGTACTCTATCCTTCCCTGGTGGTATAGTGGTCTCTCCCCGATATCACTTGCCTTGTCAGTATTAAAAACCAGATCTTTGTAGTACTCCCTCCCCCAATGCCTGATCCCCTCCACTGAAAATCTATTTATATATTTATATTCCTGGTGGTCCAGTGGCCCTTCCCCCCACCCTCTTAAGTAATGACTCAGTCACCACCCCACACCCCATCCCCATTCCTGGTCTGCGAGACTGTGACCAGCACAGCCCTCCTCTCACCACTTTTTTTTCTGAGCATTGCCCATCCCATTAAAATGGAGTTGTGTTATACATAGAAGTTGATGGCAGATAAGGACCACAAGGCCCATCCAGTCTGACCATTTTTTTTTCTACCTTATAAATGTGCCATCGGCCTCTGCTCTGTCAGTGGCCTATCTATTCATAGTCATTTGTATTGCTCCCTTATGCCTATCCCATGCCTGTTTGAAGCCCTGCACTGTATTCATAGCCACCACTTCTTGTGGTAAGCCATTCCATGCATCCACCACCCTTTCTGTGAAAAAGAATTTCCTCTCATTCCCCCTTAATCGGCCCCCCTCTAATCTCATGCTGTGTCCTCTTGTCCTGCTATTTTTCTTATATTTAAACATGTTAGACTCTTTCACCTTGTTAATGCCCTTAAGGTGTTTGAATGCCTCGATCATATCACCTCTCTCCCTCCTTTGCTCAAGGGTATACATTTTGAGCTCTGTTAATCTGTCCTCATATGTTTTCTGATGCAGTCCCTGCACCATTTTGGTTGCCCTTCTCTGGACTGCCTCAATTTGGTTAATGTCCTTGTGAAGGTGTGGCCTCCAATACTGCACAGTACTCCAGATGGGGCCTAACCAGTGTCTTGTATAGAGGGATTATTACCTCCCTCTTATGACTTGTGATACCCCTACTAATACACCCTAACACCCCTAGCCTTACCTACTGCTTTAGAGGTCTGCTTGGATGATTTCAGGTTATCAGTGATGATGATGCCCAAGTCTCTTTCTTCCTTTGTGACTGCTAGCAACTCCCCTCCCAGCCTATAGATGGCTTCAGGGTTTCTCTTCCCTATGTGCATGATTTTGCACTTCTTTGCATTAAATCTCAGTTGCCACTCTTCTGACCATTTTGCTAGTTTATCCAGATCTCTTCTCATTCTGCCCACCCCATCTGGATCATCTACCCTGTTGCAGATCTTGGTGTCATCTGCAAACAGACAAGCCTTACCCTCTAGTCCATCTGCAAGGTCACTAATAAGATGTTGAAGAGAACTGGCCCCAGAACTGATCCCTGAAATTCCTACTTGTGACTTGCATCTCTTCTGACTGTATACCATTTACCACCACTCTCTGTTTTCCTGCCCGTCAACCAGTTTGCCACCCAGTTGACCAACTTCGACCCATCCCGAGCCTACCAGCTTATTTATCAATCTTCTATGTGGAACCTGCACAAAAGCTTTGCTGAAGTCAAGGTAAGCTTACATCAACTGCTCCTCTGGTCCACCACTCTGGTTACCCAGTCAAAGAAATCTATGAGATTAGTTTGACAGGACCTTCTTTGTAAACTCCATGCTGTCTTGGATCCTGTGCCCCTATGGATTCCAGGTGTTGCACTATCCTTTCCTTAAGGAGTGCCTCCATAATCTTGCCCACTACTGAGGTAAGACTGACTGGTCTGTAGTTCCCCGCCTCCTCCCTGCTACCACTCTTGTGGAGCGGGATCACATGAGCCCTTCTCCAGTCTTCTGGGACCTCTTCTGTGCTCAGAGACTCACTAAACAGTTCTGCTAATGGCTGTGCTAGTTCCACCTTTAGCTCCTTAAGTACCCTGGGATGTATGCTATCAGGTCCCTTTGCCTTATCCACCCTGAGTTTAGCAAGCTCTTGTAGGACCCTTTCTTTTGTTAAGGGAGTAGTGTTCACCTCCTTCCCCCCTGTGTCCATGACACATATTATATTATAAAATATACAACATTAAAATTATGTCTGGTCACCATATATTATTGATGGGCAGTGTCCATGAAAGTCCACAAAGATTCTTGGATGCTGTTTCTTGAATTTTTATGAACCAAGTCAAGTTTATTGTGAATGGATATATCCTTTGAGCATGCAAATTTGCAAGGAGGACCCCTGGGGCAAACATACATCAAGTACAATACATAGTGAATACATGATAGAGGATAACAAATACATAGTGTCAAAACAGCAAGAAAGATATCAGATTCTAATGGCTATTATTTACAATATATACAATAAGTAACCAGACTGTCATACAATTAGGAACAATTTACAAGCATAAATGTAATAAGAGTGTAACTGAATGTAGACAGAGGAAGGGTGGATATCAATAAGTACTGTATAGTAGGTCGATACAAGCAATAGAGGTCATGGGGGAATTCAGAGGAACAGACATAATGAAGAGGGCAATAAAGTGGCGGAAGTGAGGGGAATGGTAATTATGAGGTAAGAGTTCAGTAACAATGGCAAGTGTCTATAGTAAATTTGATCACAAGGGATTTGAATGCATTTAATGGGATTAGGGTGCAAAGCTTTAAGTTTAGCTTGTAGCTTGTTCTAGGCAGTAGGATGTGCATGGCTGATAGCCAATTTGCCATACCGTATACAAAAGTTGGGTAAATCCAGAAAAATATATGAATTTTTCCATAGAGCATATGAACTTTGGGAGCAATGAAGGAGATTAGCAATGTAAGGGGGAAGTTTGTTCAAAAGTGCTTTGTATACCCATAAATAGATATGTAGTAGTCTCCTGGAGGCCAGGGAGGTCCAGTTCACATCTTTATGCAGAGTGCAATGATGGGTTCTGTGGGGAGCATTGGTAACAAAGCAGATAGCTCAATGGTATAAGATGTGTAGGTAGGTGGCTGTGC
Organism: Neoceratodus forsteri; assembly: GCA_016271365.2. Lineage (NCBI taxonomy): Eukaryota > Metazoa > Chordata > Ceratodontiformes > Ceratodontidae > Neoceratodus > Neoceratodus forsteri. Next base: position 2,646,323 of record JADMNL010000034.1, read on the forward strand.
AGTTATTATTGATGATATCTGCATAGTTGAAGAGAGGCAAGGAGGTGGCCTGGACTAATCTGTGTCTGGAATCCTGGGAGAACAAGGATTTGTTTCTAAAGAAGAAACCCAACCGTAGCTTCAGCTTTTTGATTAGTGCTTCAAGATGAGAGGAAACAGAAAGGTTGGAGTCTAGCAGGAAACCTAAATACTTAAATCTGTCTACTACTTTGAGCGTGTCACCCAGTAAGGTTGTGATAGGTGGAGAAGGATAGTGATTTGGAAGGGAATTTGAAGAGTTAGGTTGATGGAAATACATTACTTTGGTTTTATTAGCATTCAGTAAAAGTTTAGAGTTAAGTAAATTTAGCTGTAGTTGGTTAAAATCTGCCTGGAGCTCAGAATAAACTTGTGCAAATGAAGGTTTGGAAGTATAGAGTACTGTATCATCTGCGAATAGATGCATTTTTGAGCATGTAATGTTGCTGCTCAAGTCATTGACATATAGAAAAAACAGTAGAAGGCCCAAGATAGAGCCCTGGGGGACTCTTTTATCAGAGGAAGTAGGGAGGAGAATGTCCCATTTGCCTTGATTTGTTGCTGTCTGCCAGTGAGGTAATTACCAAACCAGTTTACTGCCGGGGTCCCAAGTCCATAGTCCTTTAATTTTTCCAGGACAAGGCCACAGTTGCCCGTACTGAAGGCCTTACCTAGGTCCAAGAATACAGCCCCTGTAACCTGTTTATGGTCCATAGCCTCTAATCAATCATTAGAGATGTTTGCTAAAGCAGATGTAGTGCTGTGATGTCATCTGAAGCCATATTGCAGTGTTAACTAGATTGTGTTTGTCAAGATACTCCCTGACCTGAATACTTACCAATTTCTCAAGTAGCTCAGAGTGGACCGGTAAGATTGAAATATACCTGTGGTTATTTATATTGCTGGGGTCTCTGGATTTGAACAGGGGCAGTATGTGAGCTACTTTCCATTCTTGGGGTACTGTTCATTCCGATAAGGACAAGTTGAATAAATGGATGATGGGAGGTGTCAGGTAGCGGTATCCTATTTTCAAGAAAAAGGGATCGATACTGTCAGCTCCAGCACTCTTTTTTTATATACAGTTGAAGTAATTGATCTTCGACCTGCTTCTGTGTTATGGTAGAGAAAGTGGAGATAACATGGGAGGAAAGCCTGGATGGCGGAGTTGTGGAGATGGTGGTGGAGCGTATGGTAGCCCGCCTGAGAGGTATCAAATGCAAGACCACACAGGAGTGTCCCAGCTGAGGCACTTACTTCTTCCTCACCTCTATCTGTATGTGATCCATAAATATGCATACCACACTCCTGTATGATTATTACGAGTAAATATTTGTGTTGCCATTGGAGTTGTGCATTTGAAAAAAGTGTAATGTGCTCAGGGACAGCCCAGGTTCCAGTTGTCTTGTGGTACAGCTGGTTAGCGCAATCAGAACGGTATTCTGGGTGGCCTGGGTTCAAGTCCCAGCTGAGACACATACTTCTTTCTCACCTCTGTTTGTATCAAATGCAAGACCAGCTGTCACGAAATGTGTGTTAAGCCTGTCTAGAGTCAGAGATTTGTCAGTAATAATAGAGCCGTGTGACCTGATTTTGAAGGGCAAGGTTTGGGGTGCTTTGCAACCTTCTGCTGATTTAAACACATGCCATATTTTGATGGGTTCCCTTTTGCAGTCTTGAGGATGTTCAAATAGTACTTCTCTTTGGTTTTTCTAACCAGCCTAGTGCATGCATTGCTACATGTCCTAAAAGCTGTCCAGTCTCCAGTGGATTTGGTGCACCTTGCAGCTGCCCATAGCTGATCTCTTTTTATTAATGCTTTTTTAACGTCCCTGTTGAACCATGGGTAGAGACATTTTTTACCCTACATTTGACCATTGAGGCATGGTTATTTATGACACTAGTAAAGGTGGAATTGAAGCTGTGTAGGGCTTCATTGATAATTGCAGCTAGATAGAATCCCTGCCAGTTGATGTACCTCAGGTCTGCCAAGATGTTGGCTGTGTTAAATTTATTTCAGTTCCTCTTTGTAACAAATTTACCAGGTCGGGGGTAGGTTTTAGTAAATTCCTAACACACATACGACAATATTATGATCATTAAGATCATTGTGGTAAACAGCTACATGAGTGATTTTGAGCAGTCTGTTCGTTATGATAAGGTGTATTAGCAAGCTTGTGAGGTGGTTCTAATAATTTGGTCTTGTGGGTTCATTAATGACTTGATTTAGGCTTAGCTTGTCACAGAGGTTCTTTAACAGGCTTGATTTTGGACTGAGCCAGTCCAAATTTAGGTCTCCGAGAATGATCAATTCATTTGAGATGGTATCTTTGTACATGTGATAGGAGCTCATCTAAACCCCCTGAAGGTGATCTATAGCAGCCTAGTATGTTAACTGATTCAGCTGGAGAGATGAGTAGTTTCAGAGCAAGGCATTCAAATTCCTTTGGCTTAGAAATGGCATGGAGGTCAGAAGCAGATAGCCTATCTTTTACATAGATGACTATCCCTCCTCCCTTGTAGGTCTGTCAACACGATATAAGGAAAAAGATGGTAAGGTCAGCACTTTGTCCAAGGTGACACCCTTTAACCAGGTTTCTGTTAAAACCAAGATATCCGGGATAGTATGGGATACCCAGGCTTGAATGTCAGTCAGATTTTTTTGAAGGCTGCAGATGTTTCTAAGCATCATTTTTAGGCCCTTAACTGATGCAAGGTTGGCAAGGGACTCTAAGGGGAAGATAGGTCCTGGATTCAGCTCTGTGTTGCCTGTGCATAGGTGAATAGGAATATTTGCTTTAGCCATAGCTTTAAGGGATTACTATTCATTTTATAATTATGTTCGCAAATACAGCGTGCCAATGTGGACTGCTTTTTGTGTCTAGTGAGGTAGTAATGCAAAGATACACAAAGCACTATAATGGCACGGAACATTAGGGGACTGGCAGGAGCTGAAGGAACACTGGAGTAACATGCAGCACTGTGAGCAAGCTCTGCTGTGTGCGAAGGAGAGCAGCTAGCTCTCTTGGATGTCTCTGGCAGTGGCTGAAGGAACCTTTTTAAACTTTTATGTTCAGTTCTTACATATAGCTGAGCAAACTTACAAATACTACGTCAACATGTTTCACCAAATGCAGGAAGAAATATTCAGTAGCTACATACTTTTTTAAAACCACAAACATGATTTAGAAAAATTAAAAAACACTAATCTACAGCTTGTGGAGAAAAACTCTGCAGATCCACAACTTGCAGAACAAAAGCCACAAGGATCCAAAATTCCACAAGTATGAAGTTTGGTAAAAAAAAAAGAAAACATTTTCCCCCTAAATCTACCTTTTTTCTTGAACAGTGAAAAAAGAATTCCACAAATGTTCATCTGCAAACTTTTAATCTGCCTACACCTTTTATGAACATGACAGTGCACTTTAAGGTACTTGACCAATTCTTTAACATTACTGACAAATTTGAGGCACTTGGGTGAATATTCATGAGCTGAGTATATGAACTGTTTTTGAGTACTGTAAGTCATGATCAGTAGATGATCATTTTGACTGGGTTGTCCATGAAGGGGCTTTAATTAAAAAAGGTTAACAGCAAGTATTATTCAAATGCTATGCCTGCAATTCAATTGGTGGGAGCAACCAGCCAAGTCTCCTGCCTAAGCTATTTAATCTAGCTCCCTCCAGCCTCACTCAGAAGCATTGTTTCCTTGCTGCATCTGGAGGTTCTGCTCCCTGTCCTTTTTCTCCCAGTGTTTGTCTCCCACTTTCTCTTTGTGATTCTGGACTTTCTGCTTGGTTTGTGTCTTCCCAGTATAGCGCATAGGTAGTAGAAGCAGTATAGCATAATGGTTAAGGGCACTGAACTGGCCGGCCCGGTGGCGCTGAGGGTTGAGGTGCTGGATGCCACACCTTGTGCCACACCAGCAACCTGGGTTCGGGAATGAGCCAGGGCCATCGGGGGTCAGCAGGGAAGGAGAAGATTGAGCATTCGGAGGACTGCTCTCTTCTCCTGGGGTGGGATCCTGGGTGCACTGTGCTCTGTGGTGGCTCCCAGAGGAGGCATGGGGCAATTTGCTCAGTAGCATGGCATGTAGAGGGGGTTGGCATTGGCAAGACATCTGTCGGCAGTCCTGCGCTGGCATCCATTGCATGCCATGCCAATGGGGGAAAAAAGTAAGTCAAATCCCTACCTCCTGATAGGTGAAGAATGGTCCAGTGCTAGCTACCACATCCAGTGTCAAATCTCTCTGCTCGCTCCTCTGCTTTCCTCCTTTTCCTGACTAGGCTGTTCTTCTAGACTGTAGATAGAGCACCAGATAGGAGTATCGACAGTCCCGCCGCCTTGGGGGGCTCAGAGCCGGGGGTGTTGGGCAGCCAGGTTAGCGGATGGAGAACCACCTCCAGAGGAGCCAGGTGGAGGACTTCAGATGGGCGGGATCAGGCTTCAAGCCGTGTGTCCATCCAGAGAGAGTTTCGGGTAAAGACAGAGCCATAAATAGAGTTAAAAAAAAAAAAAGAGCACTGAGCTGCAAACCTGGATATCTGGTTTTGAATCCCATCAGCCCCCATCTGCATACTGTGTGACACTGAGTAAGTCACTTAACTTCCTTGTGCTCCTAGGTAGCACCTAGAAACAAGTTCTGGCTTAATGTGCCTTTCCTGGTTAATTATAGGACAAAACAACCCACACCAGGCTAATGCTGTTGCAAATAGATAATTTATTGAGAGTAAAGCATACAAAAATAAGAGAGTCACAAAAACCTGTGCATAACAGAGCTCTGTTTTGCACGGGTTTTTGTGACTCTCTTATTTTTGTATGCTTTACTCAGAATAAATTATCTATTTGCAACAGCTTTAGCCTGGTGCTGGTTGTTAAGGCCTATAGATACTATTTTTATGTTGGCACGCTTGCGCAGCCAACATCTTGCGGTAGTGCAGCTTTGGAGGCGCGGTGGCTGTTGGGCGAATGCAGGGCATGCACCAGTAGGTTCATCCCTCATTCCCCAATCAGCCTGCATGCCGGTGCCACGCCATACATACATAATGTGGTGAGCACATCTAAGAAAAGGTCCACTGCAATCTGAGCAAACCTTGTCAGATGCAGCGGACCTTCCCTGGATGTGCTCGCTGACATTATGAGCATGGCGGCACAGTGGCCACCAAACTGCCGACTTCAGGGGTGCCCAATCCCCTGTTGGTTTACTCCACCTCTCTGTATGTGCCAACAGGGGAGCCCACTCCCCATCAGCATAAACCACCCCATTGCTAAATGCCAAGGTGCCCAATCCCGCCTTTCGGCCCCCGCTTTCTTTGTGTGCCGGCAGGGGATCCCAATCCCCGTCAGCTACAGACCCCAAACATTTAGATGGCATGCTGGGGAGCCCACCCCAGCGTACAAATCTCTGAAACAAAAAACTGTCCCGCGATAGTTTTTTTTTTTTTGTCACCTGCAAAACGAAAACTGTCCTCATAGTCTCCCTGCTTCCCACCCTACACCACCTCTATGCACCCTGCCTCCCTACCCTCACCCCATACTTACCTCCGGAGTCTGTGCGATGATCTTCGGTGGACCGGGAACACGTCTGAACTCTTCAAAGCTGATCGCAAACTGAGGAAATGCAGGTAAGATGTATAATGGAATGAATAGGGTTTTTCAACTTTGCTGCATATCTCAGGCATTTGTGGGAATTTTGGCCCCAAATTTTCAACATGGGATTTTTGGGACTCCTCCTGATGAATTCTTGCACTGTCATGGCGTTATTCCGTCCTGAAAGGTGATTTCACAGTCACTGTGTGGAATCACCTTTTCGAGGTAATATGAGCAGATGCCCTGTCTCCCACTGTTTATGAGGGGGGCTCTCAAAAGGCCTATGTTGCAAATTTGGTGGGAAAAATCCAAAAAAATTATTGTTTTACGAGAGTGCATTGCGCAGTTGCTACACATGCTCATAAGTTAGCAAATTCAAATATTTTCATGCCAGATTCTCAACATTGGCATTTTACCACACCTTCTTGTGAACTGTACAGCTGTGAGTTTTCACATCCTGGCTGAAATGTGTTTTTGCACTTTTGGCGCAGAATAACAGGGTCACTGTGCGAAATCAGTGTTCAGGACACATTCGAAAATGACAGTGATACTGTTCATGAGCAGAGGTCCTAAAATGCCTGTATTGAAAATTTGCTGACAATACTCCATAAAATGACTGTGTTATGAGCGTGCTTTGCGCAGTTTGCATGCACACTCATAAGTTCGCAAACTTATAATGTTTTCACTCCAGATTTTCAACAGTGCTATTGTTCTGCACCTCCTAATGAACAGTACAGCTGTCATTTTTCACATCCTGACCAAAATCTGTTTTCACAGTTCCGGCGCAGAATAGCGTGGTTGAGGTGGAAAGCCCATGTTCAAGACACATTATGAAAGTGGCAATGACACTGTTCATTAGCAGATATCCTAAAATGACTATGTTGAAAATTTGGGGACAAAAGTCAATAAAATGAGTGTTTTGCAAGCATGCATTGTGCAGTTGGCATGCACACTCGTGACTTTGTGAATTTGTAATAGTTTCACTCCAGCTGTTCATCATTGGCAATTTTCCCTACCTCCTTATGAACAGTACAGCTGGCTGAAATGTGTTTTTTGCATGTCCAGCGCAGAATTGCATGGTCGTTGTGTGAAATCAGTTTTCGGGACAGTTTGAGGAAATGACGGTGACACTATTCATGAGCAGAGGTCCTAAAATGCCTATGATGAAAATTTGGTGCGGAAAGTCCATACAATGTCTGTGTTGCAAGTGTGCATTGCGCAGTTTCCACGCACCCTTGTAACTTCGTCAATCTGCAATATTTTCATGCCACATTTTCACCACTGGCATTTGTGCACACCTCCTTATCAACAGTCCAGCTGCCATTTTTCACAGCCTGCCCAAAACATGTTTCCGCAGCTGTGACATGCTCGCTGTGCAAAATCACCTTTTGGGGCACATTAACAAAATCACAGCTATGCTATGCGTCTCTAGCTCTACCACTGCCAATGCCAGCACGACAACATTCGGCATTGACAAATGCTTGTTTGATCTGGCACAGGCTGTTTAGATTGGAGAGGTAACATCTGGTATGCCCTTTCCTGGTCAAACAATTTTCCCTTCCCCCCCTTTCCCTTTCTCCAGCTTTCTAGGTCATTATTTTACTTTCTACCTTCCTGGAGGCAGTTTGTGCTTCTCTGATTCAACTATTCATGCTGCACCCCTCTCCTCATATACTTTGTGTTTCTTTCTGTTTTGGTTCATTCTGGGCACTTCTAGTTTTTCCAGAGTCCTGCCTTCATCATTTTCATTTAACTTGTGCTAATTCCAGCTCCTGTGTTTGCTATTTTTTTCATAGCATCTGCAATCTCTCAGTTCAGCTACAATCCTTAATCATTTATACCTGGCTCCTAGTCAGGCAGCCACTCTCTTTTGGTTTCTGTTGTTCACTTCAGCAGCTACTGCTTCCTAGTTTTCAGTTCCCATATGCTCCTGCTTCCCCAAGCAGTTTAATTTGTTGTTCTCTATTGCCTCAGCCTACCTGGCTTGCAGTGCATCAGCAACTAACACTAACGTCCCTTATGGAACTGGTCGGGACGTTTTCATCATTCAGTTCATGCTCATATCATTCAGTCTCATAAAATGTCCTAGTTGTCATTCGAAGTCTCAATCAGCAGTTCAGCTGTGCCTGTGTTTCGTTTCTACCTTGTGCTCATGACCATCAGGCTTCGTCATCAGCCTCCCACTACTGCTGCACTCAGGTGTCTTCCCGCCACAACCATAGCATGGCTGCCAGAGCTCCTACCCTTTAAGTTGACAGTCTTGCTCTGCTCCCTTGAAGTCTGCATCTTTGAGGGTGGGCCCCTCGACTCGGGTGGGGTCCTTCCTTTTCTGCCCTTCAGGTGAGAATGTCCTATTCTCCAGGGGAAGCTTGAGCCATGTATTATCAACTCAGTTTCACCTCTTGATGTAGCATTTAAGACTTCAGCTGCTGGAGGGTGGGGCCTCTAAGTCCATAGGGACTGTGCAGACCACGTTGGCATCACCTTCAAAAGCTAACCCCCTACAGCCACCTTACGTTCACATGGTCTCCACCTCCTTCCCTTCCTCTGCACCTGAAGGGTGAAGATCATAGAATTCCATCTCCTGGCCCCTCAAGGGCTCAACTCTTATGCCTTACCCCTCAAGGTGTAGGCTTCCTCTCTAGGCCTTCTCTTGTGGAGGACAGGTGAGTCCCTTTCAGAGGTTGCTGCTGTCCTCCTCCTCCTGCCTTGGGGGGGTGTGCCTCTTTTCCAGAGAGCCTCCTTTAGCTGCAGAGATCAGCTTGTGGCACCCCCATGGCTTTCCCCAGGGCCATTCCTCTAAAATCTTTCCCTTGAACTGGGTCTCTAAATTGCAGTAGCTGAGCCATCACTAGTTCATCCCAAGCCTGGAGGAAAGGAGACCAAGATCTTGGATTGCCAGAGAATCCTCCTCATTGGAGTTTTTTCCTCTCCTCCATTCTGAAGGTCATAAAAGGTAGGTAGTGTCTGCAAGAGGTGGTCCATAATGTAGTACATTTATATTAGCATAATGTTTACCCAGGTAGGTGTCTGCTGTGAGTTGGGGTTGGATGGTGGCCCTCCTTCCATTTTGTTGTTCCCTCTTGGGATATAGGGAACTGGACTTTGACATGCCCAACTTCTTTTGCAGTTTCTTGGAACCTTTCAAATTTAATGTGTCAAATATACTGGGAGATATGGCATACAATGAAAACAGGAAAATATGAAAATTAAAACTTTTTCTACTCACCAATAGCTAAAACAACAGTTCAAATTTAAAACCAGAAACATTTAGGTTTGCTAGAGTTTGTCTTTGAATAGTGGTTTTAGGCAGTTTAGGAATGAAAACCTTTCTAGTTTTCAAAAATTCCAGTCATAAGTGTTTGTTGCAGGCACTTGTGGAGAAACGTGCTGTATACATTTTTAAGAGGTATTTTACCGTTGTACATGTATTATTGTAAACAAATTGTGATTTTGTTTTTTTGCAGTTGACTGAAAAGTTTAACCACAAAAGTAATGTTAAAAAAGCATTTGTCAATGCTGAATGCTGATTGCGTTGGTCCGTTGAGCTCGCTCACTGCCCCTGTGTCACTCGCTCTTTCTGTTTCTCCCAGTGCTGCAGGCTGCTCTTTTGTACTGGGCTCCTGCCTGCGTTGGCATGTTTTTCTGCCAACAAAGAAATCTGCAGTTGTCCCGACAGAGCACTGTTGAGGTGGATCACTCCATTTCTCTCACTCGCTCATTCTGTTTCTGCTGTCGCTGCAGGCTCCCTTTTTGTATTGGACTGTGCTTCTGTTGGCGGCTTTTTCTGCCCACAAAGAAATCTGCAGCAGTCCAGACACAGGTCTGTTGTGCTAGCTTACTCCCTCTCTCTCTCTCTCTCTTGTTCCATTTCTGCCGGCGCTGCAGGCTGGCCTCTTGTACTGGGCTCCTGCCTGTGTTGCCGCCTTTTTCTGCCCACAAAGCAATCCGCAGCAGTCAGGTTAGAAGTCTGTTGAGCTCGCTCACTCCCCCTCTCTCATTTGCTCATTGTGTTTCTCCCAGTGCTGCAGGCTGCCCTTTTGTACTGGGCTTCTGCCTGGGTTGGCACCTTTTTCTACCCACAAAGAAATCCACAGCTGTCCCGGCAGAGCTCTGTTGAGGTCGTTCACTCCGCTTGTCTCACTTACTCATTCTGTTTCACCTGTTGCTGCAGGCTGCTGTTTTGTAGTGGTCTCCTGCCTCTGTTGGCACCCTTTTCTGCCCACAAAGAAATCTGCAGCAGTCACGATACAGCTCCATTGAGCTCGCTCACTTGTTCCCCCCCTGTCACTCATTCGTTCTGTTTCTCCCACCACTGCAGGCTGCCCTTTTGTACTGGGCCCCTGCATGCATTGCTGCCTTTGTCTGCTCACAAGGAAATCCACAGCAGTCCCAACAAGGCTCCATTGAGCTCACTCACTCTCCCCCCACTCGCTCGTTCTGTGTCTCCCGCTGCTGCAGGCTGCCCTTTTGTATTGGGTTCCTGCCTGTGTTGCTGGCTTTGTCTGCCCACAAAGACATGTGCAGCAGTCCTGACACAGCTCCGTTGAGGTTGCTCATTCCCCCTCTCTCACTCACTCATTCCGTTTGTGCCGGGGCTGCAGGCTGGCCTTTTATACTGGGCTCCTGCCTTCATTGCCGCCTTTTGCTGCCCACAAAGAAATCCGCAGCAGTCACGATAGACTAATGTTGAGCTTGCTCACTTCCCCTCTCTAGCATGCTCATTCTGTTACTCCCAGCACTGCAGGCTGCCCTTTTGTATGGGGCTCCTGCCTACTTTGGCACCTTTTTCTGCCCTCATAGAAATCCACAGCTTTCCCGACAGAGCTTTGTGTAGGTCGCTCACTCCCCCTGATTCACTCGCTCATTCTATTTCTCCTGGTGCTGCAGGCTGCCCTTTTGTACTGGGCTTTTGCCTCTGTTGGCATTTTTTTCTGCCCACAAAGAAATCTGTAGCAGTTCAACAGAGCTCAGTTGGCCTCACTCACTCCCTCATCTCACTTGCTCGTTCTGTTTCTGCCAGTGCTGCAGGCTGCCCTTTTGTACTGGGCTCCTACCTCTGTTGCCACCCTTTTCTACCCACAAATAAATCTGCAGCAGTCGCAACAGAGCTCCGTTAAGCTCGCTCACTCACTCCCCCTCTCTCACTCGTTCATTCTGTTTCTCCCGCTGCTGCAGGAATGCCCTTTTGTACTGGGCCCCTGTGTGCATTGCTGCTTTTTTTCTGTCCACAAAGAAATCCACAGCATTCCCAACAGAGCTCCATCGAGCTCACTCACTCCCCCTCCCTCACTCGCTCATTCTGTGTCTCCCACTGCTGCAGGCTGCCCTTTTGTACTGGGCTCCTGCCTGCATTGTCACCTTTTCCTGCCCACAAAGAAATCTGCAGCAGTCACAATACACCACTGTTGAGTTCACTCACTCCTCTTCTCTCACTTTCTCATTCCGTTTCTGCTGGCGCTGCAGGCTGCCCTTCTGTACTGGGCTCCTGCCTTCATTGCCTCCCTTTTCTGCCCACAAAGAAATCTTCAGCAGTCATGATACAGCTCCATTGAGCTCACTAACTCCCCCTCTCTGACTCTCTCACATACTGTTTCCTCCCACTGCTGCAGACTGCCCTTTTGTACTCAGCCCCTGCATACACTGCTACCTTGTCATGCCCACAAAGAATTCTACAGCAGTCCCAACAGAGCTCTGTTGCACTCACTCACTCTCCCTGCCTCATTTGCTCGATCTGTGTCTCCAACCGCTGCAGGCTGCCCTTTTGTACTGGGCCCCCGCGTGCATTGCTGCCTTTTTCTGCCCACAATAAATTTCTGCAGCAGTCCCAACAGAGCTCTGTTGAGCTCACTCACTCCTCCTCCCTCACTTGCTCATTTTGTGTCTCCCACTGCTGCAGGCTGCCCTTTTGTACTGGGTTTCTGCCTGCGTTGGCAGCTTTTTCTGCCCACAAAGACATCTGCTGCAGTCCCAACACAGTTCCGTTGAGCTTACTCACTCCCCCCCTCACTCGCTCGTTACGTTTCTGCCAGTGCTGCAGACTGGTCATTTGTACTGGGTTCCTGCCTGCATTGCCACCTTTTCCTGCCCATAAAGAAATCCGCAGCAGTCATGATTCACCTCCGTTGAGCTCTCTCACTCCCCCTCTCTCATTTGCTCATTCTGTTTCTCTCGGCGCTGTAGGCTTCCCTTTTGTACTGGGATCCTGCCTGTATTGGTACCTTTTCCTGCCCACAAAGAAATCTGCAGCAGTCATGACAGAGCTCTGTTGAGGTCACTCACTCCTCCATCTCACTCTCTCATTCTGTTTCAACTGGCACTGCAGGCTGCCATTTTGTACTGGGCTTCTGCCTCTGTCGGCATCTTTTTCTGCCCACAAAGAAATCTGCAGCAGTCCTGACAGAGCTCCTTTGGCCTCACTCACTCCCCCGTCTCACTCACTCATTCTGTTTCTGCCAGCGCTGCAGGCTGCCCTTCAGTACTGGGCTCCTGCCTGCATTACCACCATTTTCTGCCCACAAAGAAATCCGCAGCAGTCATGATACAGCTCCATTGAGCTCGTTCACTCCCCCTCTCTCACTCGCTCATCCTGTTTCTCCCACTGCTGCAGGCTGCCCTTTTGTACTCAGCCCCTGCATGCACTGCTGCCTTGTTCTGCCCACAAAGAAATCCACAGCAGTCCCAACAGAGCTCCGTTGAGCTCACTCACTCACTCCCCCTCCCTCACTCATTTGTTCTGTGTCTCCTGGTGCTGCAAGCTGCCCTTTTGTACTGAGCTCCTGCCTGCGTTGTCACCTTTCCATACCCAAAAAGAAATCCTCAGCAGTCCCGACAGTGCTTGTTCACTCCCCCCTCCTCAGTCACTCAATCCTAGTCTGTCCCAAACACTGATTTCCGACAGCGACTGCTGTATTCTGTGCCAGAAGCGTGGAAACACATTTTGGCCAGGATGTGAAAAATGACAGCTGTACTGTTCACAAGGAGCTGTGAACAAATGCCAGTGTTGAAAATCTGGAGTGAAAATATTACAAATTTGCAAACTTACAAGGGTGCATGGAACCTGAACAACACACACTCGTAACACAGTCATTTTATGGAGTTTCATCACAAAACTTTCAACAGGCATTTTAGCACCTCTGCTCATGAACAGTGTCAGTGTGATTTTCTTAATATGTCCCGAACAAAGATTTCCCACAGCGACCACGCTATTGTGCGCCAGAAGAGTGAGAACACATTTCAGCCAGGATGTGAAAAATGACAGCTGCACTGTTCATAAGGAGGTGTGGCAAAATGACAATGCTGAAAATCTGGAGTGAAAATATTGCAAAGTTGTGAAGGTATGCAAGTGCGTGGAAACTGCTCAATGCACATTTGTAACACACTAATTTTATGGACTTTCATCACCAAATTTTCAACATAGGCAGTTTAGGACCTCTGCTAATGAACAGTGTCACTGTCATTTTCATAATGTGTCCCGAACACTGATTTCCCACAGCAACCACGCTATTCTGCACCAGAACTGCGAAAACACATTTCGGCCAGGATGTGAAAAATGACAGCTGTACTGTTCATAAGGAGGTGCAGAAGAATGGCAATGTTGAAAATCTGGAGTGAAAATTTTATTAATTCATGAAGTTACAAGTGTGCATGCAAACTGCGCAATGCACGCGCGTAGCACAGTAATTTTATGGAGTATCGTCACCAAATTTTCAACATAGGCATTTTAGGACCTCTGCTCATGAACGGTGCCACTGTCATTTTCTTAATCTGTCCTGAACACTGATTTCCCACACCGACCGCGCTATTCTGTGCAGGAAGTGGAAAAACTCATTTTGGCCAGGATGTAGAAAATGACAGCTGTACAGTTCACAAGGAGGTCTTAAAAAAAATGCCAGTGTTGAAAATCTGGCATGAAAATATTGCAAATTCGCAAAGTTACGAGCCTGTGTAACAACTGCAGAATGCATGCTCATAAAACAGACATTTTGGGGATTTTTCCCATGAAATTTGCAGAATAGGCTTTTTGAGAGCCCACCTCATGAACACTGGCACTGTCATTTCATTAATCAGTCCCAAAAGGAGATTCCACGCAGTGACCGCAAAATCACCTTTTGGGGCAGAATAATGCCATGACAGTACCAGAATTCATGAGGAGGGGTCCCAAAACCCCTACATTGAAAATTTGGTGCCAAAATTCCAAAAAATGCCTGAGATATGCATCAAAGTTGAAAAAAACTATTTATTCCATTACACAGCTTACTGGCATTTCCTCAGTTATGATCGGCTTTGAAAGTGCAGACGTGTTCCCGTCCACTGGAGATCGTCACACCCAGACTCGAGCGGTAAGTATGGGGTGATGGGGTGTGAGGAGGCAGGAGCACAGTGGTGAGGCACGGGTTGTGGGAGGGGCAGGGACACGCTGAGGGACTGTTTTTTTTGCAGGTTTAAAAAAAAAAAGACATTGCTGGACTGTTTTTGATTTTACAGGGGCATGTGGCACGCTGGGGTGGGCTCCCAGCATGTCAATACAGTCTTTTTTTGGGGGGGCAGGTGTAGCTGATGGGGGATTGGACACCCCTGTCAGCACACAACAAAAGGGAGGGTGACATTATGCTGACGGGGATTGGGCACCATGTCAGCAGACAACAAAGATGTGGAGGGTTACACAATGTCTACGGGAGGGGCCCCATCGCAAGCAAACACAGTGGGGGGGGCACATGCTGTTGGGGATTAGCACCGGTGGGGGGGTTAATATTGTTTGTGAACACGGTGGCAAGATGCTGCCATGTTCACAAACAATATCAGTGTTTCAAGGTTCCACCCTGCAATGATGGGTCACTCCCTCATTGCAGTGAATGGCTGATGCTGCAATGACGAGGTGGCCCCTGATTGCGGCAGCTAAATTTTTACAAGGTTGTGGTACGCTGGCTGAACTAGTGCCAGCAGCAGCATGCCATGGCATTGGGGGAAGCAGGGCAAGCCTTTAAAGGCTGTGGGGGCATTGGCCACAAGAGTGCCACGCCTTCACAACCTGCTTCTGGAGAAAGCTCTTGCAATATGTTTCTTGCACATACGCGCAATCAACATAAAAAGGGTTGTGATTTTTCTGTCACAACTGACTTTTATAAAGGTGTCCAGGATATCCATGAAGGCCTCTACTGTCTTTTATCTACTGTCTTCACTGGCTGGCTATTCCATAGGTTAACCACTCTCTGGGAAAATATAAAGGGCCTCCTGTTCTGTCAGAAGTTACCCCCTTAGAGATTTAAGAAGCATCCTCATATCTTGCTGCACGACACCAGAATAGATCAAACATTTCCATGTGTTCTATCTTATTGATAACCTTGAGTATCAGAAGACTGTGATAATGTCCTTTTCAGCCTCCTTTTCCGAAGGGTAAACACGTTGAAAACATTCCATGGTGTTTTTGCACCTTATGTCAATGAGGCAATGAACAGTGCTCGAGTCCAGCAGGTCTAAGCACCTTTGGGCTGGATTTTCGACAAGGGGTGCAGGGTTTGCATCCAGCCCTGCACCACAGGACTTAGAATTCTGTGGTGTGCCAACCACCTTTGCCGCAGCTGCACCCAAATTTCCATTCTTGGGTGCATTTGTGACAGTTTCCATGATTTATGGCAGCTTGCACCAATTCTCTGGCGCAAGCACCATTATTTTGTCTCCCGGGGGTGGTGCACGCTCAAAACTGTGGTCTAAGGTGCAGTGATCGGCGCAAGGGATGGAAAATCCTGATTGCCAACAGGGGAATGCTGCAAGCGCTGTGCATCATATGTTTGGTGCACCAGGGGCTTGCAGCATTATGTCACATTTCTAAGTTTTGTCCCGTACTTGCTAGTCATTCAAGCCTTTAAAATCCACAAATTAAACAATGGGTGTCCATGCTTATTGGTCAGTAACGCAGTGAGACTTAAAATCTCTTGACTGAAACAAATACAGTCAGATTATTTTTATCAGCATCAACATAGTTGTTTTAATTGTCAACATAAGTACACTTGAAAAAATAAACAAGGATATAGCAGTTGTCAACATGTTTTCTTTCTGTTTTCCTCTAATGTAAAAATAATGTGTAAATTACTGATACTGTGATACTGCCTTGTATTAACATTAGAAATTCAATATGTTTTTGAGAGTAAATCTATGTAAATGCAATATCATTTTCATAAAATAATTTTGTTAGATGGAATATATGATTGTAGATATAGAAACAGAAAGAAATACAGGGGTTGCCGTGTTGCTTTTGGATGCATCTGCTGTTATTGTTGCAGGTTCAAAGCTGGCTGACACAGAGCAAATATAACTAAAAAATTTACTAAAACAAAACTTTTTCCCAAAGCAATTCAAGCAGTTACAAATATGTGTATTATCAAAAATACATTAATATATTGTAAAAGAAACAAAGCAGCTCAAAACAGACAAGCATTTACTTACGGCACCTTGAAAGATGCCAATGGCTAGAATTATGGAAGCTTATTTCCTCATTAGCAGGACATAGCATAATACAGTAAATCATTAATCAAATAATGGTTCCATACATAAATGAATGAACTAGTGCCAGTAAATGGCATTGGAATCATTGTTGGGTACATCAGAAAATGTGAACCTGAAACACTAGGGAATGTCTTTAATGGCCTCAATCCTGGTCTCATAACTTCTGCCCTCTACACCAATGATAGTTTTGGTAGACCTTAGAGCAGTGTGAAATAGGACAATTCTGAACACATGGTATTTCAATGAAATTTGATGAAATTCTGCAAAATGTCATGGAATTTCACCAGAATTTCCTGGCATTTTCAAAATGTATTAATTTGCTCATAACCCAGCTGTCTATTGAGCTAGAGCTCTGAACTTTGGCATGATTACCTTCTGGGAGGAGTTGTAATGGTGTTCTGAATATCATGAAATTAGGATGAATTGTCTCAAATGTACAGTATAGATGCTCAAAGTCTGTCATTTTATGTTTTGTTGGAAATTTCATGAAAATGTTTATTATTGTAGAAAACTTCATGAAAATTTTTATTTGCATATACCTCGGCCATCTATTGGGCCAAACATTTTAAATGTGGCATAACTTGATGAAAGGTGTTCTACAAATGTGCCACATTTCATGACATTAGGATGCATCATCTCAAAATGATATGTGCTCAAAGTCTGCAATTTTTTCCATCAAATTTAATTAAACATTTTATCTGCATGTAACTCAGGCACCTGTGGAGCTAGGCACGTGTACATTTGCATGCACAACCTTTTGTAATGGTTATAAAATCATCTAAACATGGAGAGAACTGGACTAGAGATTTTTAAGTTATAGGGGTTCAGAATATTACGACATAAATATTTGCAAAATTTTGTGAAAACTCTTAAAAATGTGGATGTTGATAACTTCTCTGCTCTTGCAGTCTTAGGCTTAGCATTTGACATGCATTTCTGTCTGGCTGAAGTGGTTTAGTAGTTTTAAATTTAAAGTGGGGGGAAAAACAAATATTGGTAACATTTTCTCAAATATTTATGGTAGCACATAGATGAAGCATCCAAAATTCCTTTTATGGAATTTAACATTCACAATGCAAGTAGCACTGATTTATTTGATAAACTGAGCAGTTTGCTGTCCTGCTGTTCCTCTCTGGGTGACTGTTTTGCCCCCCTTCTCTTTTAGCATAGCTAGATCGACACAGTAGAACTACTAATCCCACTGATATCCTCTTTGTTCTTTACAGTGACAAAATTCCTTGAAGCGAGAGTCACCCACTCCTTTTCCTATCATCATATCCTGTTGGAATAGCCAGAATTGTTCCTTCCTGGTGTCCCAGACATTGTCTTACCCACCACGGGCAGGATACACAAAGAAAGCCAAAAATCCCGCAGCTGCGAGGAAAAAGCCTGCAGCACTGTGGAAACGCAGTTGTGTGATATTCATAAATAAATTTTGAGCAGGTGCGGAATTTCGTAAAATCCCCGAAGGTGCAGAAATTGCGCACGTGCTGAAAACCCGCAACTGCAGAGCCACAGCTCCAGAAATAGCTTAGGAGGCATAGCAACAGGTGAACTTAATTAGCTGAAACAGCAGACTTTAACAGGGCTGCCATAGAATGAAGCTGAAAGCACCCACAAAGAGACCAGCAACCAGTCCCTCAACTGGGACCACTGCAGCACCACAGGTACCAACAATACCATGGCACCACAGTGACCAACTGTCACTGCTGGTCCCCCCTCCCTGGGGTGTTTCTGTTGCCTGCAGGGGTAGCATTCACTGCAGGCTGGCCAGGCTCTACTGCCTGTGGGGCTCCGTCATGGGCTGCACTGTGTCTGGTGGGTGTTGCCTGTTGCCATATCATGGCAATGTGTGCTTTTGTTACTGTTACAGCAGCCACAGTTATACTATCTGGGATGCTATTACCTGTGCCTCACCTCCACTTTAATTGATTCCAATTGCTGGGGCACTACTGCAGTTTACTGAGGGAGAGTTACACCTCATTCCACTGTGTGTAACAGTTTTTCCGCACCTGCAGAAAAAAACCTGGTTGTGAATAGCCCTTCAGGAGCTGTGCCTTACTTATCTCACACCTTTTTATGTTGGCGCACTTACGCACCAACATCTTGTGACAGTGCAGCTTTGGAGGTGCGGTCGCTGTTGGGCAAATGCAGGGCACACACCAGTAGGTGTGTCCTGCATTCTCCAATCAGCCAGCAGCAGGGGCCAACACCCTGCCTGGCTAATGAGGCAATAAGATCAATGAAAAGGTCTGCTGCAATGAAAGCAAAGCTCTCATGCAGCATGACCACAGCACGCCTCTCCCTAAGTGCAGGCAACGTGGCAGCAGTGACTGCTGCTGTTGGTGTGCAAACTCCCCTTCCTTTATTGTATGCTGATGGGGGTGCCTAATCCCTGTCGGCATCATATAACATCCCCTGCTTTTTTGATTGCCAAGGGGGTGCCCAATCCCTCTCGGCATGATGCACCCCCACCAACAGTTTCTTCTTGCTGGATGGGTGCCAATCCCCCGGCATGTAACCTCCTCCTTCCCCTTGAATGTTGTTGTCCCCTTCCATTTCTATAGTCGAGGGGGCACCCAATCCCCCTTGGCTCTTGCAGCTCTCCCCCCTTTCCTTGTTTGCTGACAGGGGTGCCCAATCCCCCGTCAGCTAGTGCATTCACCCACCCACACACACACACACAGGTGGCACAATGGGAGCCCACCCCAGCATGCCAAAGCACCTGTTAAACAGGAAAATGGTCCCCCGATGTCGTTTTTTTTTTTCACCCTGTAAAGAAGGAAATGGTCCCTCGGAGCTCTCTCAGGCCCTCCCATGACCCACACCCTGCCTCCCCACACCCCTCACCCCATACTTACCTCCGGAGTCTGGTGCGACGATCTTCGGTGGACCGGGAACATGTCTGCACTCTTTAAAGCCGACCGCGAACTGAGGAAATGCCGGTAAGCTGTATAATGGAATGAATAGGGTTTTTTCAACTTTGTTGCATATCTTGGGCATTTTTTGGAATTTTGTCACCAAATTTTTAATATGGGGTTTTTGGGGCCCCTCTTCATGAATTCTATCACTGTCATTGCGTTAATCAGCCTCGAAAGGTGATTTCGCAGTCACCGAGTGGAATCACCTTTCAGGACTGATTAATGAAACTATAGTGCCAGTGTTCATGAGGTGGCCTCTCAGAAAGCTTATGTTGCAAATTTGTGGAAAAATCAAAAAAATGACTGTTCTGACGTGCATTGCGGTTGCTTACATAGCTCGGTAACTTCGTGGAATTTGCAATATTTTCATATCAGATTTTCAACATTATCATTTTTATATACGTCCTTGTGAACAGTACCACTGTCATTTTCCACATCCTGCCCAAAATGTGTTTCCGCACTTCCGACGCACAATAGTGCGGTCGCTGTGGGAAATCAGTGTTCAGGCCAGATTATGAAAATGACAGTGACACAGTTCATGAGCAGAGGTCCTAAAATGCCTATGTTGAAAATTTGGTGATGATACTCCATAAAATTACTGTGTTAGGAGCGTGCATTGGCAGATTGCACGCACGCTCGTAACGTCATGCATCTGTAATATTTTCACTCTGGATTTTCACTATTGTCATTTTTCCACACCTCTTGATGAACAGTGCAGCTGGCATTTCACATATCCAGCCCAAAATGTGTTTTTGCACTTCCGGCGCGGAAAAGTGCGGTCGCTGTGCGCAATCACTTTTTGGGACAGTTTGAGGAAATAACAGTGACACTGTACATGAGCAGAGGCGCAAAAATGCCTGTGTTGAAAATGTAGTGCCGAATGCCCATAAAATGACTGTGTTCCAAGCATGCATTGTACATTTCCCACGCACCCTTGTAACTTCGCAAATTTGCTATATTTACATGCCACACACACAACACTGGCATTTTTTTACACCTCCTTATGAACTGTACAGCTGTCATTTTTCACATCCTGTTCAAAATGTTTTTCTGCACTGCACTACCAGTGCCAGTGCGACAACATTCGGCATTGACAAATGCTTGTTTTCCTCAGGGACTTCCACAGCTGCACTTTTTTCCACAGTCCTTAGTGTTGTTTTCTGCAGCTGCAGAGGGTTTTGTGAATAGCACTGAGTGCAAGTTCCCCTTTGTTTTCATAGCTACGGCAGTTTTGGGGACTTAGGGAAGGTTTTGCACCTTCAGAAAGCTTTGTGAATCCAGCCCTACATCTTTTTGAGTACCTCTGAGTCCCAGACTTGCATGTATTTCAGGCTCCCTGGATCATCAGTTCAATGGGTGTGATCCTTATATATCTCGAAGTCAAGCTGGAATTGTTAACACTCTGTGCTTCCTTGCTCCAACGGGGGGGAGGGGAGGATCTACCACTGGTGTGCTTCACAGCTCAGCTGTCCATTTCTTGGTGAAACTATGCATCTAACTCTTGAACCTGGTGACCCCCTGAACTAGAAGAAGAAGAAGAAGAATCAGCATTTATATAGCGCTTTTCATACACAGTATCCCAAAGCGCTTTACAAGCAATGCTAGACTGGTAGTGAAGTGACTGAATGTGTGGTGGCGGCCATATTGCACATCATCACCCACACAGCCTGGATAATTGCATGAACCAGTTTATGGGAAGGGGAATGTTGGCCAGGACACCGGGAATGTTCCCTACTCTTTGCAAAGAGTGCCTTGGGTTCTTTTACTTCCATCTGGACGCCCACCAGAACAACACCAGGATGGGCAGAAGGGACCTCGGTTTAACGTCTCATCCGAAGGATGGCAAACCCCAGCAATACAGTACCCCCCAATACTGTACTCAGATGCCAGCGATTTTTAGGTGCAAGTCCAATCCCGGTGTGGGACGAGAACCCACGACCTTCTGGTCCAGAGGCGGAATGTGCTACCTACTGAGCCACACCTCTCATACCCTATCCTTTAATTTGAATCCCCCAGATAAAGTTGAGTGAAATTAGCAAATTCCAGTTTTATGGATTTTTCTTAAAATTCCACAATTTTCACAAAGACTCATGGAATTTGACTTCAAGTACAGATGTTACTTTATAGTTTCTGGCAGCAAGCAATTAATAACGTTGACACACACAGTCTTCTTGTAAGAACCTGCCAAATTTAATGCCATTGCATTCTCTAGTTTTCAAGTTTCAGGGGTTTATACATTTGCAGTTTACATTCTTGCAAATTTTTGTTTTAAAATGTTGTGAAAGTTTGACTACTTTTAATTAATTCCCAGTTAAAGCTGTAACTATGAACTTTGTCAAAAATGACCATGTGGTATAGTAGTTTAAATGTTTCAGATCTGGTTAAATTTGGTTATGTTGTTTTAAAATTAAAGGGAAATAACTGAAATTTAAATTTTGGCAACATGTTTGTCAGGCTAGAACTCAGTCACATTTAAAGCAAGAAATCTGAAACTATGTGAATATATAAATATAGTGATAACCTATAACATTTTATAACATTTCAATTAATACTATAAAAATTATACTAAAATAACAGAAAGCTAAATTTTGGCAAATATTTAGCTACCTATAACTCAGCCACCTATGAAGCTTGAGACTTAAAATGTGGTGCACATATCCATGTTTTATGTTTCTCTAAATCCAGAAACTGTTGAGAAATTTGGATAAAAAAATGTTAAAATTAGATCGAAATAACTGAAAATAAAATGTTTAGCCAACCCATAACTCTGCCCCCTTTCAATATACTACTCTGAGGTTTGGACCCTCATGTATGCCATTAATAACTGACTACATACCATATTTAGTGGCATTTGGATGCACACTGTTAAAATTAGAGCACAATAACTGAAATGCACAATTTGGCAAAATTCCATGCAATGTTCACAGAAATTCTACAAAATTCCACTGAATCAGAATGGTAATTCTGCAGACTTCCGGGCAGAATTTTATATTCCGCACAACTCTAGTGGCCCTACACATTGCACCCTCTTGACTAGCCTCAGTTTTTATGTTTGACTGCAGACTGAAAGTTAAACATACAGTACTGGGATCATCAAGAAAAAAAGCAAATTCTAGATGTGTGTCTGGCTGTGAATAAATGACATGGCTGAAAATAAGCCTACAGCCAATAGTACTGGATCCTTCTGATGAGTCAAAGGTCCTTGGCAAGTACAATTTCCAAAGGCATTTCACTGCACCAATCACTGTGCTGGCATTTGCCGATTTGCTCACCCATTCCCATTTCCTGTGAGCCAATGGTGTCATCAATTGTATCAGCTCTCTCCTGCCCCCTGTCCTAATGGGGCTGCTTGTTTTACATATAAAGGCTGACTAGCTGGTATTCTAATCCTCTTACCACTCCAGCATTGCTGGCAGTAGCTGCCACTCAATGGCACAGTTGGCATTTTCCTCCCACCCATAATTACTGGCAGTGCTGGTACTAGATAAAGTTGCTCAGTGACACATCTGGGAAGTGTTCACCCACTTGCCCTCTTCTATGTTATTAATAGCAATGCTGGAAATAAATGCAGCCACTCAGTAGCACATTGGCACAGTTCTCACCCTCCAGCCCTTAGTGCCAGTGTTAGATGAAGCTGTAGAGTGGCACGTTCTGGCATTTATCACTCTGTTGCACTCTTCTCCATTATTTCTGACAGTGCCAGTGTTAGATGAAGCTGTAGAGGGGAACATACTGGTAGTTTTCACCTTCCAGCCCTTCTCTTCATTATTACTGGTAGAGCCAGTGATAGACAAAGCTGTAGAGGGGCACATGCAGGCACTTCTCACTCTCTTGCACTCCTCTCCATTTTTGTTTACTGCATTTTTTGCATCTCTGCCTGGTAGTCATCGGCCCTCTTCTCCCTACCAGCCCCATCACCTGCTGTCCCTGGGATTTACTGCTGATACATCAGCGCCCCATGGATTAACCCTCCCCCGGTGGTGAAGCCTTCTGGGTTCCCCAAGCCCTGTTGGATTTATAGTTGGCTTGTGGTCGGAAGCCCAGTGAGTGGTGTGGGGCTTGCAGAGGGAGAAACGGCTTCACTCTGCTGCAACACAGTGAGGTATTTTGGCTTTGGTGCCCTCCCTGTGGATGCTTCATAGGATAGGACCCTGTGGTTGGTGAAACGCAAGAGTGCAGATGTCCAGACCAGGAAGCAACCTCCCTTCATGGCTCCATTGCACTGACTCCTGTGGTCATCCTGGTGGCAGTAGTGTAGTGGAGCAAGCATCCCACCCTCCCTAGAGGAGAAGCATGCCCTCTGGGATGCTCAAACCTCTTCCCTCTGGCTGTGCCCAACAACCCAGACTCATTCCTGAACCTGGGTTGCAGGCATCGTGAGTGGTAGCTGTACCACTGCACCTATGGGTTGACCCTACTCCTCTTCATTGTTACTGGCAGTGCTAGTGTTAGCACTGCAAAGCAACACATTTGGGCAATTCTCATGCACCTGCCCTACTCGCCATCATTACTGGCAATGACAGTGTCAGATGAAGCTGATCAGCAGCAGATTCAGGCAGTTCTCATCTGACCGCCTTCATCTCCATTATTTTAGCGTGCAGTGATGGTATTACATAGAAACATCTAAATTGTCAGCAGATAAGAGCCTTCGGCCCACCTAGTCTGCCCTAGTACCAGTAACAATTGCACACTTGTGGGATAAGATGCAGTGGTTGGTGAGACACATTAGATGAAGACTCCACTCTACATGCAGATTCTAATGCCTTCAGATGGGCAGGAAATAATTTTGCTCCTCCACTGTGGGAGTCAAAATGCAAGGACACAAATGCAAAGACTTTTGACCAAAGGAGGAGCAATGAACAGTGCATGAGTCCAACAGGTCTAAATACCCTACACACACCAATCATTTCCCACCAGATCCCAAGCTCAGTGTCACTTCACTGCCTACATCCTGCCCAGATGTTGGATCTCCCCTCAAAGTGTGAACAGAAAGTCAGAAGAAGGCTCCCACTCAGAATGAGTTTCAGTGTTCCTGCTCCTGCTTGCCAATGGCAGAGCATGCCAGAGGGAATACATTTTGAAATATAAAACCTTGAGATTTATTGCCCAATGTATGAGTGAGTAAATAGACAAATCTGCCAAAAGCAATGGATTCCAGGTAGTTTTTTCAGGCCGTTGCACTCAGCAGTTTTTTATGTTTACTCCATTGCACATAAGGAAATAAATCTTCAAATTGTAAATCACCTGAAACCATGTTATTATATCCCCAAAGCTGGCCTCCACCAGTCAGCACAACTTCTTCAGGGTTCATGCTTCTACTCCATACCAGCAAGACTGACAGGTTCCAGATGCCAGAATTTCAAAAGCTTGACACCATCAGTCAGCCAGGAAAGAGCAGGACATAATCTAAAAGCATGTGGACACCAATTAGCAGTAAGGCAGGGACAGCCGTCAGGCACCTCACCGTTCTTAAACAAAAAGATGACTGCTGAAGAAAACAGTCAGTCTTGAGAGGGAGACAAAACAAAGTAATTCCTATCTAGTGAAGATAACCCCTAATAAAGTTTAAGCAATAAGGTATGACAGGGTGTTTGTTATTGTGGGATAATGGCATACCTTGGGAAGTGAGGCATGAGGCAATGTGGAGTGCCTTACATGCCCGGGAACAACTGTTATCCCACAGTTCCCTGCTGCCTGGGGATCTTTTTTGTCATTAAATAAAATTGTTCCTCTGGTTTTTATTTTAAAAGCTGAATAATGCAGTTCAGAAATAAGTATTTTTGACTTCCGCTGTTGTGCAAGAATAACACATGGTCATGTGATCACGTCTGGCAAATCATATGTCTTGGTATCTATTATCCATTTTATAATGTAATTTAATGTGATGAAAGCTGTCAACAGTGATTAATGGAAAGCTATTCAAATACTCCCAAAACGCAACTTGCCGTTCCATCTTCTGAAACTACTTACAATTTGGAATATAACTGTATGCAGAAGCCCCACTTTTGCAATACACAGTTGTAAAAGTAGCATTTTACATAGAGTACTTAGATTACATAGAAATTGTTGGCAGATAAGGACCGCGTGGCCCACCCAGTCTGCCCATGTTTCCTACCTACTGTAATACCGCACACTCTACTTGGCTTCCAACACCCCCCAGTTCAAAACTAAATACAATTCCCTTATGCCTATCCCATGCATTCTTGAATCCTGTTACAGTTTTTGCTTTGACAACCTCTGCTGGAAAGCTGTTCAAGACATCCACCACCCTTTCTGTGAAGAAGTACGTTCTAATATTTCCCCTGAATCTACCCTCTCCAGCTTTATAACCTGTCCCCTCATTCTTGAGCATCTTTTTTTCTGAAATATATTTCCCTATTATACCCTATTTATACCTGTGAGGTATTTAAATTACTATCATATCCTCTCTCTCTCCCTCCCTCCTTTCCTCCAGGGTATACATACTGAGGTCCTTTAGTCTCTTCATGTAAGGATTTTTGATGCAGGCCCAGTACCATTTTAGTTGCTCTCCTCTGGACCGCCTCTATTTTTTTTTTATGTCCTTTCAGAGATGTGATGTCCAGAACTGAACACAGTACTCCTAGTGAGGCCTCACCAGTGTTTTATATAGTGGTATAATTACCTCCTTCTTTCTGCTGGTGATACCCTTCCCTATACACCCCAGCATCCCATTAGCTCTCCCCACTGCCTTATCAGACAGATTGGCCACCTTTATGTCATCAGATATACCCCAGGTCCCTTTCCTGTTTGGTGGTCGATAGGGAGGTGTACAAAAATTGTCTGAGAGAACCAGGAAAAGCTGTAAGGAGCACAAAAGCATGAACAGAGGAAAGATTAACTCAATCAGTAAAGAAAGGAGACAAGACATTCTACAGGTACAGTAGTGAAAAAAGAAAGCCCAGGGGGGTATAACTAAACTCAGAGGGGGCAAGTGTGAGTGTTTAGAGGATGACTTAGAAAAGCCCTCAATCCTAAACAAATGTTTATTTTAATTTTTATTTTAGTCTTTGGTAACCGGTTAAGGCCCACTAGGCACAAGTGCCTGTTTTCAGGGGCGACCAGGGAGCACTGGGCGGTTAAGTGACTTGCTCACAGTCACACAGTATGCAAGTGGAGGTTGTGAGAATCAAACTCAGGTCTGGTCTGCTGGCTGTATCAAGCTCATTCACACCTCATTCCTCTAACCTCTAGACTATACTGCCAACCCAGTATTTCTGTTCAGTCTTTACAGTGGAAGGGGAGAGACATGATCCACTGCAAGATATGAGATGCACAGAGGGAAGGGAGGTGAACACCAGTCCTTTTACAGAGGAGATGGTCTTAGAGGAGCTTACAAAGCTAAAGGTGGACAAAGCAATGGGTCCAGATGGCATACATCCCAGGATACTAAAGGAACTGAGGATGGAGCTGGCAGCATCACTGGCAGTCCTTTTCAGTGAGTCCCTAAACACTGGAGTGGTCCTGGAGGACTGGAGAAGGGAACATGTAGTGCCTCTTCACAAGAATGGCAGCAAATAAGAGGCAAAAAATTATAGGCCAGTCTGTCTCACATCAGTAGTGGGTAAGATCATGGAGGCACTCCTTAAGGAACCAATTGTGGAACACCTGGAATCCATAAGAGCGCAGGATCTGAGGCAACATTGATTCATAGCAGGAAGGTCCTGTCAAACTAATCTGATAGATTTCGTTGACTGGGTGGCAAAGGTGGTCAACTAAGGGGGTGCAATAGATGTCTCCTACCAGGATTTCGGTAAGGCCTTCAACACCATTCCGCATAGAAGGCTGGTCAACAAGCTGGGTGGTCTGGGGGTTAGCGAAAAGGTGGTAAACTGGGTTGGTAACTGGTTAAGGAGCAGAAAGCAGAGGGTGGTGATTAATGGAACCCAGTCAGAAGAAATAGGGGTCACCAGTGGGGTACCTCATGGATCGATTCTGGGGTCTGTCCTCTTCAATATCTTCATCAGCAACATTGCAGCTGGGCTGGAGGGGAAGGTTTGCCTGTTTGTGGATGACACCAAGATCTGCAACAGAGTAGATACTCCAGAGGGAGTGGAACAGATGAGAGAAGACCTAAACAAATTTGGAGAGATGGTCTGAAGTGTGGTAACTGAGGTTTAATACAAAGAAATGCAAAATCATGCACATGGGGAGAAGGAACCCTGGAGAGAGCTACAGGATGTGGAGGGGAGTTGCTGACAGTCACCAAGGAAGAAAGAGATTTGAGGGTCATTATTACAAATGACCTGAAAGCCACCAAGCAGATCTCAAAGGCGATAGGGAAGGCCAGTGGAATGCTACCATAGGAGTGAGGTAATGATTGCACTATACAAAACTCTGGTAAGACCTCATCTGGAGTACTGCATACAGTTCTGGAGGCCGCTTCTATGAAAAGACATTGACAGGATTGAGGCAGTGCAGCGGAGGGCAACTAAGAAGGTGTAGAGTCTACAGCACAAGGCATATGAGGAATGGTTAAAGGACCTCAATATGTATACATTGGAGGAGAGAGTGAGGGGATATGATTGAAACATTCATATACCTCAAGGGCATGAATAATGTAAAAGTAGAAAACATCTTCCAGTATAAAAACAATACTAGAACAAGAGGACATGGCATGAGATTGAAGGGAGGTCACATAAGGGTAAATGTGAGAAAGTTCTTTTTTACTGAGAGGGTGGTGATGTATGGAGTAGCCTGCCCCAGGAGGTGGTGGGGGCATGCATGGTGGTGGGATTCAAACATGCGTGGGATTAGCATAGGAGAACCATAGAAATAGGAAGGAGATGCTAAGGCCGATGAGCAAGTAGTCAGCAGATACTGATACAGGTAGGGAAAACAGGCAGACTGGATTCCTTTTCATTAAGGCCTGGCTTTCCTTATCTGCTGTCAACTTCTACATTTCTATGGCAGTACCTCTCCCCCCATCTTGTACTCTGCTCCTAGGTTTCTATGCCCCAAGTGCATGACTTTCCACTTCTTTGCACTGAAACTCAGTTGCCACACTTTTGACCATTTATCAAGCTTTCTTAGATCACTCTTCATTTGAACATTTCTTCTTTTTTATTTCATTTTGTTTAATTTCTTCTATGTCTGCAAAGGTCCTCTAACCCAACCCCTCCTCTCATAATGGCCTCTAGCCCAAAGTTCCCACTCTTCAAGTCTCTCTGGCCCAGAGGTCCTAATCTATATGACCATCTGGCCCCAGCATCCCCTCCCTGACTGTAAATGCCGAGTGGCCTAAAAATCTCACTTCTAAAATCCTGTCTGACTCAAGGTCAGTCAATTACCTGCAATGCCCCTCTGGCCCAAGGATCAACAGCCCTTTGCAAGGCCCTGTGGCTTAAAGATAACCTCTTTCCATCCTCTCCTTGCAGATGAGAAAGAGAGCTAGCTAGGCCCTTTGGCCAAAAGGTAAACTCTCCTTCCCACTCGCAAGGCTCGAGATCTCTCTTTCCCCATCACTGCCTTCTCCTTCCTGCGAGCTCAGCATTTGTTAGTGGGTGTGTAGTAGTGGTGGTGCACCACTTGATAACATGTGGGGTGGGGTGGAGATATGGTTAATCGTATGCAGGGTGAGCTCACTGTTGAGTTTTATTTCCCCTCCCTTGCCCTCTGACAAAATCACAATGTGTTTTAATTTCTAAATGCATCTCCTCTGCTAACCCCCACGTATATGCTTTATGCCTCCCCAGTGGTATTCGCTGTATTGATTGATTGATTTTGTACAGTATTTGGAAACTGGATTGACTCCTGCGCAGAAACTTGCCCCTTTTGCAAGAGTGACTCGGGAAACATTATAATCATAGGAAACATACTATACAAATAAAACATAAAAAAACCCTACAAAACAATGCCTTGCACGCATTATAATTGTTACTGTTAATTTATTTTATTTTCTTTGTAATTTTTGACCAGAAAAGGCACACTAGCTTGTTTCCAGGAGCATCCTGGGGGTTATAAGGACCTATTTCATTAAAATCAATGATTTTACTGCAATATTTATTTTAAATGCATCTCCCACTTGATCCCTTTGCTGTTTAATAACCTGTAATCTAAATTCCTAATTACTTCTACAGACAGCTATTGATCACATCAGCTAACGCTTGTATTTTTTATGTTTAAAAGTTTTACTGCGTTTTGAGGTTAGAATAAAACTGCAGTGAAAGAGACTGAAGCACAGAAGAAACTGGTCTATAGCCAAAAGGAGGCACACTGGGCCACTAGGGTAATATTATGCGGCAACAGCTAATTGTAAACACCAGCTGTGACTGTTTCCACTAACAATGCCTATCCTCAGCTACCTGCACTTACCTTACCTCACCACCCTCGCCTCTTAACTGACTATTGCACTTAATCCTGCCCCTCATCCCCTTCCCCACTGCTCCCCCCAACACCCACACCCTTCCCAGTCCACTCTGGCAACCACCACCGTCCCCTTCCTACCCTCCACTTCGCAACCCTCCCGCATCCTCATTCCCTCCCAACACCTCCTCCCTCCCTCTCTTCCTGCTAGCCTTTCTCTTCCCCTCTAAACCATGCTGACAAGGCCTCTGGCTGACCCACTCTCCCCCCTTGTCTCTCCTTACCCCTATCCTGCTCCCATTCTGTTGATGTGTCCTGCACGCCATGTGTCCGACTAGGCCTACTGGGCAGATCCTCATCCCCTTAGTTTTGTCTAGTCTCCAATTGCTCATGCATTATCTCCTCTGTGTATTCTACTTCTAGCCATGTTTGAATATTACACCAAATGCCTATGTTAGCTGAATTGTTTGTTTGTATGATTTTTTTCCCCTTAAACCTTGTATTCGGATGTTAACTGACTGTTACCCACTACCCTTCCTGATGTTGTAAATCACATGACGTGGAACCTATGTAAAGAGCTTTTAGTTAAAAAAAAATTTTATTCCAAGATTTCAAATAAATAAATAAAATAAATAAATTATATTTAAATACAGGTCACTCAGGGGACTGAGAGGAGTAAACATGACACTCCTCTCACATACTTCTTTCTTTCTTTCTCTGTCTTCTTACATAGAAACAGAATTTTTCAGCAGATGAGGACCTATTGGTCCAACCAATTGCTAAAACTATGAACTCCCACATAGGGCTACTATACAAGCATAAACATTGCCTAATGGGTGAAGCCTTGAACCTCACTATCCAGAGCTGTGTTATCTCAACTATTGAGTATGGGCTCGTTATCTATGGATCCGCTACTGATACTGCACTCCGGCGCATAGCTGTAGCCCTTAAAAAGGCATGCAGACTCCTTATTTCAGCTGCCCACCCTTCTCGCACATGTGACATTTACAAGCAGGCTAACTGGCTCCAGCTATCCGGCAGGCTAAAGTACCAGACCTGCATCCTAGCTAAGAAGACATCACTGGGCCTTATGCCCCCTGGAGTCCAATCAATACTGACCCCTCAGCATGTCCGCCACCTAACTAGAAGATCAGACAGTCTAACCTTTACAATACCTCGCTGTCGGACCTCTCAAGCTCAGCATTCTTACCTTGTCAGAGCCTCCATCTGGTTCAACTTGCTACCTACAGAAATCTCCAACATTGCCACAATTGGTGCTTTTAAGTGTAAACTACTTCAACACCTTGTGGCTAGTGCATTCTGTGATTGCTTCTTATAATCCCCTCCAGGCATACTACCCTCAAGCATCCCTCCTCACTGCCTCAGCTCCTCCTCCTCTCCTACCCCCATTACTGGGTATAGGATGAATCTGTCTTCTCTTCCTTTTCATCACTCCCATTCTTCCTCCCTTGCTATTTCCCATCTACCACATACCCAACACAATGCCCTCCCTATTTCTCCCCTCCTCCCTCTCTCTCCCCCATACCACCCCCTCACCACCACTCTTCTTTCTCTTTTCCCACTAATCCACTCCTAACAAAGCTTCACTGAGCCGCCTATGACTTGTACTGTATAATTAACTCGCAACACAATTCCTTGACAATGCCTTTGGCTGCTATTATTGTAACCTTACTTGTCTTTTTTTTTTTTTGTAAGCTCCATTGTAATGATCATGTTATGTTTCGTACCTTATTGCCTTGACGTGGAACCTTTGTAAAAGAGTCCTCGGCTCAAAGGTGTCATCCGAAATACAAATAAATAAATAAACCAGTCTGCACATTCTGTCCTTACCTATACTGTTACCACAGACCCTCCCTGATCTCAGGCTACTCTCCCCGCCTGATCTCTGGCTACTCCCCCCTGCCTTCCTACCAAGATTCCTTTGTGCCTATCCCTTGCATGCTTGAAGCCCCTCATTATTTTTGTCCCCACCACTTCTACTAGAAGACTGTTCCAGCTGTCCACCACGCTTTCAGTGAAGAAGTACTTCCTCAATTCCCTCCTACATTCTCCCTTTCAGCTTCATATTATGCACCCTTCTTCGCATGCTCCTTCTGTTCTGAAAAATACTCCCCTACACCCATGAGGTACTTACTGGACTCTATCATGTCCCCTCTCCTCCTCCTCCTCTCTTCCAGGGTGTACATATTGAGATCCCTCAGTCTCCCCTCGTAAGGTTTATATGAAGCCCCTGCACTATTTTAGTTGCCCTCCTCTGGACAGCCTCCACCCTGTCTTTGTCCTTCCTGAGATGTAGTCTCCAGAAGTGGACAAAGTACTCCAGTTGGGGTCTCACCAATGTTGTATGCAGTAGTAACACCATAGTAACACCATCTCTCTCCTTCTGCTGGTGATTCCCTCACTATGCACCCCAGCATCCTTCTGGCCCTGTCCATTTCCCTGTCATACTGCCACACCACCTTGGAGTCATCAGATATGATAATCCAAAGGTCCCTTTTTATGTTGGCTTGCCGCGCTTAGCTGCTTCAACCTATTGAGAGGATGAAGCTTTGGGGCGCGGCTGCTGTTGGGCGAATGCAGAACGCATCGATGGTGCGTCCTCATTCCCCAATAAAGCCAGCATGCTAGTGCTGACACAACGATATGTAAAGTGGACAAAACTTTAAACAAAGTGCACTGCAATCAGAGACAAGCTCGTCATGCAGCGTCACTTTGTTAAACGTCTTATATCACTTTACTACATCCCCCCAGTACAGGGGTGCCCGCTTCGGAGCCACCCAGCATGGCAACTGGATGCCATGGCCGACGGGGTGCCCAATCCCCCATCAGCTCCCGCCCCCAGCCATCCTTCTGCCACGCTGGGAGCTCCACCCTAGCGTGGCAAACGTCCCACGTCGTCTTTTTTTTTTTTAAACCTGCAAATTAAAAGCGGTCCCCGGCGCTTCTCCTGCCCCGCTCCCACAACCCGCACCCACCCACTGTGCACCCTGCCTCCCCACACCCCCTACCCATACTTACCTCTGAGTCCGCGACGATCTTCGGTGGACCGGGAACATGTTTGCACTCTTCAAAGCCGACCGCGAAACTGAGGAAATGCTGGTAAGCTGTATAATGGGCTAGATAGGGTTTTTTCAACTTTGTTGCATATCTCAGGCATTGTTTGGAATTTTTGCACCAAATTTTCAACATGGGGTTTTTGGGGCCCCTCCTCATGAATTCTGTCACTGTCATGGCGTTTATCGGCCTCGAAAGGTGATTTCGCAGTCACTGCACGAAATTACCTTTCAGGGCCCATTAATGAAATGACAGTGGTGGTGTTCATGAGGTGCCCTCTTAAAAAGCCTAAGTTCCAAATTTGGTGGAAAAATTCCAATAAATGCCTGTTTTACGAGCGTGCGTTGCACAGTTGCTATGCAGGCTCGTAACTTCGCGCATTCACAATATTTTACTGCTGGATTTTCAGCATTGTCATTTTTGTACACCTCCTTGTGAACAGTACAGCTGTCATTTTCCACATCCTGCCCGAAATGTGTTTCTGCACTTCCGGTGCACAATAGCGCAGTCGCTGTGGGAAATCAGTGTTTGGGCCAGATTATGAAAAATGACAGTGACACAGTTCATGAGCAGAGGACCTAAAATGCCTATGTTGAAAATTTGGTGATGATATTCCATAAAATAACTGTGTTACGAGCATGCGTTGGCAGATTGCACGCACGCTTGTACCGTCGTGCATTTGTGATATTTTCTGACTGGATTTTCACCATTGCCATTTTTTCACACCTCTTGATGAACAGTACAGCCATCATTTGACATAACGTGTCCAAAATGTGTTTTCGCACTTCCGGCGCAGAATAGCGTGGTCGCTGTGCGAAATCACTTCTTGGGACACTTTGAGGAAATAACAGTGACACTGTACATGAGAAGCGGTGCTAAAATGCCTATGTTGAAACTCTGGTGCCGAACGCCCATAAAATGGCAGTGTTGCAAGCGTGCTTTGCATATTTCCCACACACCCTAGTAGCTTCGCAAATTTGGTATATTTACATGCCACATTTTCAACACTGGCATTTTTTTTACACCTCCTTATGAACTGTGCAGCTGTCATTTCTCACATCCTGCTCGACATGCTTTCCTGCACTGCACTACCAAACACCCAAAGGGACACCCTAATGCTTGTCACTCTCTGCAGGGTGGGGGTGGGTTGGCATCAGTTCAATACTTCACTGCCATTCCTATGATGCATCTGTCTAACTCCTGCACTACCAATGTCAATGCCAGCAAGCCAACATTCGGCATTGAAAAATGCTTGTCTGTTTAGTGACCATTAACAGCTCTCCTCCTATTGTATACACTGCCCTGGATTTCTGAGCCCTAAGTGCACGATTTTAGATTTTTTTTTCACATTGAAACCCAGCTGCCATACTCTTGATCACTCCTCAAGTTTTCACAGGTTTCTAGACATTCTCTGTATCCCTTCTGGAGTGTTTACCCTACTGCAGCTTTTGATGTCATCTGCAAAGAGGCATACTGTCCCTTTCAGCTCCTTTGCAATGTTGCTCATGAAGACATTCACAAGGATGGGTCCTAATATGGAGCACTGAGATTCCTCTTTTTTTTTGTTTCAAAAAGTAAGTATTTCTTCACAGAAAGGGTGGTGGATGCATGGAACAGCCTCCGAGCAGAGGTGGTGGGGGTGAATTTGGTAGGGGAATTCAGAAATGCACAGGATTTGCATAGGGGTATCCTAGTGATAGGTAGGAGAACAAAGACAGAGATCAAGTAGGGTCTTTGTTTTTTGCAGCAAGTAGGGAAAATGGGCAGACTAGGTGGGCCTGGCAGTCCTTATCCGCTATTACATTTTATGTACTTATGTATCTATTTTCACTTTTATCTAACATTCATGTCAAACTGTACCTTTTCTCTAAAATACCCTTTACCTAATTTCTGTGCTCATCCTGTGCTGCTTGTACCTTTCTTTTTCTTTGTCTCTACCCATGCTGCTATATTTTCCTCATACTAACACAGTTTCTAATCTTGTTCTACCGGTATGGCAGGAGGATGGCCCTTTGTCCCTCAGATAAGAATTGTTTTATGTTTAAGCTTCCCTATTTGTCCAGTTTTCTCCCTAAAGAGCTACAGATCTTTTGTGACCCGAACGTTATTCATATTTTATAGGTACTGTATGACTAGATGTCACCCTGAAACTACCATCCCAGGCTCCCCAGAACCCAGATAGGATCCCTACTTATTACTTATGCTAGGTTGGTAAGCTGTAAGGGAGCAGCTATGCTCATTACATGGTGTGCACTTTCACTTTTTTGACACATCCAGTGTCAGCTTTTATTTTTGTTTAAAATGCTACCGTCTGGAGTCCATCCCCAGTGTTAGGTACTATTTTGTTAACTACTCAACTGTCCAGACCAGCAGCAGATTGAGCAGTCAGTGGATTTGCACTGAGAAACACTGTTCATGTGGCTAAAATCATAAAGGGAATTTTAAATTGCACAATAATTTATTTTTCGCTTTGTGATTGTGAAGTATTAGTGGACAGTGTGTCAGTGCAGACTGAAGAACTGCAGATGGTGCTTTAGTGTTCTGTAACAGGGGTTAGTTCAGACTGCAGGTAGATGTAGGATCCCACTGTAAAAGAGTTGTCACAACTGTGCTGGACTATCTTTAGTAAATAAATTGAATAAACAACATTGCCAGCTAGTCCAGTGGCATAGAGGGCTGAGGTGTTGCAAAGTGCCTTACCTCTCACTGGCCAGTGACCTGAGTATGGAAATGAACTCGGTTCTGGAGGGGTTCAGCGGGGGAGGGCTTGAGGAGTATGAGCGGCAATCATAGCTCTTTCTCTCTCCTAGATTGGAGTGGTAAGCCATCCCCACTGTTGGCTGCCACTGGGTGGAGGTCAGGTGGTAGTGCCAGCACTGAGGAGGCCAGCACTACACCGGGTAGGTGAGGAGGGGATGGCAGTTCTGGAACCATCGGCACCTCCATGTGCATGCATGCATGTCCATGTTTGCTGTAGTTCCGGGGAGGCAAAAAATCAAGAGGAAAATGAATGGGAGCAGGGCTTTCATGGATCCCCTCCCGAGGTGCTGCAGCCTACCCTGCTGATTCCAGCAACAGCAGAAAGAGAGGTAAGAGGCTGGTCGATGGCACCTGGGGACAGAGTTCATCAGTCACCCATTTCCAGCCCATGAGCATAAAGAGCTTTATGAAAACTGCCAACAGTTAATATTCCACCCCCCCCCATTGCAGGCAGAGGCACATTGTTTCTAGTGATTACAGCACTGCTGAGAACCAAGAGATCACAAGTTCAAACCCCACTAGAGCCAAATATTCACTGTGTGATCCTGAGGAAGTTCCTCATAAAATCCAAAACAAAATATTGCTGGGTTGTGCTGTTGGTTTTCAGAAGCCCCCACACCCCTAATCCTATGTGGTCTAAAGGGTAATGCATTGTTGAGAACCATGAGATTGGAAGTTTAAACCCCTCTCTAACCAAATAACCACTTTAATACCCCATTCTTCATCAGTTCCCACTTGCTGTCCACCCCTTCACTGCCCCACCCCTCCAGTTTCTCCCTCAGCAGCATCCTACTAAACCCCTCCCTTCTAAAGTCAAGCAGTTTTGTCTGTAAATGGCTCCTCTCCACTTCTAATTTGATGTTGAGCCACATGGTCTCAGTTTTTTATGGGATAATAACCATTGATCACTGCTCAGTTACAATGGTGTCCTAACATCCACACCTATGCAGTTATAGTAAATATAGAACGTACAGAACCACAAAGAAAAACATTGCAATAATAATCATTGTTAAACTCTGAGACAAATACGTTACATTATAGTAGTGCCGCACTATTACATAATAAAAAGCAAGAATTTATTCAAACCAAAGTTGACAAACAGATTTAACTGTAATTCTACACAATTACAAATCAGTCTGCTGAATGTTGGTTCTCACTGGGTCCTGAACTTAACATCCTCAGTATTGTCCCTGTATGTGAGGACAAAGTCAAGCATGGCTCCTTCCCTTGTAGGATCCACAGCTCTGTGTAACAGAAATTCTTCCTACGAGGCCTCTGCTAGTAACTGATTCCTTGCACTTGCTGCCACTGAGATGCTCCCATCCCCATCTGGCAAATGAAAGTATCCATTAGCAGTACCTCCCCCTGATTTACTGCCCATCTAATCAGGTGCCCCAGTTCCCTGTCAGTCACACCTTTTTGAAATAGGGCTCTATATACCACTCCTGTCCTGCTGTTCCTTTTCCTACCCATGACTATCTGCACCGACATTGTTTCTGTGCCCTCCCCGTTCCTTGACTTCCATAGCATTGCTACTGATCCCTAATGTATAGCACTACTTCCAGAATGCATCACCTGACATGTTTAAGCACCAGTTAGGGTGCTCTGTTGCCCACATCTCTGTAACCACCCCCAAGTCCAGGTTGGCTTTGGTTACCATTGTGTGGAAGTCACAAGTTTTGTTCCGAAGACTCATGTCATTAGTCCACATACAGTAACTATCCAGGTCACTTGCTTCCTCCTCCTCTAAGATTCTTTCATCTCTACCTTTGCCTTTGCCCTCATCCTTATCCTTGCCCCTGACATACCCACCCCCTCCTCCTCCTCCTCTTGGATTCTTATCCCCACCTTCCCAGTATCTTTTTCTGTGCCCCTCATCTGCAGTCCTTTTCATGCCAGCATCCCCTCTGTCTACTAGTGCTGAAAGGAAGCCATCTTGGCCTCCCTCAATTAGGTAGGTGTACCTGTCAGCAACTATATTGCCTCCCCTTCTGCTAGTTTAAAAGTGTCTTGATGCACTCCCAAACTGTGGAGCCCTTCTTGAGATGAGCATGGAAAGCACAGACAACAAGAAAACAGAATAGAATTCCATATATAACAAAATGATCCAGGGGCTAGGGGACTTACACTACGAGAGCAGGCTGAGGGTGTTGAACATGTACTCCCTGGAGGAGAGGAGGGATAGGGGAACATGATTGAAACCTTCAAGTACATGAAGGGAATAAATAAGATGGGCATGGAGGGGCTTTTCAAACAAAGGAGGGGGAAGGACATTCGAGGGCATGATCTGAGACTGGAAGGGGAAGGTTCAGGAGGAAAATGAGAAGACACTTGTTTAAGGAGAGGGTGGTGTCTGGGTAGAACGCATTGCCAGAGGAAGTGGTATCCTGTAGAACAGTGAGCTGTTTCAAAAGGGGATGGGACAGGGTAAGGGATAAGGTCACTGGAGGGAGGGAGGGAGGAGGGGCAGATTAAGTATAAGGGCTTCTAGCTGCACAATCGAGCAGACTTGATAGACCATAAGGCCTTTATGTGCTGGCAATTTCATATGTTCGTATGCAGAAAGGGCACCTTCCCAGACTATTATTGAAATAAACTTCTAGGTGTACAGATTTTAATCACAAAAGTAATTCTTATTTTCATGGATACCAATGGGAATATGCATAAATACTCCATGGTTTCCATGTTCAGTTTCCGTAAATTCTAAAGAATCCTTTGAAAATCTAGGGATGTCTTTCTTTCTTTCTTTCTTTCTTTCTTCCTTCCTTCCTTCCTCCCTCCCTCCCTACCCCCCCTTTCTTTCTTTCTTCATGATTGTTTAGACAGGACTCAGATATCCTTCTTTTTATTAAATCTACAAACCCAGAATTCTTAATATTGAATGAACAAACAATGTACACCAAAGACAATCATAAATGCCCTATACTGTCAGGCTTCTGTTAGCTTTTAGTTATAGCAGAAAGACAATCTGGCTGTAAGACTGGGAAGTGCACATTTCTGTTGCAGGTAACTGCACTCACTGCATTTTTGCTTTGAACAATGTGACACACAGTCCTGGACTGGTTTATACCCTAACTCTGACCACTTCTGCTTTGATCAGGATGTCACTAGTTTTGAAGACTGCAGTAGCAGAACACACAAAACATGCAAAATGTGTTGATTTGATGGTGTAGAATGTAATGTTCCCTTCAGAGAGAAGAAGGGGAACACAGGGAAATAAAGAATCAGCAGGAACATGTTTCTTTATAATTTAAAAGTAGAAATATTGACTTAAAACACTTAGTAGTAATAGTAGTAAAATGTGTTTATTCGAGTTTATTATAGAAGGATACACCCAACTGAGCTAAAGATAATTTATAATGGTTCCCAAAAATGACAAATTAGCCCAATCAGGAGCTTTATAAGCACAGCAGCAATTTCCATGATCACTGATATGGGTGTTAAACAGGGTACTAACCCAAATAAAAAAAAAAAAAAACATTTATTAATGTTGTTTAATGAATATGCCAGTGATGGCTGAATAAAGGTTATCTGGCCCAGGCTAATCATTCATTACCTGGCGTGCAGCGGACTGGTGCACTAGAACCCTCTGGACAAAAGCTTCCAGCTTTGCACTTGCCTGCAGTAACATTCTCGAGGTGTATATTTTCCGTACTTGGAAGTAAGAAAGAATTAACAAAAATCTGAAGTATTTGTTAGTCGGCAAAAAAATGTTATGATACAGTCTTTTTGCTAAATAAAGTACTATATGATATATCTAGCTTCAAATTAGAGTATTTTGAATTCCCTCAAATGATCATAAAATAGTTTTTATTTATTTTTTAAAAATTTTACTATGCTTTTTCTGGCGGGTCCTCCATCGGGCTCAACCCTGGTCACGGTCCCCGGAGTCCCACCTACCGTCAACTGCCGACAATTCTCCCAGTCACCCCCTGGTTTGCCCCCGGAGGGTGGGGCCACGGTACTTGTTCCCCTTAATCCCAGCACTGCAGAACCAGTATCTAATTGGAAGAGCCGGTGACAGTGGCTAATCGAAGCCCAGGGAGGGCTTCATATAGATGGAGGACCCACTTGTTTTTCCATTTTCTCTGGGAGGTGGGGACATGCAATGACATCCAGCGTCCACCCCACCTCCAGTATGTGCGAGCACCAGTAGCTTGCATGACTCCCGGCCTCTAACAGGGGTCCGTCTCACTCCGGGCACTTCCCCACCCTCCCCCTGGAGAAGGAGAGCAGTCCACAGGACACTCTATCCTTCTTCCCAGGCCGGCCCTCCAGCGACCCGGGTCAGTTCCCGAATCCAGGTCGCCGGTGTCGCAAACGGAAATCCAACCACTGCACCAATGGGCAGGCTAGTATAAAATTGTTTTTATTAATAGTTTTGTTATTCTAGATTGAGGCAGTGCTCCTGACCAATCATAGTGTTCCTTTCTTCTGTGCATGAAACACTCTTATACCATGAAGTGTGTCTCATGCACAGATGCCTTGGAAATGGGCACGTTCCGGGACAGTTTATAAAAAAATAATGTATAACTGATTGCACTTGAACAATATTATATTAATATGTCCCTTGTCACCACTCGTTGCTGTATAAGAATGGTTCCACTTGCATTCAGCTTGAGCCTGAACAGCTCAGCTTCGCTGTTCTCGCTCCAGCCGAACTCTGGTGAAACTACTCTTATACAGCAACAAGTGGCTCTGAAGACCCACCTATGGCTTCAAGCTACCCTATTTGATGGTATATTATTGAATTTTATGAAACCCTGTATTTATTGTATTGACAGTTTTATTGCATCCTGTTTTATTCTCTTGTATTTTACTGTCAAGGCACCTTGATTTTAGAAAGGCACGATAAAAGTAAAGTATATTATTATAATGAACAAATATTAATGACTCCAGTCAATAAATATAGCTGACACTAACAATTTTCAAAACTCTTTCATGTAGAGGTTATGTCTGATAGTACATACTAGATTTTTACTGTGTATGTATTAGGATGGTGCTAGAATGCTTCTCTGATGGTAAACAGTACAGCATCACACCAAGATGTTAAAGTTTTTCATATGAACATACAAACATGCCAGCAGATGAAGGCCTAATGGTCTATCTAGTCTTCTTGGATGTGCAGTTCCATATGTATTTATAAAGGGAACTCCCCCCCCCCCCCCCCCGTTTGCCTTTTGATCTTCCTCAACTTTTCCCTCTCCCCCTTTCATCCCCTTCTACTGACAACTTTTCCCCTTCCCTTACCCCACTCTCTTTAAGCTGTCCACCATTTAAAGGGTACAACCTCCCCTGGCAGCTCATTTCACTTGGCCACCACCCTCTCAGTGAAAAAGTGCTTCCTCATCTCCCTTCTGAATGTTCCCTCCACCAGCTTTAGGCTGTTTGCCCTAGTGGTCTTGTTCCCACTAAGGCTGCCGAGACCCTCAGTGCTCACCGTGGTAATATCGCTAAGGTACTTGAAGGTACCTTAATGATGTCTTCCCCCTCCCTTCTTTCCTCAAGAGAGAGTACATGTTAAGCTCCCTGAGCCTCTCTTCACAGGTGCTGCCCTGTTGGCCCTAAATCATCTTGGTTGCCCTTCTAGGGACAGTCACTAACTAGCTGATAACCTTCTTAAGATACGGGCACTAAAACTGTACTCTGTACTACAGGTTTGGCCTTACCAGTGACCTGCACAGTGGCAGAATGACCTCTGCCTTCCTGATGGCAATTCCCCTGGCTATGCAGGCCAGCATCCAGTTTGCTTTGGACACTGCTCTCTTGCAGTGTACAGAGTGTTTCAGGTCCCTTGTGATTATTACTCCTAGGTCCTTTTCTTCCTCTGACTTGGTTATCTGCTTGCCACCCAGGAAGTATCTGATCCCTGGATTCATTGCCCCAAAGTCCATAACTTTACACTTTTTAGCATTGAACCCCAGCTGACAAATTCCAGATCACATTTCTAGCCTAGTCAAGTCCTTTCTGACTTCCTGTCTTCCCTCCTCCATGTCCACCCTCCCACAGAGCTTGGTGTCATCCACGAATAGGCAGGTTTTACTCTTGTTCTCATCTGTGATGTCACTTATGAAGATGTTAGACAACACCAGACTAAGCACTGAGCCCTGCGGGACCCCACTGGTCACACAGGCCTCGCTTTTAATAATTCTCCCCTGACTACCATCCTTCAGTTTCTGTACTGCAATCAGCTTCTGACCCTTCCCATGAACTTACTCTCCCCCACCTTCAGCTCCTCCAGCTTCATGACCGGTTTCCAAGAGGCACTGAGTCAAAGTCCAGATACAGGACATGAACCACCTGGACCTTGTCCCCTGTCCTAATGACCCAATTGAAGAAGTAAATTAGATTAGTTTGGCAGGACCTCCCAAACATAAACCCATGCTTCCTGTCATCCTGGAGCCCATTTTCCACCAGAAAGCCGATCAGTCTCTCTTTGAGGATAGTATCCATCAGTTTACCCACTATTGAGGTAAGGCTGACTAGTCTGTAGTTCCCTGGTTCGTCCCTTGACCCACTTTTATGGAGACGCCAAACATGCACCATTCTCAAGTCCTGTGGCACATTTCCAGATTCTAATGGGGTGTTAAGCAGGTCAGCTAGGGGTCCCGTCTGTACCTCTGCTAGTTATCTATGGATCCTCAGATGCATGCCCTCTGACCCTGGTGATCTGTCACCTTTAGGACCCTTAGACCCTTGCATACCCTGTCAGCTTGATTTGCACTATCTGTGGCTTCCCTTTCCCAGTCCCACCCCCCCCTACTGCCTTGTGGTACTAGTTGTTCCCTTTCCCAAATAAAGAATGAACAGAAGTACCCTAAGCACCTCCACCTTTCCTTCACTACCCTCTGCCCAACCCCCTCCTTTTTAGCCTGATTATCTCGTCCTTTATGTTTCTTGTCTCCCTGAAAAAGACCTTCTCACCTGCTTTTACCAGCTGAGCTACCTGTACCTCTATCATGGCCTTTACCTCCCTTATCACTCTCTTTGCCCTTCTTGACTTAGAGGTGTAGTCCACCTTGTCCTCCTCCTTCTGAGTGTGCTTGTACTTTCTAAAGGCCTCTCTTGTTGCACAATGCTTTTGACACCTCCTAGGCCAAACCAGCTGGGCTTTTTGGCCTTAGCTTTCTTACTTTTGAGTTTGGCACACTCACTATTGGCCTCAATAAATTCCTTCTTTATTATGGCCCATTTCTGTTTCACATCCATCATCTCTCTGATCCCAGTAAGGTGTCCTTTCAGAACTTCTACAATTCAACTAGAGCTGTGTGAAAAAAATTGCATCATATGAATTTTCGCGACAGTTAGAAAATCATTTTGACAACTTTTGTGGAAATTCCAACTTAGAATGGTGGAATAAATGGCTGAACTGTGGATTATTGCATTAAACTAAGGAACAAAATTCTGCAGAACTGATCACTGTCAGAGGTCAGTTCTGCAGAATTTCTTTCAGCAGTTTAGTACATTAATCCACAATGAATACATTCATTCCACAGTTCAGTGAGTCACTGAACTGTAGTGTGAATTTATGAAATCTGTGTTATGTATCACAGGCCTACTATTTATGTAATGTTTCTAATCCCTGGTGACTAGTGGTACCCCCACACTCTGATCACCAGCTCCATAAAAATTTAATATTTCCCTGGTGTCTAGTGGCACCCCCCCCACACTCCAATCATTGGCCCTGTAAGAATGTAATGTTTCCCTGGTGTCTAGTGGCACCCCCCCACCCTCCAATTCCCAGCCCTGTATTTGCTGATGGGCCTGCCTCCTCAACTAACTCAAGGGCCTGTGACAAGTTTGCAACTGCTCGTGTACTCCTTCTTAGTCTTTACATTGTGCTGTAGTCATGGAGACAGAATGTCTGCATGACTACCGCATGATGAAAAGATTAAGAAGGAGTGAGCACACAGTTGCAAACTTGTAACAGACATTTGAGTTAGCTGAGGAGGCAGGCAATTCAGCAAATGTGGGGCCAGTGATTGGAGGGTAGGGGTGCCATTAGGTGACAGGGAAGCATCACATTCTTATGGGGCTGGTGATCGGAGGGTGGAGGGTGCCACTAGACACCAGGGAAATATTAAAGTTTATGGGATTGGCCATCAGAGGATGGCGGGTGCCACTAGACACCAAGGAATCATGAAATTATTAGGGGTCCAGTGATCACAGAGTGGGAGGGGGGTTCCATTGGACACCAGGTAAAGTTGTTGTTTTTTTTTAACCAGGAGAGGACGGCACAGAACTGAACTCCAGAATAATTACATGAATTTTGGATTAATGTATTAGTTCCACAGTTCATGTGTATTATTTTACAGTTCAGCAAACAAATTCTGAAGAACAGGGTGAAAATTTGTGAAGCACATTTGGAAGAGTTCTGATTTCACCAAAGGTGGAAGTTCAGAAAATTCTGTGAAAGTTGGTGAACTTTCACAAAAATTCCACTAAAGTGGAATTCTCAACTTTAGCTAAGCTCTACATCCTACCAAAGTCAGTCCTCTAAAAGTCCAAAACCCTTATCTTGGTCCTGACCATCCCTCTGCACATTTCTAGATGGAACAACACCATGTGGTTGTCACTGCCTGGAAACAGCACATCCACCTTCACATCCTAAACATATGCACAGTTGGACAGACTCAGATCCAGGATGGCCCTCTCTGTAGTGGGCTCCATAACACCTTGAGTCAGGAAAACACTCTGAAAAGCATCCAGTAATACTGCGCTTGTTCCCTAGTGCAGGAGGCAGCAGAGATCTTCTAGTCCACCCCACATAGACTGAAATCCCACATTACTGCTACTTCCTCCTGCTGGACATAGCTATGCGCTGGGACCCCAGCACCCTGTCCGATTCCTCATCATGGTGGGCATGGTATAGAAACATAGACAAGCATAAGACAGAGAAAGAACTGAGCAGCCCAACAGTCTGTCTTAAGACTTCTATTAGAAGGTGCTATAGTTTCTGTCTTCCATCCCAGTCACCACTTACCCTCCCTCCCCTTCCTGTCTGATTAATACTGTATGTGTTCCACTGATCATTTCAGAATATCCAGTCACCTCTCCTGTTCCACACACTCTCCACCTTTCTC
This sequence comes from Neoceratodus forsteri, assembly GCA_016271365.2. NCBI lineage: Eukaryota > Metazoa > Chordata > Ceratodontiformes > Ceratodontidae > Neoceratodus > Neoceratodus forsteri. Next base: position 2,690,595 of record JADMNL010000034.1, read on the forward strand.
TGCCTACTTTCTACCTTTTTCATTTGAAATCCTTGGCCAATCTCAAGGCTGGAAAATGCAAGGTGGAAAAGGATTTGTTCTTGTGCAGCTTGAACATCCTGCTAACATTTTCTGTAAATGTTGTTCTGATTTACTGCTGTTACCCAGTGTTTTGTTTCTGTACTGTCTTGTGGACAGCATGGATGTTACACAACAGATACAACTGTTTCCAGTCTGGCCAACGTGTCAACATCCACCCTCATAAGCACAACTGGCAGCTGGTGCACAGTCCCTCCATCATTTGGAGCTCAGATTTAGCGTAGTATTAATTATTTTTGGATTTGTGTTTATTATTTATTGTTTATTGTTTTAAATTATTGTAAGGCGCCTTGGTTTAAGAAAGGCGCTATATAAATACAGTTTCATTCATTCATTCATTCATTCAATATCCCCCCTCCTGCCCAACCCAGCTTTTAACCAACACTGGTGACTGGTGCTCAGTCCCACTGCTGGTATCATCCCCTCACACTCATCCCAGCTATTATCACTCCACAACATCCCAACACTTGGTTGCCCAACCCCCAATGCCTGCTAACACCCTCTCAACATTATGAGACACTGGGATGCGCACCCAAGGTAGCGACAAACAACATACCAACAGTGGCAATCCCCAGTGCTGGGACCTGAAAATAAAGAAAACTGTTTCTCTTTGTTCCATTTTTTTGTTAATAAAACTGAAAAAAAAAGAAAATAGTCTAACGACATCTTCTGCCCCGACCCCTCCAACCCCCTACCCCTCTCTCAGCAACTACCTCCCCACCCGGTCCCTCACTTACTGTACCTCTCTATGGCCCACCAAAATAATCCTCTCATGGTCAGTAAACTACCTGCTTCTACCAAGCCAGACCACATACTAACAAAAAACAAGGTACAGTAAGTCTGGTTCATTGAGTTATGATCCATTTTGAACTTCTGCTGGTAACTTTGTGTTTTTTAACATTGTTGCTCCAAATTTTCAATATAACTCGTTTTTACCTGACCTCATGAATAAGGTAGGTGTAATTATTTTTCAACTCCTTTCAGAGAATGTTTTTATAGTCACTATACAAAATCACCTTTTAGACAGAATTTAAAAAATGTCACCTATCTTAATCGCAAAGTGGGGTCATAAAAATATATTGAAAAGTTTGGGTCAAAATCTCAAAAAACAGCAAAGTTATTAAGACATTTTGAGATTTGTTATTGTTTAATCATAACTTTGTTATTTTTACAGATTTTAACCCCAAATTTTCAACATAGCCCTTTTTCATCCCATTTCATGAACACGACTGGTGTCAATCTTCAAATCCCATCCAAAATGTCTTTTCGCGGTCATACCACAAAAAGATATTTTGGACAGAACTTCATAAATGACACCTGTCTTGTTAATAAGATGGGGCCAGAGAAAAGACTATGTTGAAAAGTTTAGGTGAAAATCTCAAAAAACATAATGTTATCTGTTTCTATTTGTTTTACTAGGAAAAGGTCCATTGAGCAGTGCTCTTTTGCAAGGAGGTTCTGGTTAGGAGATGCAACAGGAAGTCCTGGTTAGGACAAAAATGTTTCAACATTTACTCCTAATGTTGCAATTGTTTTACATTTTGAACCCACATTTTCAATATTGTCAGTTTTTATACCCCCTCATAATCATGGCAGGTGTCATTTCAAAATCCCTCTCTCCAACCTGTTTTTGTGGTCATTCTACAAAGTCACATTTCACATGGCATTTCATAAATGACACGCTCAAATGCTGTAGTTATAAAAATTCTATCTTGAAAATTCCAGTCACAGTCTAAGAAAACAACATTGTTATTTCTGAATCTCTTCATTTTCCAGTCATGATAATTCCAGTTTTATAACTCATGTTACTAATTTGTTTTTTTTAACTGCTACAATATCTATGTCAAGCAACTACACAACAAATAGAAGCAAGCAAACATGGCTAACATTGGCCAATGCTTGTCAAACCTTTCTGCCACTAGCTTGAGTGCCTGCCCCCTTGTGGGGATGAAGTTTCTTAGTTTAAGCAAATCTTCTGTTTGTACTCTGTTGAACCCTTTCCTGAACATAAAAGTATCATCACTTCCTCCTCCTCTCCCATCTGTCCTGCAATGACTACATGCTAAAACTTGTCAAGACAAGGCAAGGCATTCTTGATTTATCAAGTGCTCAATCCCACAGGCTGTGAGTGCTGCACATATTTTACACATACAATTCTAAACAATGAGGTATTTCAAAACAGCCCTTTAAAATACAATTAAATAAAACTTAATAATACAAGGCACAGAATGTTACCTAGGAAATCCCTGTTCAAATAGGTTTTGAGATAGGCTTTTAAGGCCCCCACTGGGTTGCCTGTGCTAATATGTAAAGGTAAAGCATTCCATATAACTGGAGCCACCACTCCAAATACTATGGCCCCCAAAAGTCTCAGCTGAGAAAGAGGGACAACAAGCAAGCCGGCATCGGTGGAGAGGAGAGGGTGAATTGGGTGGAAGGGAAGATAGAGCTCCTTCAAGTAGTCTGGTCCTAATCCATGTAGGGCCTTGTCAGTTAACAAGTAAATCTTGAAAGTGAGGTGCCACCACAAAGGCAGCCAGTGCAGAGCACACAAGACCGGCATAATATGGTCACCCTGTGAGGAATCCACCACTATCAGTCGAGCTGCAGCATTCTGGACCAGCTGCAGGTGTTACATCAAACCTCCAGATAGCCCTAATAGCACTGCAGTAGTTCAACCTAGAGGTGATGAAACCATGGACAATCATCACCAGGTCTGACTGAGCTAGATACTGCTTGATCCCGATGATATTTCAGAGATGGTAAAAGCCAGATGGGACCACAACCTACACTTGTTGTTCTAGTATCAGTCTGCAGTTCAAAATGACCCCCAGTTCCTTCATTGCATCAAGTGCCCTGAAAAATTGTCCTCCTACTGAAGGAAGAACCAAACCTTCCATGGCCGTCAAGCCCCAGCATCCTGGTTTGATCACCATAAACTCTGTCTTTCCTGGGTTGAGACATAACCAGGTCAAGGCCATCCACTCATTTATTTCAGCCAGACATTGACTCAACACAGATGCAGCAGAGTCTTCAACAGAGGAACAAGACAGGTACAACTGCTTATCATCTGCATGGCAGTGAAACTCGACATTGGACCATCTAATGATCTCCCCCTGCAGTCTCATACGCCATGGCCTGCTGCCCATTGATCATCTTTATGGCCCTTCATTGCACTGACTCTAATCAATCCCTGTCCTTCCTAGGATATGGACCCAGAAAACTGGACACAATATTCCAGAGTCGGTCTCATCAGCGATCTATACAGAGGCAATATCACCTCCCTCTTTCTGCTAGTAATCCCTCTCCCTGTTATGCCAGCATTCTTTTAGCCATCCCATATATAGAGAATAATGCCTGCGCAGGTGTGTGTTATGAGGATTTTCGCACATCTTAGGTGTGTGATAATCCATAAAACTTGAGAGTGAAGCAAGAGCTATTGAAAAAGATAGGTCTCAAGATAGAGGCCTGTGGCACCCCATTAGTGACATCCCTTTCTTCCAATTTGACCCCCTTTACCACCACTCTTTGCTGTCTCTCCTTAAACCAATTTCCTACCAATCTAACTATTGAATATCAGTAGCCACACTCTGGTCCTCCAGCTTCTTCAGCAATCCTCTGTGTGGTACAAAGTTTAAGGCCTTGCTGAAACTGAATTACAGTGAATCCACAGCATGGCTTGTATCTACTATCTTTGTTACAAGACAAGAAAAACCATCAGGTTGGTCTGAAAAGACTTGCCTGCCACAAACTCTTGCTGTTTACTATCTTGTGGACCATTGCTTTGTAAATAGTCCACTAGGACTTCTTTTATCAGTGACTCTATCAGGTTACCCGCTACATAAATATGGCTACCAGGTCTGTAATTCCCATGGTTGCTGCTTGTCCCCACCTTGACTAGCAGGACTATGTCTGCTACCATCCAGTCTTCTGGAACTTTTTTCAGAAGCAGCAAATGTGTGAAATACCATGTGTACCTATAGTAAGCTTGAAAATGTTCTTAACAGTAGTAGAGTAGGATATGTTCTTGTAACCATTTCCACTGCATTTTCTCCAAGATTGTGACAGCAGTAGCACCCCACACACAGTTCACTGAGACAGATACATTTATGCAGTCAAGCATATGAGACAATCCCACCCTCCACATCAAGAGTCAAACAATATGTTAAGGAATAGCCAAAAATCCATATACTATTAGTGGGCATACTGGTAATCCACAGACATAGGTGAAAAAATGATATAATTTACTGCTTAGGTTATTGTAATGTTGCACTGCACAGCTGTTTAAGCTAGGGCACATGTATGTCACAATTTTGCAGGATTTGGTGCATCCTACGAAACAGAATCCGAGAACAGTAGCAAAAACAATGAGAAAATGGAGTTCCCTCTCACTGAAAATGAAGGTATGCATTTAAAAAAAAGAAGCCAATAAGCAAAATACTATTACTGGTACAGAGAGCACAGAGAGACTCAACTGGGCAGACTGGAAAACATATCTGAGTTTTTTTTTTTTTTACATCAAGGTGCCATCCAATATTGTTGCATCAACAGGTGCTGCTCTCTGTACTTCTCTTCTGGTCTGTTCTGTTCTTTCATTATGACTACTCCATTTTCAGAACATCCTTTAAAATTACATTTTATTAAATTAGTATAATATGTGAAGTGTATAGTTATTTTCCAAACCTGATTGATTTCCTGTGAATGAAGGCTTGTCTGATGATGATCCAGGAGGGCAGAACCACCCTGGAGCACAGGGACCTTCTGGGCTGTGCAGACCTGGCCGAGAACAATACATTCCAGCAGGGCAGAGCTGGCATGTGGAAATATCACGGGCTTCAAGAGCATCACTGTAGCTGCCTTTTGGACAGGGGTACTGAGTGGCAAATTCTGTGTGTCTTGGGCAATAGTGACCTTAAGTTAGAAAAACATATGAGGGAATAATTTGGAATAATGACAATTTTGAAATAATGAAAAACAGTCTAATTGAATTTCATAATAACAGGTTGATTACTTGGATGTTTGAGAACTAACAGCAAAAGCTAGTACAAGCAGTAAAGACTGTACTAGACCAACATTTCCTGAATATACATAATACATAAAAGGATCCCAGTGGCCTGGTTCCCATTTCAATCATGCCAAAATTCTTGGGCTAAATAACATGCAAGAACTACCTGCAGGACAAGCTATGAAATTGGTGCTCCCAGATGCACAGAAATGGCCTTCAGGACAAGCAAAGCACACTATTAGCCCCCAGGATGGGCTGAAGGTTCCAGGACAGCAAGGCTGGGGTCTGCTGCTTCCTTTAACACAGTAGTGCCCAGGTGGACAGGGGCCTCCAGTACTTGATACCTGTATTAAAAAAAAAGTTTTATTGTTCTGTTATTAATTAGTGCTTCTAAAAAGTAAAAGAGTGATGACACTGTTCTGTTCCAAAAGTTCCAATGAATAACCAATGACATGAAACACATAAATAAATTATATCATATACATGGCCCTGAAATCTTCAGTGTAGATCCATTTGCAGAACTCACACCCTGCTTTGTGATTTATGAATGGCAGTATAATTCATTATTTTGGAATTTTTTTTCTTTAAAACTTAGTTTTCCTTTAATGCCTGGCTGGCTCCCATCTCTATTCTTTTGATCTTGAAGCCCTGCCTTTGTGCTTGGCATTTGATATAATTGATGACATCATATAATAACTTAGCTGATGAACTACACTCTGCCAGAGTTGTAATCAAATTGCTCCACAAAAATAAACACATTTATACACAGAGGTCTGGAATCCAGCTGCAGAAATTAGGACTGAAGTGCCATTTTCAAAGCTTGCTTACAACTGCAACTGTTCCCTGTAAGTGCTCTCACACATGGACCTACTGCAATTACATGTTCAGACCACCAGGGATCAATTTCATACAGTAAAAAAATTAGATACTGTATAGTAAACCATCTGTGAAATCATGGGGATGATATAATTCCCATGATTTTACAGATGGAGTGAATAATGTTTAGCTACTAGTCTTATGGACTTAGTAGTATAATGGGCGTGTAGAGAATGTTTCAGTTTTCCAATTCCAGAAAACAAAACGTGAAACCCACCAATCTGTTTTTTAGATTCAAATGGCATAGATGATTTGTGACCTCACGCCTGGACTACTGTAACTCCCTTTACCTAGGGCTTCTGGAGGTTGATATCCACCACTTGCAGCTGGTGCAGAAAGCTGCAGCCAGGTTGTTGACTGGATTGTCTTGATCCAGTCATATCACACCTGTGCTGCGTGAACTGCACTGGCTGCCAGTTCAGTTGCAGATCACCTTCAAGGTCAGCTTACTGACATATAAAGCCCTACATGGACAGGGACCAAGCTACTTGCAAGATCTCTTGCACCTTTACTGCCGCCTTCGACCGCTCCGCTCGGCCAAAGAGGGATTGCTGGAGATTCCTAGTGTACGGTTAAAAACGTCTGGATCACGGGCATTTTCATCTGCAGCCCCAACCCTGTGGAATTCTCTGCCTCATCAGATACGAGAGTGCCTGATAGTGGACAGCTTTAAAAACATATCTATTTCGTCTCGCCTTTGGCGATATTCCTTAATCTATGTTGGATTTCTGTACTTGTGTTTTATATGTATTGATAGATATCTGATTTTAGAATTTATTGTTTTAATTGTTATTTTATGGATTGTACAGTGCTTTGATAATTTGTGAATAGCGCTTGATAAATAAAGGTATTATTATTTCTTTTTTTTCATTGTGAGTAATTTGAATGAACTTTATCTCACTGGCTGCAGCCTAGGTTTTCAAAACATCTATTGTTGCCTTCCACCACACTGAATGTCTACAAGTAGAGGCATGTGCATAATTTGGCATTAGCAGTCCCTACATCCTGATCTAGGTTGGGATTATACAAATATTTTATTTTGGCTAAGGTCATATTTGTATTTTTACCCTATACAAGGAATAGAGGAAAAATGTATTGTGTACTTTCCATATCCCAGCCAATGCCAGGTCAAGTAGGCTAAAATTATCCAGAAGAACCAAGTTATGATACTTTATTTTCAGTTGTCAGATTCAAGGGATGGTAAATGAAATTACAGTGGCAACAACTATGGATCCCTTAGTTCTAATGGCATACTTAAACCTAACTTATTTTGGCTAGGACGTGGAAAGGGCCTGAATAAAAACAGGGAGGGATTCTGTGAACGACTGTTTCTTTCTTCAGCATGTCAGCCATGGGGCAAGAGTTGATACAGTTCTTGATCTTCTGCCACCAGCTGGATGAACCAACAACTCCAAAGGCCCTGTATCACCTCCTGGGGCACCCGCTCACCCTTGGGGGTAGGAAGCAGCAGATAGGGTACGTCTTGGTTTCAGAACAAAGATATTCTTTATTGCTGTTAGGAGTTTCAATTATAAACATATTACCCAGATAATGGTAAGATGATAGAGCACCCACGGTCACGGAATGGAAGTCTCTTCTGTTAGATTTGTTGAAGTATGAGAGACTGGCTCTTTATACAAATGGGTTGGGGCACAAGTTCTGTAACAAATATGGGACGTTGTATGTCTTGCTAGGTGGGGCTTTACCCAGCTGATGAAAAAGAAGGTTATTTCTCGGTGGACACAGCACTGGGCTGAAGTTTGGACTGGTTCGTTATAGTTGTACCAGATTTCTTTCTCTCTTTATTTCTCTCTTTCTTTCTCTCTTTATTTCTTTCTTTCTCTCTTCTTCTGTTCTATTCTTCTTCGCCTGACATAGATAGTTATTCGGATTTTCATTTCTAGTTGGCTATTTTCTTTTCTTTACTTCTGATTATATTCTATGATGTTTATTTAACAGTTCAAAATTCCTTAATTATCAATAGTATTTCAGGATAATTTTATCATTTACAACATTTAGAACTTAATCTGAATTCTTAGTTTCAAACGTAGATATACAAGAATATATTGATATATTTAATAAGGATTATAGAATGTTTTTATAATTAGTTGTTCTTGCTGAACTATTTCAAAGCTTTTTATATTTTATTTTACACTTTTAATAAGTAGGTGTTAAGATATGATAGCATTAAAAGATGAGTGTTGTTGCCATTTTCATTTTGTTATAGTGCTTTATTCTGCCACTTGATTTTTATTTTTGTAATCTGTTTCATTTTTATGTGTTCATTATGATTTAATAAACATTTTTATTGAAAAAAGTCTTGGTTTCAGTGGGTGAAGGGACTCGGGGTTGCTAGGCAGCAGGGAGTCAGTGGGGGAAAGGGGGATAAAAAAGTGTGAACATTTTCAAAATATTTGGATATTTGTAGCTCTGCTGCTATTGCAGGTACACACCCAAAATTTTGGGTATCCAGTGATTATAACAATTCAATAAGAGCAAATAACTTTGGGTGAGGTAAGAAATGCAAAAAGGAAATGGACAATATGGTTTTACAGCGCATGTGAACTACAGTGATACTGTGGATCGTGAGGGTGCCAGTGTGGTTGTTGTGGAAGATATGTAGCTGTTTCTTCAGCAGGTTGCTGTTGAGGTGGTCATCTGGTGCTGTGGGTAGAGACACCACCTGTGTTGTTGAAGGTCCTGGGTTCAGGACTGGTAGTGGTGAGAATATTTTTATTTTTTTGCTGTATTGTTTAGTTTGTGTTTAACCACCCTTGTGCCTGCCGTCCCCAGCTTGTTTCCCCCGCCTGCAGGTTGCCCCCCATGTTCTCCACCTCCTGACTTGTGTCCCCCTCCCTGAGTTGCATCCCCCCTCGAGTTTCTCCCCTCTCTGAAATACATCAACCTGGAATTGGTTATAATAATTTGGGAGGGTGCAAGGGGTACAGTCCCCCACATAAAAAGATGGTATACATCACCCCCACAAAGAATGTGGCCACCCATTGCTGTTTGTGGAGCATGTTGTAGTGTTTATCATTGCTTTTGGTGTTTGGTATATTGTGTGTTTGTTGTTGTGCTCAGTGCTATTATTTCTTCACTCATATCACATAGAACCAAATTGTTCATGCATACCCAATGTAAATAGGTGATTGAATCTAGTAAAGCTGGATAAATGTGGCTTGGCAGGTTAAAATGCACTGTGGAAATTCTAGAAATTACTTATTGGCAAAATTTGCTAAAAAATTCATGGATGTTTAGTAATAGCTAATGCGACTAGAATTCTACTTGTGGAATTTAACTTTCACAAAGCACTTATCACCACTGAATCCATTAAACTGTGCTGAGCTGTTTGCATTTCTGTAGTTAGTTTCTGGATGACTATTTTGTCCCCCTGCTTTGGTCTCTGAGGGAGCTTGATCAGATGGACTGCAGTGGGCCCACTTGTCATAGGTTTCCTCCTGGTTTTTCACAGACAAGCTCTCTTCATAAGAGAGACACCTGCTCCTTTTCCTTGTAGTACTTACCCCTTTGGAATGGCTAGAATTTCTCCTTCTTGGTTCTCCAGTCATTGTTTGTCTCCTACCATGTCTCTGTGAGTTCCTTTAAGTTTTGCATTTCCAAGTGTATTTGTAGGGTGTGATTCTCATATGTCCTGCTTTCAAGTGAGAATTGTTCCTGCATGCTTTCTTGTGCCAAATGGTGCTCTATTACTCTTCTGCTTCTTAGCATGATTGCCCTTCCCATGGTGAACCTGCATCCAGCTCCTGCCACTGGTGACCATTGCACTAGCTAATGCACCTACCCTATAGTTGAAATCCCCTTGACTTCTCTTGACATGATCATGCCTCCTCCCTCTTTACCATACTTTAGTCCATCTTGGGTTGGCGATTGATCACATTCATTTGACTTGTTCTGCAGACAGCCATGTCACCTTACCTGCACTAGCATCATAGCCCTACAATGTCCCTCCATCATCCCCATGGCAGTGATGCCAAGTATCATGTTCCATCATGACTAAAGGTATTCAAGCTAAACATATAGGGCAGTATTCACAGAAGGGATGCACCCAGCATATCCGAGATGCCCTGGGCATCTCCAAAATGCTCCCGAGGGTGATTCTGGCAGGGTGCCAATGTGCCAGCACAACCCCAATGTGCCAGCACATCCCCAATGTGCCGCATACCACCAGTAATCCTATGCGGCACATCTGGTGGGGCTGTGATGGGGCGTGCCAATGCATACCAGGTCCAACCCCATTCATAGCCCTATTCTGTGGTGCAACCCCGGGGCAAGTCTGGGGGTGCACCACAGAAAGATAAATCTAGAAAATCTAGACTTAAGTAGGTGGCCACCTACAGGCAGGCTGCCTCACTGCAGGCTGCAGCATGGCAGCCCGTCCACCCTGGCAGTCCAGTGTGCCCCCCAAGCCCCTGTCCAATGCTGTCCCTGGCAGCAGTAAATGTAAAAGATAGCCCCAAGCCACTATCTGTCGCCGCCTCCGGCGGCAGTAAACAAAATGATGACTCTGCCTATTATGATGCCTACTTCTGGCAGCTGTGGATTGTCGAAGATGAATTTATTTCAGCTCAAGCCCTCGGTATAGCTTCCATGGTGCTGTCGGTGTAGCACCCTCAGCTTCAACCACTTTTTCTCATTTCAGCAGGGTGCCTACAGGGTTAACTCACCCACAGACTGTGAGTTGGCCACTGACAGAGTTTCTCTATCATGCTATATACAGCCTCTCAGGCTGTATGATAGCTGTCATTCTCAGACTGGTCTGTCGGCGGGCGGACATGGTGGTCTGCGGGTGGGTTGAGCTGCCGCTGACAGTGGGACCCTGCTGGGGTGGGGGAGAGGAGTGGATTGGGGTACTTGGGGGTGGACTGTCTGTACCGGCTGACTGCCACAGAAGGCGGCTTACCGAGGGCTTGGGGCTGGGAGGGGGGGTTCATCTTGACATTCCCCACCACCAGGAGTGGCATCTTATGGGGGCTTGGTGGGAGTCATATTTTCATTCACCGCCGCCGGGAGCAGCATCATACAGGGCTTGGGGGTGTCATATATTCTTTCACCACCACTGGAGTGGCATCGATGGGATTGGGGTGTGTCATCATTTTCTTTCACTGCTGCCGGAGCGGCATTGGACGGGGGCTTGGGGGGGGTGTCATCATTTTCTTTCATTGCCACTGGGAGTGGCATTGGACAGGGGCTGGGGGTGCATCATTTCTTTTACCGCCGCCGGGAGCGGGATGTTTTGGGCTGGGGTCTGGCCAGGGAGGGGAGGTGGCTACAGGCGGTGCATTCTGTTGGGGCAGCCCTGCTGGTACAATGCAAATGGGGCTATAATGGCATGCTAATGGCCCCATTGCACCACGCATGCCTAATGGCCTCATTTGCATGCCCCTGGCTGTGAATCGCATATTTGGGTGAAGGGCATCCTAAGATGACCTGCCCCAATGGGTTCACAGCCGGACATGGGGGATGCGCCAGCGCAGCCTGGGATGCTCTGGGGCATCCTGGGCTGGGCGCACCTGTGCTATTCACAGAGGGGCTGCACTGGGGGCATCTCCCTGTGCTTCCTCTGTGAATCACCCATTTTGCACTCAGTGCATCTCCCCTGCGCCAGGGAAGCTGAGATGCATTGGGTGCATCTTCTTTGTGAATTCTACCCACAGTTTCTGTCACAATGGCCTCAGTCAAAACTAGCTGTAATGCTTGGCATCACTGGGTACCACTGTTTTCATATGCTAAAAATAAACATAAAACTACACATTGTTATCTACAGGGTTGTTTGTTTAGTTATTTATTATTGAATTTTATTGACTGGGTAGGCCCACTGAGACTGAATGTCCTTTTTCAGTGGTGACACAGAACTAGTTACACCAAAAAATACCCTTGCAAAATTATTGGAAAGCAGATAATTGACAGAATAATACACTAGTACAGGAATAAGTGTAACAGATAATCTAGTACAAAAATCTCACTTTATTTCTCACAGCTGATTTATTTTTTATAAGACAATCTTAAAACAAATTCTGCCAGAGTCGATAGGGCTGCAGGCAAGGAATTTGGGGCAAAAATATTGAAAATTTATTTTTTAATACTTTTACACCAAATTTGAAACATAGCCTTGTTGCCTTAGCCTTGTATGTAGCCTATGTAGCCTTGTTAGTCTGCCTCATGAAGAGGGGCAGAGAAAATGTTCAACTCCTGGCCTAAAGGTGATGTTGCACAGGGACTGGGATATCAACTTTCAGAATGCAAAAACACATTTTGGGCAGGAGTTGAAAAATGACAGCTGTCACATTCATGAGGTGCTGTGACTAAATGGCTATGTTGAAAATTTGGGGTAAAAAAATATTGACTATTACCAAAGTTGCGAGCATGTGTTCCCAAAATTCAACATATCCTCATAACTTTGCTGTTTTAAAAATATTTTTACACCAAATTAATAACATAGCCTTCTTATGACCCTGCCTCATGAATAATGGCAGAGGAAAGTTTCAACTACTGTCCAAAAAGGTGATTTTGAGCAGGGACCGCAAAATCACCTTTTGTGATGTAAAAAAAAAAACATTTTGGCTACGAATTGAAAAATGACAGATGCCACATTCATCAGGTGTTGTAAAGATACAGCAATGTTGTAAATTTGGGGTAAAAATATTTAAAATTATCTAAGTTTCAAGCCTGTGTTCTCAAAATTAAATGTAGGCTCATAACTTTGTCATTGTTTAATATTGTTACACCAAATTTTCAGCATAGCCTTCTTATGATCCCACCTCATGAACAAGGAAAGAAAACATTTTTAACTCCTGTCTGAAAGGTTATTTCACACAGGGACCACAAAATCACCTTTTGGGACAGATTTGTCTAATGTCAGTGCAATGGTTCATGAGGTGGGGTCCCAAAAAAGGCATGTTGAAAATTTGGGCCAAAAATATAAAAGAAAATGCCAGTTATGCTAGTAAGTTCAAAACACCATTTAAATACATTGAACCACATTACCTGTTTCTTCAGTTTGCAGTCCAGCTTTGAAGAGTGAAGACAGGCATGCGGTCCAGAGAGGATTATGGTGATGGGCCCCTGATGGGTAAGTAAGGGCTTGGGGGTGCGGTGTGGTGGATGCTGAGTGGGAGGGTCAGGTGGGGGGACAGGGATGACTGCAAAAGACGTTGATGGATGGTTTCCTTTTTACAGGCAAAAAAAGAGTTAGGATTGCTGATTGTGACACTGGGGGACTGGGTACCCACAGTGTCACTGTTATGTTTCTGAGGGTGGGGGTTGTGGGTGCTGAGAAGGAGGGCCAGGTGGTGCTAGGGAAAAATAAATTGATTAAAAAAAAAGATGTGGTGCCAGGTACATGATTGCAACACTGAGGGATTGGGCACCCCTAGTGTCACTGTTATGTTTGAGGGAGTGTGGAGTGGTGGGTGCTGAGAGGGATATTGAAAGTCATGCCTTAAGTGGTTGCCCAGTTCACCAACTTCTTTAGGTCCCTGTTTCATTTTCTAACCTGAAAATTTGTGCGAACTACAGACCCCAGCTTGACATCATCTGCAAATTTAGTTGTCCAGTTTTCTCCCTCTATATTCATGTCTGGTACAAACACTGAAAAAAGGACCGGTCCGAGGAATGAGCTCTGTGGCACTCCACTTGTCACATCAAGTCCAGACATAGTTCTACATACTCTCACCCTTTGGTTTCTGCCCATAAGCCAAGTTCTTAGCCAGCTTGTTAGTTTACTATTAACTCCCCATCTGCTAATTGTTTACTAAGAGGTTGTGGGGTACTTTGTCAAATGTTTTTTGGAAATCAAGGAAGAACACATCTACTGGCACATTATAATCCAATGAGTTACTCACTGCTTTGTAGAAAACCAGCATATAGTGTATGGTGGAATGCGGTTGTGTATGGAAATCCATACACCGCAAAACGTTGCTCTGCTGCAGTAGTGACGTCCTCACTAATGCAGAACGACTTTTCATTCTGTGTTAGTGAGGATGTCATAATACAAAGGACTCCAGCAGACGTTGTGATTCATCCCTTGTTGTGTGAGAACGGCACGCGCTTGTGCTGGGCAGCGGCAGTTCTTAATCGAGGGTGGTCAACAGAGCTGATTTAAAATATGGAAAAGAGAGTGTTTTTTTTTTTTTTTTTCAGTCACTATACATTATATAGAACAGTGTATAGTTACCCATACACTACTCGGCTATTCTTTCACCTCATGGATACACTGCCGACTTGGAGACCTCTCAAGCTTTGTTCTCAAGGTCTTCAGTTGGCATTGTATCCACTTGGTGGAAGAATAGCCTTGTAGTGTATGGTTACCCATATACTATCCTATATGTTGCATATGGTCTTCGAAGGATGTACCTATGCATTCTCTCTCTATTTTATCCTTCAGAATAGACTCCATTGCTTTCCCAAGCACTGAGGTCAGACTTATGGGTCTATAATTTGACATATTTCCTTTATCACCCTTCTTGTAAACTGGTACAACAGTCACTGTTCTCCAATCACCTTGCACCTCCCCCTGTCAAATGACATGTTGAACAATTTTAGCAATGGATCTGCCAGCTATGCCCTGGTTTCACTTATCAGTAATCTAGGGTGAAGCCTATCTGGTCCTGCTGATTTTGTAGAATCCAGGTTTTCCAATCTGGACATTACCTCTTCTTTGATAATTCTGATATTGCTGATCTCCTTTGATATTTGAGTGTTCTTAACCTTAGTAGTAGATGTAATACTCCCTGCTTTGAGTAAACTGAGCAGAAATAGCTATTAAAATTCTTGACCTGTTGTGTAGGGCCAGTTATGTCTTCGGTGCCTGATCTTATTGAACACCCCGTTCTAGCCTTTGTTTTGTTGTTAATGTAGGCATAAAATGCCTTGCCATTATCTTTCATGTGGGTCAGTTTAAACTCAAGTGACCTCTTTTTCCTCTTTATCATACTCTTACTCTTGTTTAATTCTTTCTTGTTGAGGTACACATTTGAATTCATTGTTTTCCTTCCTCATAGCTTTATAGGCTCTTTTTTTTGATAGCCAGTTGTTTTCTAATTTTGTGAGTGTACCATGTTGGGAATCTTGCCTTTTTTATTATAAAGAGGTCTATTGGGTTCGTAAATGCCCTCCAGTTCAAGTAATTTATTTTTAATCTTAGTCCATAACTGTATTCAGAGTCACCTCATCCCAGTCCCATTTCTCCAGTTCATGTTTAATTGACCTGAAATTAGCTTTATTATCGTTTTTATGCTATTGATTGTCCCTTTATTCTTTTTGGTGTGACTTTTGTCTCCACCATGACCATATTATGATCGCTGTTGCTAAGGGGTTCAGTTACTGTATGTCTGTGCTCTTAATTGATTCTACCCAGTCCATTATTAAGAGGTCCAGAATATTTTTATCCCTTGTTGGCTGCATCACTATTTGTTCCAGTCCACTGCTTTCAAGGATTTCGATAAAAAGTTGTTCTTGTGTATAATTAGCTATACTGCTTATCCAGTCAATACCGGGTAGGTTAAAGTCCCCCACTATGATTGTGTCACCTTTCTGACTCATTTATATTGTTAAGTAGATCTAGGTGATCGCTTGCTGATGTGTCTGGTGCTTGGAAGCAGACTTACACTATAAGCATTTTTGACTTTTCTTCAAAATTTCAACCCATAATAGTTCATTTTCCATGTTGTCCTGTGAGCGTGCAGGTACACTTTTATAGGATATGCTATCTCTAATATATAAAGCCACACCACATCATTTCCTGTTGTTTCTATCTTAATAGAAGAGTCTGAAACATGTGATGTTCCTGTCCCATATGTTAAAGACTGGCCAAGTTATAAGTAGCCAAAGACTGCAAAATGACATCCGTAATTAAAGTTGAATTTCATGAGCTTGTGTGAATATTGTGGAATTTTGTGATACTTTTGTCAAAGCCGTATCCATACACTTGAGCTGCCACTGTGACGGAAGGAAAATTCTGGTTAGAACAGCAATACGGTAGCATTCAGAGGAGGCTCCACAGTAAAATTATTGTGGTACCAAGTATCATGTCACTCTCTTGAGTGAAGAGCCATGAAGAATAGTGATGGACATCACTGTGCCCTAGGTTGTCTTTTTGCAGTATGCCAGCTCACCACTAGAGCTCACTGGCTAAATGACTTGTGGAAACACAGGCATGATCAGCATTGTTTCTGTACCGGTCACCTGTTAACCCTTTAACAACTATACACCTGGGAACAGCAAGACAGCACTTGCTAACTCTTTCTACCTCTGCAGGATCACAGCTTGAAGTGGCTGAGTCTTTAAATTACCTTGGTTTTTATCTGAATCAGGAAATCTCATTCAGAATGCATGTGGATAATATGATCAAGTATTTACACCCACAAACTGGATACCCCTACCACTCAAGTGCCTACCTCACTAAGGACACATGGATAGCCATTGCAAATGGCACTCTACTTCCAATATTCCTGTATGGTGCCCCAACCCTCCATGCCTCCAGGTACTCCAAAATGAATAAACTCAAAATCCTATACAATAAAATTAGACACTTTGCCTCCAGTGCTCCAGCTAGGAAACATCAATGCAATTGTCAAAGTCTACACCTTCATGCCTTCTTGTTGTTCTTGTTACTAAACCCCTTAGAGATATGCTCTGATACTCCAATAGCGCCCAACTGGAGGTTGCATCTGATTCATGTAAAAGGTCCTCTGCTACCTCCACTCCCAGCTGTACTACAAAACTGTTCCTTATTTAGGAGCTTTAAGAGAGTGCTAAAGACCTTTTTACTAGAGTGCAGACAATGCGCCTTATATCGTTGAACTGCACCCATATTTTGGAGTTCCTGATCACTTAGCCTTGACCCGTTCCTTGTATTTTTTGCCTGCTGTCACACTATTGTACATTCCTATATGTTTTTAAGGCTGCAGTGGGCAAAGCCCTCTAGACCTCTTGCTTCATGTTCTGCCGTGCCCTCCTTTTTCTATATACTGTAAATACATTCCCATCACCACCCGATCCTCCCTGTCAGCATCCACCACTGCCCTGAAACATAACAATGACACTGGGGGTGCCCAATCCCCCAGTGTCGTGATTGCGTTTCTGGCGAGACCAAGGTTTTTTTTTTTTTAGTATATTTTTTTCTCCCCCATTGTAATACATCTGCACCACAACAACAACCACAATTACACAATTAATGGTATAACCTTGAGAAAAGTGGAAAAGGAAAAAGACCCGGGCATCTTAATAGACAACCATCTGAAATTTAATGCCCACTGTAGTGAGGAAGTCAAAAAAAAAATGGGATCCTGAGTAGAATAAAAAGCTCTTTTGTTTCAAGACGTAGAAGTTGTATCTTACCCCTTTATCGTATGGCTCTTCTTTATGGAATCCTTGCCTACATAGGGACATAGTAAATCTGGAGAAGGTCCAATGCAGAACAACAAAAATGATATCAGGGATGAGTAATACCCCGCACGAGGCAAAGTTGCAGGAACTTAGCCTTTACTTATTGGAAACCAGTAGATTGAAAGGGGACATTCTGGAAATGTTTAAAATAATTAAGGACAATCAACTAATGTATGACTTTGGCCTTACTATCAATAACAGGGGTATTAGCTTAAGGAGTCACAAACATCAACTCAAATTAGCATTCCCAAGGAAAAACGTTAGGAGAAACTACTTCACACAGAGGGTGGTGACAGTGTGGAACAGTATCCCAAAGGAAATCATTGAGGTAGACTCCTTCACAAAGTTTAATAATAGGATAGATGAATACTTATTAGGCACTAGCAGGGCTAAGCATACTCGCTAATGCGGAGGATAGATAACATGAGCTAATCTCTTTTTCTGTCTTGGTAACCAAGTATTAAACCTTTGAGCAAGAAATTAGAGCGCACACAGACACACACACACGCACACACACACACACACATATCTTCAGTTTTGTTGTCAGTGAAGCTAATAGAATTAGTGGTGTTCCATTCTCTAGTTTTAAATTATAGGGGCTTAAAATTCTGTAGTTCACATACTTGCAACATGTGCAGTAATTTTAAAATTTCCAAATGTTTGGAGAGCTGAAACTTGATACTCTTCTCCATGGGGATTGATAACTTCATTTGACCAAATCTAGTGTTATTAGGCAAATATTTTTTTAAATTAGACAGAAATAGCTGAAATTACAATTTTGGCAAGTTCACAAAATGTCATAGAAGCGAAATTGTAATATTGCTGGTATTCCACTAGTGGAAGATTAATTTCTCCCAGCCCTAGCTTAAGGCCCTGAACATGTATTTGTGGAGACCAAAAGGGAAAGGGGTGATAAGACAGAGACCTTCAAGTTGAAGAATGAACAAGGTAGATTATGAGGGCTCACCTATAAGGCCCTATATGGGTTGGGCCCTGGCTACCTGTCAGACCTCCTTACTCCAGCTGCCCAGCTCATTCCTTTTGTTCCTCCACCCAGGGCCTCCTGGCAGTTCCAAGGACCTGGCTGAACACCTTGGGTAACCATTCATTCAAGGTGGCCATCCCAGTCCTCTTACTGCCAAGATCTTTGAGGGAGGCCCCTGAGGTGGAGGCATTTAGGGGGGGCCTAAAGACTCATCTGTTTAACCTAGCCTATCCTGCAAATGCTTTTTAGTATGTTTTATATAATATTTATAATAATGTTATATCATTTTATATTGCTGTTGATTATTTTAAATGGAATGTTCTAATAACCTGTCAAATTTGCTTTTACTCTACTGCGTCCAGAGCCCCTGGGATTGGGCACCCAACTAAATAAAGTGTTACTTCCATACTTACTTACTTATATATTCAGTGGGACTGGGGAATCAAGAACACGGGGACATGAATTTTAAGCTAGTGTGTGTGTGGGGGAGAGGGGATTCGGGAGGGATATGAGAAAGTTTTATTTTTACAGAGAGAGAGTGAGTCGTGGAACAGCCTGGCAGTAGAGGTGGTGGGTGCAAGAACCAGTATTGGTTTCATACATGGCTGAAACTGAGTAAAAGGCTTAATAATTACATGAGGGGAAGCAGTAAGATGGGGGAAAGGAGGGGAGGTGAGGATAAAATCTCTATTAGACACATGGCACTAGGGTAGGACAGAGTAAAACAGGACAGACTGGAAGTACCGATAGTCTTTTTCTGCCATTTTCTGCATTCCTCTGAAGCTTGTGGATGACAGACTATGATAACTCCGGGTCCCTCTTTTGCACTGCACAACCGCCTAACAACAAGGACCCTGTGGGTGTCCCCCTCCATACCCTTACCCAACCTGGGGGTCGTTCCAAGGCAGGACAGAGGCAGGTGAGTGCATGGCAGGAAAGGGTTGGGGGAGTCAAGGTGTGCCATTTGGCTTCTAAAGGAGGCAGGTGATGGGGTCATGAGATAGTAAGAAAAGGTCATGATTAAAACAAAAAACTAGGGAGATGTTTGTGGCTAAACCGATGAATCTGCCACTAGGCAAGAGTGCTAATGCCAAGTAGAAGACTTGTTAATACGTAACTGATTCTAACTCTCTGCCACCTACAGGTATATAATGCAAAGTTTATTTAACACAGTTTAACTTGTGGCAGTTCACACCAGTAATATTACAATCTAATATGATACCTTTCCAAACCCGTGGCTATCATTCTAAATCATTACATCATACTACTCCGCTCAGCAGTTTACCTGTGAAGGATTAGAAGAGTTGGATCCCAGATAACAGTAGAATCCAGCCTCGCAGAGACCAACAGGGACCTGGAGTCCTGGTCTGTCACAGTAGTAGCCTGGAAAAAAGAACAGATGACAGTAGTCTTACTTGTATATAATTACTGGCCAGCAATTTTTTCTATTGAGAGAGCCAGTTGATATTTGCCGTAATAACCTGCAGGTTATTACGGCATTCATGCGCTGTGTCAATTAAAATACACGGCTCCCTCACTGGCTCTCGTTTTCCAGGGGGGCGGTCTGAGCAGTTCTGAAAACATGGCGGCTCCGTCTTTCCGTTACCGAGGAGCAGCCACAAACAGACTTGTCGCTCCCTGTAATTTTCTGTCACATTTCCCACTCTATCTGGTTGATCCTACCTAACAGGGTAAAATAAAAAAAATTTTATTTGGTTGATCCTGCAGTTCGTTCACTTCGGACACAGGCTACCAAGTGCAATCAGGAATGGGTCCCAGGATGACTGGCGCGATCCCCACTGGAAACTGTAATTTAAAAAAATAAAGAGCAAAAACAAAATGCCCATTCTGGAAAGGGAGGGACAGGGAGAGACAGTGTGTGTGTGTGTGTGTGTGTGTGTGTGTGTGTGTGTGTGTGTGTGTGTACATATATAACAGAAGTCAGGCTGCAAAAAAATTGCTAACCAGCAATTATAAAAAAAAAAATGGGGAAGTGTGTGATATGAGAATTTACGTCCCACCCTCGGTGTGGAATGCTTTAATAACCCCGGGCTTCACCCTCGGGGTTTATGTAGCATCCCACACCTTGGGTGTGCATTAAATTCTCATATCGCACACTTCCCCATCCTTTATTCTCTATATAATTGAAATCCTCCCTCTGATGACAACTAAACTCCAAGATGTGAGCCTCATTGTGTTGTCTAACTTTGAGACTCACCAAAACTACTTCAAATATCATGCAGAGCGCAAACATTATGGCAGGACCTCACACTGCAGTAGCCTGAAGTTTCCACTAGCAAAATCAATGTCACAAATGCTGGCCCAATGGTGGTTCATCAGGAAGTGAAGCTTCTATACAAATCTCGTTGACAAGCAAAGTACCTAGTCTGAAATAATGATTAGCAGTTTGCATATTTCATCAAGAACAGATTAGTTTGTCTCTGCTATGCAGACTGGGCTGGGTAGTCATTTCCATAACAAATATACCTAATATCTCATTGGGTTGAGTAGCCACCATATGGCGTTGGAACCATTCTTTGCTGAACCTGACCAAAAATGGTCACCTGGACACAATGAGATATGATGAGAACTTACTGCCTAAATCCAAGAAAAGTATGCATGACATTTGAGCTTTCACAGAACTTTGGAGTCGGTCAAAATTGAATGAAGTCAGACATACTGCGCTGACCTGTGGCATGTTTAATTTTCCATTCAGCCATGCAGCAATCTCTGTTGTTGCTACCGTATCAACCAATTGAATGAAAAGAGTGTCCAAAAAAGATCCATTTATTTGGTAATGGTTTGCTAACTGTGCCATGCCATGTCTTGTCATGGCATGGCTTGCCAGGATCTGACACAAGGCAAATGTGAACATGATGCAACTGTACCTCTCCTTATAAATGCTTGGGTAGTCATTAAAGTATTTGAAGAGTATTAAAAGTATGCTTCTTTAGTAAGATATATATTGCTGTACTTAGAATTCTCATTGTTTCCATTGTGTTCCTTATTTAGGTAATCATCTTTTGTTATCACACAAGTACCATACACACACTTTAAATACTGGTTTATCTTCCACTAAAAATTGTTTGAGTGTATGTGAACAATATTATTTCATTTTGAAAGTGATGTTTATTGGCTTCATTTATAGGTTTCTTTTGGTTTTTGAGTTGATTTCAGGTTTTGATTTATACATTCAGATGTGATGGGCTACATATGTTCTTCATAATCTAAAGAATGACTCAAATAATCCTTCTCAAAGTTTTGCAAACATACTGCCAATGAACTAATACATAAAAACAGAGATGCTACCTAATTCTACTGTACCTGTAAACATTATTTATCCCCTGCAACCTTTCTAGTGCTCAGACATTCCTCCCAAGTGGGTAATCCTTCATCCACTCTATTGGCTGATGCACAATCATAAATTTTGGACTGCCCTAGGCCAAGCCCCCAGCCATGATAACATTGCCAAGTTTACTTCGTGCATCTCTAGAGGCTGGTCATGATCCCTGATCGCTCCCAAACTTTCAGGTAATTTTTATGTTTGCTTGCACGCATGCGCAAGAAACATGATGTGACAGCTTAGGAGAGAAGCAGGTTGTGGAGGAGCAGCAGTGTTACAGCCAAGGGTGGCACTGCATTTGGGGGCTTGCCAGTGGTGGACCAATGGAGGCACAGTGTGCCGATGACACTGGTCTCCAAAAAGTGCACCAAGTTGTAACGTTTTCACCGCAGCAATCAGGGGCTGCCTCGTCATTGCAGCATCAGTCATTGTGCTGCAATGAGGGAGCAACCCGTCATTGCAGGGCCGAATGTTAGCTAGCCTAATACTGTTTGTGAACATGGCGGGCGGCTTGCCGCCATGTTCACAAACAGTATTAGGCAGCCTTTCATGCCGAGGAGGAGGCCAATCTCCCTCGGCAGCATTTGCCCTCCCAAATGGTCTTTGTTGGCTGACGGGGGCCCCAATCCCCACCGGCTTCAGTGCCCGCAATGTTTATTTAGCCGACGGGGAAGCCCATTCCCCGTTGGCATGATGTAACCCCCCCTGTTTTGTTGCCTGCCAACGGGGTGCCCAATCCCCATCGGCATGATGCCCCCCCATTTTCTTGAGTGCCGATGGGGGTGCCCAATCCTCGTCGGCTACAGCTAGCCCCCCAAAAAGAGTCCCTTGGCATGCTGGGAGCCCACCTCAGCATGCCAAATGCCCCTGTAAAATTGAAAACCATCCCGCAGTGACTTTTTTCCCCCTGTAAAGAAAAAACGGTCCCTTGCAGTCTGCCAGACACCCTCCCGCAACCCGCACCCACCCACTGCACACCTGCCTCCCACACACCCCACCCCCCCAACCCATATTTACCTCTGGAGTCCGGCGCAACGATCTTCGGTGGACCGGGAACACGTCTGCACTCTTCAAAGCCAACCGTGAACTGAGGAAGTGCCGGTAAGCTGTATAATGGAATAAATAGTTTTTTTTTTCAACTTTGCTGCATATCTCAGGCATCTTCTAGAATTTTGACACCAAATTTATAACATGGGGTATTTGGGACCCCTCCTCATGAATTCTGTCACTGCCATGGCATTAATTGGGCCCGAAGGGTGATTTCGCGGTCACTGCGCAAAATCACCTTTCAGGACCAGTTAATGAAATGACAGTGCCAGCGCTCATAAGGTGGGTCTCAATAAACCTATGTTGCAAATTTGGTGGAAAAATTTCTAACAATGACTGTTTTACGAGCGTGTGTTGCGCAGTTCCTATGCATGCTCGTAAGTTCGTGAATTTGTAACATTTGCACTCCAGATTTTCAACATTGCCATTTTATCACACCTACTTATGAGCAGTACAGCTTTAATTTTGCACATCTTGCCCAAAATGTGTTTCTGCGCATGTAGCGCACAATGGCGCAGTTGGTGTGTGAAATCAATGTTTGGGACAGATTAAGAAAATCACAGTGACACTGTTCATTTGCAGAGGTCCTAAAATGTCTATGTTGAAAATTTGGTGAGAAAAGTTCATAAAATGACTGTGTTACGAGCTTGCGTTGCCCAGTTTCTATGCACGCTCATAGCTTCGCACATTTGCAATATTTTCACTCCAGATTGCCAACACTGCCATTTGCCCACACCTCCTTATGAACAGTACAGCTGTCATTTTTCACATCCTGGCCCAAATGTGTTTTTGCACTTCCGGCGCAGACAAGCACAGTCGTCGTGGGAAATCCGTGTTCAGGACACATTAGGAAAATCACACTGACACTGTTCATTAGCAGAGGTCCTAAAATGCCTATGTTGAAAATTTGGTGACAAAGACCATAAACTAACTGTGTTGTGCGTGCTGCGCGGTTTCCGCATGTTCATAACCGCATTATTTGCATCATTTTCACACCATATTTTCAACATTGCCATTTTCTGCGCCTCCTTATGAACAGTACAGCTGTCATTTTTCACATCCTGGCTGATATGTGTTTTTGCACTTCTGGCACAGAATAACGTGGTCGCTGCGGGAAATCACTGTTTAGGACACATTACAAAAATCACAGTGACACTGTTCATTAGCAGAGGTCCTAAAATGCCTATGTTGAACATCTGGTGATGAAAGTCCATAAAATGACTGTGTCACAAGTGTTCGTTGCGTAGTTTCCACACACAGTTATAACTTTGCACATTTGTAATATTTTCACTCCAGATTTTCAACATTGCCATTTTCCCACACCTCCTTATGAACAATACAGCTGTCATTTTTCCACATCCTGGTTGAAATGTGTTTTTGCAGTTCCGGCATAGAATACCGTGGTTGCTGTGGGAAATCAGTGTTCAGGACACAGTAACAAAATCACAGTGACACTGTTCATGACCACAGGTCGTTAAATGCCTATGTTGAAAATCTGGTCATGAAACTCCATAAAATGACTGTGTTACATGCATGCGTTGCATGGTTTCCACGTATGCTCGGAAGTGCAAGCATTTTTAATATTCCCACTACACATTTTCAACATTGCCATCTCTTCATACCTCCCTATGGATTGTACAGCTGTCATTCTTCACATCCTGCCCTATCTGTGTTTTCGTACATGTGGTGCAGAATGGCACTGTCACTGTTGGAAGTCAGTTTTCAGGACACATTGACAAAATCACACTGCCACTGTTCATGACAAGAGGCCCCAAATGCTTTCATGAGGTGGGGTCACAAAAAGGCCATGTTCAAAATTTGTACTGTGAATACCAACAAATGCCTGAGGCATTACAGTTTCTAACCATAACGTCCTACCCTGTACAGACAGACAGACAGGCATCGGGGTGTGCCTTTGGATTGCCAACTGTACTGCTCATGCCATCCAACCCCCCGCCACTGACAGGCATCGAGGTGTACCTTGGACTCTTTGTCCCAAGACTTCACCCCATTCTCCTATGCTGCACCCATTTCAACGTATGTCCTTATGGAATGTGGTGACTGTAAAGCCAAACACCCTAAGGCACAGCTCAACACGTGTCGCTGTCTGCAGAATAGGGTGAGGTGACATGGCTTGACTGTCATGGGTGATGACCCAAAACCTCACCCCAAATCCTGTCTATCTCCACAGGATGGAGGTGGGGTTCATGTGAAGTTCAGTACTTCACTGCCATTCCTATTCTGCATATGTCTAACTCCTGCATTTCTAATGCTAATACCAGCAAGCAAATATTCGGAATTGACAAATGCTTGTTTTACCAACTAGTTCTACTTCTACTTTCTCCTGTCACAAATAGCACAAGTTGACATCTGAGCACATGTTAACCTTAGGGTTTCTTTTAACATCATTTTCTGTATGCCAGTACTAGCACCAATACAAAACAAAAACTCTCCCAATGCATAGCCATGGGCACAAGTCAAGCTGGAACTTCTGGTAGCATCCTAGCTTACAGTCACCTGTTCTGCTGAGGTCCTCACGCAGCGTCCCCACCTCCTAGCTCTCTGAGGAACTGGACCCTCATGGAGCATCCATTCCATGTTCGGGCAGTGACCACAACGAGCCACATGCATTGTGTTTGCAGCAGACGGTCATTAATTTACAGACAGTGCAATCCGGGGGAGAATGCATTGGACATGAAGCGTCAGTGGTTACAGTGGGAACTCTTATATCTAGCTGTATAGGAGAGAAAGGTGACAGAGGCGGTGAAACTGTCATACAGCAGCTAAGAGGTGCAGGAACTGAGTCCTTGTGGGCTCCTGCCAATCTAACCTATGTAGCATGATGCCCAGAGACTACAGGGGTGAGCAGTGAATGATCTTGGTAAATCCAGCATACCTGGGTTTGATTCCCACACCCTCCACTTACATACTGTGGCCGTTAGACCAAGGCAATTTGCTGATTTGCTCCACATTTACCCCGGTTAGATCCCATAAACTCACTGTGATGTTGGGCAGTGATTCGTTCCATCAGAGGGTCCACACCATGTTTCCCAAGCCTCAGAGGAATTCTGGCATCCATTTTATGTAGCCAGATGCCCATGCATTGTCAGGAGCTCGATGTTCTTCAAGGGGTTCTGGGGAAGGGGTTCTGGCACCTGTAAATCTCATCTCATGGTGTCATGGTGCTGCAGAGGCACCCGCGCCATGATGGGGACATCTTCCCCTGTTATCTAAAGCCTTCCACACAGGCTGGTATGCAGGTCTCTGTGTTCCTTGCAAGTGCCTGAGATCTCGTGGCCATCATTTTGGGAATGGCAGTTATTGCGAGACGAGTGCCCATCCCATCCTGTTATACATATAATGCCGAGAAGGAGTTCTGGAAGCACTTTACCATCTGCACATCTGCAGCATGCATCACCAGTCCCACCAGTGCACCATCTTCTTTCACCACTCAACTTGGTGGGGCCGACAAACACTAACAATCTCACAAAATGTCAAGTCTCTCGAGAAAGTGGCCATCTTGCCCCATGGTATTCCCATGGCAAGCAGTCTTGCAGGAACGGTGGTCATCTTGGTGCAGTATCAGAATGGTGGCTATCTTGTGCAGGTAAACATGCTCCGGCTAAGCTCACAAGAGCCGGGAACCATAGAGATAATTGGTTGGAGTGAAATGATGCCCATCTTGAGTATGTCTTCAGGACCTTATCAGCAATGTACTATGTCTCTAAACATTTCAATGCAGATATACACACTTCTAGAAAAGTACTAAGGTGTCATAGTGAGCTAATTATGTACCCTTTCCAGTCTCATGAACAGGGCTGTGGACCTTTGAGGGCTTTGCCAAAATCCAGTGCTAGAAGATTACTACCAAAGCTGCAGTACTACAAAATACTGAGGAGCACCACATCATATGTACCTTGTGCTGTGGTCAGGGGACAGTTCATGCTCTTTCAACCTTGATTCTCACAAGTATATGTAGTGTGACTGGGGTTTAGGGTAGCATATCCCCATAATAGGTACACATCACAGCATACAAAATATGTTTGCCTGATCCCTGATCAGAAATATGTCACGCTTGCAGTAAGGAGTGGACTTTCATACACCGGCCACTTCTGTGCTCTCCCATGCACTCCGAGGTTCCCAAGTCATGTAGGGAATATTTGTAAGTGTGTGCTGTATAGCGCACTACATTGCTGCATGAATTCCAGACATGGTGACTTGTGCAATACCCAAAACTATTTTGAGCTGTCACAATATTTTGAATATAGGTTAGGACACTGTACACAGGCTCCCCCTCTTATTTACATTACACAGTACCAAACTCTGCCTTGTCATGCATCCGAAACTGCACTGGGCTAATTAATGCTTCAAACATAGAAAGCTGCACAAGAAGGCCAGACGTTTGCTGCAAATGTCAGTTCTGGCAAACCACTGAAGCTTAGACTGTCGGGCCCTATACAGTCCATATTGCACAGTTTGTCAAGCATCTGTGATCATTCCCCCACATGTTCTTGACCCTGGGACCATGCCCACAGGATGCCCAGTTTAATGGGTGTCCCCCCAAACCAGTGGGAAAGCCATCACTGCTTGGTGGCCCCATACAAATTAGGATTGCCCTCTTCACCATTGCCCTTCCTTACTTATGCCACCACACATAGGCAGATTCAGGAAAGGGGAGCCTGGATCTGCAGACAGGAGGATGCTTCAGAATCTAGGACGCCATGTGATTTCTTTACTCATAAACATATAGAATGTGGGGGCAGAAATGGACCAGTAGGCCAACCTAGTCTATCCTGAGTTTTCCGCTAACTCTACACCATGTATTCTATTTGGTCGCAGGTGTTTCTGTCTAAGTCCTTAGTACTGTGTCTCATTCCAAAGTGTATTCCATGCACATTTGAGGCTCCTCATGGTCTTCACCCCTACTCCCTCTTATGGCAGGCTATTCCAGGAGTCCATCACTTTTCTGGGAAGAAGTATGGCCTCACATCCCTTATAAGCCAACACCTCAAGCTTCAGGGCATGCCCCTGAATTCCAGTGCTTCCCCTGATGTTGAAAGAATCTCACCATTGCTACCTTGTTTACTCCTTTGAGGTACACATAGACCTCAGTCATGTCCATCTTGCTCTCCCCTTCTCCAGGGAATACACATGGAGCTCCTGCAGCTCTCCTCATAGGGCTCCTTGTGCACTCCCAAACCATTTTGGTGGCCTAGACCACAAGGGACAGGGAGGTCCGGGATCATATTGGCACATGGATATATCATAGAACTCACACAAGAGGAGGCTGAAGCGGTCCAGCAAGCCTAGCTCAATATATCCAAAACTGGGCTGTTGCACCAGTACCGCATCATGGGTGGGACACTGCAGTGTACCTGATAAACTACAAAAGAATCCCAGAGCAGATGCACTGGGGCATGGGTTATCCCAGAGGATATTGGCCATACAGCCAACTTGATGTTATTTATGGCAGATGGACTCCGCCTGGTGCTGGACCACAAGTTCCCCAACATGCACGTTACTTACAAAGAGGGAGACCCTCAGGCCCGCCTTGATTACCATTCATCCAGGTGACCTACTCACCTCTGTGAATCTAAAGCACAGATTCCTCAGGTTCAAAGTCAGCGGGCAACATTTTCGATACACATGCCCCCATTCAGGCTGGCCTCAGCTCCAAGGGTATTCACAAAGACTTGGGTAGGGCTTGCCATGACCATCTGCAAGAAAGGGGCGCATGTTATTCCATGCCCAGACAATTGGTCCATGTGAGCCAGGTCCTCAACTCAGGCACATAGGGACACAGATGCGGTCCTTCATTGCCTAGTCCAGCATGGTGGGTGGAGGCAATATAGGTAAGCTAAGGCTCTGGGCTATAAACCTGGAGGCCTGGATCTGAATTCAACAGCTCCACTGATGTGCATGCACCTAGTGACTCAATGGAAGAGAAAGTCCAGGACCTGACCATTCATTGGGTCAATACAGACACATCCAAGCTGGCTCAGTGGCACAAAAGGTTGAGTCGCTGGACACCACACCTCATGCCACACAGGTGACCCAGGTTTGGGAATGAGCCTGGATCATTGGAGGTCAGCAGGGAGGAAGGGAGAGGATGTGAAAGGCTGCCGTCTGGCAGCTCTCCGCTTCGGGAGGAGTAACACATCTCCTCAAAGCATGGCTGCTCCCAGGTGGAGGCCAGAGTGGAGGCATCGCTCTGAGGAGTACCAGTGCTAGGCCGAGTGAGGGCGGATGAGACTGGCACTGGCGCTGTGGTGTGCATGTGCGCCTCCACGCACATGTGTCACTGCTTCCAGGGTCTCGGGACTAAGGCACACCAAGGGGAGAAAATGGAGGATATCACAGGGGCCACCAAAGGATGAAGCCTCTGGGCCAGGCTCAGGGGATCCGCCAGGGCGCGCAACGGTGCTACAAGCCCCGGAAAGACACCAGGCTCCGGTAGGGTGGCAGACAATCGGGGGACCTGCCTTTGGAGGATAAACATAATTGTAAAAAAAATAAAATAAAATACAGACACATCCCCCTGGCTCATTGGGTCGATACAAACACACCCCAATAGACCATTCCACTCAGAAAATTGAATACAGAATCAGTCCAGGCCCGAACATTCTGCACAGTCTAAAGTGGTGGACGAGCAAACAAAATCTGATGAGGGGCATGCCAGTGTCAATTATGCCAATGGCAGCAATTACCACAGATGCAAGTCTCCTTGGTTTAGGAGCCAGGCTGTGGCGTCTTGTCACTTACGGCAGATGGTCCTCACCAGAAGTTCGTCTACCCATAAATGTACTGGAGATGAGAACAGTGTACTGTGCCCCTTTATCCTGTGCACCTCAGATTGCTGGTCAGGCAGTTCTGATCAGGACAGATAACCAGGTCACTATGGCATACATAAATAAGCAAGGGGGGACTCAAAGTAGAGCAATGCTCTGGGAGGCATTAAAAACATTAAGATGGGCAGAACAAAACCTGCTACTGAGCTAAGCTACCTACCTGGCTAGCAAGCTGAACTTGAAGGCGGACTGGCTCAGTCGGATGACACTTGACCAGGTGGAGTAGCATTGGCACACACGGGTATTTTGGTCCCTCAATGAGAGATGGAAGCCCTTTCAAGTGGATCTGATTGTGTCCTGCTATAATACTCGATGGTATGCCGACCTGATGGTGACATCAACAAAGCGACATACCTCGCTGTTGGCAAAAGCGACACTTTACCGACAGGTCACTGTGTTGGTGCGCCTGAGACAGGGGCACACTGTCTCCTGGTCCTGCACCCCCTCCCCGAATCAACTGTAACTGGAGTTGAGAATCTAAAGTATGGGGGGGTGTGGGGGGGGGGCAAAGCCCCCGGATGAAAACAGAGGACAGGGAGACAAATGGGATTTATGTCAACTGCAACTTGCGATTGACATAAATCTTGTCGATGTGACGCCGGTCGACCAAAGCGTTGTTGAACCGGCATCGTAGAACCACACTCAACTACCTCACTTCCACTCATGCTTTCCCCGACAGTCAGGATGAAGAAATCGACACAATGGAGGCACTGTGCATTTTCAACAAAGCTTATGTCTTTCAACCCACTCCAATGATTACGAGAGTGCTTCTCAAATCAGGTCCATGAAAGTCACAGTGCTGATGATAGCTCCAGACTGGCCATGGAGAACATGGTATTCTCAACTCAGAGCTCTGTTAATTTACACCCCTTGGCATCTTCTACACCACCCAGATCTCATCAGCCAAGGACCAGTCTTTCACCACAACCCTGAGGTCCACCACCTAACTACATGGATGCTGAAAGGCAAAGACTGTTGAGCGAGAGGTAACCCCCAAAGTGGTTGACAGACTCCTACAATCCTGAAGACAGTTGACAAATAAGACTTATCAAAGACATTGGCAGATCTTTTGTAAGTGGTGTAGAGCAAAAGGCCTGTCCCCTTCGGTGGTGGACCTTCCATCCCTAAATCCTAGATTTTCTCAATGATGGGGTACACAAGGGCCTTGCATACTCCTCCTCCTTGAGGGTACAGACTTTGGGTATCTCTACAATGCAAGACTTTCTTCCAGGGGTGGGGCAGATAGGTTTGCACCCAGATTTAGTCCAGCTGCTGTGGGTAGTGCAGATTGCATCTCCCCATACTAGCCACACCTATCCTCCATGGCAGCTTAATCTGGTACTGGATGGTATCCATAAGCCCCTTTCATACCTGACTCCCCTTACTAGATAACCCACATAATGTTTTTTATACAGCTATGTGCTCAGCCAGATGGGTGAGTGAGTTGCAGGCACTGTTGCACAGCGAGCTGTTCCTTATTTTCCATAATGGCATGGTGTCTCTTAGAATAGTTTCATCCTTCACCCTAAAGGTGATATTGCCATTTCACATGGAACAAGAAATTCACCTACCGGCCATGCTCACAGACTGAGGTAGCCCTGATGTGGCTCTTCATCCACTTGGCATGGTATCCCTGATAAAGTATTATCTGACTATGTCCAAAAATTTCAGTAAGTCACATAGGCTGTTTTGCTTTCTTTTCAGGAAAGAAGGCGAGTGAGGCTACCTCTGCAGAAGCAATAGCTAGGTTGATAAGGGCAGCAATAGTGTCTGCATACCAAGGGGTGGGCCTGGCCAACCTGTGGGCATTGGGGCACATTCCACCAGGGCAATGTCAGCATCTTGGGCAGAGGGGGAGGAGACTCAGTACAGGATATCTGTGCTGCAGCTCCTTGGACCTCTGTACATACTTTTGTCTGCTATTGCAGGTTGGATGTAGTATCAGCAGGCAGAACTACATTCGGATGGGTTGTACTTCAAGTTGCTTCGGGTTCATTGTCACATGATGTTCATCTTCCAACCTGGGTTTTTCCTGGTACTGCTACAAAAGTC
Source organism: Neoceratodus forsteri (assembly GCA_016271365.2). Classification (NCBI taxonomy): domain Eukaryota; kingdom Metazoa; phylum Chordata; order Ceratodontiformes; family Ceratodontidae; genus Neoceratodus; species Neoceratodus forsteri. Next base: position 2,722,235 of record JADMNL010000034.1, read on the forward strand.
CTATTGGTAAGGAATGTCTGAGCACTAGAAAGGATGCAAGGGATAATGGTATTTACTCACCTGGTAAAGGTGATTATACCTACAACCTTTATGGTGCTCAGGGTTCCTCCCTCTTCTGGATGAACAGGAAACACGTGCAACAAGAACCATGTAGGGCTATTCCCCAGTATATTTCAGTAGAGTTACTGCATGGAATTGCATTATGTATCTATTACTTATATTCTTGAATGTTGGTGTATCTATATAATCGATATTATATGCATTGTTCTTTATGGAAGATTTTAGTATGGTGTATACCATTTGATTCACAAGTTTTTTTATGCTATCTTCCATTAACTGACTTTTGCAATGAAGTTGCTGTCTCTTGCTGGTCATTTGGTTGTTTCCTTCTTGCTGCCTTTTTCCTGTGTTTGTTTTATCATTTTCTCTGCTAGGGAAGTTTCTCAGTGGACAGTGTTATCATGGCTGGGGTCGTTGCCTCTGGCAGTCCAAAATTAACGATCGCACATCAGCCAATAGGATAGGTGCAGGACTACCCACTTTTGAGGAATGTCTGAGCACTATAAAGGTTGCAGTAATGACTAGAATTGGGAGATTGGGGGCAGGTTGCAGGTATAATCACCTTTACCAGGTGAGTCAATACCATTGCCAAAATGTAAGTGCAAAGCTGAGGGGCATTGAAAGAGTTAATTTATGCTCCTTAGACACCTTGGAAAATTTAAAAATAGACAGGTTCTGCCAAAGGAGCAGTTACTTCAACATTCACAGAAAGAAAACAGATTGACACACACGATTAGAGGGAGTTCCACAGTGGAAAGTTAATATTTTTATTTTATTTATTTAGTTTTTGTTGACCGGGTAAGTGCACTAGACAAATCCTGCCTATTTTCAGGCACGACCCGGGAGAAGGGGATACAGATGAATGCCAACTGACCTTGAACCAGATTAAGCTGTTGGTGGTATTTCTAGTGAATGAGGGAAATTTGGCCAGGACACCGGGGAAATTCCCCTGCTCTTTTCGATAAGTGCCATGGGATCTTTAACATCCACCTGAACTACTACCAATCCAGGCAGATGGGACCTCGGTTTAACGTCTCATCCGAAAGACAGATATACAATATGCAAACTACAAAGTCATTTATATTTGAAAGTAAGGTACTTATAGTTAAAACAGTGGTCTGACAAAGCCCTAGCATTAGACAAAGTGCTGAGGAGTTCTAGTGCAAGTATCGCTTGAACTGTAAACTTTTCAGAAATAAATGACTTAGGGCCTGTTATTAAAAAAAAAAAACAGGACAAGCGTAGCCTCAGCTCCTGCAATATTCAGACAGAGCGCTGCTATCTGAATATCGATCCAAATCAGTGCAATGCTAAGTGAATCTGTGCTGCCCCAAAACAGATAAGGGATACATATGGCTAACAAGAAATAATGCTGCTCAAAATGGGATAGCACAAAGTCCCTTGTGGGCCATATTCAGCCCAAGTATACAAATAAGCCAATTGGGTATGCAAAGCTCTAAGAGGCATTTGCATGCCTGTTATGGGCTCATTTGCATCCAGTGCAGCAGCACCTTAGCACCACTTTCTCAGTAGAAACAAGAATTCTGGTGTTCCAGTGGGTCCCCCCCACCCCCTGATCACCCATTTGCTATACTGTAAAGTGTACCTTATGGTCCTGTGGGTCTTCCAACCCTCTGACTACCAGTTCTCTGTATTCTAAGTATTCTCTGGTGATCTAGTGGTTCTTCCCACTCCCCTGACCATACCTAGACCCACAGCCTCCCACCTGTCGAGAATCCCCGGCCTGCACCTTCCCTACCTTGGGAGCCATTCCTGTGAATACGTGAGATGGCATAGCCCTCTTCTCACCTCCTTTGCAGGCCACTGTCTGACATTCATGGAGTGCGATCATGTACATATTATAAAATATAGCATGGCAGGGGCCGAGGGAAACCAGTGGACCACCAGGGAGTACTTACCAATATAGATAAAGGGTGACTGGAGGGTGGGGGTCCCACTGGACCACCAGAAAATACTTCACAATATAGCAAAAGGAGGGATTGGTCAGTGGGGGGGGACCCACCAGATCACCACAGAATACTTATAAATATAGCAAATGGGCAATCAAGGGTGGGGGGGGACCCACTAGACCACCAGGAAATACTTTGAATAGAAACGTAGACTCTGACAGCAGATAAGAACTGCTTGGCCCACCCAGTCTGCCCATTTCCCTACCTATTGGATAAGCTGCAGATCCTAGTTAACCAACAACCTACTTCTTCCTACAATATAACAAATGGGTGATCATGGCTGGGGGACCCACGGGACCATCAAGGTATAATTTTAAATACAGCAAATGAACAATTGAGGGCGGAGAACCCACTGGAACACTAGGGAATACACATAAATATAGCAAATGGGTGAATGGGGAGTGGTGGGAGCTGCTAGACCACTAGAAATACTTACCATTATAGAGAACGGCAATTGGAAGAAACCACTGGACCACCAGGAAATACTTAATATAGAAGGAATGGGGGATCAGGGGGTGGGAGAACTGTTGGACAACAAGGAAATACTTTTCCCCTCTCCAGCTGGCTCTCAATCGGTCTACTGCCACTTCACCCCATTCCCAGGGACTTACCTGCTGCCGACCGGAGTGCACCCTGGATTGCCCCCCGGGGTGGGGCAATTTGGGGGAGCCACTCTGCAACTCCCCGAATGGTGCCATGGAGATGATCCAGTGGCAGAGTGCCTTAACTTGTTGCGTGGGGCTTGGTGGGGAAGTACGTCATCCTTGCCTTGGCCAGAGTTCTTTTCCTCGTTGTTGCTGGGAGGTGCAGCAAACAATGATATAAGGGTGCAAGAACTTACATCTGGCACACCCCCCAGGATCATGCAAGCATCAGCTGTGATGTCCCTCGGCCTCCACCAGGGGTCGGTCATGCACCGAGTGCTACCCCACCCTTCCCCCAGAGAAGGAGAACAGTCCATCGGGTGCTTGATCCTCCTCCCCTCGGCCATCCCTCTGACTTCTTGGGCTCACATCCAAACATGGGTCATTGGCGTCACAAGCAGAAATCCAACAGCTGAGCTGGAGGGCTGGTTCACCAGGGAATACTTAACAATATAGAGAACAGGTAATTAATGGGGATCACTAGACGACCAAGGAATACTTATCAATATAGGGAATGGGTAATCAGGAGTAGGAAGACCCACTGGACCACCTGGGAATGCTTAACAATATAGGGAAAGGGTGATCGGAAGTAGGAGGCTCCACTATGCCACCAGGGATAGACCTATAATTGGGAATGGGAGATCAGTGGTGGGGGGAACCACTGGACCACCAGGAATAAAGTAATGACTGAGACCTGGAGAATGGGGCAGAGGAGACCACTATGACAGCAGGGATACATAATGACTAGGAATGGGAGACTAGGGGCTGGTGGCTGCAGTACAGCTGCCCTGCCTTTTGGGGAAGTGGGACCACCCTAATGAAGCCTGTTTAAGACATTATGTGGCAGTGTTTGGCACAGAAGATTTGCTGCTTAAAATAAATAAGTAAATTGTACACCTCCAGCTATGGTGTATGCATCAAGTGCCAGTTGTGGGTCTGTTTACCACTACCACAGACTTTTGCATATGCCGCTGTGCCGGTATGGATGAGGGGACCGCATCATTTGCACATGTGCAGTTGTATTTTAGCACCTTGCCACTGCTGGGTGTGGGGGGCACTCCTGGGGCCTCTGATTGTGGCCCCACCCTAAGCACTAGTGCCAGCACCAACCTTTTTCTCTTTGGCACTAACCATTGAATATCAGGCCCTTAGTATTTTATAACACATGGTCAATTCTTGTGCTTCACAGATAACACATTCTTTTTTTTTTTTGCTGTGCTTCACAGCTGTGACATGAAGAATCTTGTAATTCTCAGCCCAATCTTGCCAGACCCCCAATAATCAGGTAGTTACTCCAAGGGCTTGCCTTCCATGGCAGGGGCTTTGGGGTAAAGCTGTCCTCTCACCCGAGGCAGCCCATAAGGTGGGTTAGGACACAGTGCTGACAGGCACTGGGACCCAGTGGATCACAGAGGCTCAGACCATCATTTAGATGGGCTTGTTTTTTTCTCCCATTTTTTAGATATGTAAGTGAGAAGAGGAAGACCAGCGGTGGGACTGTAAGTTTAAAAAAAGGGAAGGGGAGGCTGTTAGAGGAGGAGGACCAAGAAAAGGCAGACATCCTGAATAAATATTTTTAATGTTCACAGAGGAATGAGAATGGGAGGGGCCACAAAAAAGTAATAAGAGCTTTGGAGGGAGGGAGGGAGTTGGACAAATGTCCATTTTTTGGAGGCGAGAGTCCTGAAGGGACTTGCTAATCTGAAGGCAGACAAAGCAAGGGAGCCAGATGGGGTGCATTCAATGGTATTGAGGAAGCCTGGGGAAACACTGGCTACACCTCTGACAGTTCTATTTAACAGCTCACTGGAAACAGAAGCAGTTCCATAGGACAGAAGGAGGGCAGATGTAGTCCTACTACACAAAAATGGCAGCAGGGAGGAGGCTGGCAATTACAGGCCAGTCAGCCTGACATTGGTGGTGGGAAAGTTAATTGAGTCACTGCTGAAGGAAAGGAATGTGGAATATCTTGAATCCAGTGAGTTACATGACCCAAGACAGTATGGTTTCACAGGGAGAGGTCATGTCAAATGAATCTGATAGATTTCTTTGACTGGGTGACAAAGGAATTTGATCAGGGTGGAGCAGTGGCCTACCTAGAGTTCAGTAAAGCATTCAACACCGTTCCACATGGAAGACTAGTAAACAAGCTAGATAGCTTAGAAGTGGGTCCAAAGGTGGCAAACTGGATAAGAAACTAGTTAGGGCATAGTCAACAGAGGGTGGTGGTAAATGGAGTTCACGCCAAGGAAGGGAGGGTGACCAGTGGGGTGACTCAGGGGGTCAGTGCTAATACCAGTATTCTTTAATGTCTTTGTAAGTGACCTTGCAGAGGCATTGGAAGGGAATGTCTGCCTCTTTTCAGATGACACCAAAATCTGCAATAGGGTGGACACTCCGGGGGGGGAGAGTGGTGGAAAGGATGCACAGAAACCTGAGAAAATTAGAGGAGTGGTCAAGGGTATGGCAGCTGGGTTTCAATGCGAAAAAGTGCAGACTAATGCACTTACGGCACAGAAATCCAGGGGTGGAGTACAAAATGGGTGAAGTTTTTTTGATGACCACCAAACACGAAAGAGACGTGGGAGTAATCATACTGGATGACCTAAAAGTGGCTAGACAGTGCGACAAGGCACTAGGGAGGGGGAGGGGGATGCTGGAGTGCAAAGGGAGGGGGTATCACCAGCACAGAAAGGGAGGTGGTGTTGCCTCTGTATAGCTCACTTGTAAGACCCCACCTAGAGTACTGTGTCCAGTTCTGGAGAGCACATTTCTGGAAGGACCACAATATGTACACCCTGGAACAGAGGATGGAGGTGGGAAGATATGATATAGACCTTTAAATACCTCACAGGGGTAAATAAGATACAGGAGGGGAGTATTTTGCAGACAAAAAGGTGCCCTCCCACCTCTCAAATGTGGGCACAGCAGTCCTAGTGGTCTTGCATTCCACATAGTATGTCCTCTCCTGGTCTGATCCAGCCTACCTCCCTATGCTGCAACATGAGTTAACTCTTGAACCTGGGTCACCTGCATAGCTGCACAATGCACTGTCGCTGGGCCATCAGGGCCACTATATGTGGCAGTTTTATTTTTTATTTATTTTTATTTATTTATTTAATTCTCGGATTACAAATACCTTTGAGCAGAAACTGCTCGTTTACAAAGGTTCCACGTCAAAGGATGAGGGTCAACATACATACAGAGGTAGTAAAAGAATGCACAATAAACAACCAAAACAACTAAAAGAAAAAATATACTCAGTTATGACATACTTTGAGATAATATTCATATAACGAGCAGCTTGAGTAGGCAGCTGGCTGCGGTAACAATAAGAGATAGAGGGCACCATAGGCAGTTAGTATTGCAGGCGTGCGACCGGGAGAGGAAGTTGGCAGGCTAATGGGCCACTGTCCGATGGTGGTGGAAAATGTCTTGTACCAGTGGAGATGTGAAGCGGGAAAGGAATCACAAGGAAGGCCCAGTGCCAGAGGGAATGAGACTGGGAAAGGGCGTTTTAAACCCTAGGAGCAGTCTTTGACCCTATAGTGTACAAAATAAAAAAAGCATCATCTGTTATTTACAAGGTTTGCAATTCCATCTCAGGATTCTGATGATATTTACAAACCACTGGAGCTTTACTCTCACAGTTTATGTTGGCTCCAGAACCCCTTGATGGAATTACAGTCTTGTAATTCACAGTTGCATATCATTTATTCAGTCTGTGTACCAATTTGGCATCTAAGTTCTCTCTCTCTAGCTAAGTGTGCCACTCTGTGCTCCCTTTATATCCTTTAGAGAAGTAGGGAAAAGAGAAGACTCCACACATCCTGCTTCAAAATAAAGTTTCACAATGCCCTACCTTCCGAGCATGGTTGACATTCCTCTATAGAGACAAGGTGTGTAACATTACTGAATGTCCCATGGGGACATGGAATGGGACTTTCAGTTCCTGAAAAGATTAAAATAAAAAAAAAATATTAGAAATTAAGGCATTTCTTTTTTGTATTAGATACTGGCTGACTTGTGCAGTAAACAGAATATCCTCTGAACTTCACACCCACCACATGCCCCACAAATTAAAGACAAGGATTTCAAAAAATCGGGGAGAAGGAATCAAAATCAGGGACAGCCCTTAAAAATGGTAACACCAGTCCAAGCACCTGTTACAATATAGTACAAAATCACACATGCTCACATAATGCAAAGCATCATGGGCTGCATATGCAAATCACCACAGAATATTATGCTGGTCCAACTAGTATGTGACTTAGTGGTGAAAGCATCTTATGACAGAGAACTAAACTGCAGAATACGTTTTTGACATAATTTTGTTTCAATACCAACTCATCTGGTACAAAACTGCAAAATTTAGGAGGGACCAAGGAAATCTTTGAGTTGAAATCAGGGACATCTGTAAAAGTCAAGTACTGTTCGGTTGAGCAGTATGCCTCAGAACTGATGCACTAGGCTTAAATCTCTTTGCTCATTATTAGTCCAAATGTGGCCTACTGGCTTTCTGACCTTAAATAACGATTTGTTTCAAGATCAGATGAGTAACTGCCTTCCTTTTCTCGATCCCCTGGAAAGAGAACTTAGAACTTGTTCTTCTCAATTCTTCCTGCTGCACCTTTCACATTCTATGTTATGAGTAAGTCCAAATCAAAGACTTTTTAAGGCTCTTCAGACCACTGTGACCTGATTTTGGTGTTCAAAAATGTTAAAACAGCTTTTAGTCAAAAGTTTAACAATGTTGAAACTGCCACTTAAATATATTTGTCACTTGTGTTTGCCTATATGCTGTTTATCCCCTATCACTGCTGCTGCCCTAATCATTGTGCCCACCTCCCACCCCATCCTTTCTTTCTCTGTCACTTACCCAACTTTATAGGGCCCACAGAGTCCCTTTCTCCTCCTGCACTGGTCCTCAATTGTGGATTCCATTTGGGGTTTGGGCAGCTCCACCTTCTATCCTCAAGTATGCAAGTCAGTGGGCAGTCAGGCTGGCAGGGGCTTGATATGCCGGTGTCATGCTGCTGAACTGCCAGATTTTGTTTCTTCTTTTTCAGCTTCACTCACCCCCTAAGGACACCAGCAGCAGGGGTGCCAGGTGAGCATGTGCCCCTAAAAGCATGGCAGTGCCCGGCACCAATCAGCATCTTTCCTCCTTCTGTTGCTCTGGCAATCACCTAGGTGAGAGTACAGTAGCAGAGCCTGTTTCCCACCCTTCCTGGAGGAGGACAGCACCCCCTGGAATGCTCAATCCTCCTTCTCCACCTAGCTGGTTCTGGTGTTCCAGCTCCTTACCCAACCCAGGGCCCACAGCAGCATGAGCAGCAACCCTATTGCTGTGCTGACAGGCTGGCAAAACTTGTCACTTGTTAATTAAAACCCTCTAAGAAGGCTCCATGTGTAAAAACTCTGGCGTTGTTCATGCATTTTTCTGTACTGTATTGAAGAGCTTGACAAAATATCATTTTTGACAGTATTTCTTGTGTATCTTATAGTTTCCAAATTTTTTACCATCACTCCTGGTGTAACCCCCTTGTTCTCCGGGGTTACTAGAATCCCACTTAGAACCAGTGGCAGGCAGGGAAAGGCAACTTGTGAGACACCAGTTAAATGGGTTTCACACTGTCTCACTCTGTCCTCCGTCTCAGCTGAGCTGGAGGGATGACATCACCATACAATTCCCGCAGCAGCATAAGCCACATTGGAATGCTCGCAGCAGGGGAGAGCTGTAGGACATTTTGGAATTCAAATCAGTCTTCAGGAGTCTGCAGTGGAGCTTTGTGAGAGGAAGAGGCGTGCTGTAGTTGGCAGCCCCTAAGATCCTAGCTCTGATTTAGAGCTACCTGTACATCAGAAAGAGGGTTGTGTGCTCTCACCCTAGAGAGGAGCACAGAAGAGACCAGAAGGAAGTGGTAGAGACCGTTCCATGTGTTGTTCCAGTGCCCCATCCCCGGAGGGATGGGGAGAATTCCAACATTTCAGGGGCAATCCCCTGGCCCTGCCTGGAGAGGGAAAAGCTGCCTGAAAATAGGAATTGTACTGAGATCCAGAGAATTTGTTGTTTCCTTTGAAATAAGTCCTGGGGCACCTGCATACCATGGTGTGTCTGCTCTGATTTAGAGCCTATGTTCACCCTGACAGAGAGTTGTGTAAAAGTATCTGCCTACTGTGGGGTCAGGAGAAGACTAGCCAAGTACTGTACAGTGCTTTTAATTTGTGTATGGCTTGGAAGCAACTGAAACAGTGGGGGGCTAAGGAATGGGCATAGCCACTTACAGAACTTTTTTAAGTCAGGACACCACCTGAATACAGTGTAGAATGTTAAATGTGACAAACATTTCGAGATAGCATCTACAACCAGTAGTTCAAAGAAAGGTGCTGTTCCAAAGGAATGGCCGAGTACAGATTTGGGAGCAAGAGGTGGGAGACCCCCATCTGGAGTAACCAGGTTTACCTCTACGGGTTCAGTTTGGGCACCTATAGCTTTCTCCCAGGCACTTGGCCAGTGTCTGCAGAAAGTACCCAGACTTGGGATTAAGGATGATTTTCCCTTTATAGCTAGAAAGTGCTCATGGGTGGTTTAGGGAGCCACCATCAAACTCCATGCCATATGGAAAAGTGTCCAAGGACTGGCCGGGTGCCATGTCAAGGAATCAAAGTAGAAGAGTACCAGTTCGGGACATGTGAGCCCAGAGTAGTTCAGAACCTGAGGGTGTTCATGTAGTGAAGAAGAAATGCTCTGACCTCTGTAATCTGCATTACCAGCGAGTGTAGCCCTGTGGGGGTCCATCTTTGCTTTGTTATTCTCTGTGTTGATGTGAATAAAAGCCACACTCTAGAATCCCATTCCTGGTTTTGACATTTCAGTTATTGCTTCCTGTGTCCGGAGATACTTGGGCACCACTGACCAGAAGCACAAACCTAGTCATGATGCTGAGCAAATGTTTTCCCCGGAACCTAGGGAAGGGGTTACACTTATTTTTATATACAAGGATAAGCGCTTGCATTGTCCTTTAGGTTCACTTGCTCATGATGCTTATCTATACGTGGGCCAGGATTTTCAAATGTCTGAATGCAACACTTGCATCATTTTTTTTCTCTCGCAGCTGTGTCATTTTTAATGCGCCTGAATCTTTGCTCCCTATTTTCATACATTCTGTTGCATTTGTGGCACTTGATGCAGTTTACTGCAAAATAATGTTGCATGCGGCAAGAGTCTGACATATGCATAATATTTCTGTTGTGCAGATTGTGGTACTTGCAGTATAATGTTTGACCATCTATGTGATCTAACTGTTATGCCATGAATTACACAATTATGGCAAAAGCCTGGCATAAATCTTTGAAAATCCAGGCCAAACTGAATAATCATTTGTATGACACCATACTGTCTTGCTGGCAGTGACTGTGACGTCACAAGCAGAGGATTAGCAGCTAACGCACTGGGGAGAAAGGTCCCTTTTTCGAGCAAAAGTTCTTAGTAAAAAAAGAATGAAGTGAAGATAATTGCACATGAAATATGATATAAGCTAGAGCTATATCTTAATACTTCATATAGGTTTTTCCTGGTTCATCAGATCTTCTGTCCCCAGAGGTGAGCATGCAGCCTTTTGAGCCAGTGTTGTGGAACAGGAGGGTGGGGGAGAGAGATGGTAGTGTTTTATCATCTATTGCTGGTTACAATTCCTTCATTTTCTTTTTCTGCTCGTCTTTCACCTCCTTCCAGTTGTATCAATGAAAACCATGAAATAATTCCAGTCTTGGATGATGTGTAATATTAAGAGTTTAACTTACACACTGGAGATCAAAGGATTAGTACAAGATAAAAAGAACTGTTTTTCTGCATGTGTTTGCATTGGTTATCCAATAGGAAGTCATTCATATCTGACATTTAACTTGAAATATCATGCTATACTGATATTGATATAACACACTTTCTAAGAACCATAACTAGAGTACAATTTTCTTTCGGATCATAAGCTTTCAGGATATCATCATGTACCATATGAGAGTCATTGACTGAGTAGGTGATGTGCTCACTTCTGGGCAGAGGATCAGAGGGTTGTTGGTTCTAGCCCCACATCAGATACTTGTGGTAATACCCATAACTGACACTATAGTGCAGGATGAGGGGGGTGCTGCACTGTTCAGATGGCATCCTTCAGATGAAATGTTAAACCAAGGTCCCTTCCACCCATCACTGGTCATTGTCCAAAGAGAAGTAAAAAATCTCATGTCACTTACTGAAGAAGAATAGGGGAATTTTTATTAAGACAATATCACACAAAGCCATGTACAAATTGTACATCAAAACAGATCATTTACACCATACTTTAGACCACATTCATAACCCATCACACCATACCCTTAGTACTCCCCATACCCCTCACCTCCACATTCTTTCTTCTTTTTTAATACAAATAAACAAAAACTGCCCAAATTAAGCTGCTTCACCCTCATGTATTCCCCTCATTTCCTGGCTAAACAGCTGCCACTTTCTGTACCCCTCCCCTCCTACCCCCGCACTCCCTCATGGATACCTCTCTCTTGACATGTTTCCTCTCTGTTTCACCTTACTCTGTAGCTCCTGAACCCTGATTTTCACCTATTCCCCCTCCTTCCTCTTAAGCCCAAAGACATGTTTTTAGTAGATGCTACTGCACCCCCCCGTAGAGCTAGCCACCCCAGTCCTTGATCATCACTGTCCCCGCTGACCTGTTGTTCAATAAATAACACCTGCTGACATAGCTCTCATGAAATGAAGCCCCACAACTTGTTATCAATACATATGACCCCTGTAGAGCAAGCAGCCCCCCTCCTCAATGTTCCCCACAAAATGTTATTCAATAAAGCCCTGGTGGTCTAGTGGACCCTCCTCCCCAAACTCCCATGTCCCTAATATAATGTCTCCCATCCAATGTCCCCTGTGATGTAGCACTCCCCCCAGAGCCCCAATCCCCCGTTAGAATGAAATCATCATTCATATTCCAGTGAACCCCAACCCCAGCAGGTAATGCCCACTACACCACTCCCCTCCTTCCTGAAATGGATCCTGTGACTTGCACAGCCCGCCACTCACCTCTGCAGCTAGCCACAGACTGAACTGTCACACAGCCCCTACTACAGTACATAGTGTACACTCTCATGAATGAGCACATACACTATTACAGTAGGGGCTGTGTGACAGTTCAGTCTGCGGCTGGCTGCGGAGGTGAGTGGCGGGCTGTGCCAGTCACAGGCTGTGTTTCAGGATGGGGGCCAGTGGGATGGTGGGCATTACCTGCTGGGGTGAGGTCCACTGTACCACCAATGGTGATTTCATTCCAACAGGTGATCAGGGTTTTGGGGGGGGCGCTACATCACTTGGGACATTGGGCTGGATACATTATATCAGGGTCATGGGGGCAGAGGGGTCCACTAGACCACCAGGGCTCTATTCAGTAACATTTTGTGGGGGACATTGGGGAGGGGGGAAGCTTGCTCTACTGAGGTTGTATGTATTGATAACATGATGTGGGCTTTATTTCATGACAGCTATGTCAGCGGGTATCATTTATTGAACAACAAGTCAGCGGGGTCAGTGAAGATCAGGAGGGGCAGCTAGCTTTATGGGGGGCACAGTAGTATCTATTGAAAACATGTCTTCGGGGCTTAATTTCTTAACATACCTGTCAGCGGGTATTCTTTATTGAACAACAGGTCAGTGGGGACATCGAGGATCAGGTTGGGGGCGGCTAGCTCTACGGGGGGTATAGTAGTATCTATTGAAACATAGAAACATAGAAACATAGACTTTGATGGCAGATAAGGACCGCTAGGCCCATCTAGTCTGCCCATTTCCCTACCTACAGGATAGGCCACAGATCCTAGTTAACCAACAGCCTATTTCTTCCTACCCTCCACAAGAATTGCCTTATGTCTGTCCCATGCATTCTTGAAATCTCCCACAGTTTTAGACCCCACAACCTCCTCAGGAAGGCTGTTCCATGCATCCACTACCCTCTCTGTGAAATAATACTTCCTCACATTGCCCCTGAACCGCCCTCCTTCTATCTTTAAATTGTGTCCCCTTGTTCTTGTAAGTCTCTTTTCTGAAAGATGCTACCCTCTTGGACTTTGTTGATTCCACTGAGATACTTAAAGTTTCTATCATGTCCCACCTCTCCTTCTTTCCTCAAGGGTATACATAATAAGCTCTTTTAGTCTCTCCTCATACGGCTTCTCTTGCAGACCCTGCACCATTTTAGTTGCCCTCCTCTGGACTACCTCTATCCTGTCTATGTCCTTGGAGATGAGGTCTCCAGAACTGGACACAGTACTCCAGATGGGGTCTCACCAACTGTCTGTACAGAGGGATAACAACTTCCTGTTTTCTGCTGCTGATGCCTCTCCCTATACATCCCAGTATACCCCAGCCTCCCTACTGCCTTCTCACATTGACTGCTAACCTTAAGGTCATCTGATATGATTACCCCAGGTCCCTTTCCTTTTTGTTGTTGTTACTACCTCCCCACCCATTGTGTATTCTTCCCTGGGTTCTTGTTTCCCAGGTGCATTATTTTGCACTTCTTTGCATTGAATCCTAGCTGCCATACTTCGACCATTCCTCCAACCTTGCAAGTCCCTTTTCATCCTTTTCACGCCTCCTTGTGTATCAACCCTGTTGCAGATCTTTGTGTCATCTGCAAAAAGGCATACTTTTCCTTCCAGTCCCTCTGCAATGTCACTGATGAAGACATTAAAAAGGACTGGACCCAATACTGAACCCTGCGGTACCCCACTAGTAACCCCTCTTTCTTCAGAGTGGACTCCATTTACAATTACTTTCTGTGTCCTGTTGTGCAGCCAATGTTTTACCCAGGCTACCACCCTGGGACCGACTCCCAGGCTGGTTAATTTGACTATTAATCTTTTGTGTGGGACTGTGTCAAATGCCTTGCTAAAGTCTAGGTAGGCCATGTCCACAGCCCCTCCCTGGTCTACTACTTTGTTCACCCAGTCAAAGAAATCTATTAGATCCGTCTGACATGACCTTCCCGCTGTGAACCCATGCTGCCTTGGGTCCTGTGCCCCACTGGCCTCTAGGTACTCAACTATTCTTTCCTTCAGAAGTGACTCCATCACTTTCCCTACTACAGAGGTCAGACTGACAGGTCTGTAGCTTCCTGCCTCTGTCTTGGTCCCACTTTTGTGAAGGGGAATCACATCCGCCTTCCTCCAGTCCTCGGGTACCACACCATCCTCCCATGATTTATTAAAAAGAGTAGCCAGTGGTTTCACTAGTTCCTCCTTAATTCTTTTAGAATTCTGGGGTGAATTCCATCAGGACCCATTGCTTTGTCCACTTCAGTTTTAGGAGTTCTTGCAGAACCCTTTCTTCTGTGAAAGGACTGAGATCGACCCCCTATCAAGAGTGCTTCTGTTAATTGGATTAGGCACTTCCTCCTCTTTGTGAATACTGAGCAGAAATATTCTGTCAGTATCCCTGCTTTTTCACTGTCCCTCTGCCCACCCACCGTTCATTCTATTCAGCCTCACTATCCCTCCCTTTGTCTTTCTGCTCACTGATGTACCTATAAAGGTTTTATCCCCTTCTTAACTGAGTTGGCGATCTTTTCCTCAGTTTGGGCCTTTGCTATTCTGACTTCCTCCCTGCTTCCTTCTGCCTTGACTGGTACAGCTCTCTGTCCTGCTCCTTCTGTGTTTCCTTATACTCCGAATGCTATCTTTTCTTCCTGACTTTCACAGCCACCTTTTGAGAACCATAGTGGCTTTTCTTTCATTTTGATTTGTTTATTTGCTTCACACAAAGGCTTGTTGCCTCTGTGATGGCAGTTTGATGATTCCCCATTGTTGCTCCACACCTCCTTCTAGTCTGTTTGCTAGTGCTTTCTGAGGCACTCTCCCATCTTGCCAAAGTCAGCCCTCCTAAAGTCCAGTACCCTCACTTTTGTATGGCTTGACTCTGTAGCTGAGTTTAATGTGAACCACACTGTTTGATGGTCACTTGTCCCAGATGGCAACCCACTTCTAGATCAGAGATCCTCACTGCCCCCTGCTTGAGAGTACGAGGTCTAAGATTGCCCTCATGAGTGGGTTCTGAAACTAGCTGTCTAATGCCTGCCACCTGTAGGGCATCAAGAATGGCCCTGCTCTTGGATGTGGCTGCAGAAAATGTGCTCCAGTTAACATCTGGCATATGCAGGTCTCCCATCAACAGTATCTCCCTTTCTCTGCCATTCTAAGAATGCCTTCTATCATATCCTTGTCCATTCCCTCCCTGACATGGGGGTCTGTACATAACCCTGTGCAGATTGTGTGCTCTTTCCAGTCTCCAAGGTGACCCACAGTGCCTCCTCCTCCCTGTTTACTCTTTTTGTTCAGTTGCTTTTATCCCTTCCTTTACATAGAGAGCTACTCCTCCCCTCTTCTCCTCTGCCTATCTCTCCTGTAGGTTATGTACCCTGGTATGTTAACATCCCAGTCATGGTTCTCTGTGTACCATGTTTCTGTGACTGCTGCGATATCCAGGCATCCCTCTTCCTTCAAGGCCACCAGCTCAGGGAGCTTGTTGCCCAGACTTCAGGCATTGGTACTCATTACCCTCCACTTCCTGATGGCCTTACTCCCTTTTGCCCCATCCCTTTCCTTCTTGCCTTTGTCACTTTCTCCATTTACTCCTGCCCTTCTCCCTATCGACACCTCTATGTTGGTGTTTGCCGCACTTACTACCGTGATTATTTGGGGGGGGCTAGGATTTACCTGCTCCTTTCCAGTGCCTCCCCCCTTGGCTAGTTTAAAAGCTTGCCAATGAAGCATTTAAACCTATCACCTAGGATCCTGGTTCCCCTCCCGGACAGATGCAGCCCATCATGCCAATATAGGCTTGCATCACTCCAGGTGGACCCCCAGTCCCCAATGAAGCCAAATCTCTAAGCTCCACTCCAGTTTTTCAACCACTGATTGAATCCCATGGTGCGGAACACCCTAGCCTCTCCTATGCCGTAGATGGGCAGCACCTCTGAGAAGGTTACCGTGCATGCTACTTGACTAAGGCCCCTCCCCAACTCCATAAACTCTTCCTGCACTTCTCTAATCCCTCTCTTAGCCAGGTCATTTGTCCCTAGGTGGACAATGACATCCAGCTCCTTCCCCTGTGCAGCTGCTCCGGCAATCCTGAGGATTCGCTCCCTGTCCATCCAAGCCATGGCGCCAGGCAGGCACCTCACCTCCCTCTCCCCATGAAAACATGTAATTGGGCTTAATTTCTTAATATACCTGTCAGCGGGTATTCTTAATTGAACAACAGGTCAGTGGGGACATCGAGGATCGGGGATGGGGTTGGCTAGCTCTACGGGGGGTAGTATCTATTGAAAACTTGTCATCGGGCTTAATTTCTTATCATACATGTCAGTGGGTATTATCTATTGAAAATATTTTGTTGATCTTAATTTCTTATCATACATGTCAGCAGGTATTATTTATTGCACAATGGGTCAGTGGGGACAACAAGGACCAGGGATGGGGTGACTAGAGCTCCACGGTAGAGTTTTTATTTATTTGACAGGGGGATCAGGGAAGGGAGGACCATGGCATATTGCTGCACATGGGCAACTCTCTGAGAGGAGAATATTCTAAATACCCTTAAACCAGCCCTGGCTGGTCTAAGGGTACTTACAATGTATCCAACTGGGAGAGTTCTGAGAGTACCTCATTCGGGGATATAGCACATGCCTCCTAGTGACATGTCGTGGCTCATTCTTGGGCACACTGGCAGTCCAAGCCCCATTTGGGGCAGGAAGCCTGCAGCTGGTGCAGGCTGCCTTTATGAATAGCTCAGGGGAAAGTTTTTGATGCAAGGTGCCACCTGTGGCATTTATGTTTGGTGCAGGCACCTTGCGTCAAGCTCAGGGCTTTGTGAATCGAGCCCAATGAGTTTACTAGAAGGCCAGTAAAGCTGGAACAGTAACAGAACCAGAACCATTATCTGAAACACAATTTCTGCAGTAAAAACATACACAGGTGCAGTGCAGTTCCCCTTTACATTCTGCTTCCATGGACTTTACTGGACTATGCAGGTATCATTTCACTTCTCATTTGAATAGTGTTGATTCTGCATGGTGGAAAGTTTGTGGAATTTTAGCAGAATATTCTGAATTTCTAGCAGGCTGAATGGCAGTTTTGTCAAAATTCCTGCTGCAAGAATATAGATTTCACACACACACACACACACACACACACACACACACACCCCCTAGCTAGAGCTGTGAAAACCTCCCCATGTTCAAGTTTGCAAGCTTCAGATTTTGAACTAGGTGAAACTCACTGCAGTGAAAATGGTTTGTAGTTTGCATCTCAAAAAAACCTTAACCCTCACAGACATGTCACTGCCTTGGAGGCCAGGGCTAGTCCAGTGGCCATCCCTCTGACACCCCAGTCATTTCCCTTCCAACTTCTCCTACACATTAACAAAATAAAAAAAAACATGTTGATGGCTCCAGACACTCATCCAGGAGCTGAAACCATCTTTTAATTCACCTCCCATCTTTAACATGACCCTCCAAGGCATCCAAATAAGACACATTACATAATTTAAGACTCAGCTGCTTCACCTCTCTCTTCCAGTTGTGTGCCCACCTGTTCCTGAGAATAGATATATTAATAAAATGGAATAGATATTCTGCAGGTAGTGACAATTCAGTTAGCCTGGAATCTTGGGCACTGGGCTCCAACAAATCTTGGATCGGGGGTCGGGGGGTGCAATTTTAGGTAAGGTACGTTGGCAGTCCAGTGGGGTAGGGTGGGTTAGGGTGGGGGATCAACTTTCAAGCTGCCAACTCCTGGCTAAGTGCCAGCCTGCCAGGAACCTGTTAGAATGGATTTCATTTTATAAGTTTACTGAGGACTCAGGAGGAAGTGAGGAATGACATCTGAGTTAGCCTGGTTGATTGCCCCCTTCCATTTAAATGACAGTGATGGTTTCTGGATCAGTACCAAAAGTTGGCAACATGTGTGTGTGTTTGCTTTGACAGTGTTGGCTTTAGGCTCAGTGCCAAAAGTTGGCACCGTGTGCATACATGTGCGTATGCATGTGTGCATAAGTGCTGGGCAGAAACTTCAAATTCCGAATTCACAAAAATTTCTTGAGTTTTCACAAATTTTGCAAAATTTTTTGAAATTTCCACTTTGCCGAAATCCAAATCCTCCAAATGTGTTTGCTAACTTTTCACCCCGTTCTGTGAACCTTTCTGGCTGAATTGTGTTATGATACACATGGACTGTGGAATGACAGTTCTGCTGAATTCCATTTTGCAGTCTAATACATTAATCCACAGTACATGTACATTCTGCAGTTCAGTGACAGGTTCTGTGGAATTTCTTTCAGCGCTTAATACATTAATCCATAATTCTTATATTGATTCCTCCATTTTAAGTCAGAATTTTGTGAAAGTTGCCAAGCATTCTGAAATTTTACAGAAGTGAAATTTCAACTTTTAGCTGCTGCTAGACACACTAGGGGGGATATAATTTTACATATTGAGCCAGTGATCAGCAGAGGGGTGGGATCACTAGACACCAGGGAAATTCTTTTGTTTGTTTTTGTAATGGTGGTGGGACTCAGTGCAGCAGGCACCCTGTGGTGGGGGGTGGTCTTCCTTTTGGAATGGGGCTGGTGATTGGTGGAAGGGGGACACTAGCTACTGCTAGACACACCAAGGGGGATGTAAGTTTACATATACAGCCTGCAATCAGCCAGGGGGTGGGACCACTAGACATCAGGGCAGGGATAGACTTTATGGGATTGGGGGGATTCTTTTTTTTTTCATATTGGGCTGGGGACCACTTGGGGCCAGACAGCATTGATGGGGGGAGGGGACCACTAGACACCAGGGAGGGGCAGGCTGACGGATATGAGGGGTATAACTTCTCCTTGCTTTGGTTTTTTTTAAGTGCAATTTGCCCTTTAAAACACCCAAAGCAATACAAAGCCAATTTTGATGAAGTTTCCACCACAGATGGCAATTTCACAAAATGACACAGGGAGGTGGAGTTGACGGATTCATGAGAAATTTGCCTGCAAAGTAAAACTTCACTGCATCTCTAATAGTGTATAATTTAAAGAGCTAGTGTACTGCTTGGGATTAATAGTAATTTTCAGATGCAGTCAGCTATCACTTCTTATGTCTCAAGTATTTTTTCTTTTCTGTTTGTTAATTAGAAGATTTTCCACCTGGCAGTACTGGGGTGATGTGTGGAGCAGTACTCTGCCTGGAAGAAAAAAAAAAGTCAGTTCTGTTCCTCCCACTACATCGTCAGAAATGAGACCAAACACCTTGAGGCACCACAATCCTTGCAGCCTGAGCAATGACTTTCACAAGCATTACTCGAGCTGCAGTCCAGACGGAAATGAGGAAAGTAAAGAACTGCCAATAGAATGGACTTTCTGGAAGTACTTTAAATTAAGATGTGCTGCAAAATCAGAATGTAAATTAGAATTGCCAGTAAAATGGACTTTCTAGAAGTACTTTAAATTAAGATGTGCTGCAAAATCAGAATGTAAATAAGAAATTATACTGTTTTTGGCAAATCTAAAGCGAATAACATTGATCTAGATTTATGAAAGGATGTTTTTTTAAAAGGCACCTCCTGATGAAGCCATTTATGTATTGGTGAAATGTAGAGGAATTGGGCTGACATTCAAAATAAAAGATACAGATATCTGAAATATAGAAGAACTGTCTACAAGTTTGAATTCTTTTGGTATACACCCTTCTTTCAACCTCCCCCCCAGACTTGTGTGGGGCTCATAGCATTTGGTCATACTCTCACAAGCAACCAATCAAAATGCAGGAAATTGTGACATCACTAGTAACCAGGGAGAGCCAGTCCCTGCTGCTTCACGTGAAAGTGAAACCTGGCAGTGACAAATGGTTCTCATTGGTTATAAGTGATGTCATAGTCAGTGTGGTCTCAGTGTTGATGTAGTGGGAGGAACAGAACTGACTTTTTCCCCCCAGACAGAGTGCTGCTCCACACATCACCCCAGTACTGCCAGGTGGAAAATCTTCTAATTAGCAAACAGAAAAGAAAAAAATACTTGAGATATAAGAAGTGATAGCTGACTACATCTGAAAGTTACAATAAATTGCAGGCAGTTTTCATGCAGTACACTACCTCTTTAAGGGATGTAGGAAACTGTTGGGGTGGCTTTTGGTACCTTTTCTCCATACACAGTAAAATGTTTTTGATCTTTGTCACCATACACAAGGACTTTACATTCATATATAGCAGGGACATTAAGAATACTGGTTTCCATTCACAACTAAAAAGAATGTGTTTATTCTTAAACAGAACACCCTATCGTTATCTTCTGACCATGTCCAGTAATAATCTTTTATGATGTTTTATAATGCCTGAAATTATATTTTGAAAACTGTAACATTTAAACTGTTAATCAAAAAACCTTTTTTTTAATGAAAGCTTGGAGTCCAGTCAACATACAGTATATAGATCCTAATGATACAGTTCTCCTGTGCCACTGTTTGTCTACATGTATATGCTAAGAAAATATGTTTTACAAATAACGGGGCTTTAAAAGTTTAGTGAATCAGTTTTTTGATATCAATATGAAATATTTTATTTTTTTATATCTATACGTGGTCACTGTAGTAATATCTGATTGAGATATCTACTTAGCTTACTCCAAGCTTTCTTTAAAAAAAGTAAGACATAGACTGACAGTCCACTACCAGTCTATACCTGATCTTGGTATAGCACTGAGACATGTTCACTCCAGATATGCTACAGTCATACACAAATCTAAATGACAGACCTGCAGCTGATCCCCAAATGACACATGATTCTCGGGGACAGCTGTGGGTGGTTGTGGGTGCTGAATTGTGAAATGCCGGCACAGAGGGAGGCAGGATCAACCAGATAAACTACAAATATATGAAATTGGAACATGTACAAAAAAAGGTACCTTTTCTGTGTGTTCTAGTTGGACCCTGCCTCACACTGAGGTGGGGTTCATTTTTACGTGGACATTTCCCTTTAAGCTTCTATGATGCCGAAGAGCTGGAACATGTAATCACTATTGGTACTGTAACTTCCTTGTTTATCTGTGACATTTAATCAGGTCCCCTTTTCACATGTAGCCTGTCTCAGCTAGTCCAGGAGCTGGTCCAGCTGGTTCACCAGCTTCCTGAAGAACAATATTTTATCAGTCATTCACATTGAAAACAAAAGCTGATTAAGCTTGGTTCCTGCAGACTAGCTTTATTCATTATGGCTTAAGACAGGAGTTGCTGGCATTGGATTTTGCAATGACCAGGTTAAGCCAGTCAGAACCCAAATAGAGGTACTTAAAGGAGTGGTATACCATCTTATCTTGTAAATGTTCTTTGTTTCCTTGTCAACAGACAACTCCTTTCATGTAGCTGCTGGGGATATATATGTTTGCCTTGGTTGATTTTTATTGTTCATAGCAGTCCCTGCAACTATTCTGGGGGTCTCCATTTTATGGTTGTTGAAATGTAATTGTGCCTGAGATTTGCAATAGTATATAAAAACATGAGCAGCACCCTTTAGACTCCATAGTATGCCTGTCTATGTAATTGCAGTTCAAGAAAATAAATTGCAGGAAGGTGTGAAATACAACATTTCCCTTCAATTAGCTTTATAAACTGTCTCTGATGTAATGCAGAGTTTTTTTTTCTGTTAAACAGCATTCAATATGTGTTTCCAGAGATTTTTGTTTCAGGTTATGTGTATTTTCAGCAGTGACCACACTAACTTTATTTTTTTCTCTTTTAGATATTTCCTGAAGAAGATCTAAGGTCAAAACATAGATTTTGAACTCTATTTTCTATTTTCAGCATGCATTTAATATAACCACTTTGTTTTGCTTTCAGACCACATGCTGATGTAGCACCTTGTTTTTGTTTTCAGCATAGAGATACATGGTGTAAATGGGTGCTGTGGCACCCTGTTCTCATATGCTAGTGCAGCTCTCAGGAACAATGAGATTTCAATAACCATAAAATGAAGACCCCCCCCCCCGGACAGTTTGGGGACTGGTTAGGTATGAACAATAAAAACAAACTAAAGCAAACACATATATCCCCAACAGTTACACAGAAGGAGTTATCTGTTGACAAGGAAACAAATAACATTTACAAGATACAGTGTGAGGGTATGCTGCTCCTTTAATTTAATTCTTAATGAGCTTTCTTCTCCAGAATACCCCTTCAGAATACTTTGAATACTTTGATTGGATCTGATTCAGCTGGCCAGACACATTCACTGTCTTGCCAGATTTCTGGGTTGACTGTTTTCTTACCTACTGTGTCTGTAAAATCCAGCACCTCCACCCAATATATTTGTTTTTTTATAAGGGAGTTTTCTGGCAAGCAGTCCATCTCACCCCTTGGCACAGAGGATCTCTATGGGTCATGCCTGCCCTAGTTGTGGCACAGAGTGTTGAAAGCAAATTGATGACATATAACCTCATTTAAATATATACTAAATAATGGCCATTTGGAAGATTAGAAGTCTCTCTTCAAGTTGTGTTATCAGTGAAAATATTGTTAATATAAACATCTTTGAGTGGTGTGATACTGTACCGCTCACAGCCCAGCAACTAGAGAGGGGGTTACATCAGGAGTTTGGGATATTATAATTATATGAATTGGAATATGTTCAGAGGTTTTATTGTGGTGCCCAGTTAATTTTTGGGTTTGGTACCTGAGCTGAACTGTCAATTTTATAAAGGAAGAGACAGAACTTTAATGACCATTGTAGAGTTTAGAGAAATGTGTTTCTATCACCTTAAGAGTATAAGCTACTAGACCCATGAGGAAAATCCCAGAGCTCCAGGCTGACAGATCCTGCATGCAACCGTGCCTACATATCTGCTAACTGGCATCAAATAAGTGCCCCACAAAAGGAAGACTTGGTGGGCTGCTGTTACATATGGTTTCTCAAAGGTAATACTGTTTTGATTATGACTGTCAGAAATAAACAAAATAAAAAGAAGTGTATAATTTGACCACAGGTACAATAATAAGCCGAGTGCATTCACAAGCAAAATAGTAAGAGAACGTGGACGAAATGGTAGCCATGTTACAAGTCTTTCCTAAATTTGATACTTCAGATACCAATTACCATGCCTAAAATTGGAGAACATGGATAGACTGGTTTGAAAACTTTATGACTGCAGTGAACATTACTGACCCCAAAGAGACAAAAGGCCTTCCTTTACAGAAATAATTATATGAAATGTTTTCATGCTGCACACATAAAACTACCCATGTGATGGGCGTGCTGCAAGCATGATTTAAATGTTAAATTGAAACCAATTTCATGCATGTGGCAAGCGTGCAGCAAGCAAATGTGGAAAGCATGCTTTTTATGTTAAATTGGAACAGACTACATGCATGTGGCATGTGTGCAAAAAGCAAGTGGTCACTGATAACCGCACACATAAATGTTAAGTGACTTGCTCAGGATTATACCATATACAAGTGGGAATTGATGAGATGCAAACCCATTTCTTTAGGTCTCCAAGTCTCCTGGTTTGCAGTTAAGTGCCTTTAAAGGGACACTGTCAACCCCCTTAGGCTGCAAAGTGTCCCTGGTTTAAAAAATGCATTTTATGATTGTTCACATTCTATAGAGACTGTTAATGCAGCTTGTAGTTTGATTCAGATCTCTTTTCTCTTTTACAAAGTGAAAAACTGACTGCCCACCATACTGGTGTTATCACACCAAAATATGTTTGTTTACGTTTTTTGACCAGCTCCCATTGCATCTTTCCTGGACTCAGAAACACCCTCAATACAATCTAGCCACTCTTTATGCAGTGGGAGTAGAGGAGACTATTGTATCATGAGTGACTGAACTGTTTGGGGGTGTTTCTAATGTTCAGGAAGTTTTCACTAAGAGTAGTTCAATGATTTGAACCAAAACAAAGCTGGGCATAGCTATACATTACCATGCATTTCAGTTCTAATAAGCAAGGAGGCAGATAAAACAACCAGCAACATCAATGAACTTTAGAGACAGTAAGTAATCAATGATGCAAAAAAGGTTGACAGTGTCCCTTTAATCACTAAGCTATACTGCCTGCACTCATATTGCTCACTTTTACTTCAAGACAAATCTCCATACATCTGAACGCATGTGGCATGCTTATAGCTACTGTTATACTTTTTAGTTTTCTTGTCCTCCTCATCTCAGCTGCACAGCTGAACTGTAGCTCACATACCAATGGAAACACATGTGGTTCTTCCCACCCCCAATACACACACTTACCCGCAAAACTACTTAAATACTTCTTTCTGGTCTGTGATCCTACTATTTTCTCTCCATAGTTTTGAATGCTTCCACACAAACAAACTTTAAGGGGGAAACACAAAAGTAGCAATAACTCACCACCCACCCACATGGCCAGTCCCCCCCCCCATGCACACACACACACTGTAGCGGGTGCAGCCATGCTGCTACAGACAACCAATCAAGTACAGCTATAACTTAAGTCAAGAGACTCTTACCTGAGTGCTAGGGAGCCAGAGGCAGGAGTCTTTAAGAGATGATGTCCATGGGTCAGAGTGATGGGGCGTTCCCCCTTGAAATGGATGGAGTTATTGTTTATTACTATTTTATACATTTGATGGCATGCTGAAGAATAATGAAGGCCACTGTTCTGCTAACAAGGTCCTTGTTAGTCGAGCGGTGGTCTTCATTAATCTCCAACTCACCATCAATAATGTATAAAATAGTAATAAAAAAGATCTCCATTCATTTTAATGGTGCATGCCCCTGCAGTCTCCCTTGTCCTATGTCATGATGTGCCTGAGTGTGGGGATGTGGAGGTCAGCTTCACTGGGGGGGGCATAAGCCTGACTATAGTAGGGCTCCAATAGTCTGTGCATACCATACTGCTCAACTGTCCCTGAATGCAAGGGACAGTCCTCATTTAACCCCTGAAAATGATCCTTTCCTCATCCATCCCTCATAGAAAACATGCTGCTCACACAGAGGATGTCCTGTAAATTGAGACCTAGGGGTAGTCATATCAGATGACCTAAGGATGATCAGGCAGTGTGAACAGGCAGTCAGGAGAGCTAGTGGGATGCTGGGGTGCATAGGAAGAGGTGTCACCAGCAGAGAGAGAGTGGTGGTGTTGCCCCTTTATAGATCACTAGTAAGATGCCACCTTGAGTACTGTGTCCAGTTCTGGAGTCCACATCTTTGTAAGGACATACACAGAGTGGAGGCGGTCCAGAGGAAGGCAACTAAAATAGCACAGGGTCTGCATCAAAAGCCTTATGAGGAGAGACTAAAGGACCTTACCATGTGCATTCTGAAAGTCAGGTGAGAGAAGGGGTTATGAGAGAGACCATTAAATACCTCACAGGGGTAAATATGGTACAGGAGGGATGTGGTTTTCTAAAAAAAAAGGTGCTCAAGAACAAGGGGATGTGATATGAAGCTGGAAGGGGCAGATTCAGGAGAGATGTGAGGAAGTGCTTTGTTACAGAAAGAGTAGCAGATACCTGGAACAGCCTTCCAGCAGAGGTTGTGGAGGTGAAAACAGTGGTGGGATAGGCACAAGTGAACTGTAGGGTGAAGGAAGGGGGGAGGGAGTATAGGAATGGTGGAGGAAGTATAGGTCAAGTACAGTCTACGGTGAGAACATAGATAGGGAAATTGGGCAGACTGGGTGGGTCAAGCAGCCATTATCTGCTGTCAGATTCTATGTTTCTTTTGATGGATCAGTTAACTCATCATCACCTGCAGAATATGTCAGCTTTGTAGCTAAACATAGAGTGACAAAAGCTCTAACCCTTTTAGAGATACAAGAAGCAATACAAACTGACAAGATTCTGCAGAGCCTAATAGAACTAATAAGGACTCAAAACAGGGACAAAATAACAAGGACTGAGTTCCCAGACACTGAAACTGGCATATGTGAGCTGACACTTTTCAGACAACTGAATTGTGTTCTGGGTGTTTGCCTGATTCTGAGAGGGAAGAGGATAGTAGTACCAACCTCATTCAGAGCTAAAACAGTCACAGTACCACACAATGGGCACCTTGGCAAAGTAAGCAGCAAGAAACTGCTGAGAGAGAGAAAGTATGGTTCCCTAGCACAGACCACCTTGCAGAGACCATGATAAAAAATGTGTACTGACTGCCAGGCAGTAACAAATGGTGTGCACCCAGAACCACTACTGATGTCTGAATGACCTGATACTGTACAGGACACTGGTGCTGTGAATGTTTATGGTCCATTGCCTAGTCAGCAATAGATCTTAGTCGCTATGCTGTAGATGAATACTCAAGATATCCTAAAATAGAGTTCATTGCTTCGGAGGTCATGTAATGCAGCTTACCGGCTAGATGCTCTCTCCAACCACTCCAATCACACTCTGGGATTAAAGTTTATTTTCAATTTACCGAGAAGACTGTTGACTATCTTCTGCCTCTGTTACTGCCTCTTTACCTATCTTTTATCATCTGGTTTGGAAGGGACCTGTTCTCAGTGTCTCGTTACCTCAGCATGGATGAGATGGAGGTGGCTACTGTTCTGGAAGTTTCCACTTTGCACACATCACCTGCAATGCCAGAGAAGCCCAGGGAAGCTAAACGGCTTAAACCTGAAGAACCTCATATCTGTACTTCTCCTGGGGATGACTTGGCTCATTCTCTATCTGATTTTCAACTGGATCTGACTACAATTAAAGGGATACTGTCAACCCCCTTAGGATTCAAAGTGTCCCTAGTTTAAAAAAAACACACTTTATGATTGTCAACATTCTGTAAAGGTTGCTGATGTAGCTGGTAGTTTGATTCTGACTCTTTTTTTCTTCAAAATGGTGAAAAACAGACTCCAAGCTATACTGGTGTTACCACACATATATGGGTTTGTTTATATTCCTTGATCAGCTCCAGCTGAATCTTTCCTGGACTTGGGAACACCCACAACACAATCTAGCCCCTCATGATGCAGTGGGAGTTTAGGAAGCTACTGCATCATGAGTGACTGCACTGTTTGGGTGTGTTTCTAATGCTCAGGACATATGCAGTAAGAACAGATCCAGGATTGTAAACAAAACAAGGTTGTTTATACATATACTTTAGCATGCATTTCAGTTCTACTAAACAAGGAGACAGACAAAATAAACAACAACATCAAAGAATATTAGAGATGGTAAGCAATCATAAAATGTAGGTTTTTAACTAGAAATAATATGATGAAAAACAGGTTGACAGTGTCTCTTTAAGGCAGTGGTCCTTGAACTGGCAGAAGATATGAAAATGTTCCTCCCGGCCTGGAAGCTATCACTCGCCAAGTCACATATGCTGAAACTCATATAAGTTCTGTGGAAGATTGCCAGGCCCGAGAGGAAAAGGAGCTCGTTGATCTCCGACAAAAAGTTGTTAAATTGGAGACCCAGGTGAAAGATCAAGAGAGGTGTAACCATTAAAAAATCTGTTGCTTGCGGGCATTGCAGAGCATGAGGAAGACTCCAATAAGCTTACATTTGTGCAAAACTTATTGCATCCAGTGGTGGGTTGGTGGGTCCTTCCCCTTATGGCACCTGTTATATGGCTGAATGAGCACTCTTTGCATTGAGGCCTCTCCCAAGTCCCACTGACCACCCCCAGAATATTATTTTGAAAGTGTTAAATTATAGGGAGAAAATACATATTCAGCAGAAGGCATGGGGGAAAAAAGGATTTGTTTTGGAACTTTCACCATTTTTTTATATTTGATGACTATATTCCTTATGTTTGTCAGCTCTGGGGAGAATACTGAGGCATATTGTTCAAGTTCACAGCAGCTGGCGTATGTTTCCGCCTATTGTATCCTGCTAAACTTCTGATCACTGCAGAAAAGGGCATCAAGCAGTTTGAGTCAGCTAAGGAGGCATGGGCAGGTTTACCTGTAATTTTTCCAGACCTCTTCCCTCAGCAGAAAGGCTCTTAGGTGGTAATCATGTTCTTAACATCCTTTTTTCTGGATGCCTTACTGAGTGTTAGGTGCTGGAGTTTCCTTCCTCTTTGGTTCATCACTGGATGATTGGAAGTTTGCTGACTTGTGCTGGACTATGGCTAGATGAGCTGCTCATATTACCTGATCGCTTCCCCAAATCTTCAGGAGCTCCAGCTTTGACCTCCAACCATTCGCTCCTTGGATCTTTCATTTTTCCAGGCATTTGGGATTGTTTTTCCTGATGTGGCTCATCCTTACACCAGTGGATTTAACTGTGTTTGTTTGGTACTTTGCCCCTGGACACTTCTTTATTTATGTCTTTGCTCTCTTTCAGGCTTTGAGTATTTCTTTGGCTTGGGGGCTTCTATGTTACTGGTGAAACTGTTATTTACAGAATGTAGAGACTATCTCAAGTCCAGCTTGTTTTCTCCTGCTGGTTACACACACACACACACACACACACACATTAGATTGTTAAGACACTGCAGTTTGATGCACCTGTTGTAATTTAATTTCCATATGGGGGCTAAAGACCTTTTGGGGAGGGCAGAGTCCTTTTTTTTTGTATTCTTGTTGTGCTTTCTTACTCTGAGGGGATTTCTCCATGCCATAGGTTCTTCTAACCCTATCTTAATATATTTGCAGGTACTGTTCATATCTCCCCTTTGCCCTCTTCCATGTTTTGTTGTATTTTTTTGACAATTCCTCAGTGGTTCAGTGTTTAATATGAGGGTTTCTTATCATGGATCCTGGTGGGTGAGGAGCTAAGGAGGTGGTGGGTGCTGGTGTTATGCATCGTGCACCTGGTTACATGTGGGGAATATGGCAGGTTTGTCTGCCGGGGGGGAGAAGAGACGGGCTTTAGGGGGTGGGTTTCTTATTTGTTGGGATGTTTGTGAGGTTTGTCCTATTGGTGGTGGTTTTGTGGGGGTATTACTCCAGAGTGAGATCTTTCTATATTTTTTTTTCTACCTTATTTTCCTTGGGTGGCTGCTGAGGTTTTATTATTGTAAAGCTACAGTAGTTTAAAATGTCTGAAGTTTATCAGTTCTGTTCCTAGAATATCAAAGGTGCTCAATCCCCAATTAAACATACTACAATTTTGCTCCATCTTAGCAAATTGCAAGCTGATGTTGCAGTGTTGCAGGAGACTCATTTACCCACTACTCAACTTCTTTCCTTCCAAAGATCATGGGTCGGACAGATTTTTGGGGCATGGTTTGACACTCTTTTTTTTTTTTTACATTCTCTTTATCACTGATCCTCAGCTTCTCTCCAGTGTGGGACACATGGTGCAACCTGGTCCATCCCACCTGAAGCCTCAGTCCCTACCTCTTGGCTTGAAGCTCCTCATCACATCCCCCAACAACTCAGCCCCCTGGAACTAAACCCCCCAGCGTGGGACCGCCAACTCCTCCGGCGACCTTTCTGAAATCTAGACAGGCTGCCAAGGAGTGAGGGGAGCACGAGGGCAGGCTGTAGTCCCAGCACTGGGAGTTGAGGCTGGCCACTGGTTCCCCCCTTCAACTACCGAAGAAATCAGGGCTTTTTCCTGTAGTCCCATCCCCCTAGGCTGAGACACGCAATGCATCCAGCGTGGGCGCGCATGCTCCTGTGCATGCCCACAGGATCGGCACAGCAGCCAATCCCAGTGGTTGCTGGATCGTGAGCTTGCTGTGTCCCCAGCTACAACCAGGAGCCACCAGAGCCTGGAATCAATACCTCCTCCCTCCCAGGACAGAAGAGCAGTCAGCAACATTACAAGAACTGCAAACATGGTTCGTGTCCACACTGAAACAGGGGAAAACTGTGCTACAAACCAGGTTCCAAAATTGTGTTTGAAACCTGATCTGAGTAGGTTTCAAGCATGGTTTCAGAACAAAATGGTTGCCTTAAACCGTGTTAACAGTAGTTTGGATGCAAATTGTGCTATAACACGATTTAAAGCACCCTCCACTGACTTCCATGTTATTTTGTAATGCTGCCCCAATGAAAGGGGATAATTTACTTACATCCCTGACCATGCAGTGTTCTCCTGAATTCAGTGATGGTATTTTTAACATGATCCATTTACATTCCCATTCACGAGTATCCTGGCATGCATTGCAGTGCTGCAAGCATGCCTGAGAACTCAGAATGACTAGCACGGTGTTGGATCGCAGTGTGGTCACACCGACAACCATGCTTCACCATGGAGCACAAAACGTTTTGAAAAATGTTTTGACAAAAGAAGACCAGTGTGGACAGGGCCTTAGAAAACACAGGAGGACAGTCAAATAAGAGAAAGAGATCAGAAGTAAAGGTCAAAATGAAGCAATACATGGACAAGAGAAGAAAAGCCCAGGTCTCGTCTACAAAAAATGGGACAAAATAATTGTGCTTCAGAAAAAGTCACACAAACCCTGAGCTATGTGCAATCCAGCTTCCCATCATGATTTTTTTTTTATTTTATTCATATTGTGATAAACACTACCAGATAAAACAAGGTACATAGCTACAATTCATAAAACACGTCCATAAAACACATGTTTACATTAGAGATTCTTTCATGAAGCAATCTGATACATCACGTTGAGGGGTTTCCCCGTGTTATTATTGTCCCATCAATGAAGTGCATAAATAAAGAATTCCAGAAATGAGCCCCTGCACCATGATACTGGATCAGATAATAAGAAAGTGATAAGGTATAATATCCTCTTTAATCTTAAGCTTCAGACTTGTGACCAGTTAAGGTCCCAGAAAAGAAAAACAAGTTGAAGTTAAACAAAATTAAATTAAACTTATTTAGAGTGCTCTATTATTACAAACACTGCCCTAGCATTCACATTAAAATATGCTAACAGTAACTAGATGCCTAACTTATACAGTAACTAACTTCAAAAACTGAAAAACCATTAAGAGTTTATACATTTTTACGGTCGTAGTGGGCAGAGCTTACAGCCATCTTGCGAGCACCTTAGAAACGACCCCACCGGATCCGTCCAAAGAACAAATTTGGAGTTGCAGCATGATCATTCCACAACTCCAAAGCACTCCACTCCCCTTCCCATGTGGGCACACTACTTTTCTTCCAGTCGCCCACCATGTTCAAGATGGCCACTGTATTTCAGGGTGTATGCGCAACTGCTTGCGCATGCGCCCTGAGCTCCAGTGGCCATCTTGAGCACAGTGGACTATTTCACCGTGAGCTCAATGAGCACAGTTGAAAGTGTTCTTTTGTTTGACTTTTAGAATTCATATTTTGTATAAGAAAACATTTCCTCAGCTCCAATTTATCAAACTGAGTGAGTGGGGAGAACCTTGATTTTAGGTCTACCACATTTCCAGACAAATTAGAATTTTAATCTCTGATCCTAAAATAGGAGAAATGATGTCAGACTTCAGTTAGGAGGGCGATGAAAAAAAAAAAACTGACACATAACCAAGTATATAAACTGGAAGAGTAAATCCTATCTTTCCCTTGGACCTTTGCTGTTCCCAATAACAGGGTTATGTTAAGTTAAGCGACTATCACAAAACAGAGAGCTTCATTTTTCAGTAGTCCATCATCCCTTGAATTTCCACTTCTCCAGCTTGTTGTTATGGTGCTGTAGCTGCCTTTTTCTATCAGAATATTGACTGTCTTTATTTTCTGCAGGACAAGTACCTATGTGGCGCCTCTGTAGAGTGAATGGGTGGGGGGATTTCTTTATTCCAGGGAGATTCCCATTTAACTTTTTTTTTGCAGGACTTGCACGGAGCCCTCCCTGTGCCTTCTTTTTCATTTACATAGAAACATAGACATTGACAGCAAGTAAGGACTGCAAGGCCCATCCAGTCTGTCCATTTTTTCTACCTTATGAATGTGCCATAGGCCTGTACTCTGTCAATGGTCTATCTATTCATATTCATCTGTTTTGCTCCCTCATGCCTATTCTATGCCTGTTTGAAGCCCTGCACTGTATTCATATCACCACTTCCTGAAGTAGGCTGTTGCATGCATCCACCACTTTTTCTGTGAAAAAGAACTTCCTCACATTACCCCTTAATCAGTTTGGGTTTTGTTGCCGCCTTCTGTTGATACAGCTGCAGTGGGTAGAGCCCTGTAGAAGTCTTGCTGTCCCAAAATAAAGAAAACCTTCCCTCATAGTAGCTTGTGACAATTGCAACTGCAATTGAGCACTTTCAAAAAAGGGCAACTCAATTGCAATGCCTGTCCACAGGGCTACCAGGCATGGAGGGTGATCGGATGAGGAGGTCCGCAAATATAGCGACAGGATGTTGCTATATGTACATGTGCATGGGGGAGGAGCAAGCACGGCATGCGACTGGCAGAAGGGGAGGGAGAGTTTGTGAGGCATAGTGTGGCAGTGGGCTACCAAGCTGGCCTTGTGGCAAGGGTGGGTGGCAGGCTAGGGTTGCTAGGGTGCTGGGTTTCAGTCCTGGACACATGTTCATTTTGGTGCAGCCCCCACATAAAAAAAAGTCCCCGGCACCCTTTTGCTGTGTGCCGGGAGTGTACATTGCTGAAACTGATTTTCGGCAATGTACACTTGCACTAATGGTGATCACCTTTCCACGATCACCATTATCACATGCAACCTCCCTCATAGTTTTTTTCTTTAATAAACCCTGTAAAAAGAAAACCATCCATCGATGTCAGTTGAGGCTGTTAATGTCTCAAAACTCTACCCTCCTACTCAGCACCCACAACCCTACTCCTCCAAGTCCTTACTTACCCACCAGGAGTCCAGTGCCGTAATCTTCTGTGGACCACATACATGTCTTCACTCTTCAAAACTGGACCATGAACTGAGGAAACAGGTATGTGGTTCAATGTATTTCAATAGGGTTTTGAACTTAGTGGCATAACTTAGTCATTTTTGCATATTTTTGCCCCAAATTTTCAACATGCTTCTTTGGGGCCCCACCTTGTGAACAATTGCTCAATTAGGCAATCTGTCCCAAAAGGTGATTTAGTGGTCCCTGCGTGAAATCACATTTTGACCAGGATTTGAACATTTTCTCTGCACTTGTTCATGAGGTGTGGTCATAACTTACCCGTAAGAAGGGTATGTTGAAAATTTGGTGTAAAAATAATAAAAAAAAAAGTTATGAGCCTACATTGAATTTTGTGAATGCAGGCTTGTAACTTTGGAAATTTTCAAAATTATTACCCCAAATGTACAGCATAGCAATTTATTTACAGCACCTCATTAATGTGACACCTATCGTTTTTCAAATCCTGTCCAAAATGTGTTTTTACATCCCAAAAGGTGATTTTGCAGTCCCGGTGTGAAATCAGCTTTTGGGCAGGAGTTCAAAAGTTTCTGTACACTTTTTCATGAGGTGGGGTCATAAGAAGGTTATGTTGAAAATTGGGCATAAACATATTACAGAACAACAAAGTTATGAGCCTGCATTTAATTTTGTGAAGGCAGGCTCATAACATTGGTAATTTTCAATATTTTTACTCCAAATTTTTAGCATAGCCATTTCTTTATAGCACCTCATGAATGTGACATATGTCATTTATTGCCCTCAACTGCAGCACGGCTTCTGCCAGAGCTTACTATATTAAGTAATGGTTTGAGATTTTTAAGCTCAAAGATTTGGCTTACCTCAGGCCAGAGAATGAGAGAAAATGTCTGGGGGAGTGCAGTGTGACTTCGTGTTGTATGTTCCCTAGCACCTCCTAACATCCCCCACCCTTCTCACTTCCTCAAAGGGAGTGAAAATGACCCTAAGGTGGGTGCCATGCTTAGTGTAGCATAACTAGGACCACAAACTTTCAGCATCTTATATTCAAAATCAGGAATCAGCCTTCCATACTTGTGGTGTGGAAACTGTCATCCCCTGCAGTCTGCATAATCATAGTCATACTCATAATCAGAGTCATACTCATAATCATAGTCATAATCATGATCATAGTCATAATCATAATCATAATCATAATCATAAAAACAAACCAGAGGATAGAACTTTATGAAAGCACATGGTGGTAAATTGAGATAAGTTTTAAACTCAAAATGACTGAAAATAGCACATTTAGCATGCCGCAAGGTGATGACACCATACTGACTCTTCGTCCTTCTGAGTCCTGTGTGTGCCATTCCAATTCAGTATTCAAAAAGTCCTGTTTTACTGTATTTTATTAGCTTTTTCCTGTGCTTCTCCTAGATCATTAGAAAGATATTGTTTCCCCTCATAAGCAATTTTCAATCAGTGGCAGTTGTATGGAGTGAATGATATCTAGTTCCCCGAGTGCTGCACAAATTCCTTCAAAAGCTCTTCTTCTCTCCCTGGTGGCAAAACCTACATCTGGATAGCAGTGAATCATTTGTGAGCCATCTTTTTGCAATGGCCTACGTTCATTAGCATTTTATGCCTTTGATATGATCCCCCTGTAATTACCAGAAAGTCCTGGGTAACTCAGTGTTCACTGACTTTTTTTTGGGGTTGACTTTGTAGGTTTGCAGCACTAAAATGTCCTATAAATTGCCAAACCATGTTTTAAATAAACTGGTAATACACTGCATATGGATCTGTGCTTCCAGACCCTCAGCAATTCCCAGAAGTTGAAGTTGGCAGATCTGATAGAGTTATCTATGCTTTCAAGCTGATAACATAGTTGTTTGTTTTCTTTTCAGACTGTTCACTGCTGTCAATGTTTTATTAACTGATTCTGTGACTGATTTGTGGTCCTTGAGTACTTGTTCTACTTTTGTTTCAAGTACTGTCACCTGAGAATCGAAGGTATCCACCTTCAATGACAGTTCTCTTATCACACTCAAGACCGTGTCTTTTATGGCCTTGAGGGTCTGCTCAGCCTTCGCAGGGTTCTTTTATCCCTGGCCACCTCCTGCTGCTGAGCCAGCCGGCATGGGTTGCTTACCTTTCCAGTTTCAGATGCTGGCTGGTTCTTTGGTCTCTCCATAGTTGCAGGCACATAAAAGTTATATTTCCAGAAAGCTCTAGCTAAGAGCTTTTGTTAAGAAGTTAACACTAAGTTATTTTTAATGTAAGCAGTGCTTAGAGGTCAGAGCACACTTTGGAGCAACTTTCCCAGTTGGCTGCTGGCGCCCCCCCCCCCCATCATGTTGTAAGCAAGAAACGCACTACAGAAAATGCTGGTCACAGAATAACTTGCAATGCATCACATGGTAAAGTGATTCAGGATATAACATTTGCAAAGAAGAGAATGGTGATGCATCAGAGGCCGAATGGATTCCCTTTAGAAATCCAGATGACAGTTCTGCAGAAGCTGTGCCAAACAGGCAATACCCAAAGTGGGCAGTAAGACCTCCTGCAAGATTAATTGAAGAATGCTAAACTTAAAACTGGTATTTAGATGTTATACTGTATACAGTATTACAACTAGAGTGAACTGAGCTTCATAACGAGGTTATACTACTGTTTTCAGTATTACATAAATAAAGCAGATATTGTTTGTGTTTCTGTTGTTGTGAAAAAAATTCCAAGTTAATGATAAAAAAGGGGGAGATGTAGGGTTTAGAGAAATGTGGTTCTGTCACGTCCAACTGATCTCATTTGGCGTTCACAGCATCAGCAGGTTCAGTAACATGTGCAACACAAGATGTACAGTAAATGCTAAGAGTGCTGCAAACTAGGGGCAGACACAGAGCAATGTTGGAAGCAGGGACACTCAGCTGAGTTAATAAAGTGTTATAAGAGAAGATGTGACTCCAGTGGTATTGTTTTGAGGCAAACTGCAGAGAACAGTGAAACTATTAGTATGGATGTTTGTGAAGAGGAGCATTTTTACGTGTTTAACTGGAGAAGAGTTCTCCAGATCCATCCATGTGATAGGGATATCCTGTGAGAGGGTCTCTTGCGAAGATAAACTTTGTGGGTGAACTTGGTGGGAAGAGGCCCAGTATGCACTTCATGCAGTTTTAGAAAGGAAGCCATTTCTCACTCCACCACCCATGTACAAAGCAAATTTTGCAACTTTACTATAAAACATAACCAGAAAGTGGTGAATTAGTGCACTATGCATAGGTTTTGTACATAAAGTGCAGACTTCTAGAAGGGAAATATGCAAAGTTGAACATTTTGCAATGAACTATGCAAAATGTGAAGACTGCTTAAATCTGCACAGACCTACCTCTGAATGAAGGCATGCATAAGTTTGATCAGTTGGGCAGCTAGGTAGCACTAGTTCAGATGTAGCAGCACAATCCTAGCCTTTTCCTTAGAGGCATGAAGTGCATATAGACTAACTATCGGAGTGAAGTTGTTCCAGAGAAATCTACAAAGGTTTTTTTTGGTTTTGTAATTATTCTAACCAAGCAACAAAATGGCAAAAGTGGAACAAAGAGAGTGCACTTAACATTTAAAGCTTGTGATATTTACCCTACAGATGCCTTTTTCTTCCAGTCTCATTCCTGGGAATGTATTAGCTTCCACTGGCCATCCAAGTGACTGTAGCCACACTGTTTATAGGAATGTTGGGGGAAAAAACTTAAAGAAAACATGTTGGCATATTCCTCTGAAACGTAAAACTTCTTGTTGGGAGGGGATCTGCCTGCATGCCATGATGTGCACTCTCCTTTTATTCCACTTTTATGGTTTTGCTGCTTGATTAATTTAGACTTTTAGGGTAGACATGTACCTGTATACTGTGTAAATGAGAGGGCCCTGGAATTGTGTGTTTTCTTTCTGATTATTTCTGCCACACATGCACTTAAGTCAAGGCATGATTTCTAACACACTGTTAATTTTTTCTTGGCAATTAGTTATTGATGCATCATTAACCCCTACTAAACAATGGAAACCCACATTTTATTGAAAAAGTACAAATGTGCCCTAACTGGGAATTGAACTCAGGCCTCCAGAATACCATCCCAATGCTCTACCACTGAGAAATTGTACAAGGCCCTCATGTCTAGCCAGCTCAATTGCTTATAGTGGCAAGATTGGCAGTCTGAGAAAGAAAGAAAGAAGGAAAGAAAGAAAGAAAGAAAGAAAGAAAGAAAGAAAGAAAGAAAGAAAGAAAGAAAGAAAGAAAGAAAGAAAGAAAGGGAGTATGGTAATCTCAGGTTAAGCAAAAAGGCATATTAGCTCAGTTCATACTGGAATGGTTTTCTGAGAGGCTGGATACATTCCCTAGTTGGGCCACATTACTTCTTTCTCATTACAATTCATTACAAATTAAGTTTTAATTTTTACATCTCCATCACATATCATATAGGTTAATAGGACCTCTGAGTGGTGTCTGCCATGGTATACAAGTCAACACATAAGATTTGGGTGAGAGGACCATAAAGCCAAGCAGTTCTTTTATTTTTTATTTTATTTATTACAGTATCAGAATTACAACCCTTTGAGTCAGAGACTCATTTACAAAGGCTCATCATCATACAAAGAACAGGACAGGAAGGCAAGACATATACAGTGTGTGGGGAACAGACAGTGTAGGACAGGAGCATGGCAGAAGTATATACAATTACACTTTGTATAGTTAAGAACAGGTGGAAGGTCAATAACAGCTTGCAGGAGACAGACCTATACATTATGGTAGCTAAGCAAGAGGGAGTGATCCTTGTGCATATATACATTGAGGACAGTAGTGGTAGACAGCCAGAGCTCTGTCCACCTCATGTAAAGACACTCTTATAAGTTAATAGTACCTCCCTGGAGTGTCTCTTATAGTATGAGACTCTGAACATGAGGACTGCAGAGCAATGCTGAGTAGTTCTGGCTACTAAAACCTAATAAGGTGAGTCTATTATACCATAAGAGACAGCCATTCAAGGCCCTATTAACTTATCATGAATAACTTGACTTTGTTGAAGTGATTTATAATAGGTGTTACGTATTTTTATTTTATTTTCAAAACTTAAATTGAGTTGTCTACCCCCCCAACTTTGCAGTGGAATGATCCTCACCTAACATTTCTGCACAAGAGTCCAATGTATGCAGGGTATGAGGTACAATACAGTAGCTCTGTGCACTTATTGGCTAAAATCATTTATGTGATCTATAATATGAGGCATTTTCACACACCGGTGTCTGTAACAGAATGACTGTTACAGAACCAGTGTAACGTTGCCTCCATTCATGTGTAAAGCAGATCTCTTCTGCTACCACAGTGAATGTTCAGACAAAACGCGTGCTTGCCATGGTTCACCCCAATATATGCCGGTACATCCTGCCGTGTAATTAGGAGGATCCATTACCTCCTGAGGAAATCAGTCAAGGATCATACTTCTGTGGGGATGCCGGAATAAAAAAAGACAGAACGGAGAGGCAGATTTGCCAAAATAGGAGCCGCGTGTAAATTGGAGCCCAGAATGAAATGGACTGCAATGATCCAACAAGGTAATGTTACCATGGTTCAGGACACTGGCATGTGAAAGCGCCTACTGCATATCATAAAAGACACCCCTTAAATGACTTATTACCTTATTATAAAAATCACTTTAGCTAGCTACAATAATTTATATTAAGTTTTACATTACAATTTATTTATTTTAAAAAGGAATGTAACAGTTCTATCATTTCTGAAAAAGAATGTTCTGTTGCAACAATCCTGCATAAAGGGACAACCATATGCAGGATAAGAGGCCCCCAGTTCTAGGCACTGATTGGTTAAAATCACTTAAGTGACTTATAATGTCTTTCATCATAGCTTTGTGTGTTGGGGCACAGGGCAAAGCAGAAGACAAGGAGCAAACATAGTAACTGTGATTTTTGATGTAAAAGAAAATGAGACTGCTTGGGGAGGGGACAAGATGAGAAACAGAAAAATTGGAAAGCTACCAAAGTACCTGAAGGACAGTAGTGGCCAGGAGGACAAGGCAAGCCTGAAGTGCCATCACGTGGATCCTTCTGAGCAGCTCCACCTTTGCACCAAAATCCAGCAGCACAGTCACCTTGAAAATAAAGGGTCGGAGGTTTAAACATGAACAGAATATACATACACACAATTGTCTGGCTATAAAGTACTGTGCTGAATATGTATGGTACTGTAACAGATATGACTCAAGTGCCTTCTGCAATATCCAGCTAAACCTGCGGATAGAGTCAACAGTAAAGTATTTCACTTCACAAAAAATATTATTTAAAATCAGTATTTTCTCTGTTTACATATGTATCCCTCCCCCCAGTAGGTGCATTAGGACATTACTAATGTTCTGAAGATGAAGACCAGTTAAGGTTTGCAGATGTAAAATAGGTAGGGAAACCTTAGGCAGACAGTGTGGTCCTAGTGTTCCTGTTCTGCTGACAAATTCTGTATTTCTGTTTTCCTAAGAAATGTATATAGTTTGTAGAGAAGACTAGATGTCAATGGGTTAATAGTGATCTTCAAGGGGAGGAGCTTAAGGGCTTATGCCACTAGTGAGGTTACCCAAGGTTAAACAGCACAGATGTACATAAATTACGTATCACACAGGTCTCCCCTGCATATTCCTTATATATACATACATATTTGTGCATCACCTGAGAGTATATATATTGTCACCTAGCAGTGATATTTTTGCCTCTCCAGACCTAGAGTGAGAATATCGAAATATTCTCACCTCAGCCCCGACGAGCAAAAATATTCTCACTCTAGGCTGTGATTGGTTGGAGCAGGCAGCATGAGCAGCACACATTCACTTTTACAGCATCCAGCTGACTCATGTGTCGGCTCCTAGTCTGTAATAAATGATAGGTAAGTGTGGTATGCAAGGCATGGGGCTAATCAGATCACAAAGCTGTGAGCCCAAAGGGCGAGCGTCTTTCTGGTCTGGTTAGCCCCCTCAATGGGTTTACTTCCGAGTACAGCAGACTTACCTATCTTTGATTTTATATAATACATTTGGATGGTTTCTGTGAGGTTTAATAGCAACTGCCTATACAGGGAAAGGGGGGTACAGGGAAATAACTGCTAACCACCTCCATTGGGACCTGGCCTCAATGCCATTCAGTGTATCAATCTACAGTTTGTTTAAAAAGGCACTTCTCTGTGGCAATATAGAGTCAACTCACTTCCACACCCCCGCACTTCTTCTGGACAGTCTTCCTTCTTATACTGCTTCCCTTTCCACTGGAATCAGCTCTCCTGTTTCACTCACTCACTCACTCCAACCCTTCCCTGTCTTCCAGTGCCTGCTATGACTCTCTCTCTCTCTAGTCCCACTGCGTCCTGCCCATCAAACTCCCACACTCCCTCATCTTGACCTATTTAGTCCACACTGCTTCTGGGAGAAAACCCTTTTTATGTTGATTGCGTACATGCGCAAGAAACATATTGTGGCAGCTTTCCTCCAGAAGCAGGTTGTGGAGGTGTGGCACTATTGTGGCCAATGCCCCCACAGCCTTTAAAGGCTTGGCCCGCTTCCCCCAATGCCGTGGCATACTGCTGCTGACACTAGTTCAGCCACCATGCCACCAACTTGTAAAAATGTTGCCACTGCAATCAGGGGGCACCTTGTCATTGCAGCGTCAGCCATTCGCTGCAATGAGGGAGTGACCCGTCATTGCTGGGCGGAATTTTCCAAGTGCAGTATTGTTTTTGAACATGGTGGTGGCTTGCCGGCATGTTCACAAACAATACTGAGGAACTCCCAGTGTCAAGGAGGTGCCCAATCCCCCTTGGCAGCATGCACCCCCCCACAGGTTGTGTTTGTCAATGGGGGGCCCCAATCCCCATCGGCTTCAGTGGCCCTGCCCTTTGATGTTGCCGGCGAGCCCATTCCCATTGGCATTATGTCCTCCCCGTTTCCATGTGATGATGGGGGCCCTCCCCTGTCAGCATAATGCCCCCCACAAACACCAGAATATTTGTGCAGAAGTGCCCAATCCTCTGGCTCTTGCGCCCCCCTTTTAATGCCGATGGGGTGTCCAATCCCTGTCGGCGTGATGTAGCCCCCTCCCGTTTGTTGTGTGCTGATGGGGGTGCCCAAGCCCCATTGGCTACAGCTGCCCCCCCCAAGAATGAGTCTGTTGTCACGCTGGGAACTCACCCCAGCATGCCACATGCCCCTGAAAACAAAAAACGCTCCCGCAATGTCTTTTTTATTTTTACCTGTAAAAAAGGAAACTGTCCCTCAGTGGTCTCCCTGCCCACCTCCCGCAACCCGCACCCACCCATTGCGCACCCTGCCTCCCCACCACCTGACCCCATACTTACCTCCGGAGCCCTGCACGATGATCTTCGGTGGACCGGCAACACGTCTGCACTCTTCAAAGCCAACCGTGAACAGAGGAAATGCCGGTAAGCTGTATAATGGAATAAATAGGGTTTTTCCAACTTTGATGGATATCTCAGTCATTTTTTGGAATTTTGGCACAAAATTTTCAACATGGGGTTTTTGGAACCCTTCCTCATGAATTCTGGCACTGTCATGGTGTCAATCGACCCCAAAAGATGATTTTGCGGTCACTGTGTGGAATCACCTTTCGGGTCTGATTAATGAAATGACAGCGCCAGTGTTCATGGTGGGCTCTCAAAAAGCCTATATTTACTAAATTCGATGGAAAAATAAAAAATGACTATTTCTGACGTCGTTGGTAGTTGCTATGCACACTCATAACTGCTGAATTTACAATATTTTCGCACCAGATTTTCAACATTGGCATTTTTTTACACCTCCTTGTGAACAGTACAGCTGTCATTGTTCATATCCTGGCCAAAATGTGTTTTCACACTTCCAGCGCAAGAACAGCGCAGTCACTGTGGGAAATCAGTGTTCGGGACAGATTAAGAAAATGACAGTGACACTGTTCATGAGTAGAGGTCCTAAGATGCCTATTTTGAAAATTTGGTGACGATACTCGGTAAAATTACTTTGTTACGAGCGTGTGTTGCGCAGTTTGCATGCACGCTCATAACTTCATGAATTTATAATATTTTCACTCCAGATTTTCAATATTGCCATTTTCCCACACCTACTTATGAACAGTATAGCTGTCATTTTTCCCATAGTGGCTGAAATGTGTTTTCACACTTCCAGCGCAGAATAGTGTGGTCGCTGTGGAAAATCACTGTTCGGGACAGATTAAGAAAATGGTAGTGATACGGTTCATGAGCAGGGTCCTAAAATCCCTATGTTGAAAATTTGGTGATGACAGCCCATCAAATGACTGTGTTACAAGTGTGTGTTGCACACTTTCCACGCACCCTTGTAACCTCGCAGATTTGTAATATTGTCATGCCAGATTTTCAACAGTGGCATTTTTTCACACCTCCTTATGAGCGGTACAGCTGTTATTTTTTCACATCCTGACTAAAATGTGTTTTCGCAGTTCCGGCACAAAATAACGCGGTTGCTGTGGGAAATCAGTGTTCGGGACAGATAAAGAAAACTACAGTGGCACTGTTCATGAGCAGAGGTCCTAAAATCCCTATGTTGAAAATTTGGTGACGAAACTCCGTAACATGACTGTGCTGCAAGCGTGCATTGAACTGTTTCCACGCACCCTTGTAACTTCGCAAATTTGTAACATTATTATGCCACATTTTCAACAGTGGCATTTTTTTCACACCTCCTTACGAACAGTATAGCTGTCATTTTTCACATCATGGCTAAAATATGTTTTTGCACTCCTGCCGGAGAATAGCACGGTTGCTGTGGGAAATCAGTGTTTGGGACAGATTAAGATCGAGCTAGTGAGAAGGGGGAGTGACCAAGCACAACTGAGCTCTGTCAGGACTGCTGCTGATTTCTTTGTGGGCAGAAAAAGGCCCCAGTGCAAGAGCCCAGTACAAAAGGGCAGCCTGCAGTGCCAGGACAAACAGAATGAGAGCGTGACAGAGAGGGAGACTGAGCGATCTCAATAGAGCTCTGTCTGCAGACAGCTGCAGATTTCTTTGTGGGCAGACAAAGGTGCCAATGTAGCCAGGAGACCCGTACAAAAGCAGCCTGCAGCACCAAGAGAAACAGAACAAGCGAGTGACAGAGCGAGCTCAATGGAGCTCTATTGTGACTGTTGCGGATTTCTTTGTGGGCAGAGAAAGGTGGCAGCACAGGCAGGAGCCCAGTACAAAAGGGTAGCCTGCAGCACTGGCAGAAACGGAATGAGTGAGTGAGAGAAGAGGAGTGAGCGAGCTCAACGGAACTCTGTCGGGACTGCTGCAGATTTCTTTGTGTGCAGAAAAAGGTGCCAACAGAGGCAGGAGCCCAGTACAAAAGGGCAGCCTGCAGTGCCAGGAGAAAAAGAATGAGAGTGAGAGGGGGATGGCTCAGGGGCAATGTGAGGAAGTATTTTTTCACAGAAAAGGTGATGGACGCATGGAACAGCCTTCCTGAGGAGGATGTGGGGTCTAAAACTGTGGGAGAATTCAAGAATGCATGGGACAGACATAAGGCAATTGTTGTGGGGGGGTAGGAAGAAATAGGCTGTTGGTTAAATAGGATCTGCAGCTTATCATCTAGGTAGGGAAATTGGCAGACTAGGTGGGCGGGCCAAGCGGTCCTTATCTGCCATCAAAGTCTATGTTTCTACGAGTGAGACAGGGGAAGTGAGCTAACTCAATGGAGCTCTGTCAGAACAGCTGCAGATTTCTTTGTGGGCAGAAAAAGGTGCCAACGCAGGCAGGAGTCCAGTACAAAAGGGCAGCCTGCAGCGCCAGGAGAAACAGAACGAGCGCGTGAGAGAGGGGGAGTGAGTGAGCTCAACAGAGCTCTGTCAGGAGTGCTGCAGATTTCTTTGTGGGCAGAAAAAGGCACCAACAGAGGCAGGAGCCCAGTACAAAAGAGCAGCCTGAAGCACCGGGAGAAACAGACTGAGCAAGTGACACGGGGCAGTGATTGAGCTCAACGAACCAACACAATCAATATTCGGCATTGACAAATGCTTGTTATTATGGTTTCAGTCATTTTACCATGTGTTTATTTATTGGTATAAGCACTGTATCTCATGTAACAATTTATTTACTGACCTTATACTACCTATTATGAACTAGACATCGTAAATACGGGAAGCTGATTGGCCGAGAGGTTTTTGAAGCCATAATAATATCGGGCTACATCATCACGGCTTCAGAAAACCACTGGCCACCAGCCTCCTCACTGACCACACAGTCTTCTTCATCGCCAGCAGTCCGCAGCGAGTCAGACTTCCAGACGGACGCTATTTAAAAAAAATAAAAAACTCCCACCAGCTGCACACAACAGAATTCAGCACAACGGAAGCCGTTGGGAGCAATACTTTCAAAAGCAACATATCCAGCAGCATGTGAGTGGCAGCAATGGATGAATAATTTGTTTTTCTCTGAAAAGGACAAACGACAGACCCGCGCATTTTAGTCATTCTCACACAAACCGCGGCTCCCCCACAAAAAGAAAGCTACGTCCAAGCCACATAGAAAAAACTGCCAGTCTTGTCCCAGACATTCCTAACCATTCTAATAGTAACTCTTACAATAACAGTCCTGAATGAATCGCACCAAGACTCTACCTTTTTGTTGTTCGTTCATCATTGGCTCGCCTCTCCAACTTCTCTCTCAGCTTACCAGTCCTCAGCATCCAATTCCCCGAACAAAAATAATAAAAATAAAGTGCACTGTGAATGGAGAACACTTTAAAAAAAGAAAACTGCAATGGTAAGGGTGGTTCGCCCAGTCACAAGAGCTCCACTTCCTCTACCACGCCAACAGCCACCTGCCGCCCAGAGCCCTCCAGGAACTATTTTATTAAAGGTATTCCTCCAACACCCCAAAACACATTTTAAATGTTTCTATTTTTTTACTATA
This sequence comes from Neoceratodus forsteri, assembly GCA_016271365.2. Classification (NCBI taxonomy): domain Eukaryota; kingdom Metazoa; phylum Chordata; order Ceratodontiformes; family Ceratodontidae; genus Neoceratodus; species Neoceratodus forsteri. The sequence continues at coordinate 2,766,608 of JADMNL010000034.1, forward strand.
AAAATATTTGCCACTTCATAATAGCAATAACGCTTCTAGAGTGTGGTATCATGGGATATCGCCACTGGTCATTGGACGCACTCGGCCTGCAACCTCATGCCCAACCGCCCGAGGCGTGATGATATCCCATGATATACCACACCCTGTTGTGCATTATTGCTTAATTATACAATGGCAAGAAAATTTCCTGGACTCTGATTGGTCAGTATGTCCCTGGCACAGTGAGGTTATCCCAACACAACCTCACTGTATTGATTTGGATGACCATTTCCTCTTTGCTTTAGATGACCTTTTGCTTTTCTCTAAAGAAACAAATATATATTGCCACACTAAAATTCTACTAAAAACATTTTTTTTGTATAACAACGAGCCATTGTATAATAGCAATAATGCACTCCAGGGTGTGGGTTGTGCTGGGATAACGTCACTTCTGGGATGTTGGATGCACTCGGCCTGCGGCCTCATGCCCAACCACCCAGGCATAAGGTTATTCCAGCACAACCCACACCCTCTCATGCATTATTGCTTAATTGAATGCTTATATTGCCTTTTGTATCGAACTCTGTGTTGTTTCTTTACCCTTTGTTGTTTTGTAACTTCCCTCCTCCCTGGGTCACACCTGAAAATGAGCCTTGGCTTAGTGTGCCTTTCCCAGTCACCAACTTTTAAATAAAAAATAAATAAATAATTCCTTTTCGATTTCATCTCTAAATATGCAACATGGCCAACCTCATGGAGCAAAGGCAGTATATTGCTCTGCCACCAGGAAGACTGAGGCTTATATGTGAGTCCCAGAGTATGACTTTATAATTGATTGGGTGCTGGGTGTGTCACAAATGTGAGGTGTTTGACTCCCAGACAGGGTGGGGGCAGGTCACCAGAATGGTGCATGTATTTTTCCTGTCACCAGTCTATCCTCTAGCATCACTGAATGACTGGAATGATGCATTCTGATTCTGTATGCAACCCTATGTCAGCAACCAATGGATCAGAACTGCTGTCAGGCTGGCATAAGTGTACACTGCTATCTCAGGCATCAAGGTGGGGGATAGTGCGTGTGGGAAGGGAAAAAGGCAAAAATGAGAAATAGACAGAATGTCATGCATGAAGAATAGTCAATATCCAAAGCAATATATTTGCTTTTGGTATAAGTTAATATGGCCTCCACACGGGGGGAGGGGTGGGGATTATTGAGGTATAAGACACTCTGAGCATGAGGTTAGGTGAGAGAACTATGCAGCTAAGCTGAGCAGTTCTGGCTGCCCAGACCTCATGAGAGGAGTCGTTTATACTATGAGTCACTGCTCACAGGCACTATTAACTTACTATAATTTCCCCAAGTCTGCTACAGTGAGGGATGTATGGGGTACAACTGTGGATTGTGAAAGCAATGGTATTATTGGCAATTCCTGTTTTGGGGCTGGAAGTGTTGTTTGGGGGGTTTACCTGTCTGTTTCTCTGACATCTACTAATCTACTGGGGAGTGGGACCAATTTCAGTTACTGAATTTTATGTACAGTATGTATATCTAGGTGAAAGGGGTGTCTATGCAAAGTGACTCACTCAGTCTATGTTCTCTGTACTAGTGTGGGATACGGTTGTGACAGTACAGACTGACACAAGCTATGTTTAGTGTTTAGGTCCACAACCGGATTTTATAAATTATAAGCCCTGCCATATTTGTTGCCCTCAAGCCTCATTTAAAAGGAGACACATTTTAAAAAGAATGCCTTTTTAGTATGGCTGTGTGTCATCTAAAAATAATAATAACAATAAAAAAGGCTCTGAGTGTGGTCCCAATGATGCTGGAAAGCACACATTTGAAGGGGTCCCCTCCCCATGTTCAGCAGCAAATAACTGTGAAAGGTGACATGGAAAAAGAAAAATATAATGCTACCCAGCCATCTGAAAGACTTTGTAAACATGGTTTAGATATCGGAGTGTCCACAATGGGGAGTCCTGAGTTTAGTAACAGCAAAAATAAAAAATAAAACAGCCTTAGAGTGGCACTGGAAATGCTATCTGCCAAAAAGAAAATAATGTAATTATGACTCCTCCTGCATGAAGAAAGGAGCAGGCAGATGGCACAGAAAAAATGCCATCATCAGCGGCCAAATCAAAAATGTGGTAATTTTTCCAGGCTATCCAGGCCATGGGAAATTTGAAGAAAATACCCACCACCCCCTCCCCAGGCTCAGGCTTCAACCTAGCTGCCTCTGGAGGTGGAAGAAGAATATTACATGCATATTGAGGAAGGTGACCCCATAGAGTTAGATGGCACACCTGAACAAGATTTTGAGCCTCCTCAAAGGCAAATTGAGGACTACTCATCTTTTTCCTCATTTGTCAGACAAATGGTTGATACACTCAGCATCCCCCACTAGAAATGGAGGAGGATAAAGAAGATGCTGTTTTTTTATGGACATACTGGGAGCAGCTCCACCAGGAAGGATGTTACTTCCCATACATGAGCCAATTAAAAAGGCCATAGCAAAAATCATGGCTGCACGCACTTCAACTGCAACCATTGACAAAAAACTTGATAGAGAATGTCAGGTGGACAAGCAAAGAGTGGAGTATCTATATGTCCATCCAGAGCAGCATGTGGTAATCCAGGCTGTTGCTTGTGAGAGAGCAAAAGTCATTCTATCTGTGCAGCCCTCTGAATAAGATTCTACAAAATTGGGCATTATGGCAAAAAAAGGTTTATACAACAGCTTCCCTGCTGATCAGGCAGGCAGCTTATTCACTACACATAGCACAGTACCAGAAACCACTTTGGAACAGAATTCTGGCACTGGCAGAAAGAGCTGATGATGGTTTGGCATAGGACCTGATTGCCACAGCAAGATCAACCCTGGATACCACGAAATATCATTTCCACACTGCAGTGGATACTAATGACACTGCTGCTTGAGTTTCGGCTCATGCAGTATCTTGAGAAGGTTTTCCTTACTAAGGACTATCATCCTTTCCTAGGATACTCAAAACAAGGCCATGGATTTCTACTTTGAGGGAAATTCATTGTATGGTGACAAAACAGAAGCCTACATGAAAAAAGTGGATGAATACAAAACCAGAGGCAGGGGATACTTTCCAAGGGCCTATGTCTATAATGCTTCCTAGAATACTAATCAGAAAGAGATTACCATAGGGGAAGGGGGGGGAAGCACTTCCAGGTGTAATGCCACAGCTCCAGCACCTAAGCCCCAGCCAAAATAAAACCCCTAGCAATTTTGCACAGGTCGCCCAACCATTGCCAGTGGGAGGAACACTAGTCCCAGCTAGTGCTTGTCCAGTTAATGTACTTTATAGGAGCAGAGCTCTACACCATGCAGACGAAAGCTTTCCTCCCACAGACCAGAGTTACAGCTTTGATAGCAGCAGCAGAACCTTTCACAGCAGGTCAGCCTAGACCTGCAAGAGACTTCCTACAGTTACTAGGTCACATGGCTGCATCCACAGCTGTGGTTCCATGGGCTGGTTCCAAATGAGAGCTCCCCACTATAATTTAAAGGACAGCAGGTCCCAAAGATGGGATCCACTCTCAAAGCTAGTGCCAGTAACAAATGCACTAGTGGGATCTTAACAGTGGTGGAAGGAAGAAGCCAACCTCAGAGAGGGCATTCCCTTCCTCCAGCAATCACCAACAAGTATTCTTACCATGGATGCCTCACTTCTGGGGTGGGGTGCCCTCCTGAAGGACTTCACAGTGAGCAGTATATGGACCCCACAAGAGTCATTAGAACACAAAACTCCTAGAGCTCAGAGCAGATTTGCTAGTAATGCAATCTTTCTCCTACCAGCTACAGGGTCAAATTGTCCAAATCTGGAGAGACAACACTTCAGCAATATACTACATAAAAAAGCAGGGAAGAACAATCCTCAAAACTGTGTACAGAGACAGTGATGATCTGGATCCTGGCCTCTTCCTTAGAGGCAAACATATATTCAGTGCATCTGCCAGGCAAAGACAATGCCCTAGTGGATGAACTAGCAGACTCACACAGCAAAATCATGAATGTGCCTTATATCAGCTGGTACTGGCCACAGTGTTCAGAAGTTGGGGCACTTCCAATATTGACCTGTTTGCATCTTGGGAGAACTATCAGCTCCCCCAGTTTTTTTTGCAGACCACCACCCAGAGGAACAGTCCCAGAGGATGCCCTCATGCTGGACTGGACAGGGAAGTTCCTGTATGCATTCCCACCATTTTTACTCATTCAGAAAGTGCTCCTGAAACACAGAAGGGAACTTGTAGCAATGATCATGATAGCCCCAGACTGGGACAGACAGCCCTGGTGCTTGATGCTCCTGGTCCTGCCTGACAAGAATCCAATCCGCCTGCCACTCAATCACAATTTGTTGACTTTGTCCCAGAGCAGAATAATATTTCTGAACTCCAGGAACCTACACCTGCAGGCATGGTTCTTGAGGAGTCAGAATTTTCAGGACTGAATCTCTCAGAAGTCGTCCTGAAGGTGCTAAAGGTTTCAAGGAAACCCCTACCAGGAAAGCATATTCCTCTAAGTAGAAAAGGTTTTCTTACTGGTGTACCCCCAGAAACATAAACCAAATAGAGGCAAGGTTGCCTATATTTCTGCAATACCGAGTACACCTACAGTCGTTAGGCCTACGACCTTCAACTTAAAAGGTGCACTTAGCATCAGTATCACCATACATATCAGCTGGCAAGGAAAAGTCTTTGGCCTCACAATCCATTTTCAAAAGGATCTGTAAAGGCCTAAACTACTTGTACCCACCAGTGAGGGACCCTGTCCCACCCTGGGATGTCAACATATGCCTTGCCCAGCTTATGAGGGCTCCTTTTTAACCTATTGAAATTTCTGAGCTGAAGTACAGTATGTCACATGGAAAACCATATTTCTGGTAGCAATGACCTCTGCTAGGAAAGTAAGTGAACTGCAAGCCCTCTGCACAGAGCCAAATTGCATAATTCTGCACAAGGATAAACTAGTTCTTAGAATCCACAGAATATTCCTTCCCATGGTGGTATCCAAATTCCACCTGAACCAGTCAGTGATCCTCCCAGTACTCTATCCATAGCATTCCAGTCCAGCTGAGGAAACGTTGCATAGTCTGGACCTAAAGCTAGTCTTTACTGTCTACATGGACCAGACAAAAGATGTCAGGACTCAGAGCGTCCACCTTTTTGTTACCTATGATGGGTTTGGCAAAGGCAAACCAGCTACAAAGAGATCTGTCTCTCACTGGATAGTCTCTTGCATTCAGTTCTGCTATGAAAAAGCTGGGAAAATGCCACCAGGAGACTTAAGGGCACACACCACAATGGGTATGTCTGTCTCTGTGGCATTCTTAAGGGGCATCTCATTGTTAGACATTTGCAAAGCAGCTACCTGGAAAACAGTACACACCTTCACAAAGCACTACTGTTTGGACATACAGTTCAGAAAGGAGGCCAGCTACTGATTCTACATAAAGTGTAAACCTTAAGTGAGGGATTCCTGTGGTTAAAAGAACAATGTACTCATTATAGTAATGTTGTTTCTTCTTAAGGGATCCTACACTATGTTTACACTCCCAAAAGGAGGATTAGAAATTATTCAGTCTATTCTGTTTTCCTTTAGCCTCTACTTTTATAGTAATTTACAGCCTCTTATCACCCCTAGTTCCAAAACATGGGATTCTGTAGTCAGTTTCTCTTACTCTCCATGGCTGTCCCTATGGGAAATAGGAAATCTGAAGGTGGCTAAGAAAATCACTACTGTTCCACAATACTTTAAGGAGGCTTTCCAAAACTCCACATATGGGGCATCAAGGCAGATGTTCTGTAATATGAACTGTCTCCCACAAACTATTAAATGTGTTGGCACTAGACAGTTTTTTTCTGTAGCAGTGGTTTTTGAGAAAAGTTCATCTAGCATGGAGCCTACCATGCTAAACCAACTAAGAGAAACCTGGGTACCAGCTAAAATTCAGAACTTATAATGGATTTCTTTTCAGTCCATGTTTAAGCAATAACGCATTACCAGGGGTTAGATTAAATATAGGATAAAGTATGGGGTGCAGTGTGTTATGAGAACTTAACACACACCTGAGTTGTTGGATGGCATATAAACCCCGAGGGTGAAGCCCGAGGCTTGCGATAGCCATCCAACAACGAGGGTGTGTGTTAAATTCGAGTTAAACACACTGCACCCCATATTTTGTTTTATATAATTCAAGGGGTTTCATTTTTTTCTTCTCACTGAGAGATCTGAAGATAAAATATAAACAGTCATACCTTGCATCATAGATTTTCTTTATTCGGTAGGCAGAGTACTTTGTAATGAGTAGTAATATTAAATTAACTATTAGAACTGCAATTTCATTAGCTTTAACTGCAAATAGAAAGAAGAAAAAATGTCCATTTGAATCTTCTGCCTGGCTGTTTTTTTTTTACTTTGCTATGGCCCTTGCTACCTGTTGCCTGGCAGTGGAGTCTTGTGATCTGCAGAGGAAGGGGGAGAGGTGAAAGGTTTGGGAGAAAGTTAGGTAGTCGGCAGAAAGAAGAAAATGTGCTTTAGTTTTACAGTGGTTGATGAGGTGAGTGTTTATCATTAAGTGTATTTTTTGAGAGGAAGAATGTTTTTGAAAGTCTCAAGCCGCACTGCACTATCGATTGGAAGCGGGCGCGTGAATGCCGTAACACCTACTTAGGTGTTACAGTATTTAATACACGGTTTTGTCAATGTAAAAAAATGGAACCCATTAATTATAAGTTTGTTAATCACCCCTTGGGGTGAAATGTGGCATGAGGTGCAGTCGAGTGTTATATTGTCCCTAGGGGTGATTGACTGTTACTCTAACTCCTGGGAGTGCCTTATTGCTATTACAAAAAATATTCCAAAAGAAAAGTGTTAAAAATATACTTTTTGAATGGTTTCCTCACTTAGAGGGAGATTTTTAATACAATAGTTCTTCCACCAACAGTTTAAGAATGCTGGTTCAAAATCAGAATGCATCATTTCACACATTCAGCAGTGCTAGAGGATGGAATGCTGACAGGAAGAATCCATGTGCCATGGTGATCAGGCTGTATATGACAGTGTAACTGGGATAAATGTAAGGCTGTTGGAATCCTAACAGCCAATCAGATTTCAGCATTTCTGAGACCTTTTTTATAATACACATTAAAAGAGAACTGTGCTAAACTGATGTCATTTTTCACAGCAGATACTGCTTTTAACTACTAATTAAAATTATGTTATTTCTCTACCTATACATGCTTTTTTAGTTATCCTAGTGGTTGTTTCTGATTTCTATGCTGTTGGTAAGAACCATTTTAGAACTGGATGATGTTGTTTATGTCCCTGTTCTACTCTTCTATTGTTGGCACAATGCACCTATGTTCTATTTCGGAACTCCATAGTTGTTTGGGACATAAGCTACATCCTACAGTTCTAAATGATACTTGCCTACAGACTTCATAGCAGAAACAACCACTGAGGTTACTAGAATACCTGTGGAGGTGTAACAATAACAGAATCTGAACCAGTACTTACAAACCAGGCTACTGGGAAAAATAACTTACAGGTTCATTGTAGTTCTCCTTTAAGGAGAATCATAAACACAAAAGTATTTCAGACTGGTACTGTGCTAGGCCACAATGCAGCCAACAACTAAAGACAATGGAGCATTTGTTTTCCATGTTCCTTAATTTCCATGCTTAGATCCTTGGTGGCTCGAACTGGAATGAACCGGCGTTCTCTGAAATGACTTATCATGTATTGCTTTGTGGGTACTGCACTGGGCAATGGGGAAAATGGAATGAACATACTTTGTTTATAGTATTTGTCTGATTTAAGTGGCATATCTGGCTTCCCAGGTGCCACTTTTCCATACACCAAAAGAGATGTACTTTACAAGATTTATTTCTTCGAAAACAGAATTAAATACTTTTTTTGTTTGTTTTGAATACAGGACATGTTACCTCATTAGTCATTCAAGACAGATGGAGACACATGGCTTATGTGAACTGACAAGCCTGTTATGGTACTGTGCAGAATTATGTGGTATGTTTAGGTTTAATGGCAGTAAGTATATTATGTTTTGGGGATATGTGACTAGATTTGTTAGAGTTTCTTGCTTAGGTTTACACTAATTCTCAGTTATTTTTTTTTGTTTCACTATTCTCTTATGTTGGTTTTCTTTTTTCTTTTAGAAGTACTAAAATAGTACCTTTCATGGTAATTTCTTACACATTCTTGTGTAATTAATACTATATTTGCTGTCCAGTAGTTATTGGTATCAATAAAGAAATCCCCCGGCTCTTCTTCAAAAAGTGCCATGGGATCTTTTGCTTCCACCTGGGCAGTGGCCAGAGATGGGCAGAGGGACCTGGGTTTAACGTCACAGTCCAAAGACTTAATGAAATGACTAAAACAAGCGCAGGGAGGGACATATGGTGAGCGATTATAATTTCAGCCCATAAGGTGATACAGTGTGCATATTTCCTTACTTAATGACAGAACGTTATCGTTGATTACCACTGCAATAACTTTACTTAAAAAGATTTCTTGAAAGTACATATTTAGTGATGTGTCAAACATTTCTACTACCGCTCGGCAGCTAGAAAAACTGCATATTTCGATTTTCAAAGAGCACTGCACACTTTCAAGAGTAAGAGTACCTGATGGGGTCGATAGACCTGGGGCTTCGCAGAATTTTCCAGCAGGACATAACTGGCATTCAGTGACATTCTTTAACTTCTTCTTGGTGCTGAAAGTGCCAGGTGGGCAGCTATACTGAGTAGCATATTGGGTTCCCAGAGGGCAGTAATAACCTTCTGGGCAAGAATAAAGGGCAATATCTTCGACTAACCTGTCATGGTTATCACAGTAATACCCTGCAAATGACAAACATTTTATGAACACAGTTGCACTGTACTAGATACTACAGAAGTGATATATTGCTTGGTAATACCACCATCAGCCAATCTACGGTATATGCAACTGCTTGTAGAGGGAGGGGATTCAGATTAGAGCTTACATGGGGAGAATACTTGAAGAGCAAGTGCTTAGTAAGGATGTATATCTTAACGAATGAAGGCTTGGGTACTTTAGATTCTCTGCAACCATTCAGTCTGCTTCTGTTTGTTTTCTTACTTATCATTTCACCATTTCATTTGTATTTTGCCAACTGCAACTAAAAAAAAAAAGATTCCAATGGAACCCTAATATTATGAAGTCAGAAACTCTTCACTGGCAAGGCCACAGAGTATTTCAATGGGAAACTGCAAACCTGTTTTCAGATTTTTATGGTGAGGTAACACTCTCTACCACCAAAATATTATACATTTAAAACAAATACTTGATTTTTGATAACCTGTGATTGATTGTTATAATTTAGTAGGTGACATTTTCTTCATAACCATATTTTGCTTGGGAAGAAGAATCGAGATGCTGATTATTGTTTAAAAAAATGTAAAATCATATAGACAGGCAACAATAGTGCAAACATATGAAAGACAAAGTTTGTTGCTGAAAGAAGTATCTGTTTATTTTGAAAAAGACAGAAAATATATTTAGTTTCTCTTTGAAATACATTGGGCTCCTAAGAAGCTGGCATTTTTTCACTTCACAATACCAGAATTCAATTGAATTCTTTATTACTAGAAGTGTGAAAAGCAAATTTAAAACTCCACTTGTTTTATTGCACTAACAAATATTTTATTATAAAAGTAAAAAGTAATTACTAATATATCAAAATACAATAAATGAAACAGTAAATACCGGAGCTCTTTAAGAAAAGAATTGGCTGATGGCAATATGTCCTTTTGCAGCATTCTTGGAATTCATGTAATGTCATAATGGTAGCTGGAAAATATTGCTGCTATAGTAACATTCAAATATAGAACCAATTACAAGTGGAAAAAAACACAAGTCTGCCTAGTCTTACTTATAGCTGCTCCAGCCTATTACTAGGTAAACTCTTAGTCTTAACCCCTTATAAGTGGCTCCGTCTATCAAGTCTAACTACTCCCACCTCCCTTGCTCCCACTGCTATCAGCCCCTTATGCCTCTCCAACCCACCTTGAATCTCTTCACCGTCTCTACCTTATCGCTCCAGTTTGCAAGCTATTCCATCTGCCCACCACCCTTTCCATGAAAAAGTATTTCCTTGCATCTTTCCAGGCCCTTGGTCACTTTGTATCCATGTCCACTAGTGGAGACTCCTGCACTGCATTTAAACAATTATTGACAATTCACCCTGTTGATTCGCTTGAGGTACTAAAGTAAGCAATAAGACATGACATGGTGTTGGTTGCCAGGGGTTAATGCATGTCCAGGTAAGTAATGAGGCTTAAGACACTTGTACATGCACTAACCTCAAACAACCAACAACCTGGAGTGTCTTATTGCCCTTATAAAATGGGAAAACAAAGAAACAACTTAAAGCCATTTTTTAAATTAAAAACAGGCCTTTTCTATTGTTAAAAGTAACTAGTAAAAAGTATTCCTTCTACACCTGTTAATCATTTTTCTTTTCACAGTTCAATAATTGGAAGGTTTGCTTATTAGGGAATGCAGAAATTCAAACTGCTGCAGAAATCCGCTGGCAGAATTTTCATGAATTCCTCAGGTGGAATGTTTACCCCTTCACACAGAGCAGAAAGCCTTAGATTAAGCCATGGCCCCAATAATATCTGAATCACTGTAAGTGTCAGAGATTGCTTTGACAAGCTGGTATGGATAACAGGGAGTGGGTTCTTATGATCTCCAATGAAACACCAAGATTTAAAACTGTGCCCCGTACTTCATTTTTTTTATCTGGCTAAGTGTAAGGAGAGTATCATGAGAGGAAAGAATGTTTAGTTATTTATTGTTTAAAGCAGTTTTCATTTTTAGGGCCTTGTTGAAGGTTTTCAGTGAGTAAAGGTGGTAGCCATTTTTGTAAAGGCAGTCAGGGATGAGTGAAGTGGCCCCTGAATTCTGAATGTGACTGGCCCAAACTTCAAATCCCACTGCCTGAACTTGTTTCAGCCTGTGCCTTACTGGGGAATTACCATACAGGTCTTGGGACTTCTGTAGCCAATTGGGAAGCAGGACATTTCCAAACAATCGTATGAACTGTTCCATCATTTGTCCTTCTTCCTTTCTAGTCTCAAGCAAGTACATGCTCAGCCTGCTCAACCTTTCCTCCTGGGGTCATTGCTAAATGCCATGTGTCATTTCACTAAACTCCTCTGCACTGATTACAGGTGATGTTTGTCTTTCTTAAGCTGGGGGACCAAGAATTTATTTGCTATCATTCATGTTACTCTCCCTGCTCTAGCTGGCATCTCTCCCCTCCAGTTCCCCTGAATCCATCACTCAACATCCCTCAGACTTACCTGCTCCAAAGTCCCCTACAGCTTACCCCTTCCCCATGGTGGGATGGCAGAAAGGATATAGGTGGATCTGCAGTAGGTCATTGGCATGAGGCCTGTGAGGGGTTCAAGAACCATTCTGCCAACCAGTGTTATTTTCTGTTTTTCCTCCCTTCTCCATGGTGCAGAGGAGTTGTTGTACAATGACATCAATGATTGTGCTGTGCATCTTTCTATACGTAGCACTCTGGAAGTCTGCTGCACCTCCATCCTCTGCATTGTGGTCCTAGCAGTCTGTCCACCAGTTGAATGAAACAAAGTCGAACAGACAGCCACTCTGGTGCACTGACAACCATTGATGCAAAGAAGAGCCCATTTGGGCAGACTCCCAAAGAAAGTCTTGGATGGGGAAACACATAACTGTGCCCCACCAGAAGGTTGTTTTGTCAGGGTAAGGAGCAAATGAAGAGTTATGGTAGGGGGGTGATCGTTAAAGACTGGGAGAGAGGGGTTGTTGTTTTAATAGGAATTGGGGGGGGGGGTGCTGAATCCAAATTGAGCTCATAGGTAAAAAACATTTGGGTCCAGTTCCAAAATTTTGAATACCTCTTATGTTTTGATTATTTGGATTTTGAGACTTGGATTCACATACCCCTTGTGGCCTACTTACTAGACCTATATTGAGGATGGGCGAACCAGTTTGGGTAAGTTCAGAATCTCAGACATTTTCTGTAAAAGAACCTTATCAGACCCTTTTTCTGCAAGCTCTGAAAAGGTTCTGATATTTTTGAAAACACTGATTTTGAAACTTAATTTACTTCCCCAGCAGGTCTTTATTATTTCATTTCACTGGCAATAGTCTACAAATTATGAACATTCTGTTAAAATTCATTTTTGCCCTTTAAAACAATTAAAAAAAAAACTGAAAGAATCAGAAAGTTCTGATAAATCTTGGGTAAATATCATGACTTCTCATAGCTTATCAGAACCTTTTGGAACCTTTTGTGGTCTGCCATCCCTAATCTACATGCTGGAAGTGGAACCTAGTAACTACACCTAGGTGCAGTTCTAATTTCACTGGCACAAAATAATAATTTTGTGACTGACAGTTATCTGACTCTAACTACAAAATGTTTGCATTGAAATTTTTCAACTACTGAACAACATTTTTCTTTTACATTGGCTGATTTGCATGGGAAAATGAAACACAATTCTATGTATGTGACATTCAGACAAATCAACCAATAACCAAATATTTTATTTTTCCTTTTGTAATCAGTATTTTCTCCCCTCACAGCCACCATCCTCTTGGCCCCTGCTCACCCATGGCAGACATCTTTCTCTCCTAGGACTTACTAGCAGGATGGTTCACCATGATTTCCCATTGTGGTCGGGTCAGGAGGGGAGGGCCATCCTTCTTCCCGTAGTGTGCATCCAGATATGACATGCCCTGGTGGCAATGTGGGCTCAGTGCAAGCCAGGCATTACTGGCTGGATCCATTTTCCATTTTCTCCCCCTTGGCCACCAATGGTTTTGATGCAAATCTGTGTGCATATCGAGGCATGCATCAGGCATCAGACACCAGCTGTCCACACCTGAGTCACACTTGCTGCCCTACCACCATGCATTTATGTAGTGACCATCTAGGAGTGGTGCGGTATTGTCCCGGTCCCGGGAGAGGACAGCTGTCCTTTGGATGCTCGATCCTCCCCCACAGCCAAGCCTTGTGTGACTCGAGTCCACTCTTGATCCCAGGTTGCTGGTGTTGCAGGCAGTAGCACTACTACCTAGCCACTGGGCCAGCACAAATCTTGTATTTAATACTTGTTTAGGTATTTTATGTTAAGCATGGAACATGTAGATTTTCTGTTCACGTGATCCAAATATGAACTTTTTTTTAACCAACATCGCGAATTTTACAGATATTTTGAACACTAGCTCCCCAACAGCTAAATAGGGCAAAAGAGGAGAGGTGCTCTCACACTGGGTCTAAAAATCTGGTGGGAAGGGGAGGAGTCTAGCAAACTATTTATGTCAGCCTTATCTCACAAGCAACCTTTGGAACTCACAGCCTCCCCAAAAAACAGAAATAAACCATCAATACTGAAAAATACAGATGAATGCCTATTGGCAAACAAATCACATTGCTGCAGGGCCATCTTCTAGATCTACTGTTTATGGCTAGAGAAAATATTTTGTTCAAACACCAACAGGCTATTTTATATACAGAGTAATGCATGGGTAGGTGGGCATAATGAGAATTTTAAACACACCCCTGAAGTGTGGGATAGAGCATAACCCTTGAGAGTGAAACTTGAGGGGTTATATATAGGATAAAGTATGGGGTGCAGTGTGTTATGGGAATTTAACACACCCACAAGTTGTTGGATGGCACATAACCCTTGGGGTTTATGATAGCCATCCAACAACGAGGGTGTGTGTTAAATTTGAGTTAACACACTGCTCCCCATATTTTGTTGTATATAATTGAAGGGTTCCATTTTTTTATCATTCTGAAAAATGAAGAAATGGAATCTTACCTTGTATCGATGAAATGATTTATTTGGTAATTGAAACAGTAAACGACAAGTTCAACTGATAAATGCAACTAACTAAACTACTGAAACAAGAAAGATTAATAAAAAAAAGAAAATGAAATCTCCAGAGTGTTTTTTTTTTTAATTTTGCTACATGCGTTGCCGAGTGGTGTTGTCGTTTGACCTGCAGAGGGGAGGGTTGAAAGCGTGATTAGTTAGGGACAATGGTAAAAGTCTTTACAGTGGCAAACTTCAAGGTAGAAGAAATTTTCTTTTTGTTTCACAAAATTTACTGTGGTATGAATGCGACTGAGGAGGTGAGTATTTATGGATCACTGACTTTGGGGCAAATGATCATTGACAAGCACGAGCTGAGTTGGATCTTGAGCTCTTTTCTATGTGGGAAAAAAAATGCATGAATGCCGTAATACCTACTCAGGTATTACTGTATTTAATACACGCTTTTTCCCATTAGAAAAAATGGAACCCAGTAATTATAAAGTATTACACACTGAGTGTGTGTATAAAATTCAAGTTTTTAACACCTCCGCGTGTCTTGTTTTATATAATTGCCTGGCTCTGTTTTTTCATGTGAACCTCCAATTTTTTACACCATCTTTCTGATTTGCTCATGCTCAAGAGGTGTTTTTATTTTGTAAACAACACAAGTTACCTCAGATGTGGTGTGTGGCTCTGCTGTTGCCACATGGTGACGTGGGAAATGTGAGGGTGGGGAAAGTGTTTAACCAGGAAAGCCACACTAAGCTGGAGGTTGATCCCAGCTGTGACCTGGGAGCACACGAAAGTTAAATGAATTGCTCAGGGTCACACAGTATGAGTTGAGGCTGATGGTATTCAAACCCAGGTCCCCAGTTTAGCAGCTCAGTGTCTTTACCCACTACACTGTGCTGCCTTCTTAGCTAATCCCTCCTTACTCTTGCTGACACTTATCCTCTGCCTCCAGCCTTCCCATCCCATGGAGCAAGCTACAGCCTTCAACAATGCCCTATAACAGTGAATTATAACTTGGTTTCCTTATGGGAGAAAATACTCCCAGGTATGATACTTACAATAATACACTCCAAGGTGAGGTATTACAGCATTTTGGAGCACTTCCCAGGGAGATTACCTTGAAAAGGGTATAAAATCTGAAGTACATTTTAAAAGTTGTGAAAACTGGAGCATATCCCAACACTTTCTTACAATCAGTACCTGGCTGACATGGTTTGCATTTGCTGTGATATTCCTCATCCTGATACAAGCCGGACTCACAAGGAAAAGGTCTGGAACTTCCCAGTGGACAGTAATGCCCTTTAGGACATGGAAAGGCAGTACTTTGGCTCTGTCCTGGTGGGCAGTAATAACCTTGTGGCAGAATGAGCAATAGGAAAAGATTACTATATCAGAGTAGTGAAATGATGAATTCAAATGACTACAAATTAACATTTTAAAGACGTTTGTGAACGTGTATTCACCAACACACAATTGTACATCCACATCCACATGCTATAGACACAAATATACAGTGATGTCCAGCAGAATGTTTTATATCAGTGTGTTGAATGCTGCAGCATGCCACACACCTAGTTCACATTACAGTGGTGCTGCTGGTATTTGCAGCATTGTCAGTGGAACAGGAACTGGCTTCTTCTATAAATACACAAGTGCACGTAAGCAAGCGTTCTGTGCACACACAGTCACATATCTATACACACACACACACACACACACACACCTGCACAAACACACATTTGCACAAACAGAAATGAAGCAGAACCCTTTCCTCAAAAACTTTAAGTCATACTGTATTTCATTCCTTCACTCCGAAAAATAATATTTGTATTTTATTTATTTATTTTTTGGAAGGTTTGGACAATACCATTGAGCACAAGTGCTCTTTTGCAAAGGTTCTGTGTCAGTTACATTGTTCTGATCAAGACAAAGACATAACAATGAAGGAAAATTCCAGAGGAATTGTTTGTCAAACATTCAATAGTCATACAGAAAACTGGGCACAGTTCATACTAAATAAGGACATGTTCCAATCAGCAAGCTGTATACAGAGGCAATAGGTAAAAACATAGAGTGATAGTGCTTTTACTTTAAACATACACATATAGAGGCATTTAATACCTTGGAGTGCTGGCTGAGTCCCTTAAGGAACTAATAAAATGTAGAAAATTGGCCATTATAACATAAAAGCCTTCACTTATTTTCTATACGGTACAGTGGGATATGACGGATACAACCGTGATCTACCATAAGAAAACACTGTTCACACGGAGCTAGAAGGTAGTTTGAAATGTTGGAATATGGTTTAACAGGAAATGGGTTTTCCAGCAAATTGATACTTATGGCCATGGTATGCTAGTTTGGCCTCAGCTTCTACTTTTCCTGCTTAGAAAGGCATCAAGGATTTTATCATCATTGTTATCACAACCCGTTACTCTTTTTATGGCTTCTATTTTTGTAATACTGAAAGTTATTTGTCAATCCTTTTTGCGCAGTCTTGAAGAAGTATGCAATATTATTGTTTATTAAGAATATATAGATTAATTTATCAACTTCGGGATCTAAATGTGCAAAGTTTCAACTTTTGTAAAGACTTGTTATTGTCTAACAAATAAACTTCAAACCTTGAAGTAAAGTATTAATATGAGAATGCATTTAGTTAGGCTGCGCACAAATTCTGAGTAAGGGTGAAAATTCAATTCAGCTTCAAAAACTGTGCTGAACCACTTCAGCCCCCAATGAAGTAGCTGGCATAGGGTAAAACAGTAAAGATGGCAGGAAAGCCTTGAGTCCAGAAAAGAATATGAATTACTGTTACGTACTTGTGACAGGTGTTGTTGAATGCATCTTGTATGGATTACTGTTTGTGGTGTTATGACAGTCTGCAAAACCCATTTAAGCTGCCATAACCCAGTGCTGGTTACAGTAATACTGTGTTACTATTTATTGCTGACCTCAAAGCATATGCCCTCCTATAGTCTCCAAACTTCTTCTTTCCTGCATGCCAGTTATTATATTGTCCATTGCTGTACCATGGATTTTGCAATTATATTTTTATTTATTATGATTCTTATTTTGCATTATCTCTTCGGTTATGTGTCTCATGTATTAGATACATAGTAATATGATTATTGTGTTAGCTTTCTTTATTTGAATGTGATTTTATTCATGTGTCAAAACAGCATGGTCTGTGACAAAGAATATTTTGAGTTTAGAAGAACTAGTCAACTTCTGTTTTTTTTTGTTTTAATGTAATTTTACTATATTTTTATTTATATAACAAAAACAATAGTTAGATGACAGCATAATAGTAGGCTTCATTGGGTTACTGTAGAGCATCATCAATGACGATATATGGAGTGACTTCTGGTGATGTCACCGACTAGCATGGAGCCTTGATCGAGGAGCTCCTCGACCCCAAGAACAAACATCTTAATTAATTGCCCAGCTTAAAAATGGCATCTCCAGTCAAACAGAAAAGGAACAAACCAGGGAAGTCCCCGACTACTCCAATGCAAAAATTACGGGAAATGCTGCAAGCTGACATTGACATTCTCCCGGACACCAGAACCCAGTGGCCAGACGACCAACAGGCCTCATCCCAAGGTGATCAATTACCAGAAGATATATTGGAAACCATCAAGCAAACAGTGAGAATGGTTGCAAAAACAGACCAAACCCTTACCAATCTCCGCTCTGATTTTGATCAGATAGAGCACAAAACCGACCAAATAGAGGTAGACCTTGTACAAACAATGGAGCAAACTGATAAACAAGATCGACTTATCTTGTACTTACTGGCCAGAGATCGGAAGTTAACTAGGAGGCTGGATGATCGCGAAGGTCGCAGCAGATGCCAAAATGTCCGCATTTACGGAATCCCAGAGGGATTGGAAGAAGGGGAAGCCGACAATATAACCTTCATTCAAACACTCCGAGAGTCCCTCAATCTACCAGAGGGGCTGGATTTAGAAACTGACCCAGCACACCGCTCGCTGATTCCACGGCCAAAAGATCCTAAAGCGAGGCCCAGATCGTTTATAGTTAAATTAACATCCTACAGAAGGAAAGAGGACATTTTAAAAAGGGCCTATCAGAAAAACACCTTAATGTATAGGGGCCACAAAATTGCGTTAGATAATGATCACACAGCTGAAGTGCAAGAAGTGAGAAAGACCATATGGCCTATAATAAAACTATTAAGAGCCAAGGGCCTCAAAGCACAACTGCTCTTCCCGGCCAGACTTAAAATAATTTCCCAACAAGGTACGAAAATCTTCAAAGACCTTTTGGAGGCAACTACCTACTTAAAAGAAGTTGGGATCTCCACGCCGTCACTGATAAAGGAGAAGATGGAAAGAGATCTTTTATCATCTGCCTGGGCGGTCGCGCAGAGTGGAACAGCTAATAAAGGCAACACGCAGAGAAATTCCCAGATGACTCTCCGGTCTGACATTGCAGCGATGACTAAGAAATATGGGAACGCGAGTCAGATAGACAAAAAGGCAAGACATCTCCAAACACCAGAAGATGCAGATATGGAAAAAGAAACCCCTATACCTGACGAGATGCTAGTGGAGGAACAACTGAACCACAGATGACCGGAGATTATCTAGAAGGAAAAAGAAACACTCAACTGTACCTGCAGCCCACTTTGGCAACCTGGCTTCATTGCACCCCCCCAGGACAACCTCACCTCAATATTTGTGGGTCTGTTCACTACCCGCTTGATTGGCTGAGACTCTGTAAGTAATCTCCAGTCTGGACTGCGGGGGGGGGGCTCTCAAGAAAAAGTCTACTAATATCACACAAACTATCTATCTGTGAGAGCACTGAGAGGGAATGAAGAAGGGGGGAAAAAAGAGGGTGGAAACTTAAACTAATGTCTCTCAGAAGGGTATATAAATCATTTGGATTTTGGAGTGCCATGAAAGGGAGATGATGGACTTCTAATGAAAATGAATCGTGAACTACTAACCAGACTTCTCATAACCTGGATGATTGGTTCAGATGCTCTATTCGATACGGTGGAACACACCAGAAGGAGGGGGAACTGAGGGAACAGAGCTGGTATGCGGTCCATAATCGCCCCCACCCGATCCGAAGCAGGTTAGCAGGGGTATGTCAACCCTGCGAAGGAGGGAAAGGAATGAGCGGTTATGAAATGGGAGGGGGGCATTACTTGTATTGACTGATTTTTTGACTCTGCAGCAGGACTAGTTCCCTCCGTGGTGCTCCATAAGTAGCGACTGACATCTCAGTGGAATTGGGCAAGAGGGAGGGAGGGGAGCTGGGATATCTGTGAGTCCAGGGATTGGAAAATTAATTAATGAGTCCAGTGAAGAGTTCAGTTGACTCACAGATGAGAAAGGAATGGGAGCTTGAGGCTCCGAGGGTGGCACACCCGGGGGGGGCCTTAATGAACCGAGGTGAGGAGCCTGGGGGAAGGTAGAATGACCTATGTGAAGATCCTGGCTGATCTGAGAGGGCTGAGACACCCTAAAGGTGGGATTATGCTGCTTCACCGGGGAAGTCATATGAGAATATGGAGGAGAAGAGGGGAAGGATGGGAGGGCGGAAGGAGGGATGGGAAAGATTGGAGAGAGTGCTTAGCGATGAAGATACGGCGCATATACAACAGGTTGCTGAATACAAGAGGTGCCCCTCTGGTTGGTCAGCCCCCCCAAAAAAATAGGGAAGGGGTAAATCACTGACAAGCCGAGGAGAAACGGGGTGAGCAAAGAGAAGCAAAGTGGGAGGATGGCAAGGCAGGTCAGGGGACGAATTATACGCAGCTCCAATATGGCTGGAGCTCTTGAAATAGGTCCACAGGAACCTCTTAATAAATGATTTTGGGGGCGATTGAACATTAGTTTTCTCCCTCCTTGCACCTCGCATCCCTCAGTGGGGGGGGGGGGACCAGGGGTGGAAGGTAGAGAACCAAGTTGGGGAAGGGGGAATATTGATGATGATGGCGTGGTGTCATAAAGGTGATCTAAAAGAGGAACGACTTCCCAGGAGATGTCTGGCAAAGTCAAAGGGTAACCTCATTGCACCTCTGAGCTACCCTGATGGTCTAGATAAGACATTTCCTACGCCGATCAGAACAATGACACAAATACACCTAAGAAGTCACAGAAATAAACACAAGATGACTGGGTTTTGAATTATCATGACCAGGGTCATCACAGTATTACACTTCAACATAGCCCAGGCCAAAAGAAGGCCTGAGCACTGGTTATTTCGTTTACTACAGTTTTGTTTAAAGTTAACACAGTTCTGTCTTGAAGTTATAAGATTTGTTACTAATGCAAGGTACTTCACAAACTGGCTACTTAAAAATAATAATATTCCAGAAATCAGCAGCTTTAACAGAACAGTGCATAAATGACTAAATGTTGTACACAGGTGGTCTCGTTCAATATAAACGGGTGTACGAGCCCAATTAAAAGGAAAAGACTACAAAGATATCTGGGTCTCCAGAAATGTGAGGTGGTATTTTTGCAAGAGACGCACCTTACACCAGAGGAGGCTCAGAAGTTAAAGAGTAAGGGGCTCCCTCATCTCTATCACTCTTCTCTGGCAGGGGGACGGAGAAGGGGAGTAGCTATTCTGCTCTCAGCTTCCTTCCCCTTCCAGGTGCAAGAAGTTATAGAAGACCCGGGAGCAAGATACATCATGATTATAGGCTCAGTTCAGGATCGGCTAATTACCTTGATGAGTGTGTATATGCCCCCAGGATCTCCGATCTCGGCTTACTCAACTATATTACAGCTGGTATCTGAGAAAGCGAAAGGGATTGTAGTCATGGGTGGAGATTGGAACATAGTCTTGACTAGGGAGCTAAATACCACATCCCAAATACCTCGACTGGAGATTCATAGGGCCAGGGCACTCGGTTCCCTCCTACAACAATTAGGCATGGTCAACATCTGGTGAGAACAATACCCTACAAGTAGGGAATATACATGCCACTCTCTGAGGTTCCACATTTACTCAAGATTGGATATGTTTTTTACTTTTACCAGGGATCTGCCCTTCTTCCAGTCCATGTGGGTGGGAACCTCGGTGCTGTCAGACCATAATCCCCTCTTTTTAGAAATAAATTTGGGATTGCTAAAAAAAAAGAACCCTCTGAAGGCTGAATACCTCCCTCCTACAGGATAAAGAGGTGACCCAGGAGCTTAAACAATATATTAAAAGAGCAATTGAAGAAAACAACAAACCAGATATATCCCCCCAAATTCTCTGGGACTCTCTTAAGGCGATTATCAGAGGTAAATTAATACAGATAGCCTCCCAAAAAAAAAGATTATTAACCCAGAAACAGCAAGACCTAACCTCTTCTATTAAGGCAGCGGAGGGAGAACAGAAAACAAAATGGGATCCAGATAGGGAAAGGAAATTAAGAAGAGATAGAGGACTGCTGCAAAAGATACAAAATGCAGAAGTGGAAAGGGCATTATGCTACCTGAAACAAAAATACTATGAGGGTGGCCCCAGAGGAACTAAAATGCTAGCCTATAGGCTTAGACAAACTATTGCGAGAGCCACAATCACTAAAATAAACTCAACCCTTAGTAACCAAAAAGTATCCCAAGTCACACAAATAGCACAGGCCTTCGTGGATTACTATGCTAAACTATATTCTCCCGGTGAGGAAACCTCACTACAGGAAAAAACCGAGTACTTGAACTCGCTCCATCTTTCCTCCTTGACTCAAACAGAGGCAGAAAGCCTGACTAGACCTATAACCCCGCAAGAAAATAGGGAAACAATAAAAAACCTGAAGACGGCCCAATGTCCTGGACCTGATGGTTTTGCTGACGAGTTTTATAAAACTTTTCTGGGAGAAATCTCCCCTGTTCTCCAAAAGGTGTTTGCGGCAGTGTGGTCAGTAACTGAACCAATACCACCTTCCTGGCACTATGCAATAATTTCAGTCATCCACAAGGAAGGAAAGGACCCTACACTCTGTGAATCATATAGACCAATATCATTACTAAATACAGACTATAAAATATTCAGAGCTATAATAGCCTCCAGACTAAATTCTATACTCCCAAGTCTGATACATATGGATCAGACGGGCTTCATATTGGGCTGGCAGGCCCCTGACAGTGTTAGATCAGCAATAAACCTAATAGACGCTGCCCGGAGATCTGCCACACCAACTTGCCTGATGAGTCTAGACACTGAAAAGGCCTTCGATGAGGTCTCATGGGGCTTCCTTTTTTCTGTGTTGGAGAACCGGGGGGGTTTCCAAATCCTTTATAGACGTAGTCTGTTCCCTATATTCTAACCCACAGGCTTACGTACGTGTGAATGGGGGGATTTCGGACAGGTTCCATCAAGGTAGAGGCACAAGGCAGGGATGCCCCTTATCCCCGCTTCTGTTTGCTCTATACATCGAGCCACTGGCAGGAGCTGTACGTAAAGCAGATCAAGTGAGGGGGTGGAGATAGGAGCAATACATAAGAAGATATCGCTTTACGCAGATGATGTCTTACTGAGCTTAACGAAACCTCAACAATCTATAAAGCAAGTCTGGAAAATCCTGACGGACTTTAGCAGACACTCTGGTTATTCTGTTAACAAAAATAAAACAGAGGTCCTCACCTTATTTTATAAACCAACTGCAGATATAATTGACTTCTTCTCCCTGAACTGGAAGGCGAATAAAATGAAATACTTGGGGATACAGGTTACAAAACAATATTCCCAACTATATGATGCAAACTACACACCATTGGTGAGTGGTTTACAAAAAGACTTTAGAAGAAGGTCACTCTTGAATTTCCCAATGCATTCTAAGATTAATACCATAAGAATGAACGTGTTACCTAGGTTTTTATATTTGTACCAATGTTTACCAGTGAATATCCATAAATCAATTTTCCAGACTTGGAACAAAATGATTTCTAAATTTATTTGGAACTTTAAAAAACCTACAGTAAACTTAAAAATCCTCCAAGTGCATAGAGAAAAAGGCGGACAGCCCCTTCCAGACCTTGAAGATTATTTCCTGGCAGCCCAATTAAAAAAGGCTCTGATGTGGCCCAATCCTAACATCTCTGTGGGGTGGCAATTAATGGAAAGAATAGAGTAGAGGGAAGTGAGAGCGTACCCTTTAGAATCTAGACTGGTGTCCCCTAATGTGAACAAATTCCCATACCTACAACTCACCTCGGTCAGAGACACTATCAAGTCAGTACATAGGATATGGCAGAAATATAAACTTGAAAACTCTGTCTGGCCCATGAAGAGATTAGCTTGGGACCTGGATTTCAAACCTGCCACCCTGGACAGGGGATTCCTTACGTGGGAGGCAAAAGGCCTGAGTTCTCTATCACAGTTTTGGCAAGGAGAAACTTTCCTAGACTTTGAATCCCTTAAAAATAAATTTGCTTTGGGAAATACTGATCATTTTAGGTACTTACAAACTAGGGACTATATCCTCAAATTAAAGAAGAAGGACACAGAGGTTACCAGGGCCCAAAACATTACAAGAGTCATGCATGAAAACAAAACAACTAGCACACAAAAAGGGATGATTTCCTCCCTTTATAAAACACTACTAGCCTTGAAGGGGGATCCACTTAAGATAAAAACAAAATGGGCAGAAGACTTCTCCCCATATCTAGGACAGATCAAATGGGATCGAATATTTTTAAATACCAAAAAAATGACCCAGTAGCCGTACTGGTAAGAATTTTCATGGAGGATTAAGATCCGCTACTTCCTGACACCCCAGATATTAAACAGGAGGGACCCAGGGGCCCTGGCCAACTGCTGGAGAGGCTGTGGTTCGCTTGAAGCCAATTATATACATGTGTTTTGGTCTTGTAGTGCCCTGAGAACCTTCTGGAATACAATTTCAGAGGCACTTAAAGAGATATTTCTGATACAGACTCCCTTAGAGGGACATATGCTGATGTTGGGGTACCTGCCAGGAGAGATGAAGGATGAAGGTTTGGTATACCTCTGGTCTATATTAATAACAGCAGCACATAAAGCTATTATGAAAAAATGGCTGAACCCTGCTCCCCCAAATATGCAGGAGTGGATAAGAATTATAAACATGTTCTCTGAATTAGAGGAACTCACCTATAAAATCAATAATCGAGCCCCTACCTATCTGAACAGGTGGACGAGATGGGAGGTTTGGTGTTCCACCAAAGACATACTATCTGAGAGCTCCTGAATATGAAACGGGGAGGAAGGCAAAAAGGAAAAATAAAAATAAAATAAAAACAAAAACCAGACAAGGAAAGGGTCATGTGAAACCTTGAGGGAATTGATGGGACTGCCGAGAAGATTGGGGGTGAGAAGGAGGAAATAGGGAAAGAATAATAAAACAGGATCTAAAATAAAATTGAACAAGACCATGTTACAAATGCATCACAACTGAACTAGAACTGGATAATATTATAATTAAAAAATACTCTGAAGTCTAACGAAATGCTTGAACGACAAAAAGCTATGGAATGGAGAACCCTAAAAATGAAATGTTCATTTTGAACTTGCCTGACTATTATTGGAATATGTAAAGATGATGTACCTGCTTGAAACTAATAAACTTGAATTTAATCAATGACGATATATGTGTGACATTCAAGTGGATTCACCATGGAAAGGACCATTGCAAAGGTTTCTTATTGAGCACTTTGGATGCCTGTTCATATGGTGGTAGAAGCAGAATAAGCTTTTGCAGCACCCACCACCACATATACTCTCCTGCCTGTCATGCCTAGACAATGTGATTGATGAATGAATATTGTATTTGTGCCTCAGCTCTTTATGCAAGAGTCTTCAAAAGTTGGTGGTGGTAGTGGTAGTGGCGGGGGAGGATTTCAGAGAGGACCTGGGCACTGGGGCTGCAATTGCAAGATGCTTTCTTTATTCAGTCCTTGTTTAATGAAGTATTTGCGTTCAAGCTTTGAATCATTTGCAATCAGGAAGCCATTGCATCTCATCCTGTTTTAAATAAAAAACTTGAATCTTTGGAATCAATTTGACACTTGAAATCGAAAATCACTTTTAGTTGTGTTGCCTCTGAAAATCCAGCCCCCTTGTGCCTCACATTGCAGTCTACTTTACTTTTCTACCTCTGACAATCTGGCAGGCGAACACACACAAGCAAGAAATACAAAGATGGATTTCTGTGCTTTGCTTCTGCACCTCCAGTAAATAGTAAAAACAAACAAACAAACAAAAACTTGCCAAATAAATCTTTCTTAATCCTCCAACACGCATGTACCTTTTTCAGTTTCTAAATTCAATCTGCCCTGCTTCGGCTGCATGGGGTAAAAGAGCACTGTACAGCCCTAGTTGGCAGTAAAAAGTATTTTTTAAATAAATATTTTCCCAAATTCCCCCTGCACATTTCCTAGTCTGCTAAAATCACCCTGAGGGCATCAGCGTCCAGTGCAGGTTATCACTGTACACTGTGAGTTCCCTCCTCCTAAACCCATTTCATTAGGTTGCCTGCCTTAAACTACTGATAAATACAGCATAGTGAGAATTAACTAACTGGAATGATAATGCATGATTCTGTAATAATCTACAAAGTTTTCCAATCAAATGTCAGTTATTTTTCTACAAAAAAGGAGCTTCTTCAGTAGCCAATGCTGCCATAGCTCCTTCCCCTGTGAGAGAGAGTTGCAAATGCCACTGAGATGTGTGCAGTATGAGGAGTTTTCAGTCTCCAACAATACTAATTGGCTGCTGCAGGTCACATGGCTTGCCAACATCTTAGATATGTCAGTGTGTATTCACTGTAAAAAGTGCTGCATCATGATGTTGAAGTCCTGAAATGCCAAACAGTAGCAATGTTTCTCTAGACCCACTTTGCTGGTGTCCAAAATGCCAGATTTCAGCACATTCACAAATTTGGCAGTGGCTTACTCTTAATTCTTAGGTTTAGGGAGCCCCGAAAGTTTGCTTCATATTCTGATTAAGGACAGAGGCTCCACTTCTTTATTTTAAATTTCATTTTAATTTAGTTTTAAACTTTCCATTCAGAAGAACACAAATCAAATATAAATAGGTTCAAGTCCATACCTTGGAGGAGAATTTATGGTTTCTAAAGAGTTTTACATTAAATAGAATTGACTACAGGATGACAGTAACATATACTAATTTAAAGGAAATTAAATGGCTTCACGCAGATTATATCCAAAACAGCTAAATGAACATGAACAGAATCAATGTTTCTTTTATTTATTCTCCGAAAGTGTTAGGATTTCCTGTTGTCCCCTGAATTCCCCCCAAGGAATGACGGATGCCACACCATTTTTACTTGATGGTTGCTCGTTGGCAAATTTATTCATGGCACAAAGACTATATTTACAACTCATAGACTTTAGAATTCACAATTCAAATTTATATCCAAATTTTATTTCCAACTTTTTCTGGTTCTGGCCTCTGTCCTTCTTCTGGTCGTTTCTTCCATCTTCCTTTCAGGGCCCGGACACTGTGAATCTGGCCCCCTCTTCCACACCAGAACCAGGCCGGTTCCCCTAACCCAGGCTTTCGCCCTCCAGACCTGGACACTTCTGAATCCGATGCCTGGACCTATCCACCTCCCCGCTTTATCACCACATCTGGGTTCTTTGTCCCCAGCCAGTGTGTCCTACACCTCCCCCCTTTCATCCCCCCAACTCCCCCCTTTTTCCTTTCTTCCACTGCCCCTCCTGCAGCTTGTGATGGACAGAGGAGCTCCCCCCATGCGGGCTAGTATCTAAGTCCTTTTTTGGCTATCTGGGCCACTAGCCCCCCAATAGGCCATAGGAACAGACACATCCTAAACTCCAGTAGGTGGACACCATCCAACCTATACACTGCAGACTGGCTGAAGGAGATGTCTCTGTGCTGCAGATGCACTCCCCCCATCTCTAGTATCTCCTTGGCCACCCTCCTGTTTAAATACTTTCTAACTTTTTCAATCAGCCAGACATTCCTCACTCCCCTCTATACTCTCTGGGAAGTGATTTCGGACCAGCCAATTATTACCCTCAGCCACCACCCTCTCACTTTTTCTAAATCTCCCATAATGTTCTGCCCTAATGCCCCATGGCAGGCTCCCTAGATCATTGCCCCCCAGGTGTATAATGATGCAATCTGGAGTGCCCCACTGTAATTTTAACTCCTCCATCAAAGGCATGAACTGAGTCCATTTCATCCCCCTAATGCCTTTCCATAGCACCTTGATGTGCTCTGTGTTGCATCTCAGCTATGCCCCTCTAGAGGTGGTGACCGCAAACATTTCAGCTCAATATATGAAGGAATGCCCCACTATCCAGATCTTTTTTTTGGAACCTGCCATAGAAATAAAATAAACAGTGTGAGTTGTTGTTGTTATTTTCTCATGTACCTCTTGTAGCAGCTGGACCTCCAGCGCCCCAACTTTTGTACATCTGCCACTGCAGCCCCCTTTCTGCTGCCTCTGTGGCTGCCCCAATCCAAAATTAATGTGGGGCAAACTTGTTGGGATACTGTCCCGGGAATGCCAGCACCTTCTTGAGGATTGCCCCTACCTGAAACCCTGTGACTGAGGAACCGTCCCCATGTCGGATAAGCACCCCCGACCCTCCCCCAAACCCTCCTATATTTCTCTAGTGCACCCACAGTGCGGCTGGCCGACTGTGATCTTACCAGTGACACTTGGGTCCCCCTCACCCTTTTATCCATTTCGGACCTGGCCTAGGTGATGACCACCTTGTCTTGCCCCCACCAGACCTCCTCATGCTGTAACATCTGCCCGGCAACCGCCTTTTTCGGGGCCACCACCTCCCCCACTAGGAATGCACCTGCTGCCATAACTGCAAACATGGCCCGGAATAGTGCCCCTTCCTGTGCTGATGTGCATACTTTCTGGGTGGCCTCTAAGACCCTTACTAGCAACTCCCCATTTATGGGATGTCTCCTGTCCACCAGTTGGCCCTGCCGCCAACCCGCCACCATGCATTTTACTGTCCTGCTGGCCCCTTACATCAGGCCATCCTTTGTCCTGGCACACTCAACTGATGCCAGCCAAGTGCACCACCATTGTGGCGTGGGCCATCCTTCCTCCCACATTTCTACCATGAACCTCTTTACCTGTGCGTCCAGGGCTGTTTCTGCCCTGTCCCACCCATGCTTCCTTCTGAATTCTTGAAACCTTGCCCATCCTGCCTCATATGCCCTCAATGTGTTGGCTGCCAGGTCCCCTGATACAGTGCCCTGGCCGTGACCCTCCAACTTCCCACATCCAGTTGGGTATCCTGGTCCTGTGTGGTGCTGCATGAGGCATCAGCTCCCAAAACCTGTCGAGCTGCAAATGAGAAAGACTGTCAGCCACCTCATTCTTCAACCCCTCATTGTGCTGCACTTTGAAAGATATGTTCAATTGTATTCCCAACAGGACCAGTCACCTGAGCAGCTGCTCCACCATCTATGTCTTCCCTCTCTTGTCCATTAATGACTTCCACTACTCCTTTATTATCGCACCAAAACAAAATGCACTTACTCTGCATCCTATGCCCCCATACTCCCAGAGCCACCCATATCGGGAAAATCTCCAAGAATGTGATATCTTTCAAATCCCCCCTTTCGCTCCATGATGCTGGCCAAGGCTCTAACATCAAATCTCCCTGAAAATACACCCCCAATTCCCAGGGCCCCTAACGCATCTGTGAATAGCTCCAGATCCATGCTCCTTTCCCATTCCTCCTGCCAGAATGTCACCCCATTGTAGTCGTCAAGAAACTTCTCCCATACCTGAAGGTCCTCCCACACACCTCTCAACACATCCACCCAATGGTGCAGTAGCCAGGGCTTCCCCATTGCCCTCCCCAACCTTCTTGTGAAAGCCCTGCCCTGGCTGATGGCTTTGCAGGCAAAATTAAGGTGCCCCAGCAGTTGCTGTATCTGTACCAGTGGCACCCTCCACCTCCCCATAACCAGGATGAGCAAGCCCCTAAGGCATGCCACCTTGTCCCCAGGTAGCCAAAAATAGCTCTTTCATGTCCACTTCTATGGCCAAAAATTCCAACTTACGGGTGGAGACCTCTGTCTTGCCCCACTCCAACGGTACCCCCACCTGCTGGCACATTACCTCAGAATCCCTTAACATCCCCTGTGCCTCGGCCCTGGATTCTCTGATAAGGAGGAAATCATTCAGGTAGTGTACCACCCTCCTGCATTGGTATCGGGCCCTGAACACCCATTGCACCCAGATGCTGAATGTTTCGAAAGTGGAACATGCCACCGAGCATCCCATGGGCATGGCCTTGTCAAAATACATGCCCCCTTGAAACTGAAACCCCAAAAGGTCCCAATCCTTTGGCTGGACTGGTAAAAGCTGAAATGCTGCTTCTATGCCCGTCTTAACCAGCCATGCCCCTTCAATCACCCTGATAAACCCTACCACCTGCTTCAGCAAGGCATACAACCCTACCCTAAGGTGCTCAGGTATGTCCTCATTTACTGAGGAGCCCTCAGTGTAGGATAAATGATGTATCAAGCAGAATTCCCCTGCCACTTTCTTGGGGACAATCCCGAGTGGGGACACCCAGAAATGCTCACAGGGTGGAGCCCTCAGTGGGCCCTCCACTCTGCCCACCCTTATTTCCTTCTCAATCTTAGCCCCAACTATTTCCTCTTTTCCTTTTACTGACCCTAGATTTTTGGCCCACATCTGAGTTCTCCCACCTCTAAAGCCCAATGGGAAACCCCCTTGAAATCTGCCCTGAGCAGTTCCACTGCCACTCTATTCAGGTAGTCCACAGTCCACTCCTCCACTACCGCCTAGGAAATGGGAGTGCATGCCAGTGCATACCCCATCACCCCACCAAATAAATCAGTAAGATGCCTGGAATCTTTTATAGTGAAAAAATGGTTGGGTCAAATCTTGCCCAATTGCACTGCACTGTGACTTTAACTGCAAGACCTTTGACCATCTTAGTTTCTATAGGTCCCTTTGCATATCCCTTATTCCCTCATCAATATTCACCATCCCACATAGTTTTGTGTAGCCTGCTCTGGATTCCCTCACCAATGTCATTAATGAACATATTGGAGAGAACCGACCCAGGACATATCCCAGTGGAAATCTGTTCATAACATCCCAGTGAAAATCTCCTCGTAACATCTCTTTCCTCTGATTTAACTCCATTGACCATCACCCTCTGCTGCCTACCTTCTAGTCAACTATCCACCCAGTTCACTATGGTTTTAGCTGTACCCAGGTCTTCCATCTTTTTGAGGAACATTTTGTGTGATACTGAATCAAAGGCCGTGCTGAAGACAAAGACCAGCTGGTGCTTTTAGCAAAATGTTGGGAAATAAAATATTTAAAGTCAGTTCAGCTTTCATATAACTTCCAGAGAGTTCTCCTCTGTATTATATATTACTGAAAAAATTCCCACAAAAAACAAATCTTTATCCCTTAGAGTTGCTTTGCCTCTATAGCATATTCCCTGCTTGAAATTATAATGTTCTGTTGTGCCATCATAGTCTGTTGCCATGGGAATCACTGTGATATCAAAAGCAGACTATTATGCCATCAGCACAGGTCCAGAAGGAAAACTGCGCTCTGTGGTAGAGGTTCGGGATGCTGCTGTAGGGGTGAGCTAACCCATGAGAAAAATGCAAGACCAAGTCCAAATGCAGCACACAAACAGGTGTAGGATATACTGTACAGGCTAAAAATGGCTGCATCTGCTATCTATATCTCCATGAAATATGAAGGAAAGCTCCAAAGGCAGACAGGTGCAGTATTTTCTGATATTTTTATTTAAACAAAATGCATGAATTGAAAATGGCAAGAATACTGCTGGCAATGACAGACTTACAAATTTGAAAATTAGAACCACCATGGATGCCCTAGAGCTTCACTCACTCTTGAGCTTTGCTGAGGGGTCAAGGTCCGAACAGAAAACAGATCCCATAAGTGATGTGGTGTCCAAAGATGTCATAACAGATTCATGAATATTTATAAGCTTGCTCTTTAATAACAATATCAACATGTGATTGAAGAATCTAAAACTGACTACAACATATAAAATAAATTGGCTACAAAAGAAAAAACAATATTCAAGATTAAAAGCCAGTGTTATTGTCAAGAGTCACATTGTGGTATTGGAAACCACTGAAGTTGGACCGAGCAAAGACCAGCTAATACCACGGAATGAGAACTGTAGGCTGGAAAAAATGTTTAGACGATATCATTTAATATGCCAAGTTAAAAATGAAATATTCTAGAATGTATGGCATTAGCCAAGCTGTGGTATTATTAAACCACAGATAATGTAAGCATATATAAAAAACAAGCAAAAAAGAACATCTATTGTGCCTCAAAAACAGGTACTATAAAAAAGTCAGCAATACAAAAAGTGCACAAGAGTGCAGAATTATAAGCCAAAAATATACACTATTACTAGTCAGTAGCTAGTTTTAGGTCATTCAGTCAGGTGTTGACATCATTACTAAACAGCAGTCTTACACATTTGCATGATGATGCTATAACATCCTTGGGCTTTGTAGTACTTAAGAGATGTGTTTGTCATTTTGACCCTGCCTGTTGACAAAGCTCAAGATTGACCAAAGCACCGGGGCATCCATGGCTGTTCAGCTTTCAGATTTGTTGTGGCTGCTAACAGTATTCTTGCCATTTTCAACTGATGCATATTGTTTAAATATCTGAGAATACTGCACCTACTGTAACTGCAATTCAATCTTTCATTCATATTACAGACACAGAAGGGGGATATAGACAGTTTCAGCCTGCGTATCCTACACCTGTTTTTCTCCTTGTGAGTCTACTGTAAATGGACTTGATCTTGTAATATGACATCAGGTTGGGAAGAGGCAATATGAGCTGATGAACCCTCAAGGAGCTGCTAACGTTTTTTATGCATATAACCTCAGCAGTAAATAATATGGATAAGAAAACAGAGCTAAAGAAAAATATAAGCTTCTTCATGTCCAGATATGATATTTTTCAAAGTTCTTCTCTGGGCCTCAGTGGCTCTTTAAATTAACAAGGCCATATTCCAACATATATGAAGAAAAGATTGATACAAATTCTAAAAGACATACTAACATACTAAAATGCCAGCAGAATAGGCCTAACAGTCTTTCGCGTCTGTTCGTTTGGTCAGCCCCCACCCTGGGAGCTGACCTTGCTGCCCCCCTCGCCTTCTCTGGCTTCTCCCTTCCCAATTCCAGATATTCTTGCTGCATTGGATTTTGCTTCCAGAACCCTTCCTGTGTACCTGTCCCACCCCCTCTTTAACCCCTCCACCATCACTGCCTCAACCAGCCCCCTAGGCAGTGCATTCCATAGCTCCACCACCTTCTCAGTGAAGTAGCACCTCCTCCTCCTTTCTCCCCTGAATATTCCTCCCTCCAGCTTCCGCCCAGGCCCTCTAGTGGCCCCCTCCTCCTTCCTTCGAAGCACCCTGACTGTTCCTCCCCTATTTACCCCCTTCATGTACCTGAAGACCTCCATCATGTCCCCCCGGTCCCTTCTCTCTTCCAATGTGTACATATTTAGCTCTTCGAACCTCTCCTCATAGGATCTGTCCTACAAGCCCCAAATCATTTTGGTTGCCCTCTTCTGGACCCTCTCCAGGAGTTTAATGTCCCTCTTTAAGTGTGGCCTCCAAAACTGCATGCAGTACTTGAGGTGCGGCCTCACCAAGCGGTTATACAGAGGGAGTATCACTTCCCTCCTCCTGGAGGTGACCCCCCTAGCGATGCATCCCAGCATCCTGTTGGCCTTGGCTGCTGCCCTCCTACAAGTCTCCGAGTTGTTCATCTTGACATCCACCACCACCCCCAGGTCCCTCTCAGCCATTGAGACTTGTAGCATCCTCCCCCCCAGGCTGTACACTTGGCCCGGGTTTCTGGCCCCCCAGGTGCAGTACCTTGCATTTCCGTGCACTGAACCTCAGCTTCCACTTTCTAGACCATCTTTCCAGAGCCTCCAGGTCCCCCTGTAGGGCCACCCTCCCCTCCTCCCCATCCACCACCATCCCCAGTTTTGAGTCTTCCACAAATAGAATCATCTCACTCCTGATACATGTCCTTATGTCAGAGACGTAGGCATTGAACAGGAGGGGCCCAAGGACCGATCCCTGTGGGACCCCACTAATGACCCTCCTTGGGGATGAGACTATCCCGCCAACTCCGACCCATCATCTGGTTCCCCACCCCCATTTCTCCCAGCTTATCCAACAGGCCCACATGAGGAACAGAGTCAAATGCCTTGCTGAAGTCTGGAAAGAGGACGTCCACTGGTCTACCCAGGTCCAAGGCACTCGTCACCCAGTCATAGAACTCCACAAGGTTTGTCTGACACGATTTCCAAGGGATGAATCCATGCTGTCTATCGTCCAGGCACCCTGACTTTTTCAGATCCCCCCTAGCCTCTTCTTGACAATGCCCTCCATCACCTTGCCCACCACCGATGTCAGGCTGGCAGGCCTGTAGTTCCCTGCCACCTCCCTTGATCCTCCCTTGTGGATAGGCACTATATGCACCACCTTCCAGTCCTGGGGCACCCACCCTGTCCTCAGTGAGACGGTGAAAAGCTCTACCAGGGGTTCGCCAGGACAACTGCAAGTTCCTTCAGCACTCTGGGATGTAATTTATCTGGCCCAGGTGCTTTCTCCATCTTAAGGGACCTGAGGGCTTCTCTCACTCTCTCTGCTGTGATTTCCACTTCAGCTACCTCTTCTCCCTGCTTAGCAATCCCCCCTCCTGCCAGTGATGCCTCCCCCTCTCCCCAGACCCGCTGATCGGTAAGGGTCCCCCCTCCTCAGTATCACTGTCTCCTCCCATGTATGATGCAGCACCCCCATTTTCCTTGGTCTTGTGCCCATCTCTCCCCTGTTTTAATCCTGCTAATCCGCCCCTTCACCCTTTGCTTTTTCCCCAATGTATCTAAAGAACCCCTTGTTCCCTCTCCTAATTCCCTGGCTAGGTTCTACTCTTTCCTTGCCTTAGCCGCCCTCACCACCCTAGTAGCCCTTCTAGCCATCAGCTCGTACTCCCCTCGATCCCTTTCACTCCTTGAGCACTTGAATTGCCTATAGGCTGCCTTCTTTCCCCGCACCACCTCCTGGACCTCCCTGGTCTACCAGCAGGGTTTTTGGGCCCTACCACATTTTTGTCTTACTCTTGCACAGGTGCTGGTAGCATCCTGTACCCCTTTCCTGATGATTTCCCACCTACTATCAGCATCCATTTCTGACCCAATCCCATCCAAATGCTCCTTAAGGATCCTTCCCATTTCCTTAAAATCCGCCCCCCTGAAGTCAGTTACCTCTGTCTTTGTGCAGCCTTCTACCCCTCCTAGGTCCAGGCAGAACCAGACCGTGGCATGGTCAATCCCAGCAAACGGGTCCCTTACCTCCAGGCCCCCAATCTAGTCACTGTCTGCCAGGACCACATCCAGTACCTACACCTTCCTGGTCGGTTCCTCCACCTGCTGAGTTAGGAACGCGTCTTGAAAGACATCCAACAACCTCTGTTCCCTGGTCGCCTAGGATGTCATAGTCTCCCAGTCTGTTCCTGGCATGTTTAAGTCCCCCAGCACCACCCTTCCCCTGCCCAGTCTGCAGTGTCTCCCAACATCTGCCACCAGACTCACCTCCAGCTCCTCTGCCAGTGCAGGGGGTCTAAAGACCACTCCTATTTTTACTCTCTTGCCCCCCCCTTGTTATCAAGGTGACACAAATTGTCTCCCCAGTTCCCTCGCCTCCTCTACTCCCCTATGCCAATGCAGTTTTGACTATCATCTGCTACCCTCCTCCCCTTCCTTCCCCCCTGTCCTTCCTGAACATAGTGTAACCCTCCAGGTTCAGGTCCCAGTCATGTGCTGTGGTGGCCCAGGTCTCAGTGGCTGCTGCCACATCCACCGCTCCCTCAGTTAGCATCGCCTGGAGCTCAGACATTTTATTGCCCAAGCTCCTGGCATTTAGCAGGACTACCTTCCACCCTTTCCCTATACTTCCATTTCCCCTGCTCGTGTTCCCATGGGGATTCTGTTTTCCCTTGGTCTGCACTTTACCAGTCAGCCTTTTTCCGCAATCCTCCAGCTCCCCAGGAGTGTGGAGACAGAGTCCTCCTTTATCGGCACCCTTCTCGACAGCCTTTTCTCCCATCCTTCCCCCTTCACAAGTTTAAACCCCACTTTTCACCAATGAACCTCACTATTTTCAACTTAAGGATTCCCCTCCCCTCTAAATTGAGATGGAGCCTATCTCTAGCATACAGCTCCTTATCCTCCCAGGTCTCCCTCCAATCTCCCATCAACTCATACCCTCTGGCCTCACACTACTCCCTGAGCCACTTGTTTATCTCCATAATCTTCCTTTTGTGTTCCCCACTAGCCCTTGGCACTGGCAGGATTTCTGAGAAGGAAACTGTGCATCCTATTTCATGACAGACCCTGGCAAGCTCCCTGACTCTTGCCTGTCTCTCTAGCTCGCTATTTCCCTCAATGTCATTTGTACTCAGCTGGACCAGTATGTCCGGGGAACCCCCACAATCCTTTGCCAGCAGATATACCTCATGCTTGTCCCTGTGCACCATTAGTCCAGGGAAGCATTTTGTTCTAACTGGCCAGGCTTCTTCCTCCCTATCTCATTTGATACCTCTGATCATAGAATCCTCGAACAGGAGCACTCTGACCACTCCTTTTCCTCCATTCCCCCCCTTCCATGTCCCTCATCCTTTCTACTGGCCCCTTCACCCAGCCGGCTCCTTGTTACCTCCCATCTGGGTGCCACATGCTGCCCCTCCTCATTTACCCTGGCCACCCTCCTCCGATCCTATGCCTCTCCTCCTCCTGAGTATCCTTCTGTACCTCACTAACTCCCCCTCACTGCTTAACTGGTCCTTCTCCCCATCCGCTCAACTGCCTGGCACTCCCTCCTTCCTGTCTCTGTTTAGTCCTCCTTGCTTGTCGTGCTTCCCTGGCCTAAACCCACAGCTCCTTTACTGTATCCTCCTTGTACTTCTGGTCCTTCTCCTGCCCTTTCCTCCCAACTGGTCCTTTTCCTGCGCTTTCTCCCTCTTTCCCCTGCCCCTCCTGCTCTGATTCACTGCTTCCCCATTTTCCTGCATTCCAGGTTCCCCCATTCCTCCTGCTATCCGGCCCCACCTCCTGCCCCCACTCCCTTTCTGTCTCTAACCACCCCTGTTTGGCTACATCACCCCTCATCCTCAAGCAGAAGAAGAGAACTGAAGCAGTTACTGAGCGTAAGGTCCGATCCACCTCCTCGTCTTGCTTCCTTCTGTCCAGCCCTGGCCATCTGCCTACTTCCCAGAGAATGTTGTCCCTCTTTTCCCCCTTTGTGAGGGTTCCCAGTTACCTGCCTGCTTCCTTGGTAGCATCCTCCTTTTGGGCCCCTTCT
Source organism: Neoceratodus forsteri (assembly GCA_016271365.2). Lineage (NCBI taxonomy): Eukaryota > Metazoa > Chordata > Ceratodontiformes > Ceratodontidae > Neoceratodus > Neoceratodus forsteri. Next base: position 2,802,896 of record JADMNL010000034.1, read on the forward strand.
GCCAGGGTCCCTATGTGACCCCTGAGTATTCTCCTGCACTCCTTTCCCTATGCCTCTGCCCCAGTGCTTGGTGCAACCCTGTCGGAGATCCCCTGCCCCCTTCCCCAACCATACCTCCCCCTTCCCCCAGCTGTCTCCTAATCCCCGCAACCTCCTCCCTAAGCTGTGCCAGCTGGTAGCACACTGGGCAACCACCGAACTTCCAAGCCCAGTCCAGTATCATGGCTGCTCCACACCCAGTGTACCCCACCACCCTCCCAAAGATGCTGGCCCTAATGACGTGTGGTGCCATCCCCCTCCAAGTAGGTTTCCTTGGGTGAGCCACCAGGTTCCCCACTAGACTAAGATACAACCCTACTGCCTAATCAGGTCACCCACTAATCCTAGATACAGTCCCACAGTAAACTGGAAACCCTGTTACTAGGTGCAGTACAACACAGTAAACTTATAAGGGAAATTAACAACTCCCTAAGCTCCTCTCTTCCAGCCTTTAAATCCAACCCTCAGCGGCTAGAAGTACATGAGCTGCACCTGCACCACTTTTTCCTCCAATTGCAGGGCAGGTGTTCCCTATAAGTAGCAGAACTCTGGGAGAGACGGTGGGTCTTGGGCCTACACCCGACTCTCAACAGAGTGTATCAGCCCTGTGTCTGCCCCTCCAAGCCCGGCAGCCAAAGAACCAGCCCCAAGCAAATCCCACCAAATAGATTTTAAATCAGAAGAAATAGGCCTCCACCAGTGCAGCTTGTTACACAGTGAAACATCCAACAAATGAGCCCACTTACAGCCACCAAACCAGTTTTCAAACTTCCAACAGCCCCCAAAACAATACCCTGCTAGCCCCTTAGAAGTAAGAAAGAAAAGAAATAACCTTCTACCAAGTAAAATCCACAAGAAACCCTGTGAAAACAACAAGAATCAGCTGCTGTCCTGGAACACAAATGATCCTGTCCCCCTACAGTTCCTTCTGAGAAGCCAAAGCAGCTAACACCACAAACCTGATTCAGCTCTGCCTCCAGTCAATTAGCTGAGTGAGAACTGGCCAGACCATTAACACCCTTCCCCCACTATGCACTGAGCTTTGCAGCTAGTGAAGTCAGCAAAAAGGAATCAAAATTCAACTCAAAGCCCCCAAAATATGTTTGCTGCCAAAGGAAACAGGTATCCAATTTAATCAGCTTTACTAACACCACATCAAAATAGGCTTGAAATTAACAGATATAGGTCTCCAATTCAAATAAACTGCCCCAAGCAAATCCCACCAACTAGGTTTTAAATCAGAAGAAATAGGCCTCCACCAGTGCAGCCTGTTACACAGTGAAACATCCAACAAATGAGTAAGGAAATTATTTGCAAAGAACTCCATTAATGCAACATTTACAGTTTGGGCTACAGTGAAAAAAGTAGGGAAATAATGTTTTAGGATTTCCAACAGTAAAACCTACCCCCACCCTTAAAATAAATCACTAGTGCAGTCTTCTTTGGGGTTGTCAACCCTTAACCTTACCCATTCTATACACTCCACAAACATACACACCCAATGGGATGAGGTTTAGAGTTGAAAACCCCAAGGAAGACAGCATCCCTGATTTGTTTTAGGGGTGGAGTCGTGTTTTAGTGTTGGAAGCCCTAAAACCTTATTTCCCTACTTTTTTCACTGTAGCCTGAACCTTAAATATTGTATTAACAAAGTTTTTTGCAATAGATATATATATATCTATATGTGTCTATGTATATATATATGTGTGTGTGTGTGTGTGTATATATATATATATATATATTAGTGGTGCGGCCGTGCCACTATATTTAGGATTATGAAGGCACTTCTATGTTAAAGTCAAAAGTTTGGGTGTTAATAACTCTGGATCTGTTAAATGGATTTGCCTGAAATTTAGTTTGCACAGTGGGGCACGGTAGATCTCTTGATTTGCCAAATTTTGTTTCAGTCTGACTTATGGTCTTTGAGCACGAAAACTCTGAAAAATGCAAAATTATCCAGTTTTGGAGGCAGTTTGGGGGATTTTGTCTGTGGCCCTGCACGGCCACTGTGTGGTGTGCTGCTCTGCAAGATGGCTCATCTGAAAGAGCTTGGCTGGCTAAATACGCCGCTTTTCATTTGGTGAAAAAATATTACGGCATTCAAAAGTTATCTCACTTTTAAGCTCCCACTATAAGTCAATGGGAACATTTATATGGTTGCTTTGCGAACAAAGAATAGGGTTCTGGCCATCTGATCCCGAATGGCGATCAAAGAATTTGCAGCCTCGCGGTCAAAGAATCTTTGCCCATGAGAATTCTTTGATCGTGAGGTCCGCCATCTTGTTTTGGCATGTCTGATAATAAAAAATCAAATATCTCGGCTCAGGGATCACTCCTGAATTAAAACTTGGATGGGTTTTACTCAGGGGGCTTGATGTATTGACCTATGCCTTTGGTTTGATGTAAAATGGTCTAAAATAGTTATAATGTTTTAAAATCTTTGATCTCGGCTCACTAACGATCTTTGATTGCTAGCCTACAAATTCTTTGATCGCGAGATTCTTTGATGGTGATCTTGCATCAAAGGTAAAAATACTTTTTTCTCAGCTTGGGGTGGCCTAGGAACACAAATGAGGCTTGGTTTTGCTCAGGGGGCTTCGTTCTATCGAGGCATGGTGGTGGTTCCATGTAATTCTGCCTAAAATGTAAGTTACAGCATTTTCTATTATTTGATCATGAGCCTGCAAATTATTTGATAGTGAGATTCTTTGATCGCCATCTTTGATCGTGAGATAGGGACAAGATGGCCAGATTTTATAATGCATTAGGGCAATTTCATCAATTTTTAAGTTTAAATATCTTGGAAATGGTTTGGTCTTTTCACTTGAAATGTGGAGGGTGTTCTCGGCATGTCCTGTAGATGTGAATTACTGTGTTTATGTGTTGGAGAATTTTTTTTTTTTTGCAGAGATATTGCATGATGAAATTTACATGTTGCGGACAGTGTTTTGCATTGTGCTGGTGGCTTGAAATTGATAGGGTACCTAGCCTTAGTGTCATGGATGTAGTTTTCAGTCATTGTGCCTGTAAAATGTTAACAGGTGTGGAATTCTGCAACTCTGACAAATGAAAATGTCAAACTTTAACATGTTATATCTTAGACATGGTTTGTTCTTTTGTACTGAAATTTGGAGGGTGTTCTCAGCATGTCCTGTAGATGCCCAGCAGTGTCAGTGGCTCAGTAGGTAGCACACTCGCCTCTGTGGCCGGGAGATCAGAGGGCTGTGGGTTCAGTTCCCACATCTGGCACTTGGGTTAATATCCTAATACTGACACTGTAGTGCAGCATGAGAGGGGTGCTTCACTTCTGAGGTGCTGTCTTTCAGATGAAACGTTAAACCGAGGTCCCATCTGCCTGGATTGGTGGTAGTTCAGGTGGATGTTAAAGATCCCATGGCACTTATCGAAAAGAGTAGGGGAATTTCCCTGATGTCCTGGCCAAATTTCCCTCATTCACTAAAAAATACCACCAACAGCTTAATCTGGTTCAAGGTCAGTTGGCATTCATCTGTATTCCCTCCCCTCCAATGGGTCATGCCTGAAAATAGGCAGGATTTGTCTAGTGCACTTACCTGGTCAACAAAAGCTAAATAAATTTAAAAAAAAATGTGAATTACCAAAATTTGGAGGGTGTTGATGGTACACACACATTTAAAAGCTGGTGGGAGTGCAGGGCCCGAAGGGTCCGCACTCCTACCAAGTTCCGTAGGTTGGTGGGAATGCAGGGTCCAAAGGGTCCATGCTCTCATCAACTTCTGCAGGTTGGTGGAAGCATAGGGCCCAAAGGGCTCGCACTCCCACCAACTTGCACAAGTTCTTACTTTTCTATTCTTTCTCAAAACGTAAGGACCTTCTATGAAAAAAACTGTGTTAATGCATCATTTAGGGTTAAAGCACAAAAGTCAGGAAATGAAAAATCTTTAGGGTTGCCCTTCCCCACCGGACGTGCCAATCATCCCAAGATTGACAAATGACGGGGTGTGTCATTGGGGTCGTGAGACCCTAAATGTCACCCCATTCTTTTTTGCTATTCCTTGTCAATATGGTTACACATGGAATGGGTGACATTTAGGACTCACGATCCCAATGACACACCCCGTCATTTGTCAATCTTGTGATAATTAGTGGGAGGGACAACTAAAGATTTTTCATTTCTTGACTTTTTGTGCTTTAACCCTAAATGATGCATTAACACAATTTTTTGGCATAGAATATTTATATATATATATATATATATATATATATACACACACACACACACATACAGTATTTTCACAATAGTGGTGAGTGTAAGTTTATAGTGCCCCTCCACACTATTACCAACAGAGCATCTTTCTCACCAAAGGATTTATCTTGTATCAAGGGGCAGTGTTTACTTATAACTCCTTGTTTTGTAGTATATGTGATGGAGCACTGCAATAGCTCCCAGTCCTGGACTACTTTAGCTGCTTCAGCTCTGACAAGATACATCTCATGTAGGAGGAAAATGTCACACTTAAGGGACTTTGGGCATGCCAGTATTTTGTTCTGCCTCTTAATAGGGTGCTTGATACTCTGTACATTCCATGAAAAGTACTTTAGGTCTGCCATACCCAGGAGTAACCTAAGCACTGAAACCCCTACTAATGAAATCCCATACCTGTAATTTATTTATTTATTTACTGATTCAGAAAAGGTCTTTGAGCGCAAGCTCTTTTACAAAGTTTCGGCACCATAGATTGCAAAACAAAGTACAATAGGAGAAAGCAAAGGTACATTACAATGAATGAATTATAGAGCTTGGATTCAGAACTTACAGAATAACTCAAATCATAGGTACAAGTTAAAATAACAAGAAAAACACTGTATGGGGGGGATAAGCAGCCACAAAGTGCCTTGTCAGTAGTTCAGGCGGATGGGGATAGCTGGCAGTGGGGTGAAGAAAGGAGATACAAGAGTCAGGTATGTACTGCAGTGGAGGTGAAGGTTGGGGGAAGAAGGGCAATAAGGTACAGGGAGAAATGGTGGGGTGAGGGGAGGCTGAGTGGAGAAGACATGCTAGAGTAACTGGTGGGGTGTGAGGGGCATGGTCAGGCAGCCTGCATTACTAATGACAGTAAGGAAACTCACGGGACTGTGAGTTGGGGGAGGGAGGGTGGTGGGTGCCAAAAGAGCATGATGCAAACTGATTGCTGAGGCAAGTCATGAGACGGGACAGAGGGAGGGGTAGTCACAAATGAGAATACAATCTTGGGAATATCACCCAACGAACCAGGAGAAAGGTCCAAGAAGAGCCTGAATAGAACAAAATACTGAGAACAGGGGCAAAAGGCAACACACTCAGCCAAAAAAGGAGTTCAGAAGAGTAATACAGTACCTGGAAAGGTACACAAAATTAGGAGTTAGAAATTTCTAATCCAACAATGCCCTCCTGTGGATCAACAGTAAACTCCATACAGGCATATAAAAACATTGTACAGTAGTTCTGAAAAGTGGAATGCAGAACATGGGAGGACAGGAATAAATTACTCTAACCCCCTTAGTCCCCACTTTTATAGCACTGCTCACTGTATCAATGAGCTGGACAATCCAAATATGAGCAGTCCAGCTGTGTAACTCTTGCAGAGCATGAGAGAGAAAAAACATATATCAGGCATACTTGACCCTAGTAATATGGCTAAGACTTAGAAATAGAATAATTACACATTTACAAACCTTAAAGCAATCGTTCAACTTGAGTGACAAGTATTATGTACCAGAGGTCAGAATGAGACCACAGCAGGGTTGCCAGGCACAGCAAACTGACAAAGGTACCTGAAGCCTTCAGTAGGTCACCCTGTGAACCTGGCCACGGCCACTGTGAAATGTCCCACAACCTTGCAGTGAGTATTTACAGTGAAATGGCAAAATAAAGTGTGTCCTTTTACCATGTAGTTGAGGTCTGGAGAATCGCCGGTGCTTCCATAGCAGCGCTAGGGTGTGGGATACTGAGAAAGGTCATACTTCCGGGAGACAGGGGGACAAAGTCTCCATATTTGGACGCAGATTGACTTGTTTGGATTTGACATACTAAAAGCAGTTGTAGTGATACCTCCCCAGTCAATAAGCTGTCCATGTCCCCTCTTATTTCACCAGAGGAGGAGGGATAACCCAGGCCAAGGTAAGGTTCACACTGGAGGCTCTCAAATCATTGAAGGTAGAAACTGCACCCATAAATGACATGGAACATACAGTGGTGTCAGGAGACCACACTTCTTTCATGTTATCCCCTCTATATTTGATCTTCCCAGTTTGAATCCCTGAATTGTATACACTTGTAATGAACTAAAGAGAAGTTGTTAGAAGAAACAACAAGAACCACTGTCAGTCCACTTGTGCAGCTAGAGGCTTGTCATTCATAATGCTGACAACCTGATCTTGGGAATGAGACAGTGTCTTCTGAGGCCTGCCAGAGAGAGGAGAACTGAGCATCACACAGGATGTTCCCATCTGATGAGGTGGGAGCGAAGGTAATGTTCTCTATCACTGTACTGCTACATGGGTGACTGCAGGTGGCAGTGTGGTTGTAGAGCCAGAGAAAGGGAGGAACACCGCTGACATCAGTTTTTGGGTATGCACCGCATGCATACACCCATGATGTCATAGCACCTGACATCCCTAAGAGTTTCAGGAAGAACAAAGGAAAAGCATCCAATGATAAGAAGATGACTGACCCAGTATGCTTCAACCCCAAGCAGCCTGCCTGTCATCTTCCAGCAGCTGTAAACTCAAAAATTCTCTGCCACCTCCAGATCCCCTGCAAGGCAGGGGGTTTGCTAAGGGACTGTCCCACTTCCTGGGACTAAGGTGCTGGGAGGGAAGAGCTAAGGTGAGGGGTGTTGGGTTAAACGGTCACACTGAAACAGGAAGGGGATGGATGAGTTGAGAAACATAAATAAAAAGTATAAAAAAAAAAAACAATTTGAACCCATAAGGGCAGGTGAACAAGACATCCTGTAGCCTGTGGAAGCTGCTGATATACTCATCAGTAGAGATGCAACAAATTAAAATTTCACCGGCACAGTTGGTGGGAAGCTGGGAGCTTTGCGTTACCTGTAGTGGGTGAAGATTCTGACTTCTCAACCAACTTTGTGCAGTGAAGTTCTTTTTTTAAATTATCTTTTTTGAAGTGTATGCCACTGGATAGGGTGGGGATTGATACATAATTTTGGTTTCAGGGTGACTGACTGGGGTGACAACCAGATGTTTTTTAGTGCACTATTAGCCACTGCCAAACCATTTAAATTACAAATTGTAGTGAAAAAGAAATAATGTGACCCACTTGGATTTGAACCCAGGCCCCCAGAATACCATTCTGGTGTTCTTAACCACTAAGCTATGGCTCATATGGCTGTGCCTGTGCATTCCCTTGGACACATTTTCTTTCTTGGGTGATGTGCAATCCTGCAACTAGAAACAATTTTTTTTTTTCAATTGTTTAACCAGATGAGACACTAAGCTGAAAGCTTGTTTACAGGTGCAACCTGGGAGCACAGGGAAGTTAAGTGACTTGCTCAGGGTCACACAGTATGCAAGTGGGAACTGTGGGATTCAAACACAGGTCTCCAGATTTGCAGCTCAGGGCCTTAAACCATTGCGCTATACTGCCTCCAAACAAAGAAACAGTGATGACAACCAGATGTTTTTTCTAATTTCAGTATTAGTCACTACTAAGCAATTTTTAAGTCACAAATTAAAGTAAGAAATAGTGTGACCTGCATTTGAACCCAGGCCCCCAGGATACCATCCCAGTGCTCTTAACTACTAAGTTAGGGCTTCCATGGCTTGGTCTGTGTTCTCTCTGGACATGCATTCTTTCTCTGGTGTTGCACGATCCTGCAACTAGGAACAAAGATGACAACCAGATATTTTTTAGTGCAGTATAAGCCATTTAAACCACAAATTGTAGTGAGAAAGAAATACTGTGACCCACTGTGATTTGAACCCAGACCCCCAGAATACCATCCCAGTGCTCTTAACCACTAAGTTATGGCTCACATGGCTTGGTCTGTGTTCTCCCTGGACATGCATTCTTTCTCTGGTGTAGCACAATCCTGCAACTAGGAATAAAGATGACTGGGGTGGGGAGACTTGTGAGGTTATGAGATATGCAGTGGGCTAAGGGATTTACTACTATTATTCATGTTTTCTGTAACCTCGCCTAGACTAGGAAAGAGGAGGAGGAACATGGGTGCTACAGGGTGACTGATACCTATTTTTAAAGGTTTGAGTGATGGGAAAGGGTGGGGCCATGGGTGAACAGTGGGTGGGGGTTGCATACATTTTAAAATGTTTTTTTTTTTTTTTTCAATTAACAACCTTCATGGTAGTTCTTCATCAATGACAAGATACTTCTCTAGCAAGAACTATGCATAGTGGAATTTAGCTAGAACATTCACCAGCAACATGCTACTATTCATAGACTTTACTGGGTGGTGCAGATGCATCACTGGTTGAACAACTGTGCAAGTTGAAACTGCACTACCCAAACTCAGGAAACTTTGCACAGATTTTCACATAGTGTAGTTTCCCAACATCACACATCTCTACTTAGCAGCACAACAAAGTCCTGGAGTGTTGTGCAGAATGTCTGATGCCAAGGCTATTCTCTGGAAGGTGTCTTGTGCCTGGGTTAATTCCAGTGTTCATTGAAGTCATCCCCCGATATGTCAGCCCAGCTTGTTTTTGTAGAAAACTCCTCTCCCAATGAAAATAGCTGTGCTACTTCAGCGGGGACATTTGGAGTATTGTTGATCTTCAGTGGGCATTCTGATAATTATCCCACCGACGATGTGTGGTTCAGATCCTGGAGTGGCTACCCCATCAGGAGCTGACTGTTGAGAGCCACAGCTGTAGCTTCTCTGTTAAAGAGGGGATTACAAGGCACATGAAAGGTGCTTTTTATCATTTAGTCTAAACTGTTTCAGCTTAACGGTATTCTGTCTTTCTATAGATTGCTCCTGTCTGGTCTTGGACGGCAGACCAGGTTGATCTCTGCTATTTATTTCATTTTTGATAGTCAGGTAATTACACTAGACAAATTGATTGTCCAGTTTCATGCATGCCTGACTATAAAATATGGAACAATATATAAAGTTTACTGAACATACAATGGACTGTATTCTAACATGCTGTTAATTTCCATTCATGAGGTGGTGGGACTTTCATCACTCACTCATGGCTTTACCACTCTTGAGTTATGGTCCCACCTCCTCATTCATGGAAATAAATGGCATATTTAAACCAAGGCCATTGCATTTCCTCTACTTTTTGGATGCTAGGACCTATTTATATTGGCCTGCATGATGCATTTGGGGTGTATACCTGCATGAGCAGCAGATCTATAAACATCCAAATATTTTGAACATTTTCACACAATGTAATAGATAATTAAACTGTGAAATTATGATCTCCTGTAACGTACAATTAGCTTGACCCACTATCTCCTTATTTAGCTGTTTCTAAGATTCTTCCAAGACAGTCTGCATATAAATGATCAGTTCTCTAGCTCCAAAGGTGGCTAAGTTGTAAGTAAAGAAATATTGTGAGACATGTTCACAAAAAATATATGTTTTCAGATTCTGAGCCCCTGTAAGTGTCATGCCCCTCATCCTAGTTGTCATGAAATTTGGCAGCCTTTTCTGATGCCTTACAAACAGTAAGATGCCAAATTCAGGTCGCTGGCTATAATAATGACTGAGTCATGAGGCTGAACAATCAAATCATTTTAAGGGCCACAGCAGCAGGGGAAGGCCACCAGTATCCTGGATCCAGAAGTACAGTACAGTTGCCCCACACAAGTAATCCTAAAAGCATAACTCATTTTCTTTTTCAAATGACATTTCTTTGATCTTATGATTAGCTTCCCCTTTCCATGACATCAAAGCATCTTTTATGACTTTGCACTAAAACGTCACAAACTGCTCTTCTTCCTCTAAGCATTATAAAAGTTTATGATCTATCTTGGCAGTTAGGTATCTTCTAGGCTGTAATTAGCTTCTGGCCTTCCAAGTAACACCTTGTATCTAAAAGCTGTGTGTGTGTGTGTGTGTGTGTGTGTGTGTGTGTGTGTGTGTGTGTGTGTGTGTGTGTGTCATACTCACATGCTGTTTCAGCATTTCTCATGAGAGACAGTCCATAACACATCTTTATATTACAAAAAATCATACAGCACTCAGAGCTGGCTGTCACAGAACTCTTTGTGGAATGTTCTTCTGACCCACCACTCCCACCCTTCCAGAGCCCACCATGGTCCAGCTTGTCTCCTTTCTAGGCACCTTCTGAGGTAACACACCTAAGGTAGCACCTCTTAGAGTGCAGTACTTTACTGTTTATGCATTGTGCAGCTGTACTGGGATTGAACTCAGGAGCCAGTGAGGTGGCTAGTCTAGGAGTACATGCTGCCACTGGTAGGTCTTCCAAGGGGGGAAGTGAAACAGCACATTATGGTGTCACAGTGGATCCTGGTGGTGGGCCAGGTAGCTTGCTCTCCCAGCAGGAGCATACTGTGTGCATATGAGTTGTCCCATAGTGGACAATGACATCCAGCTGTCCCACGCAAGTTGTGCATGCTGCCAGGGTAGGGGAAGGCTTGGGAGAAAAACTGGTGGACAAAGACCCTTGTACCCTGCAGGCCACACACTGATGACCATAGATCCTGTCTCTCCCTACCATAAATACATTTAAACAATTACTCATGTGTAGCATATTATGATTAGAACTGGCTTGTATTTTTTTTTTAATATATATACATATACTGTACATAAGGGCATATGCAATTTGTTCTGTTTCAAATGAGTCATTTATCTATCTGCCTTAACTTTGACTTTTTTTGATCTCATGAGTGGCAGCGCAAAGCATAACCATGTGTTCAGTCGCCGAGATCAAAGTCAACAAATGCAGCCACATGTATTTATTTATTTGATTTTACAATTTTTGGCTGGGAAAGGAAAACTCTTTTTCACATGCATCCTGGGAGCACAGGGCAGTTATGTAACTTGCTGAGGGTCACACACTATGCAACTGGAGGTTGTGGGTATGAAACCATGGTCTTCTGGATGTACCAAGCTTGTTCACAGCTCATTTGTCTAACCTCTAACCTATACTACCAAATGGGTTATTTGACAATATGGAGTAAAAGGAAAAGAACCACTACACTGCAGATATGGTGCAGAAGTTTTTATTGTAGTTTCTTAAAATAAATTTGTCTCATAGGAAATTGCCAACAGTTTCATGGCCAGTAGTTTTTCAAGCACAGTGTTTTAATTCTTGAAGCAGAACAGTATCTCTGCTTAAATAGCATCCACTGCTGTCAAGCTGTCAATACCTCCTTTCTGCTGATGAAAATCATGATGGGCAACACTATCTGTAGTGAAGCGGTTCTGTACCTTTCCTTCCGCTTGTTCATTTGCCCTTACGGAAGCAGTGCCTACATTTAAAATACACAAATGAACTGTGTCTTCCTTGGCCCTTCCCCTGGTTTTGCTTATTTGAAATTATGAAACAGGTAGGGAAAATATTACATCCTGATTGGTCAGAAGCCCTGCATTGGGAGACCACTACCTATGGTGAAAACAAAGAGATGAAGGCAATCACCATGTAGTTAAAAAAGAAACCAGGGCACAAGGCACTGACATTTTTTACATTTAAATAGCTGCAGTTTTTTCTCTCAGTAAATAAAAAAAACAGCAATTACCATCAGTTATAAACAAATATTAACAACGTAGAACTCATTTCTATTTCTTTCAGTCATCTTTTTTTGTTTCTTGACCTTTGGGATTCATTTTTTTGTTTTCCCATTTCCCTTGAGTGCCCCCCTCTCAGCTGCCTACGCATTGGCTCACTAAGCCACCATGCATGCCCAACACGTAACCCAATCCTTCACTGGGTCTCTCAGCTCCCATTAGCTCAGCCTCCTACTCAACAACACGTTGCAGCATGTGTTGTAATTTACGACAGAAAAATGTCCTTTTTTTAACATTCATGCATCCCTTTTCTTTAATGCAGTCTGCACCCAGACGCAGTTTGAGCACTAATGACATTGGAAGCACAACTCCACGCAGTAGCAACATGGCTAGTGTGCATAAAAAGGCATATGTAAATACACCCGCGCTGACGAACCCAAGCTAGCTCACATTTACATACACACACACACACACACACTCTGCACAACACTACTTAGGAAAAATGCTCAGAAAAAGGAGTCTTCAAAAAAATGATCACAGATTCTACACATTACATGAGAGGAACACACACATATCCAACAGTGCCCCCTAGCACAAGCCATTGGTGGATGGAATATTTTACATGCTTTTGATACGTTTGGATTTTTTTTATATGTGTTTAGATTTCTTTTTATGTTTTAAACCTTATTTTCATATTATTTTAGTAGTTACTGATTTTATAAGTACAAAAAAGACAACTCCAGGGTGTTGGTAGTTGTGCCACAACCACATTTTCAGTGGCAGAGGGCTCTGTGCTGCTTACTGCACCCCAGACATGCGGTTATGCAATAGTGTTTGGTTGACAGATGTGTGTATTTTATTTGTGTGTTGTTTTGAATATTTTCAAATATTTTACCATCCATTGGGCTGCAGTTGTGTTATATTGATTTGTGCTGACTTGGTGAGACTCAGATGTTACCTGATTGACCCACATAGGGCAGTAAATATTATGGAGATTGGTCCAGTTCAGTTATGGATGTGTCTTTTTTTGAAAGTGTGTATGCACAAGCTCATTGTACCGCAAGATTTCCTTGTGTCAACGTCATCTGCATGTGCTTTTCTGACTGGATATGAAACTGTATCATGAGCTTGTCAGCCAACATTTGTACAATGGCATTTCCTGAAGATTCCAGCTGGCTTATGGAATACTACCACCCCCCAAACACACACATAATGCAACCACCAGGATCCTCCACCAGATGTGTCTGTGCAATGTATTTTGTATCCCATGTCCCCTTCCCCTGGGTCACACCTGGAAATGAGCTGTACTCAGTGTGCATTTCCCAGTCACCAATTTTCAATTAAATAAAATAAATACATAACTTACCTTGCTGAATGTGTTCACCATGTGGTCAAAAAATGAGGGTTCATATATGGCCACCTTCGTTGGATGTTTTCTTCCTCTTAAGCAAGCTGGAGTCCAGGATTCACATGACAGATGGATCTTATTTGTTTTTATTTTACTATATTTTTTTTATTTCAATTTATGCCAAATTCTTTTTATTTTAGGGTTTTTTTTCTTTTCATTGGGCTGCCAGAATGTCGATTACAAGTTCTCTGAAGATCTGAACATTTCAGAACTTCACTGGATTATAATCTTAGAGAAGCTGATTTTGATTTGTGTGAGGGTTTTGAATTGTGACATTTGTTTTGGGTGGAGCCTTTGGGCTTTTCTTTGTATTACAAAACATTTTGCTATTTCTTTCATGGATGCAAGGAAGAGTACAGTCAAGAGAAGTGATTTTGAAGCATGAAGGTCAATACAACATTTTGTAACACAGAAAATAAGTTTTGATGTTGAAATTGCTGTCAGGAATACCCTTTAGAAAATGGTTAGTGATGTTCATTGACTATCCCTCTGTCTAAGGGCACTTACAATAAATGCTGCCTTTTTTTGAAAATTCCAGCTAGAATATTAATGGGTGATGGGACTGGACTGATGTGACTTGTCATGGTTTCAGATGAACTGCTTGACAATGCAGTCATCAGTGACATGTCTACCATGTACATAAAAGTTGCTGTCATGTTACCTAATCAAATAATTAATTTATTTTCAAGTTTCACTGTTTTGCAGTTGATAGTAAACTAATGATTTTCTACTTGCTTTTACTCTACCTACTGAACACATATACATCATTTAGAAAATCATTGTGCAATATGTTGTATTTTTTTTTTACCTTCACTGCATTGGCCACTGGGTGCAGTGAGTCCTAATGCCCCACAGTAATGTCCAGCGGTACAGAGGAGACACATAGAACTATTGTGCAATCCCACAGCACTGGAAAAGGTCCCAAGTGGACACAGAGTTGGCTCTTGTGATGCAGCATCTAGAATATAAGAAAACAAACAGAAAATGTGTTGTGTAAGTCCCTCACTGAATATTTATTTTTATTTGTTTCAAATTCAATGACAGGGAAAGTTCCCATGAACTGAAGTGCATTTCCAGGTGTGTCCCGGGGAGAGGGAACAGGGACAGTTACAAAAAGAAAAATCATCTGTAACAAAGGTCTGCAACATGAGGCTCGGGAGGTTCACACTCTGCTCTTTGTGTTCCTGTTGTTCAGCAGTTCCTTACCCCTCCGAGGTCCAACACTTCTGGCTTTTAGCATCATGGCTACTGTGCTCAATAATAAAGGGATTTGGGACACTGAATGCTGTCGTTTTGAAAAGTTGTTTATGAAGGGCCACCTTTTAAAGGTCATGTACCTGAAACATCATATACCAACTAATGTGCATGATGCTGGGACAATCAAAGGTAGTAAAAGAGAAGCTATTGACACTGCAGTGCCCCCCCATATTTTAAGTCTGTATCATTATTACCAGCTGTGTTGTACACCTTGGCCAGTAGGAGGTGAGCCAACCAATGTTCAAAAGCTTGCTGAAAAACTATTTGATGGCTCTATGGTAAGGATTGTTGTTTACCAAGTTGGGGGCCCAGGTTAGTGCCAAAGCTGCCCTAAGGCTCCACACATCAACTGGTAAAGTCAATAAGAATCAACTTTGGATGCCTTCTGACTCTATACACGGGGAGGGATAATGCTGACAGGGATTTGCAGCGCATGACATTGATTGCCAGATGTCTGCAGGGCTTGTGATGCCTACCGCCTGATGCAGATGCACCAGACATCCAGTTAGGCCTAATGGATGGGCATTCCCAGCCACACTTGCCTAAGACAATTGTGCTCCAAGTGTGAAGGACAGATTTGAAACAAAGGTAGGAATATATAGCAGGACTGGCTGGTATGATGAAATCTTACCATCCACCACACAGGATTGTCCAGCCAATTCTTTTGTTATTCTTCCTTGTCCCTTAACAGATGCTGAGCATTCTGTATACTTTACTGGGATATCCCCATATACTAAACATTGATAATGATTGCAGTGAAAGATGATTAGTGCAGCCAGTCATGTGGGATCAATGCAGTGCCTCAGAGATCAGTGCTGGTACTGGTCCTCTTTAATGTCTTTATAAGTACCATTTCAGAGGAGCTGAAATGGAAGATCTGCCTCTTTGCAGGTGACACCACAATCTCCAATAAGGTGAACATTCTGCAGGGACGTGGAAAGGATGAACAGACACCTGAGAAAACTAGAGCAGTGGTCAAGGACATGGCAGCTGGGTTTTGGTATGAACAAGAACAAAGAAATGCACTTAGGTCACAGAAACCCAGGGACAGAGTACAAAAATGGGTGGAGTGGTATTAATGGCTACCAAGAAGGAAAGAGAACTTTGGGCAACCATAGCTTATGATCTAAAGGTGGCCAGGCAGTGTGATAAGGCAGTCGGGAGGGCTAGTTGGATGCTGGGGTGCATAGGGATGGGTATCACCAACAGACAGAGGGAGGTGGTGTTGCCTCTATATGGATTCCACCTAGAATACTGTGTCCAATTCTGGACACCTCATCTCCAGAAAGACAGAGACAGAGTGGAGGTGATCCAGAGGAGGGCAACTGAAATGGTGCAGGGTCTGCAGCAAAAGCCCTTCAAGGAGAGACTAAAGGACCTCAATATATACACCCTGGAAGACAGAAGGCAGAGGGAAATATGATAGAGACCTTTAAATACCTCACAGGATAAATAAGATACAGGAGGGAAGAATATTTGAGGAAAAAAGATGCTCACGAACAACGGGACATGCTACAAAGCTGGAGGGAGGTAGATTCAAAAGAGATGTGAGGAAGTACTTCTTCACAGAAGGATTGGTGAATTCCTGGAACAGCTTTCCAGCAGAGGTGATGGGGTGAAAACAGTGGTGGGGTTCAAGAATGCATGGGACAGAGACAAGGGTGGAAGTGGAAGGAAGGGGGAGGGAGAAAGTGCTATAGGTTACATACTGTCTGCAGTAATAATGTAGGTAGGGAAAAATGGACAGACTGGGTGGGCCAAGCGTTCTTTATCTGCCATTAAATTTTATGTTTCCATGGATCATCAGTTGGGATCTAGCCCCACACCAGTTGTCTCAATGTTAGCGTGAGTGTGAGTGTGTGTGGAGTGAGGTGGGGGAACAACAGTTACTTCAATTTTCTGTGCAATGGTTGGAGCCTGAGAAAGGCAGAGAGGTTCCTTTAGTGGGATAGAAGACTATGGAGATGGAAGGAGAACTGAGTCAAAACATGCAAAGTTATACAACTGCAAGAAATACAGTTTTAAGAAGTGTATCCCACTTTCTTAACATGGCATTGGTACTGATGAAATTAGCTGTACAGTTTATGATAAAATGGTACATCCTGCAAAGAAGAAAGAAATAGTAGTTGAGAACAAAACATTTCTAGTAGACGTGGGTGATTTTGGTTTCAACAGGGATGGGCATATGTTCCATATGATTTGCAGGGAAGTCTTTACAAGAGATAAGGGGTCAAATTTCCTAATGACTGAGATTATTTCAAGCCCTGTGTGAGTCAGAGACATGGTGTACCAGACTTGCAACAATCTAAAGGGATTTTCTGTCCCTTGCAGCAATTAATGCTTGCAAGACCATCTTTTTGTAGTCTAGCTTGCATCCATAATGGGGACTATTTTAACTGACCTTGCATCCAAGATTTGGCACAAGTCGGTGTAAAGTAGGAAACATTTCATAACTGAAACTCCCAATTGGCAAACTGGGTGCAGTTATGTCAGAATTAGGCGCAGCTGAGGCAATGAAAGTATTTGACACAGGGCCTGATGTAATCCCTGCACCACCCTTTGAAAATCTGGCTCCAGAAGTTGACCTCCAAGGCCATGTCAAAATAAAACAGTCTACATATGCCAGAAAATAAGAGAGAGGCATGCAAAATACCATTTTGTACACTTGAAAATAAACTGCACCAAGAAGATCTGGCATAGACTTTATTGCATGCATCTATCCAGCTTCCTCAGAGCCCTGCAGTTGCTTTGTATAGGTATGATCCTGAAGCAAATGGTTTGATACCTTTTATTGGACCAACATAGATGTTACAAAAAGAAAACAGCATCTACATTTTCGAACCAAGCAAATCCTTCCTCAGAGACTTATATTAATAGTTAAATCCAATGAAGGACTTGTTTGGTCCAAAGGTTTAGACATTGTTTTCTTTTTGTAACATCTATGTTGGTCCAATCATATCAATCATTACTCTGAATCTGATCTCTAAAGAATCAATCGACAACTAATCTATTTCTGTTTGTACAGGCAAACATTTCACAGACAGAGTGGTTACAAAGGATGCTGTATTTGAAATGGACCTATACTTGTTTGCAGACTTCAAGGAACACAGCAGAAGTTTACTGTATGCTAGACTTAATAAAGACTTTTCTTGAACACAACACCATGAGACACTATGCAGAGAACATTTTGTGAAATAAGGATTTTTATCTGTGTTTATGATATTAGGTCTACTTGCTATGTTTTTCTTGTGGTTGATAAATCCATATATGACATTGAGAATTGTGCATGAGCAACCATACACAACAATGCCATTCTTCAATTGAGTTACCTAGAAAGCAGAATGTCAGGGAATCCAAGAGAGAAAGAGTACCAGTTCAGGCTGAGAGCCCAGTATGTTCAGAACCTGAGGGCTGTTGTGATGATGAAGAAGATGAGTTCAGACCTCTAAAGATCTGCATAACCAGTGAGTGTAGCCCCATGGGGGTCCATCTTGCTTTGTATTCTTGTGTTGAAGTGAATAAAAGCCCCACTTTAGAATCCCACTCCTGGTTTGGACAGTCTCAGTTCTTGCTTCCCATGTCCAGAATCACTTGGGTGCCCCTGTCCAGAAGTACAAACCTAGCCCTGATGCCAAGTGAATGTTTTCTCCCTGAACCCTGGCTCACCAGGTAATGGGTTACAAAAATGGAAGCACCTTGTGCTTAATAACTACAAACCCTAAACCCACACCTTGGTTATAAATTGGAGGCACTGCTGAGGATTTGAGTTTGGAATCTAGGGAGAACAAGAAAGATTTGCTCAGATTAGGGCTAGCATTTTGGCTGTCTGGCAGTAGGTAGCCCAAAAAGTGGAAGCATTGCCACCTAAATATCCCACTGTGTGCTGCTGTTCATGTGCAGCTGTAATTGTGCCACCAGTTTACCAAGGAGCAGTAAAGCCTGAGAGTGTATGCCCCTTGTTCTGCATCAAAGTTATAACATTTGCCAGCTTTTTAAAGTAATGTGTGACAAGAAAAGTGTGGAAAGCTGTGGGAAACAAACAGAGATTTGTGCCCTAGACATTGGAATTGCTTGTTGTATGGACAAAGAGAGTTGCTGAGTGAAATGCCATTAAAAATGGTCGAAATGGTGCTGCCACCAAGGAGCTACAGTTGTAAAAAAAAAAAGTGTGGTTTGCAGTTTAAATTTTGCCTGCTCGACGATTGCCGTGGAGGAGAAGAGCACGAGAAGAAAGAGGCTCATTTGCATGGCATTGAGTGATTGTTGAGACTGCAATCAGTCCCGCTCCCAAGCCAGCTCACTGCACAGTGTTCGAGAGGGGGAGAGAGAGTAGTTTGTGAACTGGCTTGCCAGGAGGAGCATCACGGTGATTGAAAACGTTATAAAAGTAGTAAAATCTGACTTTTCCATTTAAAATCGCTCTCAACCCGCATTTCAATTCATCTGAGAAGAGAGTGAGGTGTTCAGAGGGACAATTGGCAGGACTGCCGGCCCGCTTCATTCCAGAGGCCTCCAAGACCGGCTGTAGGCTGAATTTTTCCACCGCAATAACCAGCTACTGATTAAGTGAGTACCAACCTAAAAAGCAACTCAAACTGTGTGTGATTTCAACTAAAGCCAGCTGAATCTGTGTGTAGCAGTGCGATCATTTTGCAAAGAAGGACTGTGTCATAATTGTGGGTTCAGCAACAGTATAATTTTCAAAGCCATGTGAGAGACTGTAGGTTATATGAAAGATGCAACAAGAAATACAGGCAATCCTGTGCAATGAAATACTGTGGCTTTAGGGACTTTTAAGCAAGAACAGTGAGTTACAGCAAGTAAAAAGTCCAGTAAAAACCATATAAATGTGCTAAGAGAACAGACAGTGCAGTTTAAACAGTTTGAGTGAACTTTATCAGTAGAGTGTGTAAATTGGATGCGCAGTGGCTTGAGTCAGAAACAGAACGTTGATGTGCAGGAGTGTAGCCACCACAATTACGGGGTAGGGGTAGTAAAGTAAACACAGCAGCAGGGGATCCATTTTATAAAAGTTTTTCCAACAGAGCGGGACTTGAGATAACAGTGAGCTTTTATTTTTCTCTGCAGTCATGGCTTCAGGATCAGCCCGGGCTATGATAGTAGAAGTTAACAGACTGAAAGATATTGAGAGATGTTACTATGGGGGACGTTTTCCTCCTCATGTGGCCATACCTGGATATCCAGTAAGAGTGCGCATAATGTGCTTAAAGGCTGGAAGGGACATCTTCATGGTTCCTGACTGTTCTGGTGCCTAGAGAGACATGGTGTAACCAAAGCACCCAAGATTCGTTTGGCTCCCACATGGACAAAGCTTCAAGAATCTGCAGTTGGTAGCACACAGCACCAGGTAGAGCCTGTTGAAGGAGGCTCAGTAGAGTGTGGCACAAAGCAAGAGGGTGCAGATCTACAGACAGAACAAAGTACTGATGTATCCCACTCTGGGTCACAGACAGACATTGCAGAGGGAGCATCAGCAGATCCTTGGAGAGAGGGGCCTAGCCCAAGTCTCATAGAAGAAGATGAGATGAGGGAGACCCTTGAATGGGAGGTGTCAACCTCTGTGCCCAGCAAGGAGTGGATAGTCTCAGGAGTGAGGATGACTACTCACTCCTGGGCTCAGATCCTCAGCAAGGAAGAGGATGAGGGGGAACCTATGCGGCCTTATGAAGAAGGTGTGGATCCACAGCCTCAGCCTCTTGCCTCGGAGGAGCGAATGGAAGAAGAGATTGGTGACTCCACAGCCCTGTCCCCACAAGGAGGAGTCAAAGATCCATTTTACATAGTATTAAGTATATGTAGCTGGCAGAAACAGGACTGGCCAGCCCCAAGCTAGGCCAGAGGTCTCAAGTTGACCAAGTGTAGTAAAGAGGAAAGACTGGTTCGGAGGAAGGCGAATGAGATCTATGGGATGTCCTTCCTGCCTTTCCTCAGAGATTCTGGGAGGAGATTGCAAGAAACAGGAAATCCTGGATAGTGGAAGAGGCCACAAGATTTGTCCATCCCAGTGCAAGTTGGTATGTCCGAGACAGAGTGTTACAAGAGACATTCAGACAATGGAAAGTGGGCAGAACAGTATTCATAGACACTGTTCGGGATCGTGGATGGAGGGGGACATGAAACCTTCTTCAGTGTGAATTATGAGTGCCCAGACAGGGTAATAATTCTTGCACTTGACCCATTGTGTTACTTCCTGCAATGCAGGCAACTTTCTGCGAATGTGCCCATGCCTACCAAGTGAAAAGTAGAGCAGTGGTAGCCAGTGCTGCCATCCAGCCATTGCCGTACCTATGTTGTTCCACCAGACTGGCATTACAGGAACCAGGGGCCCCAGATTCATCAGCCTTGCAGTGTACTGGCTTTCCACATTCCATTGACTGGCCTTCCAGATGACTTCATATCCAGAGAGGACACAAGCCCAGCTGCACCCTGATTCATCGCCTGGGATTTCGGATGACTTCAGACCAGCTGTTTCCTGTCCTGTTCCAAGGTTCCATCTCCTAGATGACATCAACCCAGCAGTTTCCAGATGTGCCATCCTGTCATTTTCCGGAAGATGTCCTCCCGGCTGTATCAGGAGAATGCTGCCAGGGAAAGTCTTCGGCTGGAAATCCAGGTGTGTTATTGATTTTGTTCTTCAAGGGACTGGTAAGTCCAGATTTTTCTGTTTTTATGACATTGCAGTACACATCCTACACCTAGCAGACTTCAGACTGTTTGAACTGTCCTCAAAGACTCTCCCTTTTGAGATTACAGTCCTACCAGAACAGTGCTTCACCAGGCTCCAGCCCAGGAGAGACTCTTTCTTGGACTTGTCTTCGGGCACTGTTGTCACTAGATGGGACTTTTAGGGCACTCCATCCCCAATAATGTGTATTGTAAATTTTCTACTGTTTATACTGTTTTTCTACTTTTCTAAAAAAATATTTTTGGGGATTCTCCAGTGTTTAGATGGCAGGGGCTAGATAGTACTGTGTTTGTAGATTAGGGGTTGTTTGTCTTTTCTCTTGCAGTTGTTCCTGAAGAAGGCAAGAAGAGGAGGAGGAGGAGGAGGGACTCAGTGGTGTCCTTAATGTGCTTTAAAAGTAGTAGTCTTTAAAGTGCAGTGTTATAGTTAACTGTGTTTAATGTTTCCTTCCAGATGTATGGTTGTGGGTGAGTGTGGGAGTAATACCTAGAGTATAGTAGTAGCTCCCTGTGTGTTTGGTTGCAGGTGTCCAGGGTTGGGGGGAGGTTCCCCTGTTTTGGGGTAAATTTGGGTTATGGTCAGATAGTTTTTCCCTAGAGGGCTAGGAGGGATAGACAGGCTGTGGTCCTGGCCTGCAGTAGGGGCCACAGTACTGATCTATTAGGGATATGCTCTGGGCAATTCTACCAGGGCCACTAGGTAACCATTGAAAGATCATAGAGTAGAGGCTGATGCTTCAGCCTATGGCCTCTGGGCCCTTAGTGTTGCCTGCCTGTGCCTGGCACATGGTATGGGAGAAGGTAGCGCTACCTCCCCATAGTCAGCACATAGGGTAAGGTGGCCTGGGCCAGGTAAGTAATGACTGCAGACAGTCCTTTTCCTGGTCGAGGGTGGGTGTAACCCCCCTGTCACCTGGGGTTACTAGAATCCCACTTAGATCTAGTGGCAGGCAGGGAAAGGCAGTTTGTGAGACACCACTTAAATGGAGTTCACAATGTCTCACTCTGTCCTCAGTCTCAGCTGAGCTGGAGGGATGACATCATATAGAATTCTCACAGCAGCATAAGCCACAGTGGAATGTTGCAGCTAGGAGTTAGGTTAGAATGTTGGGGTTTTCAAAGCAGTCAGTAGTAGTCTTCAGCCAGACTCAGTGGAGGGAGAAGGTACACTGCAGTTGGCAGCCCCTCAGAGCCCAGCTCTGTAATAGAGTTACCACAAGAAGAGGGTGTGTGTTCTCGCACTAGAGAAGGACACAGAAGAAGAACAAACTGAAGTGGTTGAGACCGTTCCCCTGTTTGTTCCCTGAGAGGGATGGGGGGAGGGACAAGACAGCTTTTCAGGGACAATCCCCTGGCCCTGCTGGAAGAGGACAAGCTGTCTGCCTAAAGAGAAGATTTGTGCTGAGGTACCAGAAGTGTGTTTTTCCTGTGAAACAAGCCCTGGGATACCTGCGAACCATGGTGAGTCTGCTCTGCCATAGAGCCAATGTTTTCACTGAGACAGTTGTGTAAAGTATCTGCTACTGTGGGTGAGGAAAGGACAGCCAAGTACAGTACTTGAAGTTATGTGTATGACTTGAAATGCATCTAACCTGTGGGGATCTACAGGGATGGGCATAGCCACTTAGAGAACACTGCAAGTCAGGACACCAGTTACCTAGAAAGCAGAATGTTAAATATGATATACATTTCGAGATAGCATTCTACAAACAGAGAGTTCAAAGGAAAAGTTTTGACTCCAAATGAATGGTCGGGTATGGATTTGGGGACAAGAGGTGGGAGACCCCCCATCTGGAATAACCAGATTTACCTCCACGGATTCACTTTGGGCACCTATAGCTTTCTCCCAGGCACTCAGCCAGTGTCTGCAGAAAGTACTCAGACGTGGGATTAAGGATGTGTGTTTTTCCCTTTAGAGCTAGGAAGCGCTTATGGGTGGTTGACGGAGCCACCAACAGAAATGTCCATGTCATATTGAAAGTGTGTACTAGG
Organism: Neoceratodus forsteri; assembly: GCA_016271365.2. Taxonomy (NCBI): domain Eukaryota; kingdom Metazoa; phylum Chordata; order Ceratodontiformes; family Ceratodontidae; genus Neoceratodus; species Neoceratodus forsteri. The sequence goes on from JADMNL010000034.1 coordinate 2,825,999, forward strand.
GCTGGCCAAGGGCCATGCCAGGGAATCCCAGAGACAGAGATTACCAGGTCGGGTTGAGAGCCCAGTGTGTTCAGAACCTGAGGTTTGTTGTGATGATGAAGAAGATGTGTTCAGACCTCTATAGATCTGCATAACCAGTGAGTGTAGACCTATAGGGGTCCATCTTGCTTTGTATTCTTGTGTTGAAGTGAATAAAAGCCCCACTTTGGAATCCCACTCCTGGTTTGGACATTCTCAGTTCTTGCTTCCTGTGTCTGGAATTACTTGGGTGCCCCTGTCCAGAAGTACAAACCTAGCACTGATGCCAAGTACATGTTTTCTCCCTGAACCCAGGCTAACCAGGTAATGGGTTACAAAAATGGAGGCACTAGGCACTTAATAACAGCAAACCCTAAACCCACTCCTTGGTTACAAATGTATTTGGGATTATGGATGAGTTACTACCCCTGCAGCAAAAGAATCAGGGCTAAAGAGTTTCAGGGTCTGGAGAACGTGACCTGTCCATGCATCAGGTCATTACCGTCTAACACACTGTGCACCTATTGTAGCACAGTCATCCACATCAAGTGCAATAGAAGCATAAACCTTGTAGAGCAACACAGTAGGGTACATTGTAATTTGTACACTTGCATATTCTGCTAATTGAAATGTTTGCATATCTGTACAGGATGAGAAATGCATCACTGTTGTTGAAAACAATCCATAATGAACACTTTTTCAGTATTTGACTTGGAGTAGTGTTCCAATTAATTAAATTAAAACATAACATTTGACGGCAGATAAGGACCACTTGGCTCATTCAGTTTGCCCATTTTTCTCTACCTACACTATTACCGAAAACCATGCCTGATTTACGGTTCTTTCTTCCTCCCCCTTCCGTTCCACTATGATTCACTTGTGCTTATCCCTTGCAGTCTTAAACCCCTCCACTGTTTTTGCTCCCACCATCTCCAGTGGAAAGCAGTTTCAGGAATCCACCACTTTTTCTGTGAAGAAGTACTTCTTCACATCCCTCATGAATCTACCCCTTCCAGCTTTATAGCATGTCTACTTGTTCTTGAGTAACTATTCTATTCTTCTGAAACGCACTCCCCTCCTTTTCCTTGTTTACCCCTGAAATTTCATTTTGCTTTACTCAAGTAGCATTTTGGAATACGTTTATGTAAGATTAGGCATTACAAAAGACATCTGCGATGCATGAACTCGTATGGCTATCTGGTAATCAGATCTGTCACGGCAGGAGGACATGTGTTCTGTAATCACAGCAAGCATTAAACAAGGTGTAATTGTGCATAATAAAACTATTTTTGTTTAAAACACTAGTATGCAAAGAGCAAGAATGTAATTTGGCAATTATATCCACAAAACATTACACAAGGTGCAACAGCGCATGAGACAATGTGTAGTATATACTGTATACTCTGCAACAAGTTCCACAAGGAGTAATATGCTCATCAGCTGTATGACCAGCTTAACTGGCCAAGTCCCTCTATTAGGTCTGACTACCACTAGATTTCCTATTGTACAACTGTGCACAAGGAAAGGCACCTGGGTATCCCCTAGCCCTCCTCACACAGTCAAGCAGTGCCTACTCAATCCACTCAACAGCAGCACTTTCCATACAGTATGATTTCCTAGAATGTAACAAGAATTTGGTAGGAAGGCCTTTGTATTTGCAGCACCAGACATCCAAAACAAACTTCCTTTGCAGTGGAGGAATGCTTTTAGCTTGCAAGTCATTAAGTCTAGCCTTTCCAGCCACCTTTGAAATCGTTGTATTTGTTTTGGTCCAGGATCCCCCTCTCCCTGGCCATGATCATGTTGCATCACAAATCCCATGCTCTTTATTTGCTGCAACCCAACTTTGTTAGTTTGCTATAATTACTGTTTGGATGTACTTACCATTATAGTTTGTTTATTTTCCTGTGCATAGTTTAGTCTGTATGTGGCTATTCCTTTGTTTTTTTCAATTTAAAGTTTATTGCAGATTTTTAAACATACATGAGACAGAGCCATACACAGTGAGTCCATATATCAGCTGATAAAGACCTGTTACCATGGATCTGTTCCCCTTCCTCCTACACCTCACCTCTCTCCTCCTCCCTCCCTCCTTCCTTCCCTCCCACAGTCCATAAAATCTGGTTCATGTAATAAAATGTTGATATCAAGAAACTCAAATTAGAGAGAATACGAGATGTGTAAGGGATCCCAAATCGTTAGGTAATTAGACATTCTGTTATAAAGACTTGCTATTGTTTTTTCAGTTCTGAGGTTAGCTAATAACTCACTTAACCATTCAATATAAGAAATAGTTTCTCTATCTTTCCAGTGTTTTAGGACTAATTTTTTAACAGACATTTAAATCAGCGACATATGATACTTGCGGTTACTTACCAATATTTAGGAATAATCGCCCAGCAGACAAATTGCAGGTGTAAAGTAACCTGAAAGCCCTAACAATGGATCTACTTTAGCTTGAATATTAGCTCATAAAGGAGCTACTTTGGGACAATCCCAAAAGTTGTGAAGAAGAGTACCTTCATTCTGGGAGCAATGGAAACATAAGTTGGAGGAGATTAAGCCCCCTTTGGCTAATTTTTGGGATGAGTAATACAAATTGTGCAAAATGTGAAATTGCATAAGGCATAATTGATCTTGTATCACATACCTATGGCAATTAAGCCAAAGGGTGGGCCAGTCTATATTCCTGTGGGGAAAAAGAGATGACCAGTATACTGTGGGACCAAAGCATTCATTGAAGCACCATTCATATAACACTGCATATATTTTAGATACTGCTTTGGGAGAATTTGCCAACGAACTCAAGTCCACTTGAAAAGAGAATTTTGGTAATGGAGGGGGAACAATTCCCAGTATTTTAATAAGAAGATGTCTCAGTTGAAAAATCTTGACATAACAGGGCAAAGGAGTATTGCATTTACTAATGATTTCCTCAACTGAAAGTCAAGAGCCATTCTCTTTCTCAAAAAGAGATAACTTTCTGTCCCCCAGTTGAGGTAACCAATTGGATGTCAAGCTCTTGTTATCAGTTTTAAACGCTGGATTATTCCAAATGGATTGAGATAGATCATTGTAAAACTTGTAATGTAAAAATGCACATAGTTGGGAGTGAACTCTTATTGAAACTGCTATCGGGGTAGATCTTAGGTGGTAATGAAGCTAGTTTTAAACTTAACAATGTTGAGGGGTCTATATTACAAGAGTGAATCATGGCCAGTTCAATTTTAAGCCAGAGCAGGAAAGAAGAGGTGGGAGCTGGTGAAAACCATCCAAAATATTTGGAAACATGACTGCCCCAATAATAGAGGTTAAGGTGAGGAAGACGTAAACTTCCTTTAAATTTAGGGGCAGCTAACTTGTGATATGCTATTCTCAGTTGTTTTCTTGACCAAATACATTTTGTAAGGAGCCTATGTAATTTTTGGAACCAGGTGCCTCGTTGGCATATGTTGAGCAAGTTAAGGAGATAAAATAAGCGTGGAAAAATAGTCATTTTAATTAAATTAATCCGTCCCCATAACGAAATGGAAAGAGTCATCCACCAATCTAAATCATAACTAATAGTTTGTACCAAGGAATCTAAGTTTTTCTTGATACCAAGAGCTGGGTCTCTAGTGAGTTCAATACCAAGGTATCTGAGGGAATCTTGTGACCAAGAAAGACCCAGAGATATGATGGTGCTCTTGAATATTTTATGATTAAGGGGGAAAACAATTGACTTGTTAACATTTAATTTATAGTTCGACAATTTACTATATTCTATTATAATTCCAAGCATGGATGGAATAGATGTCTCGGGCTGGGACGCTGTAGTAGAAGATCATCCGCATAAGCAGAGACCTTCAACTCAATGTCCTGTATAATGAGACCTTGCACTTCCTGGCATGCAATCAGTCTATGAATAAGGGGTTCAAGATATATGTTAAATAATAAAGGGGAGAGGGGGCATCCCTGTCTTGTAACAGAATATAAAGGGAATGATTCTGAGATCACTCCATTCCCTGAAATTCTGACCGAAGGGGATTGGTATAGGGAGTGTATCCAGCTCTGAAATTTAGAAGAAAACCAAAATCAATTAAAGTTTGAAATAAAAAGTTCCAGTTAACTCAGTCAAATGCCTTCTCAGCATCCAGGAACACCAGGGCTGCTGGAACCGGGATGTCCCTGGACACCGAGAAGACATGTGAAAGAGTACGGAGATGATCCACTGAGGATCTACCCTTCATGAATCCTACCTGTTGAAGGCCTATTAAATCTGGAAGCACTAGATTAAGTCTGGCTGCTAATAGCTTAGTTAAAATCTTAATATATTGATTAAGAAGAGAGATGTGTCTATAGTTCTTTACTGAGTCTGGATTTCTATTTGGTTTGGGTAGAAGGACAATGAGAGCTTCAAATAAAATGGGATCTACTTGAGCACCCTATAAAATATGTTGGTATAATGGTAAGAGGAATGGTATAACTTGGTCCTTGAATTTCTTATAAAAATTGGATGAAAATCCATCTAGTTCTGGAATTTTATCATAGGGAGAGTCTGTATCATCTCAGCGATTTCTAAGGTCAATATGGGCATGACTAGTGCCAATTTGTGGGCTTCAGAAAGAATGGGTAAATGGGAATTATTTAGATAAGAAGATAGGGTAAGGTTTGAAGGGGGATTAGCCATGGGTCCATACAATTGTTTATAGTAGGTAGTAAATTTGTTTACAATTTCTATAGGAGAAGATTTCAAAGAGCCATCACTCTGAGACCGAATGGGGGGATGACTCAAGATGATTTCTGTTGTTTAATACAAAGAGCTAACAATTTTCCTGCTTTTTCTCCTTGATCTGTGTTGGAGGCTTTGGTACGGAGAATTACAAACTCAGCCTTATCCCTAAGTAAATCCAGATAGAAATCTCTCAACTTGGCTAAATTTTGTTTAACATCATCAGGGGAACGAGGAGTCAAATTCACCTCTATAGTCTGGATTTGGGACAGCAGAGTTCATAGCTTTAAATCTTGGGATTTCTTTCTCTTAGAAGCTAATCCAATTTGTATACCTATGAGATATGCTTTTAATGCACACCATATAATATCAGGATTCATAGTGGTAATATTAGTATCAAAAAACAAATCAATATGCTCTTTAATATGATCAGCAGTCTTTGGGTCCCTAAGCAGCTGGTCATTTATTTTCCAACATGCATTTCGTTTGGGCAAAGACATGAGGGAAAGCCGGCATATTTCTAGGGAATGATCAGATGGGGGTCCAGACTGGACTGAGGAGGACAATACGCTGGGGAGAAGTGATTGGGATAACAAAATGTAGTCAATGCGGGAAGAGGATCCATGAACTGGGGAAGTGAAAGTATATTCCCTGTCCTTGGGGTTCAAAACTCTACAGACATCACACAAACCCAGTTGATCTATTAGATCACGAAGTGCATGTTGAGCGGGAGAAAGTCCTCTCCGGGTGAAGCCAGAGCAGTCTATAGTAGAGTCAAAAAACAAATTCAAATTGCCCCCTAAAATTATTGGCATTGGTAAAAAGGGCAAAATGATACTGATAAGATGCATAAAGAATTTAGGATCATCTACATTAGGGGCATATACACTACCGAGCAGACGTTCTGCAGTGTGTATAGTGCCCTGAACTATTATGAAACTGCCCTGCGGATCTTTACTAGTCTGTGTGGAATTAAATGGGATATTCTTATTAATTGAAATCATGACTCCACAAATATTTGTAGCACCTTGAGCAGAAAACACCTGCCCCACTTGTCTCCTCATTTGCAAAACATCACCGTCTAGTACATGAGATTCCTGAATAAAAGTAATTTGTGACTTTAAGACATTTAAATGTTTTAGGACTTTGTATTGTTTTAATTTACTTCTTACCCCTTTCACATTCCATGAGTATTTTATCAAGTCATTAGCCATATTTCCTAAAGATGTCAAGATCATGAGCAAATGTTAAGGGAGAATAAACATCACCTCCTGATGTCCCTCGAGACCCGGGACTGTGTTCTGAGCCTTCCCTCCCTTTTCTCCCAATCCCCCAACACTACCCCCCCATTTTAAACTTGCCTTGACCAGGCCACAGACCCCTCAATTTCTGGAACCTAAACAGTTTTTCAGAAATCGTCTATACTGCGAGGGATCCAGCGTGCCTTGACCAGGCCACAGACCCCTAAATTTCTGGAACCTAAACAGTTTTTCAGAAATCCTCTATACTGCAAGGGATCCAGCATGCCTTGACCAGGCCACGGACCCCTCAATTTCTGGAACCTAAACAGTTTTTCAGAAATCCTCTGTACTGCAAGGGATCCAGCGTGCCTTGACCAGGCCACGGACCCCTCAATTTCTGGAACCTAAACAGTTTTTCAGAAATCCTCTATACCTAAAGGGATCCAGCTTGCCTTGACCAGGCCACAGACCCCTCAATTTCTGGAACCTAAACAGTGTTTCAGAAATCTTCTATACTGCAAGGGATCCAGCGTGCCTTGACCAGGCCACAGACCCCTCAATTTCTGGAAGTTAAACAGTTTTTCAGAAATCCTCTATACTGCAAGGTACTAGCCCTGACTTTTGGATTTGGTACCAGTGGAAGCTGATTTCCAAGTGGCCCACACTATCTCCTGCTGAACACATCTCTAACTACTGTATCTCCCTCTGTGTCTCTAGTTGAATTTATGTGCCAGGGTTTAATAATTTGTTTAATCCTTACAGTCATTTTAAGTTCTGAGTTGATATTAGAAGTGAATCTTGGGCTTTTTTTTTTTTTTTAACTGTTGACTTTTCCATTAGCAGATTATTTCCTCTCACCACTAGAGGGCTATATCTCTATCTCTATCTAGTATGCAAGCCATGTGGGTTCTCTCTCTGCCTTTCTCTCACCTCTCTGCCTCCTCCTCCTTGCCCTGCCCCCCCTTCTCTCTCCCTGGTCCTAGACACTCCCATCCTACCCCTGCCACCCTCTACTCTGGTTTCCACTGCTACTCCAAGGGAACTCTCCACTTCCACTTGAGACTTGTGCTTGGTGCACCGTTTGTATATTCCTGGTTACTTACCCCGACCACTACTCTCAACAAGTGTGGCCACCTCTCTACACTGTACCACCTTGTAGTCCATATGGGATACTGCCTGGAACCTTGCAACCTCTACTCCCGGAAACAACAATCAAAACTATCCTTCAAAGAGCTGCGACTCTGCTCCTTAAAACTCCTACTCCTCCTCCTTCTCATCTCAGGCAGTGTCCATCCCAATCCTGGCCCTAGAAGCTCAGGCCACACACAAACTCCAGGTGCCCTTATCCTTGCAACCATTAATATCTGCAGCCTTCTACCAAAGCTGGATGCACTCCAAGCCTTCATATGCCAACACAACCCTGACATCCTTGCAGTGGTGGAAACTTGGCTGACGCCTAAAGTTCCTGACTCAGCAGTAACAATACAGGGCTACAATGTCCACAGGCTGGACTGGATATCCAAAAAAGGCTGTGGTTGCACAATCTATATCAAAGACTCCCTGTCATGGCACCCTGTAGCAACTCCATCACTTTCTGCCTCGGCCCAGATTCTGACAATAAAAATCCTCCTAGGTCCCAACCATAAAGCCCTGACTATTGTCTTCATACACATCCTGCCCAGGGACCCTAAACATGGCTTCAACGATGTCCTAAACTTTATCCACTCTCATCCTCCTGAAGCTGAACTTATTCTACTAGGGGATTTCAGCATAAACTAGTTGGCCTATAAAGACTCCATCTCAGCTGCTAACCTCATGCAAATGGTAAACTCCCCTACTAGGATTAACTACAAGACTGGCACCAGTACCCTCTTGGATTGGGTCCTCACCACTCACCCCACAAGGATTTCTCATACGGCCGTTCTCCCAGACTCTCTCAGTGACCACTCCCCAGTCATGTGTGTATGGTCTAACAAATTCCTTAAGCCCCCTCCCAAAATTATCGCTAGCAGAGTCCTTCGTCATGGAAAACTTCCACATCTCAAACAATACCTGCTTCTACGAGACTGGCTACCCATCTATGAAGCAACAGATGTTAACTTGGCTCTTGATCACTTCATCTCAATTTTCAACAAAGCCTGCGACCTCTTTGCCCCTGCTAAAAGGCGCAAAACAAAATCTCTCTCTAACCCATGGCTCACCGCAGCTCTTTTCTCACAGCTGAAACTAAGGGACCATCTCTGGGCAGTTGCCAGGGCCACTGGCAAACAACAGGACATCCAAAATTACAGACAAGCACGAAATGCCTGCACAAAAGCCATCCGGCTAATGAAATGCACCTATTACAAAGACGCTGTCACCAATACATGGGGAAATGGTCGTGCTTTCTGGGACAATATCAAGTATGTCACAGGGAAGCAGCCAAAAACCTCTCCGGCCATGTTAATGGTTGATGGATCCTCAACCCTCGACCCCAAGGTGATAGCAAATATCTAACACAGCTTTTTCAGACCTTAGTGCTGTCCTACCCCATGACTTTTTTGAAAACAGGGCCTACTCCCCAAATACCTCAGCCCCTCAGTCTAACCATCCCCTCTTCTACTTCTGGGGGGGGGTAAGGCTGAATGAAGCTTGCTGTTATGTTACTGTAGCTATCTCTAAATCTAGATCTAGTAGCGACACCCTGGACCTTAAGCTTCTGTTGCTCACCCTCGATGAGGTAATTCATCCATTTACAAAAATCCTAAACCTCTCTCTCAGCTGTGGAAAATTCCAGGACTTATGGAAAACAGCCACCGTGACACCCGTCCATAAAAGTGAGGATATGACGAATCACTCTAATTATCACTCTATCTCCATACTACCCCCACTCTCTAAGGCACTCGAGTGCATCGTGGCTGATCAACTTACCGACCACTTGGATAAATACAATATACCTTGTCCACAACAACACGATTTCCGGAAAGGTCACAGCACCACCACAGCCCTTCTTGAGTTCACTGGAGCTTTGCACAAATCCCTTGACAATGGCCTTCTCACAGGGGCAGTTTTCGTCGACCTCTCCAAGGCCTTCGATACAGTACACCATGGACTACTAATTGACCAACTACTCAATGCTGGGCTATCACCTGACTCTTCTCTCTGGTTTAAAAGCTACTTAGAAAATAGGTCACAGAGAGTAAAAATTGCAGACGCTCTTTCTGACACCCTGCCTGTTCACTCGGGTGTCCCACAGGGATCCATACTGGGCCCCCTCCTTTTTAGCCTTTTCTTAAACTCCCTCCCTTACCACTGCTCTGAGCAGATCATACTATATGCCGATGATGCTGTTGTATTCTCCACTCACAAAGATCCTGAAACTCTTCAACACAACCTTCAACTTGGTTTCAGTTCTGTAGAGACATGGTTTCTTAATCATAAACTGGTCCTCAATGACAAGAAAACCAATTCTATGCTGTTCTGCAGCTCTCATAACCCACACAAGCTACCCCATTTGGCTATCTCCACCACCCAGGGGAACACTCTAGATCAGGTGGGGTCCTTCAAATACTTAGGGATACAGCTTAACCCTAATCTCTCCTATGGACCTCACGTAGATAATGCAGCTAGAGCTGCTAATACCGCTTGGTCTCCTCTACAAAACAGACAACACCTCCGCCCAAGAAGCTTTGAAGGTTGCAGTCCTGGGGTCTGTAATTCTCTGTAATAGACTATGGTCTCATCATTTATGGCTCGGCCACAACCACAACCCTTAGACGCCTCTCAACTGCCTTAAATAAGGCATGTTGGGTCATCACTGGTGCTCACCGTCTCACACACATGTGACCTGTACACCCAGATCAGCTGGCTCCAACTATCAGACCGCATAAAGTTTCTCACCTGCTCCATGGTGAAAAAAATCTACCTTGGCCTTACACCCCCTGGAGTCTCAACTCTGTTACAACACCGAATTAACAAATGGTGCCTTCAGAGATCCACACTACAGCTACTGAAAGTCCCCCACTGTCACACTTCACAGGGACAACACTCTTTTGCTTATCAAGCACCACTCTGGTCAAATGGCCTCAGCCCCACCATCTCATCTGCCCCAACAATTGGTATGTTTAAAACTAGGCTCTGGGACTATCTCACTACCAACAGCTCCTGTGACTGCCCAACCTAACCTTGTTTCTCCACTTCCCTGCCTGCTCTACTAGTCCCCCCCTCCCCTCCTCACTGGATTCTACCCTCACATCTTGGTATACCCAGTGCTGCACTTTTCACCCTTTTCCACCTCTACATTCCTTCCCCCCCTTCCCTCACCCTATGACTCTGGCACTTCTTATCTGCTGTCTGTTTTCTCTGACAAATGCCACTGGCTGCTTTGCTTACAATGCTACCCTTGAATTGTATTAATCTGTACTCTGTTTGCAATGTCCACATTGTTGTAATGTCTATCTTGATGTTCCCCATAATTTGTATTTCTGTGATGTGGAACCTTTGTAAAAGAGCCTTGGCTCAAAGGCATTTGTAATCCTAGACTTGATAAATAAAATAAAAATAAAATAATCCACAAAAAACCCATACAATACATAAACCCAGCCCTTCCCACCCCCCTTACTGTTGCAAATGTCATTTGCAGAACCCCATACTTTCGCCCCTCCCCTCCAACCATCCTAAACTGCAATTTATAATTTTGAATAAGCCAACCAGTTAGAAATTCAGGAAATCACACTCCCATCTACTAATTTACAGCTGAAAGCATTGCTATATGCACTTTAAACCTGTGATATAAATTGTTTTTCGTAACTTATGGTATACTCCCACCCAGTGGACAAATGCAGGAACTACGCCTTCCACCAAAACTAATGGGTGAGGATACTGAATACACAGTAGAATTAACCAATTACCTGTTCCTGAAACTCTAGGAACTTTCATATACAACAAAAGGTCTTAAACTTTAGACTAGAGCATTATATCTCTGCCAGGTTATAACTTCAAACTACAAGCCCACCTAATAAAACCCTTTTCCTAACAGACAAAACGAAAAAGAAAAAGGGGGGGAGGAGTATCTGCATATACAGTTAGGGCCCTAAACAGTCTGCGCTTTCAAAAGAAAGGTGGTGCTGGGATAATGTTTATGGCAAAGTTTGTTTCCTTGTCAGTGAAATAAAACAATCCTTCCATCAGGAATATTCAAAACCAAACACCCGCTTGTAAGTAAAGCAAGGCCTAATGAGATCTCTTCAAATGAAGTAGACTGACTGTTGGATTGACCCTGGTTAGGTACAGTCACAAAAACAGTCCCCAGAGCTCCAAATTTCCAGATTGTTACTCTGAGCACTTATTCAAGTGACTTCAACATCTTGAATACCCTCGCTGAGTAATAAAGGAAAGAAGAAAGAACCATCTGATTCAGGTATCCGGAAAAAGGTCAGCTTTAAAGCTGATGAGCGCAGATGGTGAATCCTCATAGGAGTGCCGGGACCCTGAGATAGACACCTGGAGTTTTGCCGGATAAAGCATTTTAAATTTCAGGCCGGCTGCAATTATTTTGGTAACCAGAGGATGAAAGGCAGATCTCCGTTGTCTAACAGTTATAGGTAAGTCCTGAGCTACTCGAATTTTTTTCCCCTCCCATTGTACCTCTTGGATTTCCTTTATTTTGGTGAGAAAATGTTGTCATTCCAGGTAGTTTAAGAAATGAAATATGAGGGGTCGAGGCGCTGCCCCAGGTGGAGGAATGGGTCAGAGAGCCCTGTGAGCCCTCTCGATTACATAGCGAGGACTATAAGGAGAAGACCCCACTATTTTTTCAATAAACTTTTGAATAAATAGAACAGTGTCCTGTCCTTCCTCCAGCTCTGGAAGCCCAATTATAACCACATTATTTCGGTGGCTACGACCTTCCAAATCTTCTATTTTTAATTCCATCTTGATGAGCCTTTGTTTCACTACAACCAGCTCTGGATCAAGCTTATCAGCCCTTCTCTCTAAAGAGATGATGCTAGTCTCGCTATCCAATATTCTGATTGCAATGTCCTCAAGTGCCAGGGAAAGGGTCTTAATTTCAGTGGCCATACCTCTAAGCTACTCCTGAAATGGTCAGAAATCGGCCAGCAAGCCAGAACATGTTAGTGGCTCCTGATCCGTTTTCACTTGCATCAGGATCGGCGAGGTGTTAGTGCTGGCAACTCGTGTTTTTTTAGGGGGCTTCTCCTGTGTAACTGGAGGAGTGTGCCTCAGCGGTGGTTTCTTCATTTCTACCTTCATTACTATATTGACTTCTTGAAAGTGTTCCCAAGTATCTAGGGAGTTTCCCGATCAACTTTGGAGGGTTTTGTTTACCTCCCTAAGGCAGAAAACGAGCTTTACTGGAGCAGACGGTTGGAGAGGGTTAGAGGAGGTGTCTTTAGGCGCGCTGCATCACGTGATCCCTGTATGTGGCTATTCCTGATGGACTATGTTGACCTGTTCACTGCTGATACCCTTTCTAGGACATCCATGAAAACAAGATGTAGCATCTCATGGGGTTATCCCTGTTGGAGTCATTTCAAATAAATAAATAGATAAATGCATCTTTATACTATTTGGAGCACTGTGTGGCAAATAAGACAGTCACTGTGGGCCACCAGAAAAAGAATTAGCTAAATAGCTATAGCATATATTTTGGGTGATAATGGTTAGGTGGTTAGGGGCAGGAACAAGAATGGCTCTGTTTTCCTGAAGTAGGGGTATAAAAGAGAAAAGTGAGGGGACCAAGCAAAGTGAGAGTGGGAGATTTTTTCAAGGAGAGGGGAGTCTTGAAAGAGGCCTGTCCAGCAGAATTATTAAAGAGAGGGAGAAGAAAGAAGCAAAAGGCAGAGTTTCTGCGTGAGTATGACTGGAGAACAGAGGGACAAGAAGGAGTAGAGACAGCAGGGTGAACCTGAACTTAGCTAGGAGGCAGTAGAGTATCTAATGTAATAATACACACAATTAATTGCTACTATCCTCTGACCAGAATGAGAATCAGGATCTTACACTTAAAGATATCAAAAAGCAATAACCAAGGGAAGTATGTTTCCAATGTAGGAGTTCAACTACACAGACAGAGACTGGCAGGAAGGAAGAGCTATGTCCACACAGTAGGCACTTTCTGGATCTTGTGGAGGACTGTTACATAGTGCAGTCTGTTACGGGAAGCTCTTGGAATCAAGCAGTATTGAATCTAATCCTTAGCAACAAAGATGACCTTGTCAGAGAAGTGAACAATGGAGAGCCACCAAGCAACAGTGACTTACTATCATTAGAGTCACAGTTGGAAGGAACAGAGAAGAACCTAGGGAAATGATCCTTTGAGACCAAATATAGCTCTTCAAGAAACCCACGGATGAGAAATACAAGATCACTGTAAGGGGGAAGATACTTAGAATTGACTTTTGAGCAGGTGGTCACCGAAGCTTCATTGATCAAAAAGAATACATTAGGTAATGGAACATGTGAAGGGATTTACAGGCTAAATAGAAAAATTCAGGCCAAGACCAATCAGGAAAGGATCTGAGGTCATAACAGACAGATCCTTAGACATTAGAGGCCCGATATTCAAAAGTTTGCATGGGTGCTAACCAGTCTTTGCCCATGCAAACCGGGTTTTTTGCTGGGTCCCCATATTCAAAAGGGGTTGTTGCACTGGCAAAGAGGGTTAGCACCCGCACAAAACATAATGTCTGCATATGGGCAAGGGGGAGCTATATTCAGCATTTTTGCTCTGTGCAAAAGGGTTTACCACTGTCCTTTTGTGCAGCGCAAATACCACTGAACAAAACCCCAGCTTACTCCTGGCAACCCTAGTGGCTGCTGGAGGTAATGCAGCAGGGGGAGCACACCCACCTACTGTGGTCTCTGGGCCCTCTGATTGTCAGCCCATAAGAAAGAGACACATCTCTGGTGTCTAGTGTCGCCCCCCTCCAATTGCCAGCCCATAAGAAAGAGAGGCTTTTCTGATGCCTACAGTCCCCACACCTCTGAGCAGCTGCCTGTAATAAAGATAGGCATCCCTGGTGCCTAGCTCCCCCCACCCCTGATCACCTACCCGTAATAAAGATATGCACCAGCCCATAGGATACTTGACAACCCTCCTTGGTCTAGTGCCTCCCCAGTGGCACTGAACACCCACCCCCTGAGTCATCTTACCAGTACTCTTGGTGCCGTGGGTGCATATGGCAACCGGCGCAGCCCTGCTCACACCTCCTGGGCCAGTCACTGTATGTCCAGGAAAGAAGCGTGAGTCTTATTTATAGGATAGGGCGTGTCACCCTGTTCTATAAATGAGACATGCACTCCCAACCTGGACATCTGGTGGATGGCCAGTGAGTTGTGAGGAGGGCTGAGCTGGCTCTCCGTGTGCATCCATGGCACAGATGGTACTGGTCAGGTGACTTGGGTTAGATGTTTGGTGCCATGGGGGGGCACTAGCTGCCAGGGAGGATTGTCAAGTATCCGACAGGCTGGAAATCAGAAGGGGGGACCACTAGGCACCATGGATGCCTTCCCTTCTTATGGGCTGGCAATTGGAAGGGGGCCACTAGACACCAGGGATTCCTATCTTTATTATGGCTGGCAATCAGAGAGGGAAGCCACTAGGCACCAGGGATGCCTCTCTTTCTTACAGACTGATGTTTGCGGAGTTCACTTGGGACCAGTGATGCCTATCTTCATTACAGGCAGGTGATCAGGGGGACCACTAGGCACCAGGGGTGCTTATCTTTATTTTGGACTGGTGATTGGAGGGAGGGGACCACTATGCACTAGGGATGCCTCATTTTGTTATTTGCTGGTGATTGGGGGAAGGGGGGACTCCACTAGGCACCATGGTTATCTACACTGCTCTGGGACCAGGCAATAGTGGGTGGTGCACACGAACCTGCCTCCCTGTCCATACAAATGAGCGCATAACAGGCATGCAAATAGCCCCTTGGGCTTTGTATGCCCAGTGGCTAATTTGCATGGCTCCCTTTGAATATTGCAGATAATGCTCTGACACTATCCATTCTGGGGGTGTACTTTGGGAGCCAAGTTAGGGCAGTGCGAAGCAGCTTAGCACTGTGCCACCATGGTCCTATATTCAGTCAACTAGTGCCAGTGTGTTATTCAATGAAATATAGCATCTTTGGACTCCCAGACAACTGCAGAGCACAGTGCAAAGTGTTGCACTCTGCTTTGCATGATTTTAAATATCCATCCCCAGGATAATGTATGACAACTGTTAGAAAAGCAGGTATAATGATGGGATGCATTTAAGGGGAGTCAGTGGTACAATACATGTAGAACAAAAGTACATGAGGTTAAAGGGACACCGTCAACCCCCTTAGGCCTCCAAGCATCTCTAGTTTAAAAAAAGTTATGATTTGTCACATTCTGTAGAGACTGTTGATATAGCTGGGAGTTTGATTCTGATTAATTTTTTCTCTTAAAAAGTGAAAACAGACTGCTCACCATACTGGTGTTACCACACAAACACACACTTGTTAACAATCTTTGATCAACTCACACTGCATGTTTCCTGGGCATAGGAACACCTCCATCACAGTCTAGTCAGTCACATAGTAAGAGGAGATGACTGAATACATCAAGAGAGGCTGCACTGTTTGGGGGAGATTCTAATGTTCAGGAAGTATGCAATACCTCACCAGAGCCTTCTGCAAGGCCTGTGACCTCTTTGCCCCCTTTACCAGTACCCGCTCCAAAAGACATAATACTACCTGTATTTCCCCTTCCCTTATTCAACAACTGAGGCAGCGAGACAACCTCTGGCATGTTGCAGTCGAGTCAGGCCGGACAGTGGACAGACAGGCCTATAATGCTGCTCGTAACCAATGCACCTGGGCCATAAGGCAAGCCAAGTCCAAATACTACCAAACCACCCTGGCTGCCTCCTGGGGCTCTGCGTGTGTGTTCTGGGATAATATTAAGGAGCTCAATGGAAAAACTCACTCCCCCCATCTCAGATATGTCACCAGCGCTACCACCACTGACCCCCCACATATTGCTGACTGCCTCAACACGGCTTTCTCTGACCTAAGCACAGTCCTTCCTGTCCACTTTTTTGACCCTATCCCTACTTCAACCCCCCACCCTGAATTGCTCCACCCATTTCTCCTCCACACCATATCTCCACATGAAGCCAAACCACTCCTACTAAAAGCCCTCTCCAGCCACAACTCCAGCTGTGACCCCATTGACTCCAGGATTCTCCATCTAACTCTAGATGTCATGCTAGCCCCTGTCACTGACCTGTTAAACCGACCTCTGTGCCTTGGTCAATTCTCGAGCACCTGGAAATCAGCTGAAATTACCCCAATTCATAAGAATGGAGATCGCACATTACCAAATAACTACAGACCGATCTCCATCCTCCCCCCCCACTCTCTAAAGCACTAGAAAAAACAGTATCCACCCAACTCATGGAATATCTAACCAAATACAGCATACTATGTCCGGAACAGCATGGCTTCCACCCTGGACACAGCACCACCACAGCCCTCCTAGAGTTCTCACAGCAAATACATTCTGCACTTGACTCTGGAGACGTTGCTGGGGCAGTGTTCATTGACCTATCTAAGGCCTTTGACACTGTGTGTCACCCCCTATTGCTTGACTCCCTCCATCAGCTAGACTTCTTAACTGGCCCCCTTGCCTGGTTCTCCAGTTACCTCCATGCCAGATCCCAACGGGTCAAGATAAACGGTACCCTATCAGCCGCCCTACCTGTTCATTCAGGTGTCCCCCAGGGTTCCATCCTGGGCCCCACATTGTTCAGTCTCTTTCTAAACACCTACAAAGTGATTCTCGTCGCCTCCCACCCTGACCCCATTACCCTCCAGAACTCTCTGCAACTCACCTTCAGCCAAGCTGAAAAATGGTTCCTCGACCATCGTCTAGTTCTGAATCTCAAGAAGACAAAATCTATGCTTTTTTGCCCACCGCCAGAGTAACTCCAGAAATGCCCCCCTTCTCATCCTCCCCAGCACCCTACACCCCCCTGAACAGGTGTCTGCATACAAATATCTGGGCATCACCTTCAACTCGGCTCTCTCTTTTCACTCTCATATTAATTCCCTGTCCACTGCTGTAAACACCTGGATTGGACTCCTCTACCGCCACAAAGACTGCCTCCCTCAGAATGCCCTCCGGCTGGCTATCACCTCCTCCATCCTGTCACTGGTTAACTACGGGCTCCCTATCTATGTGGCTGCTGACCTCACCGCCCACAACAAAGTCCAGACCTCAATCAGCAAGGCTTGCAGGCTCCTGACCGGTGCCCCCAGCAGAATGCACACATGCCAGCTCTACTCCTCCTCGAACTTACTCACCTTTGATAAGCGCCTGCACTACCACACCTGCATACTGGCAAAAAAATCACTACTTGGGCTCTCCCCCCCTGGGGTTGCTGCATCCCTAAAATTGGCCTCCCACTCGGCCGCCACCCAAAGCGCAACCAAAGCCGCCTTCCAGGTTCCGAGAGCTAGGACCTCTCTCACCCAAAGATCATTCCACAACAGAGCCCCCTCTTGGTACAACTCCCTCTCCACTCATATCACAAACATCCCCAAAATCAGCCCCTTCAAAATTGCCCTCCGAAACCACCTCACTGACACGCAGAGCTGTAAATGCCCCTGACTGGCCCATACCTAGAGCTCTGCCTGGCCCAATTTACAGACAATGTCCTTGCAGACTGCCTTCTCCCCCAGCAACCACCCCTTCCCCCCAGGTATCACTCCCTAGAACCCCTAGCGGTACATTATTATTTATATACTAGACTAATTGTAATTAATTTAAGCCTTTGTACACCTTTGTATTACTGGAATTGTTTTGTGTGTTCTTTTATTGTATCTCACCTGTAATGTTCTCCAGTGTTGTACTCCACCACCAATTGTTGTCTACCCTCCCTGCGACGAGGTGCCTTTGTAAATGAGTCTTTGACTCAAAGGTTGTAAATCCGAATGATGAAATAAATAAATAAATAAATAAAGAAATAACTAAATAAGAGTACAGCAAGGATTTGAAACAAAACAAGGAGGGGTACAACTGCGCCATTTGCATGCATTTCAGTTCCAGGAAAGAAAGTAGAAAAAACAACCAGCATCATCTATGCATTTTAGAGAATGTAACCAATCATAAAATGTGGGTTTTTAACTAGAAATAATATGATGCAAAAAAGGTTACCAGTTTCCCTTAAACTGAGAGGAGGAGTGTTTAGTGGGGATGTAAAAGAAACATTAGGTTACTAAGACACTCGGTTTATTCTTCGAAAAGTTACCAAAGGGAATAGTATAAACATGAAGATTCCTTCAAGATAAAGTTTGGTAAGCACTTTGAAGAAAAATGCATTTTTACAGCTGTGGAGGACATAGCCCTGCAACCATCTTGTGAGCACAATAGAGAAGGGAGCTTACTGGATAAAGAACAGACTTTTAATAGTGGAGGTGAACGGCAACCACTGTGCATTCACTGCACTAATTTGTCTGTAGGTAGAACATGGCACTGTTCACCATTTTCAAGATGGCCACAGCAGTTTTCTGCTCACATGTGATTGCTCGCACATGTGCACTGAGCTCCAGTGGCATGGCGGTATAGTCCGCTGTGTCCGGAATGGCTGCCAGAGCCCAATGTGCATGTGCAAGTCATCATGCATGCACATAAAACTCCTGTGGCCATCTTGATCATGGCGGTCAGTGTCATTTTCCTCTGGCAGCTTCTCTGTATCCATACTGGTTCTGGCCAGTTCTTGTTAGATTTAACTGCAGTACAGAAGAAAGGTGGCCTGGGTAGACTTTTCTAGCCCTAAAGTTTCTCTGTTTCTGCACAGTTATTTATATCTTTTCTCAAGCTAATATGTAAAATCCTAGTTACAGAGGGACCCTGCTTACCCAGTTATGAATACTGGAGGAATGACCACCAGATATTAGATTACTCATTCATGGTGACAGCGTGCACAAGATTGAAGAAGTAATGGCTGAAATGAGCAAACCTAAGATTGTACTGCACTGCTGCAGTTTTTGTTACATAAGGCATTGCTGAAAACTGGACCGACCTTGCTTTATATATGCAAGTCTTCTTGGAATACGATTTTTTAAGTACATTAATTATTCAGTAGATGTTGCAAAATTTGAATCTATGGTTCCTTGCTCCCAGGGCTGTGTTGCATAGACCAGACTACATAATTTTCACTAAGGTATTGCTGTTAAAAAACACAATGGTTATTGAGGTCCAGCTGGCTACTGTACTAGATCAGGAGACCTAAATTAAAGGGGCAATGTCAGCTTTGCTTCTCAGTTTTCTTTCATTTTTTATTAGTGGGTCTCTAGGCACATACGTGTAAAAAGGATTCAGTAGAATGCCCTTCATAAAACAAAAAGAACTCTATTTACCTGTTAATTTTTTTGAACTTTTAATTTTTCCATTTCCACCAAATTTCACCACAAATGGAACAGTGGAATTTTGCATTAGAAAATAGTTGTGGAAAGATTTTCTGCAGAAAAATGCTGTTCCACAGATTATTCTGCAAATCTCAATATTTTCTGTGGCAATTGTTGCAGAATAATTTTCCATGGAAAAATTGCTTTAATATTCTGTGGATTACAGTAGGTGAAATTCTGCTGAGGAATCAGCTAAATTCTGGTGGAAATTCCACAGGCACAATGGACATGCCACACTAATTCTGCCAGTGGAATTCCATACAATACTACGACCAAGTCATTCTGTCAGCACTCTAACTGTTCTTCTTTACAGTAGATCCAGCACTTTATTTTCCAGGTTCTTCTATATCCGGCAGTGAAACTTTACTTTTCTTTGGTATATTTTTGCTTGGTTTTGCTGTAGGACTCTGCTGAAAAACTTCTGGTTGTTTAATTTTCTCTTGACTTTTGAGCAGTCTCCTCAGGCTTTGCAATTTCTTCTGTTTCCATTTATTCTACTGTTGCATCGGGATAATCATTTTCCATACCTTCGGTCTCTAGTTGTGTTGAGGTAGGGGAAGAGACCTGCTCCCCTCCCTCCTCCATCTCCAGCTCTCCCTCTGCCAAACTGGCCATCTTGGAATCCAAAACAGCCTTCGGCTCCCCCTACTGGAAAGAGTAGGGGAATTTCCCTAGTATCCTGGCCAAATTTCCCCCATTCACTAAAAATACCACTAACAGCTTAATCTGGTTCAGTATCAGTTGGCATCCATCTGTATCCCCCTCCCCTGGGACGAGGCTGAAAATAAGCAGAATTGTCTAGTCCTTTCCCAGTTAACAAAAACTAACTAAATAAATTAATATAAAATGTTTGAAAGGATCTTCCATAAAGTATCCGGAGTGGAACTAGTAATGTCAAGTACTGAAAATAAGATGGCAATTCTTCAATTAAGGATATCTGACATGGAGGGCACCCCCCAGATACCTAGACATGCAGGTTGATACACATGACACCGAAATACACATACTCAGATCAGCAATTAATTTACTCTGGGATAAACAAGACAATTTAGCGAGCGGGGGGAAGAAACAATGTGAGGATCCTAGGTGTCCCAGAGGGTGTGGAAGGGAACATGTTGAAAATCTTGTGCAACATCTGCTGTCTGATCCCTTTTATTTAGAAAACTGCCCCCTTGAAATCCGATGCACTCACAGAATGTTAGCTCCTAGACCTAAAGCTGGGGAAAAGTAATGACCAATTCTAGACCTTTTTCTCAGATGTGACACCAAAAAGAGACTCCAACAAACAGCCAGGGAAATTAATGCATTGGTCTGGCATGGCCATAGAACCTTCTTGTATCAAGATTATTCTGCTAAACTGAATAAAAGAAGAGCTACATTTACAGATGTTTGACATTTCATTCAGAAGATCGGGGTGAGGTACATAATGGCATAACCAGCCATTTTCAAAATATAGAGAAGTGGGGTACTGCATGACTTGAGAGAACCCTCTGAAGCCAGTGCCTCTTCACTCAGGACAACACCCGCTGATGTGAACACTAAAGAAGCTGCTCAAGAGAATGCCCATATAGACACTATCCCCTACTCCTTCACACCTTTCACCAGTTCAGCCCCTCCGGAGCAATGGCAGAGGAAGGCAGAAGAAATCAGCACCAACCCATACTGGACAAAACGACCATCAAAATAACACTGGCTTCCACCACCAAGTCAGGGCTCAAGAATATCACATACAGCATTCTCTGCTACTCACTCACCACCTGACAGGTTGGTCCTTCCAAAACTGTTGCCTGATGGTAAATTGCACACTGATGTGGTGGGAAGGAGGGGACAGACTATCAGTCTAACTCCCCAAAAGCAGGTGGCAGAAACCTGGGCAGAGGGGACACAGAGACAGTTTAGTGTCGCACCAATGTCCAAAGACAGGGGATAACAGACATTCAACCCTATTAGCCAACTACCTGAACTGAGTAATACTTTTCATACACAGCTGGTTCAACTGTTATGGTATATGACTTAACTCATGTATGAGAAGAGTATGTCTGTTAAAGGTACTAGCAGCTGATACCTATCTGTCCCCCCATATGGCATTTGTTTACTGTCCACACTAACCTGCACAGCCAATAAGTTCCTCAACTAACAGATGACTTTAAAGATCCCCGATGCCATTAGAAAAACTTCTAAACAATTTGCGAGTTAGACAATTCAGTTTATATTTCATATACTTTCTATAATTCAGTCCCTTTTTTCTGTATTACTGGGGACTGTTGTATGAAAGAGGATCACTGTCCCTAAGACTTATCTGCACTTTCGGCTTGCCTACACCTGACATCATAATCCCCTGCTTATAGCATAGTAATTATCTCCCCAGCAACAGATTTTGATGCCATAAACAGGACTGTGATGCCAGGTGTAGACAAGCAGCCAGAAAAGAGAGGGCTGTGGTCCTGTTTACAAGAAAATGTCCTTAGTAAGAAAGAAGTAACATGAGAATTACAGAAACAAATTATTAAATATAAGCTAAATTGTGTCCAAATATTGCATTTTTTTTAATGTAGTCACACCTGCATCAGGAGCTATTTAACATTACTCCTGAAGGCTGGCACCAGGCATTTTCCAAACAGCTGCCATCTTTGTTGGGTGTATCCCCACTCGAACTGCCTCAGTCACAAAAATACAATCTAGTAGCACACTCACGCACCTACACCAGAGAAGCACTTAGTGATCAGGCAATGAAAGATTTCTTAAGCTAGCTATGCTGAATTGTTCAGATTCACAGCTATGACCCAAGGAAGCTACTGTAGTACTAGCCTAATATAAAACAAATAGGTGTGGCAGTAACATCAGTCATGGTGGACAGGGCGTAGACATTGGTACCACTGCCAATCTTGCAGCATCCAATTTTTATTATCCAAAAAGAATTGCAAAAGACCAACTAAGTCCTCAATGCTGGGTTATTTCCCTCCTCCCCAAGTGCCTTCTAACAACTCTAAATCTGCAGTGCATATGCAGGTGTCAGCAAAACATAATTCCACTCCTTTATTCTCCCTGCATTACCAATGAAAGAGGGTATGAAACTCATGGGCCTTACATAGCTATTACCCCAGGCAAAAGCACATCCCTACCATAATAATTGTCTTGTTTATCCTATGCTGTACCTTCAGTGGAGCAGTTAAGTCTAGTTGGGGGGTAGTAGGGAGTGGTCTTTGCAGTGTTAGGGGTGGGCATTACTATAGCCACTTTTTAATCCCTTGATTTTAGCATAGACACAGCTGAGTGAAATCATTTGACAGCACGGATGACTAGGCTTTTACAGTGTGTTTAACTCCCACCTCCCTTCAACACCCTCCTAGTATCCCATAAACAAGCTGCTGGCTACTGGTATTGCCTGGTTGAAGCTACATTTAGTCAACAGTGATGGAAAAGGTCCAACAGGAGTCCTATGAAGGTATGATGATCTTATACCAGCCTTTGGGCCATGTGCATCTATTGTCCTTCAACCCACCTCAAAAAACTCTGCTCCAGGAGGGAATATTAACCAGCTGGGATAGGAATTTTTTCTTTGCAGCTCCTGAGTGTGTTGCTGGATTTTAACCCCCCACTGGCTTAGCCTCTCTCTACAGGTCCTTGTGGTTGTGAACTAGATCCCTGAAAAGGGAAAGCTTTCTCAGACGCATGGCTGCAACTGTATATCATACATTCACAGCAATTTTGAAAACTCCCACTAGTCTACAAGGTAGTCTCATCTCCTGTGTAGTGACTTATGACCACAGTGAAGAACTGCAAGGGTGATACTTGGGAAATGTACACTCACTGGCAATGAGCTATAGCCTTAGCATGGAGAATGCTACCAGTAATCGAGAAAAATTTGGACAGTCAATGTATCCTCCTCCACACCCATGGGGACATTTCTTACCTGTGGAGCATATTGCTAGGAGACAGCAGAGTGAATAATGGCATCTAGACTGAATGTATACATGGCACCTTACATTAGTTGGGGATGCTGAACCGTCACCTCTTGGGGTCTACCAGCATCATCCCTGATCTATAATTCCCTTCCTTGATGGCTGCTATTAGTTCAAAATTTCACTGGTGAACTTGTGCGACCTAGGAACATTGGAATAACACCACAGACTGGGTCATTTGTGGCTCAGGGACATGACCTATTGGTAGTGGGTGTGCCAGCAAAGAAAGTTGTGCACAGGCTCTTAACTGGGGCAACATAGCTATGCAGTATGCAGTTTAATCCACCCTAACCTCGTAAGCATCATGAACTCACCACCCACCCCCAATAAGTAAGAGAAACCAGGGCCTTTCCCTGACCAAATGTGATCACATGAATATGCATTATTCCAAACAAGAATCTGTGACTGGCCAAATGAGATCACATGAATATGCATTATTCCAAACGAGAATCAGTGACTGGCCAAATGAGATCACATGAATATGCATTATTCCAACACAAAAGCACGGATCAGATACTGTATATTTAATGATCTGAACCTCATTTCTCAGTTTGTAAAATAATAATCAGTGGAACCACTGTATAATAAAAAAAGGGACTTCATGGTGCACATAATTGTAGGTTAACCACTATTATAAAAAGGGTCTCAGAAATGCTGCAATTTGATTGCCTGTTAGGATTCCAACAGCCTTACATTAATCCCTGTTACACTGTCAAGTACAGCCTGATCACCATGGCACATGGATTCTTCCTGTCAGCATTCCATCTTCTAGCACTGCTGAATGATTGGAATGATGCATTCTGATTTTGAACCAGCATTTTTAACTATTGGTGGAAGAACTATTTTATTAAAAAACTCCCTCTAAATGAGGAAAACATTCAAAAAGTATAATTTTAACACTTTTCTTTTGGAATTCTTTATTATAATAGCAATAAGGCACTCCCAGGAGTTAGAGCAACAGTCAGTTAATCACCCCTAGGACAATATAGCATGACTTGCACCTTGTGCCACATTACACCCAGGGGTGATTAACAGACCCCTAATCTAACCCCTGATCATGCCTTATTGCTTAATTCATGGGGGTGCACTCAACAGTGACCAATGCCTCACTTCCCAAGGCATGCTGTTATCCCACAAAATTGCCTCCTGTCATGCCTTAATTGTTTAAATATGCAAAGTCCGTCTTACCGGCAGTATGTTCCTGGTGGGCAGATATTCCCAGTGACACCATCTGTAGGTTTGGGGCAACTTGCAGTTCTCAGACAGTAATATCCTGCATGGCAGACTCCACTTGGCAGGGCCAGACCTACAGTACACAAGAAACATCACTTAGGGCAGGGCTTGTGTAAGCTAACATGCAGTTAACACAAAGTGAATGAGAGACTGCTGCACATTGCATCCAAAGTATAGCCAACTCATGTGGCAGAAAATTATGTCCAGTAGAGCCCACTGAATATTTTTGCTATGCCTCTTATGACTACAGGGCAGGGAATCCCTCTAAGGTCCACACCAAATAAAGGACAGTCTTGTTAAAGGAATATATTGTAACAAAGCT
Source organism: Neoceratodus forsteri (assembly GCA_016271365.2). NCBI lineage: Eukaryota > Metazoa > Chordata > Ceratodontiformes > Ceratodontidae > Neoceratodus > Neoceratodus forsteri. The sequence continues at coordinate 2,850,925 of JADMNL010000034.1, forward strand.
AAAGGGTCAGACACACCTGCATTATCATCCTCCTATGTTTGCACTTTGATTACATTCTCCCAAAGATGACAGCTGCAGCCCTAGTTATGTTCAGATATTTCCAGACTGTTTGCAATATACAGTACTGTATCTAAAGAGATTCTTCTTGGTGGCCCACAGTGGTACTGCAGGCAGGCAAGGACTTTCTCTAGAGATGTCACAGAAAATTCAGGAAATATCAGGCCATGTCTTTGGCGGAACTGTGATCTTCATATTGTCAAAAGGATCAATCCCGGGCTGGCACAGTGGTGTAGAGGGTTGGGGCATCATGCCTTACCTCCTGCCACACTGGCAACCTGTGTTCACGGTGTGTGTAGTCCACCGGGGTTCAGCCGGGGTGGGAGAGGATCAGGAGTCTGGAGGACAGCTCTCCTCTCCCAGGGAAGGAGGGACATGGACACCGGTGCATTTCTGACACCTAGCGGTGGCTGGATGACAGAGCACCTGGGTACTGTACGTAAGGTATAGGGGCAGAGTAGTCGGCTAGTGTGCTGTGGGTGGAAGCACACACAGCTTGGCCATTGCCAGCACCCACATTGCTCTACCTCCAGTAGGGGTGGAAGGGAGTAAAAGAGGAGGAGAAAAGCCCTGGGCACAGCTAGATGATGCTGACCTGTGCAGGCACTGCTCCCACGAATGGTAGGCACCTCCTGAACCGGATCCATGTTCGGCAGGTTAAGGAATCTCCACTGCCCTGCCACAGAGGGTAAGCCATTGAGGAAGAATGGAGGTGTGCTGTGAGCAGGAGACAGAGCTGGGGGGTTGGTGAGATAGAGGGCTGCCCAGGAAGGAACAAAAAGCAAGTACAAAAAAATGGATCAATCCTTTTGTGGCAAATTGCTGTAATTTGTGTCAATTTACTGTACATAAAAAAATTACACAAATTCAATTTGTGCCATTTTTTGATGTGATTGCAGCTTTTGTTTGGTTGCACATGCATGCAAGATTGGAGTGGAGTTAGACCATTTAATGCTAGATGGTATTACTGTTTGGACTAGTGATGTGTGTGGAATTCAGAATTCCAGTGGCAAAATTAGCACAGAATAACCATTCTGCTGGCAGAATTTCCACCAGAATTTCACTGTTTTTTCTGTGGAATTCTGCCTGCTGTGGTCCATGGAATAATATTCCACAGAACCGCATTTTTCTACAGAAAATCATTCCACACTCATTTCCATGGAAAACATTTTGATCTATGGAGTAATATTCCGCAGAAGCACATTTTTTATGCAGAAAATCATTCCATAACCATTTTCTGCTGAAGAACTCCACCAGTCTGTTTCTGACAAACTTTGATAAAATTTCGTCGACTTTCAAAAATTCACAAAATTTCATTCTGCCGGAATTTGAAACTTCTGCACAGCACTAGTTTGGACAGATCTGCTTCTGAAAGAAGTGACAGATGAATCTGAACCAGGTCCTTCTGAAAAGCTTAACCCCCCCCCCATTCAGCAGTGTTCTCACTCAAGCAATAATTGCATGCAGACATGTTTGTTAAATATATAGCAACAATGTTAAAACAATGTTATTGACTCTGATATCAGTACCAACTCACAGTAGACTACTGTGGTCTGTACTAAGCATAGGATATCATCCCTTCAGTTTTATATAGACTGGATAGTGCAGACTAAATGCCTACAGTGAAGCCTGCATGGATGATGTACACTGTCATAATTTCCTGCAAGACAAAAGGGATTAACTCCCATTGAAATTGCATTGTTTTCTGCTGTAATGGTACTACAAAATGCAGGGGAGAGTGCATTACCTGGATTCATTATTCTGGATAAATGGATACAATACACTCAGATCATGCTCTATGCAAATTATTCTATGTCAAGGCAGGCTGCACATTGCATTATTTATTTATTTAGTTATTAAATGTATTATATATTTTATATATATATATATAACATTTATTTGAAATTGTCAGTACTAGGACAGCCTCATTTGGGTATATACTCTAGTTTAAGAGGGTCCTAGGGCAAAATTAGAGACAGCAGTTGTAGCTGTAAGCTTACATATGTGCAGTATTGTATAATCAGTTACACAGGTACAGTAGTTTGGGTTCCATGTATATGAAGGTATAATTTATGCATTATTTACAGCACTCCACAGCAACATCTTACATATACAGTTACACATCATTTGGGGGGAGGATGAGGGATGTTCTTTCTCAACATTTACACTTTAAATCAATCTCTCTCAGAAACACATTTCTTCACTACCCTATTTATACTCTTGTATTCAAACAGGTCATTTTTAAACTCAACTCTATTTGTGAGCAAATATCTAATATGTCCACAGTTCATAAAGGTACATTGTTTTGGCAATTCTAGGTGTGCTGACCAAGGCACCTAGCTTCACCTGAGCTCTTTTCTTCTAGGTTGCTTGAAAGGACAGAGCAAAGAACCTTACCAGAGCAACAATAAGGATTACTGCTTCTTTTGGCTAGGCAAGTTTACTGTGTGTCGTTATTTTTATTTTGTACTCACAAGGGATTGTTACTGTTTGTTGCTAACATTTTATTGCTTTACTTTTCTCGGATTCAAATTGTTGCTGGGTATACATTCTGCTGCATTATTACAGGGTGTGCCTACAGGTGTGCTTACAGATTGCTGCTGTAATCTTCTGATTCAAATTGTCTTTTGCAAGGTATATCTCCTGTTACTGCTTTATGTTTCTCTGTAACAAAGTGTTTCTTACAGGGTATATCTTCTGTGAAATTATTACAGGTGGTGCTTTACAGGTTTCACAGTTTTATCTGTCATTAGAATAAGCTTTCAGGGCTACTGCATTTGTTGCTGGCTGATTGTTTCTGCTTTTACCTCCTTGTTTCTATCATCCGTGGTTCTTCTTTTTCAGCAGGGGAAGGGACCAGCCACCCACCCCCATCCCCAACCACCCCACACTACACTCCTTTTATAGGGTAGCACAGTCATAACATTTCTTGTAGCAAAGCAGGAAGGGGTGGTTCAGAGGGGTAGCCACACAGTGACCTCATTTACAGGGGCACTAGTAATTTAACTTGTTATAACAAGTTATACAAAAACAAACAAACAAAACACAGAATCAAACTTTTGCTTTCATTTTCTTCCTTCTAATTACTCTGACCAGGTTATAAACCCAGCAACTTATCCGCAGTGGATATCATTAACTGCAGGTACTGTGGAACACTTTTCAGAAGGGCAGTTTTACAGGATTAAGGACACTGTCGTACATGTTGAGCCATTGGAGATCTAAGGGCTCAGCTCCAGGCAGCATGGGCAGAGATTGCTTGCCTCAAACTGCATATTCAAGAGGAAATATATTATGAGAACTGCCCTCCATTTCCCCAAAATCCAACAGAAGCACCTCGACCGCAGAGGATAGTTGGCCTGGGAGGTTGGCAGGTGGTTAGGAGGGGCAAATCGGGTGCACCATCACTCGGTGCTCTCCAACATATCACCTCCACAAGCCATATAAAAACTACAAACAGGTATCTGCCTCTATCTCCGAAATCAAACAAAGGGGCAGAGGATACTGCAGAGCAGGACACTGCAGCACAGGGAGCTAGCACAACAAAACGCGCCCAAAACAGGAACCAAAACAAAAAAAGCAAAAAAGAAATTCAAAAAACTTCTGCTCATAGGAGACTCCATGATTCGGGGAGTTGATAAGTATCTCCAGCCAGGGGTAATGGTCAGCTGTCTCCCAGGTACATCGGTGTGGAGAGACACTGACCGCATTGCTAAAATTGTTCAGGAAGCAGGAGAAAATATTAATGTCCTGGTACACATAGGGACTTAAGATCTCACCAGCTGGTCAGCTGTGGAGACCAAGGAACACCTGACCAGGCTGAGTGACAGACTATCATCCATTTCATCCAGCATCTCCTTCTGTGAGATCCTGCCAGTCTGGGAGAGGGGGACAGATGGAAGGAAGGTCAGAGAAGGGGAGATAGGAGAGCTAAACACGTGGCTTATGGGATGGTGCCACGAAAAAGGACACAAATTTGTAGGGAACTGGCAACAGTTTTGGGAGCGAAAGTTCTTTAAATCTGATGGACTGCATCTGACTAAGGAGGGAGTCAGTGCATTGGAGCAGAAGTTTGATGTCTTTGCAGAACAAACTAGCAAATGGGGAGAGGGGTGCAGCACCAGAAACATTGAATGGGAAGAACACCCTTCCCCCCCTCAGTTAGTGGTTAAACAGGAGTTCAGCATGTTTGTAGTTCATTTGCATCACCAGGTAAAGAAAGAGGTCTAGCTGCCCATACGATGCACAGGAGAAACGCCGGACCTCACCCAACAACTAACACACCAACATCTGACCAATGGAAAATCATGTACACAAATGCTCACAGTCTGGGAAACAAGATCCCAGACCTGCAGGCAATAATGACAGAGGCTAAACTGGACATAGTAGCCATTAGCGAGACATGGTTTACCAGTAACCACACTTGGGAGACTTCAGTACCTGGCTATGTACTGTTCAGAAGAGACCGAGGTGTAAAAAGAGTGAGTGAGTGGCCCTTTATGTCAATGAAAATATCAAAGCAACAGAAATTCAGAATACACATAACAAGCCAGAAGAACTGTGGGTCACCCTGGAAACAGGAAATAGGACAACCATACGAACTGGGGTTGTGTACAGGCCTCCAGACCAGGGGGAGGACATAGACACGTTACTGTTAGAAGATATACAAAACATGACAGCTAAAGGGGAGGTTCTGATAATGGGAGACTTCAACATGACAGATACAGCTTGGTCAATACCAGCAGGGACATCTGCCAGAACTAGACACATGGTGGAGTCCCTGCAGCGGGAGGTCCTCAAACAACTGGTACAACAACCCACTAGAGACAGGGCTATCCTAGATCTAGTACTGACTAACAGGGAAAGGATCACAGATCTCCATGTAGGTCACCTGGGGGCCAGTGACCATCACATGGTATGGTTCAATTTGGTCACTAGAACTAAATCATCCCGTTCCAAGGCAAAAATATGGGACTTCAGAGGAGCTGACTTTGATAAGATGGCCAACATAGTTAAGCTAGCCCTGGCAAAAAGAAATACAGGTGAGGGGGTACAGGTAAAGTGGGCAAGCATTAAAAATACAATGCTTGAAGCAACATCCCAGTGTGTTAGTGAGAAAAGGAAGTGCAAAAGAAGAAGGAAACCACTTTGGTTCTCAGATGCAGTAGCAGAAAAGGTCAGAGCCAAAAGGCTGGCCTTCAGGAAATATAAGGAAACATGGCAGGATGAAGACAGGGAGGCATACCAAACTTCCCTAAGGGAAGCAGGGAAGGCAGTAAGGCAGACAAAGGCCCAAACTGAGGAAACACTAGCACGAACAGTAAAAGAAGGTGACAAGACTTTTTATAGATACATTAGTGAAAGGAGAATGTCCAGAGGGGGTATTGCTAAGATCAAAGGGGATAAGAGGGCATGTGAGGAGGAGGGCCACGTAAAATCATCTATCCTAAATAGATACTTCTGCTCAGTATTTACTGAAGAGAAGGTAGGGCAGGGCCCACAGCTCTGCACCATGGACACAGGGGGGAGGGAGGTGTGCACTAGTCCCTTCACAAAAGAAAGGTTCCTACAAGAGCTTGATAAGCTCAGGATGGACACGGCAATGGGACCTGATGGCATATATCCCAGGATATTGACGGAGCTAAGGGTGGAACTAGCAGAGCCATTAGCAGAACAGTTTAGTGAGTCTCTGAGCACAGGAGAGGTCCCAGAAGACTGCAGAAGGGCTCATGTGATCCCGCTCCACAAGAGTGGTAGCAGGGAGGAGGCAGGGAACTACAGACCAGTCAGTCTTACCTCAGTAGTGGGCAAGATTATGGAGACACGCCTTAAGGAAAGGATAGTGCAACACCTGGAATCCATAGGAGCACAGGATCCAAGACAGCATGGGTTTACAAAAGGAAGGCCCTTTCAAACTAATCTCATAGATTTCTTTGACTGGGTAACCAGAGTGGTGGACCAAGTGGGAGCAGTTGATGTTGCCTACCTTAACTTCAGCAAAGCTTGCGATACGGTTCCACATAGAAGATTGATTAATAAGCTGGGTAGGCTTGGGGTGGGTCAGACATTTGTCAACTGAGTGGAAAACTGGGTGACAGGCAGAAAACAGAGAGTGGTGGTAAACGGTATACAGTCAGAATAAATGCAAGTCACAAGTGGGGTACCTCAGGGATCAGTCCTGGGCCTAGTCCTCTTCAATATGTTCATCAGTGACATTGCAGATGGACTGGAGGGTAAGGTTTGTCTGTTTGCAGATGACACCAAGATCTGCAACAGAATAGATGATCCAGATGGTGTAGGCAGAATGAGAAGAGTTCTGGATAAACTAGCAAAATGGTCAGAGGAGTGGCAACTGGGGTTTAACGCAAAGAAGTGCAAGATCATGAGCATAGGGAAGAGAAACCCTGAAGCCACCTATAGGCTGGGAGGGGAGTTGCTGGCAGTCACAAGGAAAGAAAGAGACTTGGGCATCATCATGACCTGAAATCATCCAAGCAGGCCTCTAAAGCAGTAGGTAAGGCTAGAGTGATGTTGGGGTGTATTAGTAGGGGTATCACAAGTCGGAAGAGGGAGGTAATAATCCCTCTTTACAAGACACTGGTTAGGCCCCATCTGGAGTACTGCATGCAGTACTGGAGGCCACACCTTCACGAGGACATTAACAAAATTAAGGCAGTCCAGAGAAGGGCAACCAAAATGGTGCAGGGACTGCATCAGAAAACATATGAGGACAGATTAACTGAACTCAATATGTATACCCTAGAGCAAAGGAGGGAGAGAGGTGATATGATCAAAACATTCAAACACCTTAAGGGCATTAACAAGGTGAAAAGAGTCTAACATGTTTCAATATAAGAAAAATAGAGGACACAGTATGAGATTAGAGGGAGGCCGATTAAGGGGTAATGTGAGGAAGTTCTTTTTCATGGAAAGGGTGGTGGATGCATGGAATGGCCTACCTCAGGAAGTGGTGGATATGAATACAGTGCAGGGCTTCAAACAGGCATGGGATAGGCATAAGGGAGCAATACAGAGGAGTATGAATAGATAGGCAATTGACAGAGTAAAGGCCTATGGCACATTCATAAAGTAGAAAAAGAAATGGGCAGACTGGATGGGCCTTGTGGTCCTTACCTGCGGTCAACTTCTGTGTTTCTATGTTTCTATTTCACAGTTCCTTCTCATAGACAGACAATATGGCTAGGTAAAGGTTTATTTTCACAAGTGAAAGTTGCACAGAAACCCATTTTCACATAACTAGTTTTCTGTGAAAATCATTGGATTTGGACATATTTGCACTTTCATGAAAGCTCATGAAAATCACGTAAAATACTATTTTCAAGCAGAAATGTTGTTTTTTTGCAGACAAATTGCACAATAGCAACATTTTCTTAGAGAGAGAAGGGTTGTGCCAGTTGGTCACTCAGGTGTGGGATTCAGGAAGTGGGGTGGTGGAAAGCTACATGCTGGGGTGGGGAGGGTTCACTAGACCAGCAGGGAATAGAATTCGAATTCATGGACTGGGGATTGTGGATAGAGAGGGGGTGTTCACTAGACCACTAGGGAGAAATTTTTATTTTCTTGATTATACAGGCCAGGGATCAGGATGGGGATGGGGATTATAGTGGACACCAGGGCATGATATCCTACTTAGGTGGATGATCAGTTTGGGGGAAGGATTGCTAGCCTCAGGGATTTGTTTTAACATATGGGGTGGGCGATTGGGGGGAGGACCGTTAGCCACCAGGGACTTTTAACATAAGGGTGGTGATGATCAGGTGAGAGGAGGACCGCTAGCCACCAGGAATTTTTTTTAACATATGGGGGTGATCGGTTAGGGGAGGGACCGCTAGCCACTACAGATTTGTTTACATAAGGGGCAGGTGATTGGATGGGGTGAGGAGCTGCTTGCCACCAATGATTTTTATTTTTACATATGGGGTGGGTGATCAGGTAGGGAGAGGAACCCTCTAGCCACCAGGGAGAGAATTATTTTTGCATTGGGCACTGATCGGCGACCAGCAAGGGGGGGGGGTGCCACTAGCCACCAGGGAATATATTTCAGGCTTTGGGTTAGGGAGCCACTGGACATCAGGGAAAGTATATATTAGTGGGACAGGGTGAAAGTTTGCCCAAACACGTTCAGAAGATTTCCAGTTTGCCACAGGCAGACGTTCGGAAACTTTGGGTGAAAGTTGTGAAATTTCGTGGAAGGTCCGCCAAGCTGAAAAGTACAACTTTTGCCAACCTCTAATAGGGGCCTTGGGAATACTGAGCAGTGATCAAGAGCATGTAAATTGGTATTCAGTGCCAAAAAGTGTAAAATCATGCTACAAGGGTATAGGAACTCCAGAGCTGAGTATTGGGGGGGGGGGTACTGACAGTAATTAAGCAGGAAAGGAACCTTGGGGTTATCATATACGATAAAGTGGCAGGGCAGTGTGACAAAACACAGGGTATGGTGAGTGGGATCTTAGGCTGCATATGGAGAGGTATCTATAGCAGGAGGAGGGAGGTGGTGTTGCCACTGTATTGCTCACTTGTGAGACCCGACCTGGAGTATTGTGCCTAGTTCTGGGGGACACATCTCAGAAACAAAACAGAGGCAGTCCAAAGGTGGGCAACTAAAATGGTGCAGGGGTTGCATAAAAATCCCTAAGAAGAGATACAACATGTACACCCTGGAAGAGAGGACACCAAGCGGGGACATAATAGAGACCTATGAGTACCTTACTTGGTGAACAGGGTGCAGAAGAGGAGTCTCTTTCAAATGAGGAAGAGCACCAGGACCAGAGGACATGCAATAAAGCTGGAGGTGGGATTTTTAAGAGGGATGTGAGGAAGTACTACTTCATTGAAAGAGCATTGATCATGTGTAGCAGGCTGCCAGCAGAAATAGCGGAGGCAAAAACAGTAGGGGGTCTTCAAGCATGTGTGGGACAGACATGTGGGAATATTAGTAAAAATGCCAGGAGAAAAGAGGGCCACCAGAGAGGAGGTATGGTCTGTGGAGACAAACTCAGCTGGGACAATCTGGTCAGACTTCCTGGGCCAAGTTGTCCTTTGCTGCCAACAAATTCTATGTTTCTGTGTTACCCATCCTTTTTGGAACTGCCCACAAATATTAAAATGATGGCAAACCACATCCAATTTACTTCCGCATCTGTTGGAGATTAAACTTTCAAAGAACCCCCCCCCAAAAAAAAAATAAAATAAAATGTAGGTACTATGGCTACCAAGATAATAATCTGGGAATATTGGAATAACCAAAAATTCCTGCAAGAAATTAAAAGGTGGTGGCACATTCTAAACAAAACAATTATTTGAAAAGTTGTGGTATCGAATTGACCACACAGACAACATAACAGAAACTTCTATGAGATAATTAATGAACTCATTTCCTCCATTACTGAGAATTACATTTTTGCTTTTCTATGTGTTTGCTTGATTTGTACATATTTTATTCAAATAACCTGTTTTCTTTTTATACTGTATACATCCCTAAATGCTCCCAAAGTATTTGTTTTGTATTTTTATGTTTAAAAAATATTCTCAATAAAGTATATTAAAAAAATCCCCAAAAAGAGGACCTGGCAGGGGAGATACTATGATCAGGACACTTTATTAAGTAACAGCACCATAGAAATTAAAAGAAGAGAAGAGGTGTGAATAGTAAAAGATCTGAAGCACCAGCTTCCCGCATTTGAATCACTGACACTTTAAAATATCACTGTACTCTTAAATCACTTTGAAATATTACTGTACTCTAAAATCACTTTACAAACATTGCAGAAGTCCTTAAATGCACAACTTTAGAATCTATAAAAATGTCACACCAGAGTCTATGTGGATCCAATGGGCATCATGGATGATTTGGTCTAGAATATTGAAACAGAGGAATCTCCAAGCATATGCTTTCTTTTATCCAACTTGAAGAATTGAACTTTTAACAAGAGCAAAGAGTAGTTTGAACAACTGGGCATCAACAGAACCCAGGGATGAGAACTACAGAAAGATTTGCATTCTGCAGGTAGTGCCTCCAGGCCATAACAAATGACTCATGGAAAGAACTAGAATACCTGTAATTCCAAAGAACTCTGGCAAAATGAAGAACTTCCAAGATGTCACTATGGAAAACTTGGAGAAACCTGAAGAACTGAGCATTGCAAACTGAAGACTTTCTGGAACAGAACTGATGTCCTCAGGAAAGGACCTTTTGAACCATAGACAACTGAGGCACTGAATCAAACCCTGAAGAACCTTCAAGCCAGCATCACAGATCCTGGGAAAGAATCAGAACTGGTCCTGGATGAAACTGAAGATGTGGAGCACTGCTGGGATGTCAACGTCAGGAGAATCACTGAAAAACTTGGAAGGAACCTAACCCCACTAGGAATCAGATACCTATCTGTGAACTGGTGCAGTTCCCTGCACTACCAAGCTCACTGTTGGGGGGGGGGGGGGTTGTTCTGAAGAATCTGAAGAAAGTGGATGGCAAGGAGTTCCTTAGCTGATTATGGCTGGCTCCAATTTTGTTAGGCTGCAGCTGGATGGAACTGCCTCTGGATCATGCAGGAAAGATCGTTGACATGCAGTAGGTAGAAATAAAACTGAGTCTGCAAAGTGTTCTGCCTCTTTAACTGGGAGTTGCATGTTTTGGCAGCCTTTGGATCATGCAATCATTACAGGGCAATTCATGAACATGCATGGCTAATAAGCATTTATGGAGCAAGTGCAGTCAATTTCAAAGGATTCAAATCATGCAAGGTCTGGTTCTCAGCTTCAGCACATGCAATTACCATACATGGCAACTGAGGGCAGTTCAAACTGCCTCTGAGCATAACAGGAAACATTTAGCTAACAGGGCAAATTTGACGCATGCAAGGCAGTCTCACAGTCTCGGAGCATGCATTTACATTTGGTGCTATTCCTTTAAATGAGCAGTTTGGGAATCAAATAGTTATTGCCCTTTCCATACAGTTAACAATTTGGCAATGTCACTTTTCTTTTTTATTTTTTTCCCAATATGTTTACAAGAAATGCAATTGCCATGCTATGTAAGTATAACTGGTAATTAGAGTTGCTTTTAAATTCATTAATAATACACTAAACATAATATAGTAAAACACAATAATATTGAAATAAACAGAATCATAAATAATTTAGGCAGAATAGTACAGTAAATGAAGGGATCTAGACTATAAAACCTTTTTTAATATATACAGAAAGTAAGAGGGAGCGTCAAGGGCAGTTGCAGGAAGAATAACAAAAAATCAGAAAGAAGGGTCTTTAGGGAGGAAGGAGAAGAGTCAGAATGAATAGACTGGGGAAGGGAGGACCAGAGTTTAAGAAAGGGGTAAGAGAAAACAGATTGGCCAGCAACAGATGTTTTAGAAGGAATAGTGAAAGAATGGAAAGTGGTATTGTGGAGGAAGAAGGAGGAGGGGAAATAATGTATATAAAATAACAGGGGAGGGTGCCAAACCAGAATTTGGATAAAAAAGAGACACAATGTGAAAGGCACCTAGCATCAAGAGAAGGGAGAGAAAGAGCAGAGTAAAGAAAGCAGTGCCACTGATGTCACACTGATGCCACACTGATGCCACCCTTTGCTTGATGGCTCTCTGATTGCAGTTTCCCTCTACTGCTCTCCTTTTGTTGCCCCTCAATATTTGGGACACTGAGTCCCTGGCAATATGGGGGGTAACCAACTAACCAATGGAAGCTGGTCATTTAAAAAAAAAGTTTGCTAGAACTAGGCCTGTGCCACTCTCTAGGGGGTGGGTAAACTGTTACTTGGGGGAAAAATGCTTAGTTAGAGGTTAACTTTCCTAGCCAGGCATTTGTGAGGCACCATACTAGGGAGTACCGAGGACCTAACATCTGGATATTACACCCTTACCCTGAGTTCAGTAGACAAACACAATCCATCATATCATGTTGCAGCCAACTTCCTTCATCCCTCCCACAAAAGTTCCCCAGTTGTAATGGATATTAGTATAGTTACATATGTATATTCGGTAGAGTCTAAGTCCAGTCCCATGGTGGAACAATCAGTGTGGTCTCACCTTTGGTTCCAACTAATGAGTTAAATGATGATATACTTCTATAGCAACACCTGCCTGACTAATGATAAATCAATCAGGAGGGCATCATCAGGTTCATTAGCTGGGACTGAAAACAAGTGCACACTGATAGATCACTCCTCCTTGCAGGATTTGACTCAGATCCTATACATAGTTATCCTACATCCTTTACAAACTGGCAGCTTTTGGGGGATGAGAAGGAAGGTTTGGGTCTAAAAGATATGTTGGGTGGGGGCTTGGCTATCGAACTCATAAGCTGGGGAATGGTATCAGGGTGGAGGAGGTGAGAGGCTCCTGATTTGGCATGGGTGGGGAAGAGGGTTTTTATTATAAGCAAGTAGGCACCCTTGCATGTTATGTGTTCACAGTGGACTTGGGAGGGGGGGATGGAATTTTAGGGGTTAGACAGTGAGGATGGTGGGGATTATAAAATGCATCAGGGCTGGTGGAAAACACTGACAAGGTGGGGGCAGGTTATTTAAATGCAGGTAATGTCAGATTCAGTAGAATTCCATATACAGCAGGTTATTAGATTTCAGTATTGGAAATCTGATATGGAATCCTAATGATTAGGATTTAGAGTTTTTGGCAACTATATCTGAAAATCCTAAATCCTTATTTTGGTGTGGAATTTTAGATATTATGTGTCAGTGGCTCAGTAGGTAGCACACTCGTCTCTGAGGCTGGGAGATCAGAGGGCTGTGGGTTCAGTTTTCACATCTGGCACTTGGGTTACTATCCCAATACTGACACTGTAGTGCAGCATGAGGGGGGTGCTGCACTTCTGAGGTACCATCTTTCAGATGAGATGTTAAACTGAGGTCCCATCTGCCTGGATTGCTGGTAGTTCAGGTGTGTGCTAAAGATCCCATGGCACTTATTGAAAAAGAGTAGGGAAATTTTTTAGTGGAAAAAGAATACATAACATCAGGTGAAAAACACTAAAACAAAAGCAGTGTAAAACGATAAACATAGAAACAGAGATAAAGAAAAAATATACTGGAATCATCCATAAACTCAAAGAATTTCCTATAAACATAATGAAACATAAATAATACACACAAATATATAAACAAAAGAAATCCTAGAAGCATACCCCTTGAAGCACTAAACTCACCCCAACCAATGCACATGCCTCCATAAATCAGCACATTTTCCTCTATCAAATAGCATGTGTTCCTTCTGTTTAAGCTGATTCAGAGATGCTTCAACACTGGCTAACAATACCGATGGTAAAGTATTAATGTGCTGTAATGAAAATTTACACCGAGCCTGCCATAGATGATATTTAAGGCAGGCAAATATGACATTTAAAGTGCTTGGATGATATATTTTGTAAAACCCTGTATATTCCCCCAAAATCAAACATTCATATTGAAGATGCTGCACAGGACCCTAATTCCACCTGATTGAACAATCTGTCCAAAATTGCTTTGCATAAGTAGACAGAATAAAAAAATGTTCCAAAGTTTCCTCCTGTCCCCTACAGTCAGTTCTCAAACACTGTCTTTCTGATAACGGCTTGTGTTTCCAGTTACCTTTCACTCCCAATCTACCATGGCAAATCAGCCACTGTACATCCCACATATGCTGTGGAATTCTCTTGTCACGCAAAAGTTTTAAAGCAGAGTCCAATTTAGTTGGGAGGCATCTAGGAAAATCAACCCTAGGTGCATGAGCCTTTTCCATTATTTTAACATATAATGCTTTCCTATGCATAGTAAAATAATTAGATTTACTAAAACCCCACAATCTTAATTTCTTAAGGGATTCAGATGCAAACCCTGGAACAGAAACAGCCCCATGGAGTTTAGGGACCTCAGTAACCCAATTTTCCTCAAAGATCTGAAATAGACCAAGGTTCAAGGTTCCCACAATTTTATTATGAGCCCTCATAGAGGACCCAAAGTCAAAAAAATAAAAAAGGAATAAAAAAATATCAGAGGGTTAATCATGCCCAAACCACCCTGTTTAACTGGGAGGTACGTGAAATCCCTTTTAACTGGATTCAACCTACTACCCCAGATCATCTGAAAAAAACAGACTAAAAAGTCTTGTCTCCAACATGCAGGGAACAGGAAAAACAGAAGCTACATATAAAAAGAGTGGAAGTAAAAACTGTTTAACAACCTGAACTCTCTTTAATTTCCCAGACGCCCATGATTTCCATCGAGACACCTTTTGTTCTCCCAAAAGCAGTTTAGTTTCCCAATTAAGAAATGCCATATCCCCTTCCCCAAACAATACACCCAAAATCTTTAGGTGCCCCTTCATCACCCTGATACCAGCAATAGTACCTATTTGATCCCCAGTGCTGAATTGTAATGCATTACTTTTATTATAATTCAAACCAGTACCCGAAAGCTGAGCAAAATCATCACAATGCTGTAAAGCTCTAGAACCAGACTGAACATCAGAAACAAAAAGACAAACATCATCTGCATAAGCAGAAAGTTTCAGAGCGGGTATAGCCATGTGAGGGGATAATCCCACAATATCAGTATCACTCAAAATAACTCAGACAGGGGAGTCAAGCAAAAAATATACAACAGGGGGCTGAGAGGACACCCCTGTCAAACCCCTGTCTGTAACAACACCGGGTTTCCCAAAGTATTTTTAACAGATGGAAAAATATAGGCTTGGGCATATAAAAATTTAATCCAAGTTAACAAAAGAGGAGGGATCCCATATTTAGAGAGCACCTCAAATAGAAAACTATGTGAGACATTGTCAAAGGCCTTAGCTTGATCAAGTGCCAACACAAACCCTCTCAATTTACCCTGTGTCCCGTATTCAAAAACATGCTGTAAAAGTCTTAAATTTAACTGTATATTTCTCCCAGGGACAGAACAAGTTTGAACTGGGTGGATAAGTTCCATAGCTGCCTTCTGCAGTCGTTTACATAAAACATATGACAAGATTTTATAATCGGTGTTTAAAAGACAAATCTGCCTCCAATTAGTGAGGTGTTGTCTATCACCCCCTTTAAACAAATAAATCAAAATAGCGTTAGTAAAACCTTGAGGCACTTTACCACAAATCATCATATCATTATAGGTCGCTACCAGGATCTCATAAAGTATGTCCTTAAATACCTTAAAAAATTCATTAGCTAAACCATCTTCCCCAGGGGAGACCCCATCCCTTAAACTAGAGATGACCTTAATAACTTCAGGAAGTGTAACAGGCCCATCAATAGCAGAAAATGTCTGTTCCAAGAGCACAGGCGTAGAACAGGTCACCACCTGATCCCAAGATAACTCAGAATAAAAACCTGTCCCCAAAGAATGATGTAAAGCATCTTTTAGAATATCCAATATTTCAACCTCAAAATGTTTCAAAACCCCAGCTGCATCAAATAAACACTCCATCACCTTATGCCCAGTTTTAAATTTACAAGCCTCAAAGGGGTCAGAAAAGGCTTGAGACGACATCCCAAATTTAAATTCAGCATTCAAGTGTGCCACCCTAGAAAAATGATACGCCCTCATCTTCCCTTTAATATCATCAACTTATGACTTAATTCTGCAGTCACTAACATTTGGAAGGGATATCAATTTATGCAATTGGTCCCTATGACTTAAATATTGAATGTACTCCATATTACCTGTTTTTTTACCCAATTTTAAAAAAAGGGCTTTAAGGTTGGATTTGGTGTCCATCCACCAACTACCCCAATCCTCATACATTCCTGCAACCAATTTTCTAAAATTAAAACACCTATCAACCTGTAACTTAATGGCCGTATGTAGCAATACAGAGGAATTTAACTTCCAAAGCCAAGGGACTGAAGGGAAACTAGTTGGAACATTTCCCATACCCAGAGTACAGTACAAAAGGTTATTATCAGTAAATTCACTCAAAGACACAGTCATCCTTAAAACATGCAAAAATCTGGAAATAAAGAAATAATCAATTCTAGTAAAAAATGCACTTCTCCGATACGTAGCACCACCTTGCTTATGCAGAGACCGATATGCATCCTGTAACATGGCTGTTTCTAAGATACCCCATAAAACATGAGAATCACAGTATGTTTTTTTTCCACATTATCTTTAACCTTAACATCCAGACTGCAACTCATATGCCCTCCCCAGATAACAGATTTAGTAGTAAATAAAAAGGGTTTAATCTGATTAAATAAATCAGTCCTGGAACTTTTATTCTGAGGTGCATACGTGTTGATAAGGCGCAGAAAAAAACCTTGAAAAGTACAATCCAGTACCATAGCTCTACCTGGCACCAAATCTATAAACCTATGTACCCGGAGGTCAGAGGTACGAAAGAGAATGCCCAAACCATCCGCCACATCAACCTCGAATGACCAAAAAGAATGGCCCCAGGGCCGTGAACACTTAGATTGTACAATATCACTGACAGAATTAAACCTGGTCTCCTGCAAAAATATAATATCTGCCAGTAAGGTGACAAAAAACTAAACCACGCCAGCCATCTTTCAGCATTTTTAATGCTACAAGTATTGCAAGAGACCAAGTATAATGATGTCAGTAAGTATTAAAGAGGAATTAACCAATTTTTTCATCTTTTTTCTGTTTTTTCCCTTTTTTCTTCTTCACATCTTTAGGCCCAACCACCTCCTCCTCACAGTCCATTTAGGATACAGCTGCCAAAATGGAAGAAGCATCTGAATCCAACCCACCATCAACCTCCTGCAAAATATCAATGGAATTTTTGGTAGGCACAGGCACAGCAGAAATTGGAGTTTTACTAGAAGATATAGTAATGCATTTGGAAGGGACTTCAAAACCAGCAGAGGGGGGAGGCATACTAGACCCATCATTCCCTTCACCAGACATGCCAGGTATTTCAGAAAGAATACTCACAGGAGATTTATCAACAACGTCTTCCTGGCCCATATCATGGTCACTTTTCCCTGCAGTTGAAGGTGCTGGGGTCGGGAAAGGGGGTGGGGGCGGGCTAGGAGGGTGAGACCTAGAAGGCCTATATCTGTCCTGTGCATCAGAGACCAGATCATCTTTATTCAGGCCAATTTGTCTGTTCTGACCTGCCTAAGGACACTGATGGTGGGCATGGCCATGTTCCTCACAGAGATTGCATTTATGAACATTCCTGCAAACATTACTGGTATGATCATAATCCCCACACACAGCACAAATAACTCTGTCGCAAGTGCTACTCAAGTGTCTACAACTGCCACACTTGTAGCATGCCTTAGGCTGTCCTGGATAAAACACCACCCCTCTATCTTTCCCTAGAAAAAACTGCTGGGAATCTGCTGGATGTTGTCCCCCAGCATCTGCAATTTAACCTTAAATTGCCAACTGCCTGTCCAGATACCCTCTGAATCAATGATTGCAGAAGGAGGACCCAAAACTTGACACTTTTTTCCAACCAAAAAGAAATATCTCCCACATTAGCCTCCTCATTCCAAAACATGATATTAACAGTTTTGTAAAGGGGTTTAGTCAAAGAAAAGGCCCAAAAAGGAACCCATAAAGGTAAATGCTTTAGAGTCTTATACTTTCTCCAAAAAGTGTCCAGTCCAGAAAAAGTTCTAAAGCTGACATCAAAAGTGTCCTTGCCTCTGATGTTAATCAGGGCATAAATGTCTGAGGCAGCAAAACCCATTGACTCTTTTAATAGTTTCTTTGCTATATATTGTCTTTTGGGATGATCCTGTAACCCACCCCTATAACGGAGATGGTCAGAGTTTCTCCTAGGTGCCTGATCCACCCTATTATTCTTAAAAAGATCCAAAAAGTAGGACCTCTCTATTGTTTCTCCTGTCTGGGAGAAGGACGAGGATCCTCAACTGAGTAGAATCAAGTAAGGGAGTCACAGGTCTCCTGGACGTACCACCACCAGTGACGGGGGAGAATTTGAAAGTACAGGTGCCATAGGCAAGCATTCTGGGCCTACAAATGGTAGTTTAGAGGGACTGGGAGTACTTAAATCACCTGGCAAAAAAGATGTCCAGTCCAGGTCAGGCACCCATCTCCCCTCTTCCATTTGCATCCAGCCAGAATGGATCAAGGAATCCTCTTTCAACCAATTTTCAGCTTCAAAGGGAGCATCTGCAGGAGAAAGCCAAAAAGACTTCTGCATTCTTTCCACCATGGTAGTGCTGATGTCAACCTGAGACAGCTGAAGTGCTACCCGTGGACTGACAGGATCAGAAGCCAAAACTGACAGGGGAGAACCAACTGCAGCTCGGTGAGCAATGGGGCCGAATACACACTCCTGGTCAGTGCCTTGTGCCCGAAACTCTACTGATGGCTCCAGAACAGGCTCCATGGGTACAGATAAAGTCACTGGCACAGAAAAGCCAGAAAATAAAAAGTCACCATTAGAAACATCGTGTTGCTTTATTCCGACATCTCCTATAGCTTCTTCAGACAGCACTCAAGGGTTCTCCATAATCATAAGCGGAGCCTCAGGCGGTGGCTCCGACTCCAAATGATGATCATTCCCTTAAGTCACCAGCCTTAGACTGACTGTAGCCTTTCCATGCAGCAGCAAGTCCCCCTGCAGGAGAGCAGGGGAATTTTATTGAGAAATTGGACTTCATTACCAGCAAATCAGAAGTAAAGCAATATCCAGAAATCCAGACATAAGAATAACCAGAAAAAGGAAATCATAAATACACCAATTAGTCCAGGCAGTGCAGTTGATCCATAGAGACTTAGTTAGTTCATAGGAACCTGTTTCAAAATCATATTTCATGAGTTTTTCAATGGTTTTACTAATATTGGAAAATAATTCAACATAAGAGATATCTTTCTGTTGCAAAATCCACATACACCTAGACTGCCAAATATAAAACCTTATGATACTAAAAATCACATAAATAGTGTCGCTGTTATGCTTCACAAACGTGTTTTCCAATGGTCCAAACATTAAAGTGGGATAATCAATACCCCTAAACTCAGCCTCGTTCCAATGGTCCACCAAGAATGTCCAAAATGGCTTTATATACTCACATTCTAAATACAAATGCCTTTGGGTTTCTAAAATGTGATCACATCCAATTCTAGGGCAATATCTTTCTTACAACTGCTTGTGCTTACTATTACCTTTTACTCCCAACCTCCCATAGTTACTTAACCATAAGCAATCCCAGGCATATGGGGGGATCCTTTTATTCCTAAGGTTTCCTAATATCTGACACTTTCTATTAGGACAGTCAGGAAACACAATTTCCACCTTGTGTTCCACTGACAAAATATAGTTATACACCCTCTTCCTATCCAAGGTCTATAAATGACGAGGGGTAATGTCCCATTTAATAACCTGCTTCACACAATCAGTTACACAAGACGGTAAATTAGGGATTCTAGTCAATAATCTGGATTTCTTTTCCTGCCAACTATACATACATGGGTGCAACCACTGTTCTATTACA
Source organism: Neoceratodus forsteri (assembly GCA_016271365.2). Taxonomy (NCBI): domain Eukaryota; kingdom Metazoa; phylum Chordata; order Ceratodontiformes; family Ceratodontidae; genus Neoceratodus; species Neoceratodus forsteri. The sequence goes on from JADMNL010000034.1 coordinate 2,870,449, forward strand.
GGTCTCCATATAATATCTCCAGGCCTCAGGACTGACCCCAAATTATAGATCAAGAAAATACTGAAAAAGAATGCAACAGGGTTAAGCATACGTACCCCCCTTCCGAAATAGGAAGATAGGTCAACTCTCTCTTTATAGGTTTCAACCAAGACCCCCAGAATGCCTGGAAATAGATACTAAACAACTGAGACCTGACATGCAAGGGCGGCTCAAAGATGTAACTTACATATAGAAATATTGGAGTAAGAATGGTTCTAATTAGCATAATTCTTTTCTTTTTGGAAAGCTGTTGTCCCTTCCAGCCTCCTACTAAGTGGCTCTCCCTACTGAGGGCTATTTCCCAGTTTTTGCATGCCATGTCTCCAGGTCCAAACTGTACCCCTAGGATTGTAATAGGATCTCTGGAAGCAGGAACTCCTGCTATCATACCTAAGGGTGGCACCAGCGTGGACCCTATGACCACCCCCTTACTTTTGCTATAATTAATCTTGGAACCAGAAATACTCAAGAAACTACCTATAGTGTCCAGTAATGCTGAGGCTGAAAACTGAGGAGCTAAAAGCAAGACTATATCATCTACATAAGCAAGGACTTTTCATTGTGGCAGAGATGGAGAGACATCTATACCCTGTAACTCAGTATTGAATTGTAACATTCTGATAAAAATATATATCGTGAAGGCATAAAGCGTAGGACTCAGGGGGCATCCCTGATGTACTCCTTTACCCACACAAATTTTCCATCCATACCACCCATTCATATTCAGTATAATGACAGCCCCCCGATACATTGAAGTTATCGATCCCACAAATCTATCAGGAATCCCAAAGGCTGTTAACACTAGAAATAACAATTTATGTGCAACCTGATCAAAAGCTTTTTCCTGATCCAATCCAAGAATGATCCCTTGTAACTGTTCTAATTCCCCTTTAGAAAAGATTTCTCTCAACCAAATAAGATTATCTTGCTGCTGCCTCCCTTATATGGCACAAATCTGAACAGGGCTAATAAGCAGTGGAGTGACTCTAGAAAGTCTGGCTAGCAAAATTTTGCTTAAAATTTTCAAACCTGAATTTAAAAGACTTAGGGGGTGCCAATTCTCTAGGTTGCTTTTATCACCTTTTTTGTATAATAATATCAAAATAGCCTTGTTCATCGAAGGAGCATAACTACCTGATTGCAATATATGGTTGAACAAAACAACCAATACAGGACTCAATTCAGTCAAGAAGGTTTTATAAAACCCTGCCCCAATACCATCAGATCCAGGAGCTGACTGAGAGGCTAAACTATTAATGGCAATATGAACGTCTTCTATAACAATGTCAGCTTCCAGAATAATCCTATCAGCATCAGACAAGCTAGATAAATGTTGTGCATTCAAATACTGTTGTATTTCTATGTCTTTCAAAATAGGTGCAGCTGTTAGCATGTTAGTAATATACTGCTCCACTACTTGCAGAAGCTGTTGGGGATTACCTACAGTTTGTCCTTCTGCTGTGGTTAAGAGTTGTAATAAGCCGGGAATCAACCCTGTCCTTATTTTCCTTAAAGGGATCTAAACACCGTTTAGTCATTTTAGTCCCAAATCTCAATTCCTGGTCTAAAGATCTACCCCTATTATACTGCATTCAGACCATTTGTTTCTTTACTGTTGAAATCAACTGACTATAGTCCTGTTTTGTAATTTCAGTTAATGAGAGTAAATGCTGCAATTGATGTCTAAATTTCAAGTATGCCAAATAATCTTTATTAGCTTTAACATTGGCCTGTTGCTGGAATAAACAGCTCCACCCTTGTTTGGTATCTTCCCACCAATCCAAAACTGTGTCATGGCATTCAGAGACCAAAAGTCTTGCTACCCAATCCCATAACCCCAGTTTTCTAATGTTAGGATCATCCAACATTTTCTCATTCAATCTCCATCTGTTCTTTTTATATCTAGGAGCTGCCTACCAAGTAATAGAAGCCGTAAGAACCCCATGATCCTAAAATTCTATTGGTCTAGTAGAAACCTGTAGAATTTTAATAATCTTAGATAAAAAAATGAAATCTATCCTTGTCTTGAGTGTACTCCTAAAATACATAAATCCTCCCGTAGGATGAAGTTCCCTGTAAGTATCAACCAAATTAGCAGTAGAAACCATTTGCTTTAAGGTTATTGAATCACAGAAAAGTTTCTGGGTTTGAAGGCCTCTATCTGCCTGAGCCAGGCCACAATTAAAGTTTCCCAGCCAAACCACTAAATGAGAAGTATGTAAGAGGGGCTGAACCTCCTGAAACAAAGCTATTCTCTGTGCCTTAGTTTGAGGAGCATAAACAGCAATAATCTGAAACCTCTCAGAAAAGAAGGAGACATCTAAACAAAGAGCTCTCCCAGGGTGAACATCCACCAATTTGGAAACCTTGAGGGTGGGATTAGAAAAAAGAATTCCTATCCCATCACAGAGTTCCTCCCCAAGGGACCAAAAAGAGGGCCCTAACGGCCAGCACCTGGCAGCATGCTGAAGTTCTATATGAGATTTTAACCAGGTAACCTGTAAACAAATGATATCTGAGCGGAAGTTTTTAAGGACAGAAAAAGCCCCTATATGTTTCTTCTCACTCTTAATCCCATTACTGTTTAAAGTAGAAATGACTAAAGGGTGCATGATGGTGAGAGAGGAACAGAGAAACTATCAAACACAGATGAAAAAACAAACCCTATGGGGTTTAACCTACTTCTCTCCATCTAGTCCATTTGGCAATAGGATCTTCAGGCCTACATTCAGCATTGGTAGTAGATAGGACAGAGGAGGTATCAGTAACATCCTTTGAGTCTTCCCCCTGTATCATCATCCAAGGGAGTGAATGGATTCCCTAACTGCACTGCATCCCGAGGAGGTACTGATTTGGGGACATTTTTTGATGAAGACATCACCTTCTCATGTCTATTATGCTTCCTTGGTTGTACTATCTTGAATGGGGCTTCAGTTGGGGGAGGGGGAGGCATATCATTCTCAGTATGTACTGCCTCATCTACTACCAGCTGGTCCCTTTGTAGAACATCCTGCTCAACTGTTATACTATCTGTTCGGAGTACTATGGTTGATGTTTCAAGGAGGTCAGCCTGACGGGGAACATCAGGGGTGTCTACCTTCTCTGGCTCCTGATGGCTAGGTAGTGTAGTTGCAACTCGTTTTGCCAGGGAATGTTGGGCTTGAGTGATTATCCCTTCATGAACGGGACAATTCTCACAGTTGTGAGATGCCCAAGGACAGTGACCATAGGCATGCCCTGTTTGTTCACAAAGATTGCACTTAAACAAATTAAGGCAAGCCGAAGCCAAGTGCCCATACTCCAAACAGTGATTACATCTATTGGTATCACAGGCTGAGTTAAGATGCAGCCGAGACCCACATTTAAAGCATGACCTGGGTAGTCCTACATAAAAGATTGGCCCCCTATCCCTCCCCAAAAGGAACACACTAGGCAGATGTACTGGGCCTGAATTTGTAGAAAGAAGTTTCACTTTAACCTTCCAACCCCCATCCCAAATCTGTTCACTATCCATGGTAGGCGTGGGCCTCCCCAAAATCTCACATCTTTGATGCAACCAGAAAAGAATGTCCTCTACATTGACACCCTCATTTTTAAACATAACAGTAATGGTCTTGATCAAAGGCTTAGTAAGGGGTATTACCTGGAAAGGAATCCAAAGCGGGTTTTTTTTTGCACTTGGTACTGGGCTCAGAATCTATCTAGATTCGACACATTTTTAAAACTAATATCAAAATTCCCATTACCCAAAGAAATCAAAGCAAAAATTTCTGAGGAAAAGAATTTCATAGCTGATTTCAATAAATTTCTAGCAATAAATAACCTGTCTGGAGCATTTTCCAGCCCTCCCTCATACAGCAGCCTGACCGCATTCCTCCTAGGAGCAGGTTCCCCACTAGAGTGAAAGAGATCAACCAGCTTAAACAAGGGAGCCATAGACGACCCCTCTTGATGTTCTCCCAAGGCCTCAGGACAAGGCCCTAGTCGAAACTCTGCAGACTGGTCATTCCCCTCAACCTGTACAGTTTTGGTACCAAACCCCTCTGTGTTAGTAGTGTTATCTAAATCAGCATTTGAAAAAGTAAAGTCATTACCCCGGGATTTGGTGGAGCCCTCCATTGAAACCGTGTTGGTGGCCACTGCAGCAGTGGAAGACGTACACAATCTCTGATAAGAGGGATCCTTGGGGTCAGGAGACCACCGTCCCAGTTGGTCTTTAATCCAGCCTGCAGCTTCCAAGGCAGTAACCGGTGACCAAGAGTCATCATGTAGCTTCTGTGCATGAACGGAGTCCAAAGGGTGGAAATCCTCAACAAGATTAATCCAAGCTTTTTCTTTCTTCTGATCCCAAAAAGAAAACTTTTTTTCTGATTCCGACACTGTCTGGTTCAGTTTGCAAAGGCCATCAATAGCCTGTCGGCCTACTCCAAGCCAAGATTTCTCTGTGTAGTCTCTCTGGTGATTCCATCCATCCTTAAGAACACCAGTCGGCTTTTGGCACACGGTGTCAGCACCATTTTCACTGCCAGCTGCACAGAAAGCAATTTCCACTAGCTCAGCAGGAGTGTGAGAGTCAACAGCAGCAGGCACCTTGCCGACATTCTCCTGGGTCTGCTTCAGCTGTTTGAAACAGTCAGTCGCTGAGGGAGAGCCGGCTGTCAGTGCCATAATTTCATCATCAATTTCTCTCACTTTGTTTAACCAGTCTCGCTTCCATTGTAGAAGAGCAGCACACTTCTGAGTGACTGCCCCCTGAACATACATGGAATCCTCAATATGTTCACCAGCAGCATTTGAATGAATTTCAGGCAATACAGTAGAATCAGTCATTACCTCCATATCTTCCGAGTCCTGTTCAGTATTCGAAAAATCAGCCGCAGTCAAGGCGAGATCCACAGCCTCTTGCATAGAAAGAACAGGAGCAGAGGCCCAAACTCCCATCCCATAACATCCTCCCTCTCTGAGTGTCCCAGAGAAGTGGCCATCTTGGATAGACAGCCAGAAAGTCCCCCAGTGGAGAGTAGGGGAATTTCCCTGGTGTCCTGGCCAAATTCCCCCCATTCACTAAAAATACCAATGAACAGCTTAATCTGGTTCATTTCAGTTGCTTACCATCTGTATCCCCCCTCCCCCCGGTCACCCCTGAAAAAGGGACTTCTAGGCCCAGTGGGCTTACCGGGTCAACAAAATTCAACAAATAAATAAATAAATATTCATTTATAGAGACAGATATTACAGTCAGATCAGCCCTATTTGGGACTCCTTTCAGCAAAAGCTACCATTTTGACACATTGTGTTTATGTGTGACAGTGTTTGGATGCAAAGTTATTTTTCCCTTTGACTATTTTATCTGTGACATGAGTGAAAAATACTTAAGATGGCAGCCATGAAAGGTAAGGAGAAAGCTTGCTTGGAGCATGTCTGAAGTAATGTTCTGTACTCACCTGATCCATTGCAGTAAGTCCCTGGTGGACATGGTGTGGGTTCTGGGCTGCCCTCAGGACAGTAAAATCCAGGGGGGCATTTTCCTCCAGTAGCCGTGGCTGGACATAGGCAGTTTGCACTAGTGTAATTGTCCAGATCAAAGGGCTGGGAAATCCAAGCTGCAGACACGCAGAACCAACCTTAATGGTAAAAAACAGAAAAGATCAACATAGTATGAGTTTTGCACTTAAGTACTCCAGAAATATGATTTATTTTATTTTAGTTTATTTTTTATTTGTAATATATTTTACAAGCTAACTAAACAGAGTCCCAAAGAGCTCATTTCCAGCTGTGACCTGGAGGGAGGGGTAATAACAGGAGAATAATACAGGCTTTCCAAAAATATTCAGATAATGCAGTGACAAATTAAATGTGCAGAGTAACAATAAGAAGGGTATGTACTGTAAATAACAAAGACATGTCCAAAGGAAATGTACTGAGCTTCAAAAGTACAAAGGGTATGCAAATAACAATCATGGAACAGAGCAGAAGAGTTTACAAGACCCAGGCAGATGCAGAACTTCTTTGCTCGCAGAACAGCAGCATCAGACAGGCAAAAGGCACAAGCAGGCTATGCAGTATACAACTATCAGTAAACAAACACTCCTAGGACAGTACCACAGGGACACAAGTGTATTGCTCTAGGGCACATGAACATCCCATACATTACAATAAATTCTAAATACAGTTGGAACAGACTACAGTACCAAAGGTAGAAAGTAACGTTAAGGTAGGGGTGCAACTCCGGGCCTACAGTTACATAGATCAGAATGTGCAAGAACCAGGCTAACACACTAGGAAACCTGCAACAAAAGGTATATTATGCCTTCTCTAAGGCAATTTTGACAAGTGAGCGGGACCCTGAAATGCTGTTTGAGCTTGGCCTTCATGGACTGGAGACTAGAGATGGATACAAGTGAGATATGGAGACTAATACATGTGTGAGCAAGTCTATACCTAATATAGGCTTAGCCCACACTGTGTCTACAGTGAGGGATTTGGAATTAATTTCGGTCCTCAGACCATAAAGAATAGGACGAATTAGAGGCAGGGAGGAAAACCACACTGACATACTCTGGTAGGTTTTTCTAACAAATTTTTAGTGCCTAAAAGGGCAATATGGCATGAATGCCATCATGCAGGAGAAGTCCAGTCTAACTCCTTATACTTAGTACAATAGCAAGTTTGGGGAGGGCAGGCAAGAACAAATCTGCAAATGGTGATGCGAAAGGAGGAGAGCTTAGTTAGAACAGTATTAGAGGCTCCGGAGAATACCACCTCCCTATAGTCAAGTAGGGGGAAGACCCAATGTTCAATTATGGATTTTCTGGTACTAATAGGGAGACAATTGTTTATTCTGTGTAGGGCCTCGAGTTTGGTGAAACACTTCCACAATGTGGTTTGTGTGGAGGCAGTAGTCAAGGTGTTGGTCAAGGATCATGCTAATGTTATTTATCAGAAGTTACAAAGATACATAGATGTTGTCAGCAGATAAGGGCCTTGTGGCCATCTAGTCTACCCTATCCCTCTTTCTAATGCTTAAGGTATCCTAGATACTACAACAAGTCCCCTCCCATTTCGCCCTAGTTTGATAATTCCCATGTGCCTATCCCATGCATTCTTGAATCCTTGAACTGTGGCCACCCCCACCACTTCCTGGGGGAGACTGTTCCATCTCTCCACCACCCTTTCAGTGAAATAGAATTTCCTCAACTTTGCCCAAAGTTTTCCCTCTTTGAGTCTTATGTTGTGCTCCCTTGTTCTGCTATTTCCCTTCATGTGAAAGATGCTCCCCTCTGTTACCCTGTTGATCCCCTTCAGATACTTGAAGGTCTCTATCATGTCACCCCTCTCTCTCCTTTCCTCCAGGGAGTACATTTTGAGACCACTGAGTCTCCCCTCATATGAATTATGCTGCATCCCAGACACCATTTTTGTCACTCTCCTCTGTACCATCTCCATCCTGTCTATGTCTTTTTGGAGATGGGGCCTCCAGAACTGAACACAGTACTCCAAATAAGGCCTTACTAGGGAGTTGTACGATGGTGGTATCTGATAAGGAGTGCAACTTTAGAGTAGAGAGGACTGATCATAGCCAGTGAGCTGCACTGAAAATCATAGAAATCTTTTTCTTTTGATACATGGAAATTTGATTGTTGAGGAACCATTTTTGTATGTTGTCAAAGTTGATCTGGAGTAATTGCTCAATGGGAAAGGCTGAAGGAGCTGAGGAGAAGATGACTGTAATCAGCATACATGTGACATTTACAAACAGGGAGCTGGGGAGATAATTTATGAAATCTGAGAATAGGACGGGGCCAAGGACTGACCTCTGTGGGACCCCTAAAGACACAGAGAGCTGAGGTGAGACAGCTGATCCTAATTTAACTAATTGATACCTACCAGATAGCTAAGATCTGAACCAATATAAAGAGGAGGAAGAGACACCTGATATTGCATGTTTAGTTAGGAGCAAACAGTGCCTTACCGTATTGAACACTTTGGACAAGTCAATGACGACTGCACCATTCCCCTGACTGATGTCTATGTGTGAGTGAATATGGTCACTGATTTGAGCAGAGAAGTAGAGTTAGAGTGTACTAAACAGAGGTATACCAGTGAAACTGCAAGAGTTCCACAGCAAAAGCCATTGCAGCCACAATTTCGACGGAATTCAAAATTGTCACTGTAATGGACCTGAAGACAACATTTTGCAGTTTCTCTGGTCTTTCACCCCCTTCTGAGTCAATTTCAACTTGTAGTTAGTTAAATAAAAATGGGGGGTTGTGGGGGGGTGAAGCCCCCCTCAAAAAACACAGTGAATGTCTGACAGGTGAAATTTCGCCAGTTGACATTAGGCCTGCTGTTGTCGGGGATTTGGACAATGATGTTGTCGAACTGACTTGGTGGAAGTCTGGACAGAAGCCTGATTAGAAGAGAGTACAGAAACCTGATTTGTCAAAGAAGTTGGTGAGCTGCCTACTGACCATTCTCTTAAGTAATGTGGAGAGAAATGGAAGTAGAGAAATCAGGTAGTAGTTTGTAGGAGCATCTATGGAGCCAACATTTTGGAGAGGAACCAGTAAGGCATATTTCCAGTTGGCTGGGAAGGAGCCAGTGGACATAGAACCATTGAAAGTATGGGTAGTGGGGGGGTAGCTGGGGCAAGAGCCCCTAGGACTAGACGTCAGGGTGATAGGCCATCATAGGTGTGCTGGGAGTCTAGGTTGACCTGCAAGCTAAAAAAAAGATTATAAAAGATTAGGTCATCCACAAAAGATTGCAAACTATCAGTATTAAAAGGAAACTAGGATGAACTCCACTGTAGGCACCAGAATAATAGCAAAAACAACTACTTTATTGTATTTTGTTTTTTACTTTATCACCACTACCTGTGGAACTACTTCTGGCATCCTCAGAACTCCCAGCCACTACCTCCTTCCATGACTGCTTTCCTTCCCTTCCCATGCAACCCAGCACCAATTCTGGGTCTATACCCTCCAAAGGTAGGGTCACCCTATCTGCCCTGGGTGCTCTGTTTCAAGGACAAAGTGCTGGGCACACAAGAAGTCAGGTAGAGAGGAGGCAGTCCGGAGATAGGAATGTGGGCTTTAGGAGGCCTAGGTGCCTTCATCTATCCCCAAGAGTGGGGTTTTCTTCTCTAATGTCCTTTTCCTGTCGAAGTGTGGCTATTCAAGGCAATGCTATGCTGTCATGCTGGGCACCTCCGATCGCCACCAGAGACCGCTCCAGAAGAGCTCGCATCTCCCCAACCCTTCCCGGGAAGAGAGAGCAGTCCTGCAGATGTTCAATCCCCCCGGACGATTCCCAGCGGCCCAGGCTTGTCCCTGAACCCAGGTCGCCAGTGTGATGTGAGGTGTGGCATCTAGCTCCTCAACCCTCAGCACCACTGAACCAGACTCTTTATTGTATTTTAGAAACATAGAAACATAGAAACATAGAATTTGACGGCAGATAAGGACCGCTTGGCCCACCCAGTCTGCCCATTTCCCTACCTACTGGATAAGCTGCAGATCCTAGTTAACCAGCAGCCTACTTCTTCCTACCCCAACCCCCCAGAGTAAGTATACAGAGTTGACATCAAGGTTTCCCTTTATGTGTGCACCCCGTTGCCCATTTGTATTGAAACTGAGCTTGTTGGTTTTCTGTGATGGTTGTGTGGACATGTGTCAAGCTGACATCAATAGACTATTCTTTAATTTAGTCTGTGTAGTAAGTGTTGTTATAGCATATGATTCGCATCTAATGTGTATGGAACTGTATACACACAAAAATGCTGTTGTACATGGCCGGCCCGTGGTGCAGTGGTTGGATTTTCGCTTGCAGCGCCAGCAACCCGGGTTTTATCACACTCTGTGGGAGGGCGATGGTTTTGTGGCTCCTGCCACTTCTTCAGGCCCCCAAAAAACAGTGTTGTGTTTCTCAGTATTCACTCCTTCTTACATGCTTTTTGAATCCTTATTTTTCCTCCTTACTTTGTTGTTTATGTGTCAGGACTCTTCTTATACCCCTTCATAATCTCTCCTTTATTGCCCTAATTGGCTGTCTCAGGGATCGTAGGGACAGAGTTCCAGTGTCTCCAAGGCTGCAGGAGGAAAAATAAGGATTCCAAAAGCATGTAGGAAGGAGTGAAAACTGAGAAACACAACACTGCTTTTTTGGGGCCTGAAGAAGTGCCGGAAGCCATGAAACCATCACCAGCCCACAAAGTCTGATTAAAATACAATAAAGCAGTTGTTTTTGCTATTACTCTGGTGCCTACAGTGGAGTTCATCCTAGTTTCCTTTTAATACTGATAGGCCATCAGTACCTCCATTAGAGAAAACAATCAAAGGGGATTGTTCTTAAAGGACATTCCACTACTGGACAGGGTACAGACTGAAAATCCCAGGAGCCAAGGGTGATGACAGCAGCCTGGAGGCAGACAAAGGAAAAATGAGCACCCTGGGGCCATCAATGAAGAAATAGTTCAGTGCTTCAGCAGAAACAGAGTGACCTGTGGGTTTGAAAGGGAGACATTTAGGAGATATTTAAATGGCTTTTAGAACTCTGAGGGATCTAAGCCACTGAACACATACTGATTTTGAAAGTAAGCAGTGTTGACCTGCCAGGTGATTTCAGTATACTAATTGCGGAGTCTTGTGCATGCTCAACTGTCGGATGACACTCCTTTAGTTTTATGACTAGCCCAAACAGCATCACCTAAAGGAAAGGAGTCAGTAAGATTGGATGCAGAGAAGGTGCGAGCTACAAACTCTGAAGCACTTAAAAAATGCTTACTACTACAGACTATGATAAATATGTCAACATGAGTCTTCAGTTAGGGGAGAGGGAGAAGGAGCCTTTAGCTGGTGGCTGTGAGTGTAAGTAGATCTGAAAGATTTTCTTAGCTGATCTTAACTGCCATTTATTGTGCTTTTACATTTAGTTTGGGCAGGAGTAAGGGATTCCAGCAGACAAGTTGGTGTTTGTGTGTTTAAAAGTTGCTGACTGGCCTGTAAGTGCAGGCATCATTACATCATTACAGGGGATTAGTGCTGTTTGAATGTGAGGTGTAACTGCCATCTCAATTAGTCTTCAGTTAGGGGAGAGGGAGATGGAGCCTTTAGCTGGTGGCTGAGTGTAAGTAGATCTGAAAGATTTTCTTAGCTGGGATTTCTGTGTGCTTGTAATTGTATTTGAGGGCTGGTCTTGCCATTTATTGTGCTTTTACATTTGGTTTGGGCTGGAGTAAGGGACTCTAGCAGACAAGCTGGTGATTGTGTGAGGTGTCACTGCCAGAGGACTCCTTGGCTGATTGTATTTTGTCTGTGGGGTAGTCCCACCTGCCCACACCAAGGCTCACCCTACATTTATTGGGTGAGTGCCATAAGGCCTTGCAACATCCTAATCCTATTAGGGTGATGCTTGGGTGGTGCTGGCTACTGCATGTTGGGTACTGTTTGTATTGATTGCTCGGGCATATGCTGGCTACTGCTGGGAAAAGAGTAGATGGATTGAGTGTATACAGATTGGAAGGTACTTTTAGACTGTAGATAGATTGAGTGTATATGGATTTGAGGGTACTTTTATTGCTGAGGGGGGCCCATATTGCCCACACCTAACAGTGAGGATGGGATCGAATGATGCAAGAGCCAGTATCTTTGGGAGGGTGATTGGGTATACTGGGTGTGGGGCAGTCATAATATTGAATTGGGCATGGAGGTTTGGGGAATGTCCAGTGTGTTACCAGTTGGCAGGCCTCAGGTGGGAGGTTGATGGGATCAGGAAGCAGTTGGAGGGAGGGAGGGTGGGTTTGATATGGAAGGGGCAGGAACCATATGATGATGAGCGAGGACAAATGGCATACCCAGGGTATAGGGGTGGGAGTGAGAGGACTAGGACCACATGGTCACTCCGGGAAGGGGAAGACATGAAAATGCCAGTGTACGGTCCAGTCCAAAAGGAGGAGCATTCAGAGAGAGCAATGGAAGGGGACGGGGACAGGAGTGGGTGAGCTTGGGGCAGGCATCACACTTACAAATTGCTTCACCCTGCTGTACCCAGATGATGAGGTAAAAAGGCTGGCAGGAAGGGGGTGCAGGATGATGGGGAGGGATTGGTCAGGTGTCAGAGGGGGGGCAGGGGATAGGAGGGGGGCCCTGATCCAAAGGCGGGGAGGGGATGGGCAACGTGAGACCAGGGCACCAGATGGGTGGGAAGGTGGGCAGAAGCCCAGGTCTGAGGGAGGTAAGGCAGAGGGGGATGCACAGAACAGTGTCAGGGTGGACGAGACCAGGACCCAGGACAGGGCAGAGGTAAGGAAGAGTAAAGCGGACAAGGAGGGGGGTGAGGAGGGGAGCACTCTTGGTAGGCCAGCTCCGAGAATGGAATTTCCAGAAGAAGGGGTAGTAGAGAGCACTAGGGCACATGGGTCTGTTACTGCAGAACCTGAGGGGCGGAGGTAGGGGAGAAGGAAAGCAGGAATAGGAGGCCTGGGTGGAAAAGTCAATGGCAACAGACCAACCGGGGAAGAGTTAAGGGTGGTGACTAGTGATATTCAAGCTGTGAGGGGTGCGAGAAGCAAGCTGGGAGAGGGAGACAGAAGAGGGAACCTGGAAGGGCACAATCAAACTAGTGATGCCCAGGCTGTGGGAGGGGCGAGGAATAAGTAGGGGGCCATAGTCAGGAGAAAGAGTCTGAAGGGCACATACAGACCTGTGACCCCCAAGTTGCAGGGGGTGAGAGGAGAAAACTGGGGGAAATAGGCAGAAGAGGGAGCCTGGAAGGGCATGCACAAAATATAGACACCCAGGCTGTGGGGGGGTGCAAGGAGCAAACCAGGGGACCTAGACAGAAGAAGGAGTATGGAAGGGCACAAATGGACTAGTAACTTGGGGGAAGAGGTGAAACTGCTCCTGCTGGGTGACTCCATGATTAGAGGTATCCAGTGGGAGGGGACTGGGGAGGAAAAAGGCAGCCTAGTCAAGGTTAAATGTATCCCAGCCCTATCAGTACATAAGGCCAAATTCCAGCTATACTCAATGGCAAGGGAATGTGGAGGATCCCCAGACTTTCTAGTTCACCTGGGAACAAACGATTTAGAAGGGAACAGTGAACTGAAAATACAGGCAAGATTCAGGGAATTGGCCAGGGTTTGCCACTGTATAGGATGCTCAATCTCCTTTTCTGAGATACTGCCAGTACCAAGGGCAAGCGGGGAAAATAAGCAAAAACTTAGAGGGGTGAATCAGTGGCTCAGGGAGTGGTGCAAGTCAGAAGGGTATGGATTGATGGTGGACTGGGGTGATACATGGGAAGCCAAGGGGCTATATGCCAGGGATAGGCTGCATCTCAACCTGGAGGGAAGGGAGATCCTTAAACTAAAACTTTTTGGATTCATTTGTGATAGGTGGGGTTTAAACTTGTAAAGGGGGGGATAGAAAGACTGAAAGCCTCAGCGAGGAAGCTTGAGGGTCCAGGACTAGATAATGCAAAGCGGGCTGTGGGTAGCATTAAAAGACCCAGGGGAACTGAGGGGGTAAGAGAGATGGGGGATTGCGCTGGGCTGAGAAGACTGGAGGGGGTGGGGTGGAGGATGGTCCTGCTCAATGCCAGCAGCATGGGCAATAAAATGCCAGAGCTCCAGACAATGCTAGTTGAGGGTGCAGCAGACTTGGTGGCAATTACTGAGACATGGGCCACCCAGAGGCATTATTGGGACCTAAACTTAGAGGGATACACAATGTTTAGGAAGGATAGGGGGGTGGGATGAGGGGTGTGTGTGGCATTGATAGTCAAAAATGACATAGTAGTTGGTGGAATTGAAGAGGCAGAAGAAGATGTGGAGGCAATTTGGGTAACCTTACAAATGAGGGGGGCTAAAAGATTAAAAATAGGGGTGGTGTATAGACCCCCTGCAATGAAAGCAGAACTGGAGGATAATCTGACTGAGAACATCAGGGATCACTGTGGCCTCAGAAAGGGCAGGATGGTGATCTTGGGTGACCTGAACATGCCGAGGTCAGACTGGGGCACAATGACATCCTCGGTGGCCAGGGAAGAGAGGTTGATGGATGTCTTACAGGATGCCTTCCTAGTCCAGCATGTGGTGGAGCCTACTAGGCAGGATCGGATCCTGGACATTGTCCTAGCAGATAGTGATCAGATAAGGGGCCTGGAGGTGAGCAGCCCATTGGCAGACAGTGACCATTCCACAGTCTGGTTTCTTATGTTCCCAGGGGGAGAGGAAATTTGCACTAACACAGAAGTAATAGATTTGAGGGGGGCGGACTTTGAAGGCATGGGAAGGCCAGACATGGATGCTGGTAGCTTGTGGGAGACAATTAGAAGTGGGTGCAGGAGGCTTCGAGGGCCTGTGCAAAGGTAAGGTGCAAGCAATGTAGGGCCAGTAAGCTGTGTTGGTGGACCCTGGAGGTGCAGGAAGTGGTGAGGGAGAAAAAGACTACTTCTGCTCTCTTAAAGCACTCAAGGGGGGCTAGGGAGAGGGGAAAGTATGATTTCCTGGCTAAGAGGTCACCAGGGTGGTGAGGGGGCCAAGGCAGAAGGCATAACCTGGCCAGGGATATCCACGGGGGAAGGGTTCTATAGATACATAGGGGAGAAAAGAAAGTGAGGGCACAGATCAGCAAGATTAGAACTAGGAGGGATGGGCGTAGGAAGCTGGGGAACAAGCAGAGGTGCTAAATGAGTACTTTGCCTCAGTCTTTACTGGGGAAGGTGGGGGATCTTTCCAACCTGATGGGAGGGTAGAGGAGCCCACTGAACCAGGAGGTCAGTTGGAGACTGAAGGACTAGATGAGACTAGGGCAGGGGATGGGTTGTATCTAGAAGGGAAGGAGAGGATGCATGAGGAGGGGGGATGGGAGGGTGAAATCACAGTGGATAGGGTGAGAGAGGCCCACCGGTCGCAAAAGGCTGGGAAGATGCCAGGGCAGATGGGCTGCATCCAAGGGTGCAGAAGGAACTGGCGGATGTGCTGGCAGCTCCACTGGCCTCACTCTCCAACATCTCCCAGATGACAGGGTGGGTGCCTCAAGATTGGAAGGTGGCTCATGTGGTGCTTATCCACAAGGGGGGTCTAGAGAGGAGATGGGGACTTATAGGCCTGTTAGCCTAACGTCTGTGGTAGGCAAGGTTATGGAGGGCATTGTCAGGTAGAGGCTGGGGGGGGCAGCTGGAAAGGTTGGAGCACCTGGATGACAGGCACTATGGTTTTGTTCCAGGGAGGTTGTGCCAGACTAACCTGGTGGAGTTTTATGACTGGGTGATGGATGCCCTTGACTGACATAGGCCGTTGGACATCCTCTATCTGGATTTCAGTAAGAGGTTCAATTCAGTACCCCACAATGGCCTACTAACAAAGCTGGGGGGAAGGGGTGGGGGAGGCCATTGCTCAGGTGGGTAAAAAAATGGCTTATGGGGCAAATACAGTGAGTGGTGTTTGGAGGGATAGTCTCCTCCCCCAGGAGGGTCATCAGTGGGGTGCCCCAGGGTTCGGTCCTGGGGCCATTCCTGTTCAATTCCTATGTCTTGGACATTGGGTGGGTGTTAGGAGTAGACTGAGTCTCTTTGCGGATGACTCAAAACTGGGAGCACTGGCAGATGGGCAGGAGGGGAGAGAGGCCCTGCAGGTGGATTTGGATACCCAGGGAGGTGGGGCAAGGAAGTAGGGGTTGAAGTTCAATGCAGGGAAATGTAGAGTGCTGCATCTGGGGGTCAGAAACCCAGGACATGCATACACCCTGGGGGGACCACACTGCAAGTCACATCGGGTGACAGGGACTTAGGGATAGTGGTGGACAGCAAATGAATAACACAGAGAACTGTTGAAGAGCTGCAGCAAAAGCAAACAGGATACTGGGCTGCATAACCACTGGGATTACCTCCAGGAGAAGGGTGGTGATCCTCCCTCTGTATAATGCCCTGGTAAGGCCACATCTTGAGTACTGTGTGCAGTTCTGGAGACCCCCTCTTAAGAGGGACATAGCACTACTGAAGAGGGTCCAGAAGAGGCCAACAAGGATGATTCAGAGCATGGAGGGTAGGACCTATGAGGAGAGACCGGATGAACTCAATCTGTACGCATTGGAGAAGAGGAAGAACAGATGGGACATGATAGAGACTTTCAAGTATGTAAAGGGTGTAAATAAGGGCAAAGCCAGGGAAGTGTTCAGGCTTAAGAAGGGGGGGGGGACTACCAGGGGCACGAGTGGAAGCTGGAAGGGGGAAAGTACAGGGGGGAGCACAGGAGATACTTCTTCATAGAGAGGGTGGTGGAACCATGGAATACACTGCCCAGGAGTCTGGTGGAAGAGATCACAGTGGAAGGATTCAAGAAGGGTTGGGACAGGTACAGGGGGAAGCTGAGGCCATGGAGGGCCACCTCTGGGGCTGGGGAGGGTGGAGGAGTGAGCTCCCAGTAGGGGGCTAGCTTCTGAGCAGACACAATAGACCATGGAGACTATTCTGCTGGCTTTTACTATGATTCTGTGATATTATGATGATGAGTTGAAGCTGCATCAGGATCAGGCAAAGAATGGGTAGGGACCCGGTCATCAAGATGAAGGTCTTGCAAGAAGCTATCAATGTGAAAACATTTGAATGCCCTACTGTAGCTAGAATAGTTCTGGGGAGCTTTGAGAGTTCCAGTCTTCCTTACACAACAGGTCATGCAACGCTCACTGAAATTCTCAGGAAGAGTGTCAGCTACCACTAGTCTGTGTGGGTGTGATGCAAGAATCAGGTTGATAATGCTATGGCTAGAAGACCTGGTATTGGAATGAGTGGGAGACTTAAGTAGTTGGGTTAGTTTTAGAGCTTTAATCCATGAGAGCAGAGTGGAAGATTGAGAGGTCTTATTTCCCTCAGACTATAGTAGTTAGCATTTAAATCAACTAACAGAATGTGATCACATCAATGAGAGGTGTCCAAAGCAATTGTTTTACAGTACATCAATAGTTCATTTGCATCACTAGGTAAGGAAAAAGGTCCAGCTCCCCATAAGCCATGCAGGGGAGAAGTTGGACCTCGCCCCAGAACTAACGCACTGAAATCTGTCCAATGGAAAATCATGTACACAAATGCCTGCAGTCTGGGAAACAAGATCCCAGACCTGGAAGCAACAATGACAGAGTCTTAACTGGACACAGTAGCCATTAGCGAGATATGGTTCACCAGTAATCACACTTGAGAGACTTCAGTACCTGGCTATGTACTGTTCAGAAGAGACTGAGGTGCAAAAGGAGGGGAGTGGCCCTTTATGTCAATGAAAATATCAAAGCTACAGAAATTCAGAATACACATAAGGAGCCAGAAGAACTGTGGGTCACCCTGGAAACAGGAAATGGGATAGCCATATGAGCTGAGGTTGTCTACAGGCCCCCAGACTAGGAGAAGGACATAGACACATTACTGGTAGAAGATATACAAAACATGACAGCTAAAGGGGAGGTTCTGATAATGGGAGACTTCAACATGCCAGATACAGATTGGGCAACACCAGCAGGAACATCCACCAGAACTACACACATAGTGGATTGCCTGGAGGGGGATGGCCTCAAACAATTTTGTTACAACAACACACAAGAGGCAGGGCTATCCTGGATCTAGTACTGACTAACGGGGAAAGGATCACAGATCTTCAGGTCAAAGGTCACCTGGGGGCAAGTGAGCATCACATGGTATGGTTCAGTTTAGCCACTAGAACTAAATCATCCCATTTCAAGGCAAAAACATGTGACTTCAGAGGAGCTGATTTTGATATAATGGCCAACAAAGTTAAGTTAGCCCTGGCAAGTAGAAATACAGGTGAGGGGTACAGGTAAAGTGGACAAGCATTAAGAATTCAATACTTGAAGCAACATCCCATTGTGTTAGGGAGAAAAGCAAGAGCAAAAGATGGAGAAAACCACTTTGGTTCTCAAAAACAGCAGCAGAAAAGATCAAAGCCAAAAGGTTGGCCTTCAGGAAATATAAAGGAACACAGCGGGACGAAGATAGGGAGGCATACCAAACTTTCCTAAGGGAAGCAGGGGAGGCAGTTAGGGAGGCAAAGGCCCAAACTGAGGAAACACTAGCACGAACAGTAGAAGAAGGGAACAAGACTTTCTATAGATGCATTAGTGAAAGGAGAAAGTCCAGAGGGGGTATTGCTAAGATCAAAGGAGATAAGGGGAGCATGTGGAAGAGGACCAAGGAAAACCATCTATCCTAAATAGATACTTCTGCTCAGTATTTACTGAGGAGAAGATAGGGCAGGGCCCACAACTCAGCACCATGGACACAGGGGGAGGGAGGAGTGAAGAAGTCCCTTCACTAAAGAAATGGACTTACAAGAGCTCACTAAGCTCAGGGCAGACAAGGCAATAGGACCTGATGGCATACATCCCAGGGTATTAAAGGAGATATGGGTGGAACTAGCAGAGCCATTAGCAGAACTGTTTAGTGAGTCTTTGAGCACAGGAGAGGTCCCAGAAGACTGGGTAAGGGCTCATGTGATCCCGCTCCACAAGAGTGGCAGCAGGGAGGAGGCAGGGAATTATAGACCAGTCAGTCTTACCTCAGTAGTGGGCAGGAGTATGGAGGTACTCCTTAAGGAAAGGATAGTGTAACACCTGGAATCCATAGGAGCACAGGATCCAGGACAGCATGGGTTTACAACAGGAAGGTCCTATAAAATTAATCTCATAGATTTCTTTGACTGAGTAACCAGAGTGGTGGACCAAGCGGGTACAGTTGATGTTGCCTACCTTGACTTCAGCAAAGCTTTTGATACTGTCCCACATAGAAGATTGATTAATAAACTGGGTAGGCTAGGGGTAGGTCACAGGTTGGTCAACTGGGTGGAAAACTGGTTGGGCAGAAAACAGAGAGTGATGGTAAACAGTATACAGTCAGAAGAGATGCAAGGCACAAGTGGGGTACATCAGGGATCAGTCCTGGGACCAGTTCTCTTTAATATCTTCATCAGTGACATTGCAGATGGACTGGAGGGTAAGGTTTACCTGTTTGCAGATGACACCAAGAGCTGCAACAGAGTAGATGATCCAGATGGGGTGGGCAGAATGAGAAGAGATCTGGATAAACTGGCAAAAAGGTCTGAAGAGTGGCAACTGAGGTTTAATGCAAAGAAGTGCAAGATCATGCACATAGGTAAGAGAAACCCTGAAGCTACCTATAGGTTGGGAGGGGAGCTGCTGGCAATCACAAGGGAAGAAAGAGACTTGGGCATCTTCATCACAGATGACCTGAAATCATCCAAGCAGACCACTAAAGTAGTAGGTAAGGCTAGAGGGATTTGGGGGTGTATTAGTAGGGGTATCATAAGTCATAAGAGGGAGGTACTAATCCCTCTTTACAAGACACTGGTTAGGCTCCATCTGGAGTACTGCATGCAGTACTGGAGGCCACACCTGCACAAGGACATTAATAAAATGGAGGCAGTCCAGAGAAGGGCAACAACAATGGCGCAGGGACTGCATCAGAAAACATATGAGGACAGATTAACGGAGCTCAATATGTATACCCTAGAGCAAAGAGGGAGAGAGGTAATATGATCAAAACATTCAAACATCTTAAAGACATTAACAAGGTGAAAGAGTCTAACATGTTTCAATATAAGAAAAATAGCAGGACCATCGGACACAGCATGAGATTAGAGGGAGGCTGATTAATAGCTTATGTGAGGAAGTTATTTTTCACAGAAAGGGTAGTGGATGCATGGAATGACCTACCTCAGGAAGTGTTGGATATGAATACAGTGCAGGGCTTCAAACAGTCATGGGATAGGCATAAGGGAGCAATACAGATGAGTATGAATAGATAGGACATTGACAGAGTAAATGCCTACAGCACATTTGTAAGGTAGAAAAAATGAGCAGACTGGATGGGACTTGCTCTCCTTATCTGCCATCAACTTCTGTTTCTCTGTTTCTATGTAGAGGTAGAATCAGGGGATTTACTCAGGACACAACAGATACAAGTGATAAAGATGGAAATGGAATGATGGAAGGAGAGAACACTGATCAGCGATTCATGCAGCTCAAGGATGGACTCCTGATTAGAGACGTTGAGATTTTTTAATTTGCTGGTGAAGTTGGTGCCAATCTGCATTACTCACAATTCATGAATAATACACAAACTGCTTGATGGAAATGCCAGCTTCACAGGTGGATTATTTTAATGCTTAAAGAAAACCTCCATCTACCCACTGTGCTGTGAAACCACCCCTCCCCCACCCAGTAACATAGATATCCTACCCTCCACCCCCGCTGACATCCTCCCCCCCCGCCCCGGCAAATTTCATGCTGCTGTGGTTGCCTGTGGCAGTTACAGAAGATAATCCCTTCCACCCCACCTTCACACCAAATACACTCCCCATCCCCCCACCTCCACACTGTCTTTAATATGTACACTGTCCTGCACCCAACCCCCTTTGAAGACCACCACCCTCTTCCCCTACAAAATCAACCTGCAAATAAAGAAAATTGTCTCACAGTGCAGAGCCTCTGCTCTGTTCAGAGCTGATTCCCATCTTGAAATGGCGCAAATTAATGAATGGCACTGCCTTTGCTCCTTGTAAAACCTGATTGGTTAAACAATGTCACCATTCATCCATTAAAGCCATTACAAGATAGGGGCTGCCATAGATTGCTGCAGTTGCATGATGTTCACTGAGGCAGTGGATGAGGAGGAAGGAGGGTGCCAGCAGGGGGTGGGAGGGGCATCATAACATCAACACAGTTTGCATTGTTATTCAACAGGCAAATAGGTCATTTGTCACATTAATTTGGCCAATCTGCCTGGTGAATAACAATACAAACTGAATTCCAAAGCTATGCAAATTTGCCAACATTTGTGGATATTTTGCAGAGCTAATTTTGTCAACTCCATTCAACTTCACTTTTGATGTGCAATAGCTAATTTAAGGTAGTTGGCAGTGTAGAAGAGAACACCATCACCTTGCTTGGAACAATCTTGCCTATGAATAAAGTAGCCCGTGAACAGAAATAACAGATGAACTGAATCTGGCAGACAGCCATGGCGCAGAAAGAATGAGAACATCAGAACTGTTCTGGCTGACCCAAATTCCGATTGAGTCAGTTTTGGGGAGAAGACTTCTAGTATTTATGTGAAATATTTTGAGACCTTTAGGAAACACAGAACATGTTGTTCCATCGAAGAAGTGACACATTGGATGGTATGGTCCTGGAAGTGGTTGCTTCTGGGGGAGCACCGATCCAACAGGCACATACATATAAATATTTGGGCCTTTGGATTGATAGCTTATTGTGTTGGGACACGCATATTGCCAATGTGGTTAAAAATGTGAATAGGAGAATAGGGGCCCTTTACAGGGTTAGATCAACCATGAGTAGAGTATAGAAGTAAAGAAATGAGTGGTCAATGCGATGATTATCCCCATGTTTGAATATGGGGACATATTTTATTCCTGTGGGCAAAAGCAGGACCTCAAAAAGTTAGAAGTTTGTTATAATAATCTTGCTAGGTTCATTTAGGGGGCTCCTAGACTAACCCATAAAAGCCAATTATATGCTCAATTGGGCTGGCCCAGCTTATCTGAGAGCAATCATGAACATCTGTTGGCCTTCATTAATAAAGGGCTGATGGGTATATTGTAGATAGGTTGATACATAGAAACAAACTGGACTCATTGAGAAATTGCCAGGTGCCAAATTTGGAGCTGCCTAGATGTGATTTAGAAATTGGACGGTAATCCATCTATTACAGAGCAGCACTGGAATGGAACGCAATACTTGCGACCCTGCTGATGGGAAATATAAAGAACCTATGACTTCATACTAAATGTTGGCATATGAATGATGCACACCAGAAAAGAGACTGCTGTGCAGCTAAATAATAGGAATTCCGAGGTAGGTTATGTTGGAAATATAGGTAGGTTAATCTACTTTTTAGGAACTCAAAGGAATTAAGATAGTTTGGGGTATTTTAGAATTTATGTATTAATGCTTTTTTGATCCCTGTGATGTGTATGTATTGCACTATGTGTTTACATTTCTTATGTTTCTGATGCCATTTGTTGTATGTGTAACAGAACTACCTTGTATGTGATTGTTACAGTTTACATTGATTTGTACATTGCATGGGATCACGTTGAAAATGAGTTGTACTCAATCGAGCTTATCTCTTATTCATACACATTTCGATGAATAAAATCATTTTACTACTACTACTAAATGATGGCAAAGTACTTGTGGATGTGTAAGGGGGGCCTGGGTTTACCTTCACATCACCATTTAGGAGAAGCAAGAGCACTAAAAACAAATAGCTGATTTACACATTACGTGTTTCACCTACCAGCCTTGCACTTTCCTGACACGACTGTAAGGTTCTCTTGGCCACAATAGTATCCTGGTGGGCAGGGCAGACAGCTGTCTAAGCTCTGAGTCATAGGCTCGGGGTTATAGTAACCCCTAGGACAGGGAAACTCTGTGGCATACCGGGTCCCTGTGGAGAAAAAAAAGAAAAGGATCGGTATGGTAACGAGTGTTGTGATTTGCAGATTGGGTATCACACTGTATACTTGTGGCTTCTACAATTAATAGCAAATGAAGTCTTCTCATGTGGTTTGGACCACTATGATAGTTCATCATGTCTTGAGATTATAAAGATTATGAGTTCTGACAGAGAATAAAAAGTATACAATGGAATAAAAACTTATGTAGCCTGATTCATCAACTACAGTCTTTACCCATGGGTAATGAGTAAATCCTGCTATAACCCATAGCTGAGGAAGGGCATTGGTTAGAAAAACAAAACAAATTAAACACATTTTAAATTGCTGTCAGTGGTCAGGTTAATTGTGACCAGACTGAATGATGAGAACAAGAACCCCTTCAAAGTGTTGAAATGATAGAATGAAGAAAGTAATTGACTTCAAATGAGTTGCAGGCTTTCAAGCACCTTCTTTGGGGTTGGGGGGACACCAGTATGATAACTGTTTGATTATATTTGGGAGAATCACCCACTTCTTGTGTGGCTAAATCACTTGTCTATGCTACATGACACACCACACAAGACATGGTTAAGTCCCATAATAGTCAAGCCCTTTAATAGAAACATACCATGATGGCAGAAAGTCAGCCTGTAACACCTTATTGTAACCAGAGACTGTTTGTCAATGCATTTTTTAATCTACACAATCCACCCTCCTACTCACTGTCTTACTGCTACCCCCTGAGTAACTAGTAATCCCAGACGGTGGCCCAGCCACGCTTGAAATCACTAGAGGTTTTGATGGCCACCACATCCACTGGCAGCCTGTCCCATGGCTCAACCTCTCTCTCTGTAAAATATAACTTTCTCATGTTTCTGTCATGCATGCCATGGGCAGGGAGGGTTGACAGTGGGTTCCTCAGACACAGCAACCCCTGCCGCATGGGAAGCTGTAGTTGTGCAAGGATGACAGAGGCACAGCCTCCACCAGGGGAGATGGGTGGGAAAAAAATGTTGGAGAAAAACCCAGTAGCCAACGGAATGATGGCTGGGCTCAGCCTGATCAGGGTACATCCCCCTGAACAGGGTATATCCCTGAGAAATGGGCTGTCTACAGGGAAAACAAAAACAATATGGAAGAAAAAATAAGCGGCAGTGTGTGTTAACTGTCTAATCTATTGTTTAAAAGTTGGCCAAGTTACAAGCAGCCAAACAGTCCAAAATAACTCAGTATTTAAAGAGGAATTTCATGAGCTTTTTTGAAACTGTGGAATATTGTAATATATTGTTAGAGCCATGTTCATATATTTTGTCCAGTCGTACACCTACATTGCTGTTGTAGAGGAAAGTGAAGGCTGGGTAAAGTGGCAATAAGGTAGCATTTATAGGAGGCTCCATAGTAAAAGTATAGTGGTGACAAGTGTCAGGTCATTGTCTTGACTGACTAACCTTGAATAGTCATGGACATCACTGTGCACTACTCTGAATTCTTACAATATGGCAGATAACCAACAGGGTTTACTGATTCTAACCCTGGTGCCATTATACCAATGGCTACTACCCCTGCCTTGGTAGCCACTAACAAGGTTGAGGGGCCTTGGTCCTTATTTGCACAGTGCCTGCGCCCAGAGTATACTTACATGGACTAGATTAAACCTGGTACAGCCCTCTGGGATACAGTACCCACCCACAGTACCATAATGCCACCCCAAACATGATCCAATGACCAATTTCCCACATTTTAAACATTTTGTAATTAATGAATTTCTCTAATAATATGCTCACATACAGGTACATGCAAAAAGAACAACAATTTATTTACATGGGGAAGAATTATGAAGGGTAAAACTGGGAAGTACAGGTCAAGCTATTTCCATGTGCTTTAGATTGGTTTCATTTGTTAAGTTTACAGGTAATCATTATCCATTGTAGAAATCGAGACAGTTATTACATTGCCCCCCGCCAAGGTCTGATGTATTCAGACCTAACTGCCTATCTAGCTGCATTGGATGGCAGAACCCTATTTGCAAAATGCCCACACAATATCAGTTCCCAGCTGGGACAAGGATCCCACAGTCCCTTCCATAAACCTGGTTACCAGTACTAGAGTCTCTAAGTTGCAGGCCTGGTAAAGTTGCAGCTAGTTGGCCAGCATGAAACAGGTTTGGGCCCTTGAATAGAAATCAAGTTTGCATGGTTTATTACTTAGCTTTCCACTATTAAATTGACAAGTTGCAGAACAATTTCCCCTCTTGCTGTGTTAGCTGGGACTTAGATTATTAATGCTTGAAAAACCAATTTATTTATAGTTCCTTTAGATGTGGACAGGGCATGGGCCCTGTGTACTTACAGTTCAGTAGTTATCCTTGGTTAGTCATAGACAGGCTGTAGAAGAAGGACTACAGTGATTGCAGCAGACAGAACTCTGACTCCGGAAGCTAAGAGGCTGGGCAAAGGCTTACAGACATTTACTGACTGTTATTGTTGTGTGAAATTGGAAAATTTCACCAGGTGAAATATTTTGCAGAATTTGCACATTTTTGAACTATTTCTCAGGGTGAAATGCGAAATTTCACCCGTTGGGCAGGCAAAATTTCACCTCCAAACTGGCAAAACTTGCTGCTCGAGGGTGAAATTTTGCTACCCGTTGGTGAAATTTCTTAATTTCGCCACCAGCTCCCAATCTTTCCAAGAAAACAATCCATTCCCATGTCCCTGATGTCTAGTGGCCCCCCCAGCTGATCACAGGCCAAATTCAAATCAAGAACCATCCCTCCACCCCCAGTCACCCTAAGCCCCCTCCTCCAATCTTTGTAAAAAAAAAAATAAAAAAACATCAATCCCTTCCCATGTCCCTGGTGTCTAGTGCCCCCCCAGATGATTCACCTTGTCTTAAGTCAGAGCTCACCTCGCTCCCACCCCATACCCCGATCGGGCCACTGGCACAGCCATCCACTCACCTCCATGGCCAGCAGCCCATCTAAGCGCTCAATGAATGAGTGGATGCTTGTACAAGGAGGCGCTCATTCACTGACAGTTTCAGACAGCCAGCACTCTCATTACTACTGGTAGTGTAGCGAGAGCACTAGCTGTCCGAATCTGTCAATGAATGAGCAAGCACTCATTCATTAAGTGCTCAGATGGGCTACCGGCTGTGGAGGTGAGTGAAGGGCTGTGCCGGTGGCCTGACTGGGGTACGGGGGTAGAGAGAGGTGGGCTCTGACTTAAGATAGGGTGGGACAGGGGAGGGTTTTTTTTATTTTGTTTTACAAACATACAGGACCGTGGCTCAGGGTGACTGGGGGAGGAGGAAGGGTTCTTGATTTGAATTCAGCCAGTGATCAGCCGGGGAGGGGCCACTAGACATCAGGGATATGGAAAGGGATTGTTAGGAAGGTTTGAAAGATTGGGGGCCAGGGCTCAGGGTGACTGGTGGGGGGTTCTGATTTGAATTTGGCCGGTGATCGGCTCGGGGGGACCATTAGACACCAGGGACTTGTAGGGGTACAGAAGAATGTCACATGGAGATGCAGGTGAAATTGCGAGCAAAATTTTGCAATTTCGACACAATTTTGAAAAATATTTCATGCAGCAAAATTTCACAATATCTCTTGACTGTAGGATCTTACAGCTTTTGCAGATGGATGAACCTTTATACTTCTTTTGTAGTGCCCCTCTCTGGACTGAAATCACTCTCTGGATAGACCAGGCAGGGACTGGGGCCGGTGCACTTCAGACCCCCACATCTGGTTATTCCCCTCAGGGGGAGGTGCATATGGCAGTGCCAAGATGGCACACTACCAGGCTGTGTCCTTTGCTAGTCTAAGGTGGATGTGTTACATTCTGCACATTCAGTCATTAGCACATTTATATTTTTTGCTCACAGTCACTTCAACCATGGGCCAGCTTAGCCACCATGGTTCTTTCAACTGTCAGATACAGGCTTTTACATGGATGGGTGCTGGCTCCCTAAGGCTAGGGTGACCCGGATGCTTACAGTCCATGCAAGACAACTTAGGAGCTTAGCTGCATCTTTTACACAATATCAGACAAAAACTCGAGGCTTGGCTCTTCACCACTTGTGACAACTTTCCCTAGATGGAGCTTGAGGCACGGGTCACTACTACCTGATACAACTTGAGACATGGATGGAGCTTGAGGCTTGGATCCCAATCCTTTGGCAGACTTTACTTGTTGGCAAACCTGACATTGTAGCTCTCTAGGCTCAAAACACTTTACTTGTTAGCAAAACAGTTCTTAATAGCTCTCTCAGGCTCACAACACTTCACTTGGTAGTACAAACAATTACTGATGCTTCTCTTAAGCTCAAATCACACAAAAATAATCCCTTACAGCGTACACTAGCGTTTTCAGCTCCCAACTGGACAAGAAGATGGTTAGTGGCCTCCCAGGCACTGTCTGGAGAAATTCTGCGTTGTCAGGGAACTCCCCATTCAAGCCTGTGGCACTTCAGACAGTCACAAATCAGTATTTCACAATTCACTAGATCCTTCTCTGGTCACTTGCATACGTGTCCACTCATCTCATAGGCACTGAGTTAAATATGGGGTGTAGACAGGAAAACAGGCACTTCTGTGCCTTCTGGGCTTCTCTGCCCCAAACAGTTCTTTCACTAACTTGTACTTGTAAGCAAAAGTTTTGCTTACTCAGATTAGTTGCAGAATGGCTTTCTTTGCTCTGAGGGATTTAGGATACATCAGCACTCTCACTGCTGAGGTGGAATGTGTATGCAGCTCTCTCTCAGCTGAAGATTCAGGTTACACCCACGTTTTTCCAAAAAGGTGGAAAGGCAGATGATAGCCCTGGAGGACAATCTCTGGCAACCCCCAGGCTGGTGATATTTTCTGCTGGCAGCCACTTGTTTCTTTGCCAGAAGAAGAAGAGCCCCTTCCCTTCCCATGTGGAAGGGCTCACGCTAAACTGTAGGCCCATTTCCTTAGCTGGTGGCCTGAGCCACCCTCCCTGTGGAGGGGATCCTGCTGGACCTCTCTTCAGCCTGAAAAACATTGGGTTTTATGGAGTCCTTCTGAAGCTCCCAATTGGCTGGATCCATTTGCTGTTCCCAACACAATTGGCTAACTCTGCTTGTCAGTCCAAAAAATGAATATTCATTCACCTCACTCGATGCACAATAGGCTCCCTGTTTTGGTGCCTGAATTAGGTCCCTACATTTCCCCCACAAGCACTTGGCAATGTCCCATGAGTTTCTGGCAAAAGTCCCAAGAGTCCTGTCTGAAAACCTGGCTTTCCAATTGGCTGTTGCTGCACAAACATGGCTGCTTAACACACAGTCCCCTTGCAGTTCAACACAGTCCCAAATATAAAGTTCTGATGCAGCCAGAATAATTACTTTATGTAGTTGCTTGGCCTACTGTTTTGTTGCCACTACTCTGCCCTCTTAAATGCTGCCACTATTTAGTTTGTATCTGCTGTTTTTTGCCTGTCACTGCTGCCGAAATATGCAGTCCCCAGTCAGTAGACTGGTAGTCCTGTAGGTCTCAACATTAGAAGTCTGGTGCAGCCAGAAAGAATATATTTTTTATTTACATTGCCCCCTTTTGTTAGTCCCTTCAGTGTCCTTTTATCTTCTTCCCTATTTAAACATTTTACTTTACCCCAAGCCTGTCACTAGCGTCAATATTTTAGAAGCTCTACTTGTGCTACGACAGGTGGCTCATTACTATGCATGGGCTCTCCAGGACTCTCATTAATATTCATGAGCCTGTCATACCAGTGCATCTCGATGCTCTTTATTTACAAAAAGAAAAGGGCTCTCTTGGCCCTTGCTGAGGTCACCGGTCCCTGGACTGCCCTACACGAGGACCGGGACTCCTAAACTGACTCCCAAATGACCGCAAAGTCGGAAGTCGGGAGATCAAAGGCACAGCTCCTCACTAGCACCGGAGTGCTAACGCAACCAGTGGGGGATCATGATTCAGCTCTTGAGCCTTAAAAGGGCTAAAATGGAACACTGGGGCTGCTTGGGGACCTGGGGTCACCTTTCCTGGAACTGGGAGGTGGAGATGAAAAAACAGGGACACTCGGGGAGACACCCACAGGCATTGGGCGGCAGAATGGGAGCAAAGTGGCGAAAAGGCAATGCCCCCATTTGGGGGGGGGGTTACATGACTAAATGACTTGTGGAAACACATGCACGTACAGCATTGTTTCTGTACAATGCCATCTACTGACTCTTTAATAACCCTGTAGAAAACAATGTATATTATTACTCTGAAAACAGTTGTACCAATTAATTGGTAAAATTAGTTGTTTCTCATCAAAGAAAATATGCATATAAGTGTTAAATTTTCTAATTCCAAAAGTGGCTAAGTTGTAAGCATAGAAATATTTTCAGAATGTTTCATGTGACTAATAAAGTCCAAGAATGTGAGCCCCTATATCTTACCTGACCCTTATCCAAGTACTATGACACATGCCATACTTTTAGGGCCTTTTCTGAGCAATATGCATGCCACAGTTTTGATATCTAGCTGCAACACTGACCGAGTGTTGACCAATTAGATTAGAGTACTGCAACTTGCTTTACTTTGGGCTACCGGGGGTTGATATCCACCGCTTGCAGCAGGTGCAGAATTCAGCAGCCCGGTTGTTGATGGGGATTTCTAGATCTTCCCATATCACACTGGTGCTGCGGGAACTGCACTGGCTGCCGGTTCAGTGGCGGATCACCTTCAAAGTCAGATTACTGACATATAAAGCCCTACACAGACTTGGCCTTGACTACCTGAAAGAGCTCCTGATTTCTTATCACCCTGAGTAACCACTCCGCTCGGCCGATGAGGGGTTGCTAGAGATTCTGAGGGTGACTTTAAAATCTGCTGGGGCCCGGGCATTTATGTTCATGGCTCCGACCCTGTGGAATTCTCTACCCCATCGGATTAGGGAGTGCATGACGGTGGGGGGATTTAAACAGGCTTTAAAAGCTTTTCTGTGGAATAAGGCTTACGGTGAAGACGATGGCTGATACTGTTTGTATTTATTGAATGTGATGATGTTTTGTTTTATTTTGTTTTAATTGTTTTAGTTGTACTGCGCCTTGGTATTTGAAAGGAGCACTCTAAATAAAGTATTATTATTATTATTAATTAAAGAGTTTTAGAAAATTCTAAATAATTTCATGAAATTTCACAAAATGTTGCAGAATTTCATAAATATTCCATGAACTCAGAATTATCTAATTTCTCCAGCCCTAGTCATGGGATGTCTATCACGCACATGCACACGCACACACACACACACACACACACACAGCACCTGCCAGTTGCACACGGATAGACACTGGTGTTGGATTCAAATGCAGCTGCTCATTAGTACACTTCAATGTGCTTATGCAACTTAGTGTGTTGTGCTTATGCATCATGCTGAATAAACTTTGTTGTAGCTGCTGAAAAAACTTTGTTGTGGCCATTTACCTCTCTGTTTCTCAGGAATACCACCCTTTAGAGATGCTGAAGACAGGAATCCCAAAGGAGGGTTCCACCTCTAGAGATGCCACAGGAATGATTCCCTTAGGTTAATGGTAGCTTAGGAAAGGCCTCTGAGGAGAGAGGCTAGCCACTGGAAGAGGAGGGGGGATGGTGGGGCAAGAAAAAAGCTTCTGAATGAAGCAGGAAGGAAATGTTTTAATAGGTCAGGCTAGGAGCATGGCCATTCCTTCAGCCACTGAACTACAGGCTACAGCCTTTCAATTCAATGTGCTTATGCAACTTAGTGTGGTGTTGTACAAATGCAACTTGCTGAATAAACATTGCTGTAGCTGCTGAATAAACTTTGTTGTAGCCAATCACCTCTCTGTGCCTCAGGAATACCACCCTGTAGGGATGCTGAAGTCAGGAACCCCAAAGGAGGGTTCCACCAGAAGTGGTGCCACAGGAAGGATTTCCTTAGGCTATAGGTAACTTAGGAAAAGCCCAGAAAGAAAGTAGATTAGAAAACATTGCAGAGGTACGAGTTGGTATTGAGACTGGAATATACACATGGTCATTGGAGATGAGGGTAATAGTTAGAGATAACTGAAATAAGTAACAGTTTTAACATAGGTTGAATAAATTACAATGAGAGAGCTACTTCCCAAGGAGATAGGGAATAGCAAAGGAGGGCCACCATCCATCCATCTCAATCCAACAGTGGAAACCTACCTAAATAACTGTGGAAGCTACCCAATTAATTTTAGGAGGCAACAAAAAATTATGACCTTTGGCTCTGAGGAGAGGGAAAAACCCCTTTGGGGGGGGAAACCTTTCGGGATCTGAGGCTTAGGTCACTTTCCCTCTAGGCTAGGGGTGTTTCATGAAGTGACAGCTCTGCTGCTGCAATTTAGAAACTCAATCCAATAAGAGGAAAATATTCCAATTTGGTGGAAAGCTCTCATGATTCCTCTAATGGGAACACCACGAAGGGTTGCAAGAGACCTCTGTAACAATGGAAGCTCTGAAGAGCGGGACCTTCAAGGTTGGAGGAGGAGAGCAATGACAGCTGAGGCACTCAGCCAGCCTATTGACTAAGATCATATCAGGTGAACCAGAGGCAGTCACAGGGAGAATAGCATAGAGGGTGCCGCTGAACCCAGTTCGACTAGCCAGAGGAGTTCTCTTGGAAATGAGGGCCGCATATCCATAGTAGACGTCTTAAATTCTACATCGAGAGGTACCATCTATGGCAGAAATGGCTAAAGCTCCACCCGGAGCAAGGACATTCCCACTATTGGCCAGATGAGAAGGACCTCACCTCGAGTTTCACATGCTTCAGATGTATACTTCACTGCAGATCCAGACCATTGACTGCAGGGAAGTCCTAAACCATAGGAAGTAATGGTTATGGTTGGCAAGCCTCTGATTTACAAAGGAGAGCAGACAGATAATTATGAAATGCTACATATCAAGTGGCCTGGTGAAGCCAGTGGCCTTTGGTTAGGTATTGGTATACAGTATGATTGTCTGAGATGATTGACTGATATGATGGACTGGTGAGGTCAATGGATAGAAATGCTTAATATGATTGAGTGATATGAGCAAAGCCAGCAAAAGCAAGCCAACCAATTCCACTACAGAAGCCAAATTAATAGTGTCACAGAAGGTAAGTGACCGAGTGGTGAGAGGCTGTAAAGTGATTAGGCAGTGATAAACTGTGATGCCAGAAACTGACTCAATGAGGTTTGGTAAATTGGCTCAATGAGGTTAGCAATGATTGCTATGATTGCAGCATAAATAGAGGATTAATATGAGTGGTGTGAATCTCTTAAATGCGGTTATTCAAGTAACGGGCATTTGCAACACGGTAATGGAATTGAATGAAAATCTTGAAATCCATGTGATGAATATTGTAAAAACCATGTAGGATACTGGGTTAATATATTTCTGAATAGATAACTATGAAGTCATGTAAGCAAAGGAGCAGGATTCACTTAACTTACATAAAAGCATGCTCTTGCTATCTGGAATCATGATGCCCCATTGTGTCATCACAGTCCCCTACTGTGAGAATAACAGGGAAGCCACAAGCTGAGCATCATGAGACCAAACAACTAATTTAATGACTGAAAGTTGCAATATAGATAAAAGCAACTGTGATGATGGTAGGGTAGAACCCCCCGCAAATAGACCTAATTGAATGGGTAAAGTTTCAGTAAGGCAAAAGTCTAAATGGACTATGAGGATTTTGGTAAAAGTATGGTTTAGTAAATTACTGAGGCTATAGAATAGGTAGCAAGTTAATGATAAGTAGGCTAGGTGAAGCCAGTGGCCTGGGAGAGGTAGGAGGCTATTCTGAAATAGCAACATAGGAGCCTGGATAACACAAACACAGGGAATAGCAGTTATGCTGAGCAACATGAGTTTGGACCAGGTGCAAACAATTAAGGTAGGAGCACAGGAAACAGTAGAAATATAGCAGTGGGAGCTATTTTATTACAATGATAACTGGAGGAAAACTGAGAGTTGGTAGCTTAAACTGAAGCATAAATATAACACTGCTGTGGAATGAGGGATTGCAGCATCTGGTGAGTAAAATGGAAGCCTGAGAACACAGGCACAGGATTAGCACAATAAAAACAAAGAGCAACAGGCTGCTAGGAAAACTAGAAAACCTCAAAAAGAAAACATCAAATGAAAGTACATACAGAAAAACAAGCAACATAAGGATCATAGAACAGCTGGAGGCAGCAAATACTAACCAAAGTAGCAGAAGCACAAACAGAGTCCCTCCAGGACTCCCAGCTCATACGCCGAGTGAGACGTGGTCTCCTGGGTGGGCAGCACTTCCACAGCTGCTGCCTGAGACCACAAGCCCGGATGCACACAGCACAAAGAGAACCCTCCAGGGCTCCCAGCTCATACGCCGAGCGAGATGCGGTCTCACGGGCGGGCGGCACTTCCACAGCCACTGCCTAAGACCACAAGCCCAGATGCACACAGCACAAAGGTACATCAAAAGCTGCCAGCCAACCGGAACGCAAGCTTCTTTTCCAGCCTCGCCCTGATTGGTCCCTTACTTAAGACCGTTTTGCAAGGAAAATTGCTCCTAGAAAAAGCTGTAATTGCATTTATAGACTAATTCTTGACTGTTTAAAAATGTTTAGTGAATACTGTTAGCCTGCCAGCATCTGTTTACTGTGCCAACTTGCTGAAGTGAACACAGATCTTTTTTGGCGGTGTTTCCCGACTGCAGACTGCTGGGCACCAAGCTAAATCAGCACCCTTTGTCATGCAGATTGTCCCTGTATCTGGACTGTGTGGCCTTTTGTCTCCTGCCATTATTTAATCTTCTCCCGTCTCCTCTCTCCTCAGCAGAGAACCCTCCAGGGATCCCAGCTCATACGCCGAGCTAGATGTGGTCTCCCGGGCGGCACTTCCACAGCCGCTGCCAGAGACCAAAAGCCCTGATACACACAGCACAAAGGTACAGCAAAAGCTGCATTTTTCCACCCGCCCCCCCACCTCCACCGTTTATTAAATAGGTTTATGCCCCGCCCTCAGCACCCTCATGCCCCCTAGCCTCCTTACCAGGACCTATAGGCTCCAGTTCCCTTATACTACCCTCCTCTGGATGGTCCCAGATTATTTTTTGATAGGTATCTCACTGTTCCCAGTCTCTCTAGCAACTATGCTTCCCTGATGCTGCCTGCCTAACTCAAAATAACCTTCTGCGATTATCCAGCTTTGTAATACTCCTTCCTTGGGCTCCTAACCTATGCTGGTAGTAGCTCAGGTGGCACACTGTTGGCCTACACCACTGGCCTAGCCCAATAGCATACCATTAAGTTATTCATGAGTAGATGTCCCTGCCCACCTAGCCTTACTCTTTCGAACCTCTGAGGAGGTAGCGTAGGGCTTATCAAGCCTGCAACTAAGGGATGGAGGTCTAGCTTCTTCTGCCTATCCTAAGGCTCAACCATGAGGGTGCCCCACTGGCTCCATGCTCTGTTTCTTCTCCTACTCATGCCCCATATAGCACCCGAGACCACCCGTTCTACTACTAGGGAGACTATATTACCCCAGTGGGCTGTCGTGTCCATCGTTTCTCGCCATATAATTCTCTTTGTGCCCTCAGACTTCCCTACTTGCAGCCCCATGGCACACAGAGGTGGGACTGATGTAGAACCAACACCACAAACTATGCTCACCGTGCCACCAAGCAAACCCCCCTACCTACATCTCCCAGCCTGGGTATTGGTGTTTGGGGTGCTAGGACAATCCAGGACTAATTATGGGCTCCTTCTTACCCAGCTTGATACTTGCTGCAGACACCCATGAACCAGAATCCTTAATATATCTCTTGCAACCCTAAGGAAGCTTTTTCTTCTCCTTCTACTGCGCTCTGGAGATGTCGAGCTTAACCCTGGCCCACCAAACATTCTCACTTCTCCCTCAGACCTAGCAAACCTGAAAGGTATGCAATTCCTCCATATGAATATATGCAGCCTGTTAAAAAAATGTACATTTATCCAGGCCTGGGTATGCCATACCAAACCAGATGTACTTGTGACCACTCAATCCTGGCTCAGATCCTCTACACTCAATATGGAAATCAACATCCCCGAATACTCCTTATTCAGAGCTGACAGGCCTACCAGGGGAGGGGGGTGGCCATATACATTAAGGACAAATACACAGTTACATGCCTTGAAGCTTCCTCCGTCACCAACCAATTTGAATGCCTGGACCTAAAGTTGGAGATATCATCATCCTCCACGCTATGTGTCATCGGTTGCTACAGGCCTCCTTCTGCTGGCACTCAAATCCTTACCCACCTAACCAACACCATTCAGCTTGGCCCTCCTGAAGCTACTATCCTTGGGGACTTAAACTTTGACTGGTTGTCCCAGGCAGCTGCACCTCTTAAGGAATTCTGTGATGCCCATGGCCTTTCCCAACTTATTGGAGGACCTACACACCCCAACAAAAAGTCCCCTGCTAAAAGTACACTGCTGGATGTCATTCTAGTAAACAAACTGCACCTATTCTCTCATGCGGGAGTCTTCTCCATGGACTTTAATGACCACTGTGTTATTGCTAGCATAAGGACTACCCAGAACCCACCCCCCATGTCAAGGTTCACCACTAAGAGGAACAGGCACCACTTTGATCTGCCTGCCTACCTTGATGAGCTAAAATTCTCAGTGCACTGGCAGGACTTTTATCTTGCCAACTCGGTACAGTTGGCCTGCGAGATCTTCTCCGAAATTATGACTTCAGCTCTAAACAAGCATGCCCTGCTTGTAAAAACTAAGGTAAGGGGGAGAACCTGTCACTGGTTTAGACATGATCTTAAATCAGTCTTACTGAATCGAGACAAGCTCTGGAAAAAAGCACGAACCACTTAGAACCTGCTGGACTAGTGTAACTTCAGGAAAGCTAGGAATGAATGCACCAAGCTAACGAGAGATGCAAAGGCATCCTACTTCCGAGCAGAACTGGACTCTGCTTCCAGGAACTCTTCTAAATTTTGGAAATCCATCAAGGACATGTCTGGACACACCTTGGCTAACTCCTTGCCTGCAAGGATCACCTCTGGCAGTATCTCAATCTGTGACAAAGTGGAAATCCTGGATGCTTTCAACAACCACTTTGCCACTGCAGGGCCTGGCTTTTGACAACTCCCCTGCAAGCTCCCTTTGCTCTCTGCTGGATCCCCAGTACCTGGAACCCCCTCTAACAACTCAGTCTTCTCCCTCCAGCACATTTCCTTGAAGGAGGTTGAAGAACTCCTTCTAAAGCTGGACGTTTAGAAAAGCACAGGTGCTGACTCTCTGGATCCCTACTTCCTAAAAGTCGCCTTCCACATCCTGTCTGCACCTATTACTCACCTATTTAATCTCTCTCTGTCTCATGGTACCCTCCCATCGGTATGGAAAATGGCCTTGTGACCTAAATAATTACAGACCTATTTCTTTACTCCCTACACTGTCCAAACTTCTGGAAAAAATTGTAAACAAGCAACTAAACACCTACATAGAATCCACGAACTTTCTAAATCCCATGCAATCTGGCTTTAGGGCACAACACAGTACTATCATGGCCCTAGCTAAAGTTACCAACGATTGGCTCCATGACCTTGAAAACAAGAAGTTTGTCTGCACCATGTTCTTAGACCTGAGCAAAGCCTTCGACATTGTCGACCATGACTTGCTCCTCTCGTCTTTTAAAGCCATAGAACTGGATCCATGTCCCTTCACTGGTTTGCAGATTACATCTCCAATCGATGGCAGCAAGTAAAGTCAGATGGTGAACTATCCCCCCTCAAACCTCTGCAAAGAGTGGTTCCACAGGGTTCGATCTCGGTCCCCCTACTGTTTGCAATCTATAGGAACAACATTGATATCAACATAACCAAGGCCAAATTCATCTCTTTGCAGATGACACGGTCCTCTACCTTAGTCGCCCCTCTTCTGAAATTGCCTGCAAAGAATTACAATCGGAATTCAACATTCTCCAGTGCCAACTCCTCAAGAAAAAACTGCTACTGAATGCTAAAAAATGAAGGCTATGCTGTTCTCTCCCTTCCCACTGGACGCAAATCCTACCGCTGCCGGCACTATCCCACAGATCACCACAATCCTGGGTGAAAACCTAGAATTCATTAGCAAGTTCAAGTAACTAGGGGTTTGGCTCGACCATGGTCTCTTTTATAGGATCAGCAACTACCTCACCAGTAATGCCAAAAAACGACTGGTCCGTATTTCTCTCCTTGGCGGTGATCATGGATTTCCTCTACAGCCACTGCCCTGCTTCTCATCTAGCCAAACTGGATACGTTATATCACAGGGTATTAAGATTCGTTACTGGACTACCTCTTGCCACCCATCACTGTGCTCTCTATGTAGCTGTGGGGTGGCCCTCCCTCCATTTCAGGAGAAACAGGAATGCTCTACTCTGGACGTTCAAAGCTATCGCCAAGAAACTTCCCCCATATATCTCCGATTGTCTCCCACTCTGCAAACCTGCAGCTTATGCCCTGAGAAGCTCTTCCTTCTTCTATCTGAAGGTATCCAGGCTGAGAACATGCTACGGAAGAATGGCTATGTCATTTGCGCTACCTTCCTTGTGGAATACCTTATAAAAAACCCTGAAGCTTAGCTCCTTAATCAGTATATCCTCATTCAAGTCTTTATATAACAGCCTAATTAAAGAAATCTGTAACTGCTTTCACCGCCCATAATGGAAAAACTCCCTTATAGTTCCGGCCCGTTTTGCCCACTAGTAGATAGGACTGACCTACTCAAAACGTCACCAGTACATGTCCACCCCAAGTCATGGAATGGCACTTACTCTCAGCATTGTGTTAGCCCCTTAGTTAACCCTGTCAGTACTCCCCCCCCAAAGGACTTCTTATTCCCTGTACTGTACCTATGCGCTCCTTGTATTGTCTGAATTGCCACTACTGTATATTGTCTGGAATGTATCATTACTTGTACTTTTGTCTCAGGTCCATCTTGTAAATGAGCTTGCTCAATGGTGTTCACCTGAATAAATAAAGATTTGATTGATTGAATGATTGATTGATTGAAACCAAGCAGAGCCCAAAGCAGGGCTGGGGGGGGCAAGCCCCAGCAGGCCCCAGGGGAGAAGAAAGGCCAACAGAGTGTCAGGCTGCAAAGAAAAAAGCTTCAGAATGAAACAGGAAGAAAGAATTTAAATAGGTCACGCAGGGGGCGTGGCTGTTGCTTCAGCCATTGAACTACAAGATACAGACTTTCAAAAACCTACCCAACTCAGAAAACTGTTGAACCATCTGCTGCAATATACAGTGCTGCCACCCCAGTAGGTGTACTGCTGAGCCATTTGTTGCAATATACAGCACACTTGCTAGTGGGAGTACTGCTGAGTCCTTTGTTGAAATATACAGTACACCCGCCTTGCGGGGTGTACTCCTGAGCCATTTATTGCACTATACAGCACACCCCTCAGTGAGCTGAAACTTTATAGCAACATAAAGTATACCATCCTAGTGGGTGTACTGCTGAGTCATTTGTTGCAATACACAGAAAGCCCACTAGGGGAGATGTTTAGTATGCACCTCTTGGCTCAGGAAACCCTCACTAAACAAACCTTCCTTGAGAAGCTTTTAATAGCTACTGAATAGTGCTATCTAGAATTTTGAAATTCTGACTCAGATTTTCTTGGAATTTCAGTAAATTCTTATTTTTGTGGAATTTTGTCAGTATTGGATTTCAAAAATTTCGAAAGCAGAATGGCTTTCACAAATTAATTATCTACTATTTACATAATCTGTGGATTTCTTTTTTGCAATCTGTAGAAATTTATTCTATGGTTTACGTGATATCTGGAAAGTTATTCTGTGGTGTACATAGAAATGCTTTTCAGAATTTGATGAACTGTAAAAGAAATTCCAACAAACATTTCAGAAGTGGAATTGCCATTCTGTACAAATTTCACCAGTGATTCCAGATTCCACACAGCTATACTACTAAATGCAACTTTTTTTACTTCTTGTTTATAAATTTTGCATAGTACATTATACAAAAAATATAACCAGATGGACCATAATTGATTAGACAGAGACATACATGAGAATTACATTTTCTATCACATCTTTCATTAGATATATCCTGGCATGGAATACAACCCTGAGGGCTGGAATTTCAAAGCCCCAGTGCAAGCTGCGACAATGGCAACTTGCACCAAGTGCAGTGCGCCCGGGACCACGCACCTGAATTTCTATTTAATAGGGTCCCGGCGCCTAAGTCCAGCGGCTTGCGGCAATGGGGGTGCTGCACCTGACATATGGTGCACCCACCCAGAATGGCGCAGCGGCTGTGAGACATCCGCAGCACCCAAGGACAGGGGCTGGCAACTGGGCACTGCCTCCCCCAACACCACCGCACCAACAGCACCAGTGCCACAACACTTCCTGGTACCCTGGTGGGCTACTGCCCCCCTGCCCATCTCAGCACTCCACCCCTCCCGTACCCAGATCTGGCTACCAGCACAGCCCTCCATACTCTGCCCTGGCCAGCCACCAAATGGGCAGTCTGTGCGTGCTGTATATTGTATACTGTATACAGTGCATGCACAGACTGCTCTTTGAGTGGCCGCCATGGTGGTGTGTGGAGAGCTGTGCCAGTCACCGAACAGATATGGGAGGGGTGGGAGTGCTGAATGGCATGGAGGGGTTGTCAGGACGCACGGACGTGGGTGTCAGGGACCGTGATGGGGGTGAGGGAGTACCACCGGACCACCAGAGATCACCCACTGGGAATGGATGGGGCAGGCCACACTGTGGCACCTACAGGATGACTCCCAGGAGCTGTCTAAGTCCCCTTAGACCTGCCCCTCACTAGTCTAAGAGTACTTGGCACTTGGTTCCTGGGGGGAGTTCCTTCAAATTCCGGATCCAAGGGCTGTGGCAGTCTGGGTCTGCCGCAAGCTCCTAGCTCCAT
Organism: Neoceratodus forsteri; assembly: GCA_016271365.2. Taxonomy (NCBI): domain Eukaryota; kingdom Metazoa; phylum Chordata; order Ceratodontiformes; family Ceratodontidae; genus Neoceratodus; species Neoceratodus forsteri. The sequence continues at coordinate 2,909,909 of JADMNL010000034.1, forward strand.
GCCACAGCCACTTTTGTGGTGCAAGGATGGCACTAGCACACTTTGGTGCTGGCAGCCTGATGGATGACGCAGGTTGCCTTTCAAATTCCCAGTTGGCGCAAGGTGCCCTTGCCTCAGTCCTGTTTGACGCAAGCACCTTGTGTCAATCTAAGGCCTTTGAAAATCTGTTATTCCTGGGATTGTTTCAAAACTAGATTCAATGAGTCTGTTTTACAAAACAATTCCTGTCACCCCCACTTGTAATTATAATATTGCTAAGCATGAACAGGCTTCACAGACTGCATATGACTACCCTTCCAATGCTTACCATTAGGACAGTAGAAACCAGCTGGACAAGGAAACCTGTCGAATGAGATGGTATTTTCAGGACAGTAGAATCCAGAAGCACAGGCAGAGCACCGGGACTGACCAATCAAATTATTGTATGTTCCTGCTGGACAGGGAAGAGGGTGGGCAGTTCCTTCCGGACAGTAATGGCCCACCAGACAGGGACCTCTAATGTCAGCCAAACCTGGTAAAACAATTCCAAAGCACATGACAACGGCATTTCAAAAAGCACCAAAACATATACAAAATCATACATTTTATTTTATAAACACTGGAAGATGTTTGGCAAAATAAGGGAGCAGCTTTTAAACCTTTGATCCAGCATGCTACATCAGCTGGACAAGATAAGGATTGTGTGCTTTCAAGCCTAACTACAGATATGTGGATAATGGACCCAGGTGACAGGCACTTTAAAAAGTGACATCTGGAACACAAACAAAAGAAGTGATTGGATGTCAATGTATGAAATGATATCACTTCCTGTGTTGTCTATCCATCACTTCTTTTTTTGTGTTCCAAGCTTCACTTTTAAAGTATCCATGGCCACTGTCCATGTAACACAGGGGATCCAATGGACAGTATACAAAAAAGACTAATTGCATCTGTAAATGTTGTGTGAAGTGATTTATTCAGTGGCATACAAAAGGACATGCACAGGACTACTCTAGTGCTTTAAATCCTTGAAGACTCTTCCCACTCCCAGAGGAAGAATCCTCAAGGATCCAAAGCACTGGGGTAATATCTGTGTTTCTTATTGTATACCACTTAATAAATTACCTTACACAGCATTTGCTGATTTTGCACACCTACCTTTGGCTTCTCTGATTTGGATGTGGTTTGTAGGTTGCAGCAACTTTTTTGGGTTGTACCTCATCCCTGCCTTGGTTGTGTTCTAGGAAACACACCCTAGTCCAAGAACAATTCTCTGGTGCAAAATAAAATTATCTCCAATTAACCTTATGTAAGTTAACTGAATATGGTATGGTACCTACAGCTCTGGAGCTGTATCATTTCAACCCCCAAGGGGGAGTTGATAGTGATACCCACCCTACAGATTTTATGATGTTAAATCCAACCCTGCACATCTGATGACAAATATCACATTGCCCCTCTCTCAAAAAGTCAGTTAGGGAAAGTCTCACATCCTTCATCATTTCTCATAGTGATGATCCTTCTTTCTTCCTTCTGCCTCTGATGCTACCTTTGATTTTATCTGGGAATCATAGCTAGGGATATTATAGTAATGCTAACAGTTACGTAGATATACCAGCGGACCTCGCATTAGAGTGGATGATGGCTGTCCTGTCCAGGTGGAGGTTAAAGAACCCGTGACACTTATCATAGGAAAAGAGGTATTTTTATTAAAATAAACTACAATGAATACAATGCTTACAGGAAAACAGACTTTATGATTAATTATAACAAAAACAAGCAAAAGAAAATGATGATGATAAACAGGTTCTTCAAGTGTTCCAAGAAATATAAGATAAAAAATTGTAGAAGCAAATGAATCTATGAAAAAATATTAAGGCAAAACATTACTTCTTTGTTCAGTAAATTATACCTGCTTTATGATATCCACTGCATTCCTTCCAAAAGGATATCAATTTCCTGGCATCACGGGTTTTGCCCTAATGAATGTATATCTTATGTACCATACTGGACATCATGCCGACTATTGCACCAGGCAAGTTTTATTTTTATTACATAGTAAAGGCTCATCTGCCTCACCAGAGGAAATATTTGAAGGCTACAAAACAGTGTTTCGAATTGAATTTCTCTTACTCCTAGTGTACTTTTATCATATCTGAGCCAGCTGCCCTGGTAAATTCCCACTGCCACGTCTTGATTTAAAGGGTTATTAAATGGCGATCCTTTCCAAGCATGACTTAACACTTTCCAGAATTGTTGTGCAAAAGGACATTCTAGTAAAAAAGTGACAGTGTTTCTAGAATTCCTGGACATGTTTGGCATGGACTTTCTCTTTTATTAATGCTTTTGAGTTTCATGGCATCCTTCACTCTAGCATACTATAGTCCACATCTCTTTGGAATCCTTCCATCAACTGTTGAGAATGTGTTGGTTCCAAACATATAGGGCATGACTCATATTCTGTTGGTTGTGGAAAATTTTGTTGTTGAATAATGCTATACGACTGTTCATTATCATTTTCCTTTACTTGTGCAATGGTCAACTTCCATGCTTTTGTTTTACTTTTTGTTATTTGTATGTGATTAAGGAATGACTAAATATATTGTTTGTTGGAATGGATGGTTATCCTATATCCCATGCTTGATAAAGTGGTATCAACCACTCTTCCAAAATGCGCACCCATATGTACTATGATCCCTTCAATACAGTGCTAGTGTAAAATTGCTATATAGAGAATAATGGCTGTGCAACTGTGTATTATGGATTTTTTTACACACCCAAGGTGTGTGATGACCCATAAACCTTGAGAGCTAACCTTGAGAGGTTTACAATATCATAAAATAATAATCCTTAACTTCACAGTTGCATGGACATTATTTTTTATAATTACTGATGCAGTGATTTTTATTTCTCAGAAAGCAGAAGCATTGATCTCAAAAAGCAGTTTTGTCAGAGAGAGACATAGACAAAGGTCCATGCACACACACACACACACACACACACACTCACACACACACACACAGTCTGTGTGTCTTGTTTTGCAGTGCATTTTTTCTTTTGTGTTTTCATTTTTTTTTTAAGTTTCAGTGTGGAAAAGCAAGTGTAATCAGTCATCTGTGATCCATACCTGATATGACTTGCTGTCTGCTGAGTCCCCAACAGAAGCATAATAGCAGAATCAACCAGATATATTTTTTATCTTGTAAATGCAGGATCAACCAGATAAATACTCAAAAAAATAAATAGGTTACCTGTAAGGAGTCCAAGACAAAGTGACACTGATCTGGTGCTTGCTAACAGAACAACAGAGCTACCATATTGGTTGTGTTGTTTGGACCACCCACACATAGACTAAAAGCCAGTGAGGTAGCGTGCGACAACTGACTGACTCTCATGGACACTGCTAGTGAAATAATATTTTGAGAAAACCATAATAACAATTTTTCTTATTATTATGGCATTTGAAAGAGACCTGTTCATGGTGTGATAAGGGGGTCAATCAGGTTGATCATTGCTGCAACCACTTCAATAGCTTTTTTGCATATAGTTTCTCTTTTCACTAGGTAAAGGCAATTGCCCCAGAGTTCTTGAAAACATATAGTGTATAGTTTGGTTCTTGTTCTTGTGTTGGGATTTGCAGAGTACCTACTGTAATACTGATGCTTTTATTACAGTTACTACATGAGCCAGATTGTGAGTAAAATGAAGAAACAGGATAATTTCAATCATATGTTGTCCAGAGTCTACGTCCTGTAGTTAGTACAAAACCCACCTGTCATCTGTGTAGCCAGTGTTTTAAATGAGGCAGAATCTTGTGTTAGTTAAATACCCTTAATCTGAAAGTTCACCTGAATTTTCGATAACAGGGATCTATAGAAACTACTGTATATACAGCAATGGGCTCAGTGGACATTCTTGTCTAAATGCCCTGTGCAGTGAAACTGGTAAACCAGTGTGACCACTAACATAAGGAATTATGGCTGCATTTCTGTAAAGCAAGAAAATCCATTTAATAAATCCACCCTTGATTGGGTCATTGTCTCAAACCCAAACCGTGTTGTGGTGTCAGGTGTCCTCCCAGACTCAGTTAGTGACCACAGTGCAGTTTTCTGTTTCTGGTCAGCTAAAGCACTAAACTGTGAACCTAGATACATTCTCTCTAGATACCTAAAAATACTCTACAAAGAGGAATCTGGGATTGCCATCTCCTCCCCGATTGGTCCTTCACCAACAACATTAAAAGTATTGATGATGCTCTCAACTCCTTTAGTAGAACCTTTCTCTCCATCTGTGGCTCCCTGATCCCCTTAAAAAACTCAGAATCAGGGCTCTGCTGAGCAGATCAATAGGAAGCAGCAGTATTTATGAGCTCCTGAGAGTTTAATGAAATAAATAAGTTTATATTGAGTTTTTGGGGCACTGAGCAGGAGATCTGGTGGCTAAGAGACTGAAGATGGGTGGCATGGGTAAAAATTGGGGTGCAGCTGCTTCATCCACAGATTATTTTTCCCCAAAGAAGCCACAACAACAACAATGTGATGAAAGGCCTTTTTCCTCTGCTAAAGCCTCACCAAATGTGGAGGCACTCTCTGGGGGTGCATCTTTGATCTCCATATAAACTACCTTAAACCAGCTGGTCAACACAGTCCAGGACATAGGTAAAAAGCTGGACACTCTGACTCCAAGAGTCACCACATTGGAGAACAGAATAGATTATTGGGAGCAAACTGTTCAGAGGTCTGAAATCTTGGTGCTGAAGGCCTGTGATGTAACCACAAAGTTAATTAAGGAGAATGCTCTGCTACGAGAGAGGCTTGAGGCGGTAGAAAATCAAGCCTGAGAGTGAAATATCACAGTGGTTGGACTGTCAGAACAAGCAGAGGGGGTAGATTGCATTACTTTTGTCCACTCATTTCTGCCTACCATCCTGGGCCTGTCTGAAGAGGACATTATTGATCGAAAAGGCATACCGCATTACTCTGCAGCGAGTTGCTCAGGACTCAGGGGTTCCCCGCACACTTACGGTAGCATGTACAGGTATTGGAAATTGTTACCAGGTGTTAAACTTTGCCAGAAGATGCCAAACACTTAAATACAGAGATGATACTTTGCAGTTGTTTCCTGACCTCTCCTTTAGTACTCGGCAGCGGCGAAAGTCTTTTGATGGCCGGTCAGCTCTGGCAATTGAAGATTCAGCACCAGCTCCTTCTTCCTGCCAGGCTCCATGTGCCTTGGAAGGAGTGGCAATATCAATTTAATGATCCTAGAGATGCTGAGAAACTGCTCCAATGCATCGAGCAGGAAATGGAGACAATGGAAAAGGAAGCAGCATCTTCGGATGAAGGGTGGTATTTTGCAGGACTTTATATACTGTAAACTCTAAGTCTGGGCTTCCAAATTGGGGGTTGTTGTATACTAGATGAGGGTATCACAGCTGGAGTATTTTCCAGGTGGCCTACAGGACTTTATTATGTAGATGTTAAGGCAGGGGACTACAATATGTGGCACAGCAAGGTTACGGGGACTGTTTCTGTTTAATATTATCTGTTACTTTAAGCTGGCCACAAGTTTAAGGACACTATGGTCTCATGCATCTTTCAAAGTATGGACGCTATGGGCACCACTCAGGGTTCATCTTTACCTCAGTCTGGCCTCATAATTTATGTGCTGCATTGCTCAAAGGACTGTTTTGCATTTTTGGGACATTAATATTTGTACTGTCCTGGTTTCTGTTTATTATACTATCCTTTGGGTTTGGGAGCTCTGTTACAGCACATAGCCTATTGTAAGCTGTTGGGGGGATTCTATTTCAGCAATGTGAATTATGGTCACTGTAAATTATATTGGTACTTAATTTCTTTAATATAAGAATTCCTGGATTTTTCCTTAGCTGCAAGCATGGAGAGTAATAAAATGTAATCTCTTGGTCCCCTTCCCCCAATGTTGCAACTCAAGGGGAGGTGTCTTAAATGGTTCCATGCTATGTATCTGTTTTAGTTGTATATTCCTTGCTATCCTCCTTTGAGTGTATTATTTTGTGAATTATTCTTACAAAATTTAATAAATAAATAATAATAAAAAAAAAACTCAGAGTCAAAAGCAAAAAATCTGAATGGGTCACTCCAGCTCTTTTACACCTCATGCAGAAGAGGGACAAGGCATGGTCCACTTTCAGGAAACAAACTTACCAACCTCCTGCAACAATACAAGACTCTCAGTAACAGTTGCAAATCAGCAGTCCATACAGCCAAAATTAAATTTCTCAATGACAAACAAATCAGAGGTTGGGCCAACCCTAAACTCACCTGGTACACAGTTAAACTACTTGGCAGGACCAAAATGGATGAGAAAATTACCCCTACCAAGGACAGAAGTCTAATCAAGGAGCCAAGGGATGTTGCCTACCTTTTTAACTTCCACTCTGCGGACCTTAACTAACATAAGCCCTCCATTTATCAATGCAATGAACCAAGCCCATTTCCAACCCCATACACCTCCACATACCTTGCAGAGACTGAAAGAGGTTTGAGCATTAAAAACTGAGATGTCTATACTCAAGACACATGTTGCATCTGGCCTTGTCACATACTGAACTCATATGAGTTTGTGATCCATATTTGTGACAGGTCTGAGGATGGCTAGGTAAAAGCACATGCCTGGATCCCTATATATGTAAATGCTCCCTGTGAAATAACTTATTTCAGAAGTTATCTGCTTGAGCATAACTCATAACCACAAACCCCCCTATCCAGATGAGTTCACTGTCAGTGATAGGGTCAGGGACCTCCAGAATCTCCCACCTCTGCTGCAGCCAATAATAAATGTCAGAGATATTCACTCCTTCATTGTGGAATAATATTGTTATGGTCTGGACAGCAGGCTTGGATGGGGGGATGTCTGTAAAGGAGACTATAAAGCTATATTATTTTCTTTATCATAAATAACCCAATCTCTCTAGAGTTTTTACAGAGTTAATGCTTATATCAAAAGTAGTCTCACCTGAGACATTTATAACAGCATACAGTACAGCTCAGAAGCAAAGAAGGCCATTGAATCTATAAGTAGATTTCTAATCACATATATATCCTATTTGAGGGACTCTCTAACACAGCGTTGTATTTTAGCCTAATGGCATTACACCTTTGAGCCAGTCCTCCTTGGGCAGTGGGAAGGTCTGCCATGCAAAACTGGGCATGAGAGTTAAGGTTAGGACCAGAAGTGGTACCATTCCCAAATAATTATTCTGTGGCTTGCATCTTGGGCCCCTGGCAGATGGGCTTTCATCCAGTGACTGTTCATTTTCCTATGTTGCAAGTAACAGCCCTGCTCTAGTGTGTTTCTCTCTACCCTGCAATTAGCAGGATGCCAGAGGAAAGAAAGCAGTCTGTCAGATGCTCAATTCTTCCTCCCACAGCCAGCCTCCGGTAACCTGAGTACACTGCCAAACTCCGATGGCCAACACTAACCCTTTCTAAGCACCTTCTCAGTCTCACTGCCTCCCTGTATTTACCTTTACTATTATTTATGAGTTTCATCCTGTGTACAATGACTGCTCTCCAGTTTCATTTGATGTTCTTAACTTCTCCTTGAGCTATCCACAAAGAGCTTGTTTTGCTTCTCATGCACACCACACAGCAAGGGGTATTTTATTGCTGATAATGTTAGGAGACAAAGGCACAAAAACCTTCTGTAGGTAAAATTTAGATTTATCATAGTACAGATTAACATTTTTCAATGGTTATCTTTTGTTAAGTTGTAAAAGATTCTGTGGATGAAATGCATTGCTTTTGCAGCCTATGTCTACTGCAGGCTGCTCAGAATCAGATTCATAGAATTAGATTCATAGGATTCCATGCTTTGTTTCTGAATTGGATGTTTGCCCTTCAGTTCCAACAAGGTTGGAATCTGCAGAGGAGTTTGATTCCTCATCCACATCTGATTGCTTGTTATTGTAGACCCCTACTGGAAACCCAATGGTCGCCACCTTGGCTTATACTGGAGGATGGTCACAGGGCTATCACTGTGCTGGTTTCCAGGGTGCCAATGGTGCAGGAAGTGGCTACAGCAATTTTTCCATGTATAAGTCCAAAGAGTGAAGTAAGTGAGTCCATCAATAGTCCACTCAAAGAGACCCCACCTCTCCAATCTGCCCCTAAGTGCACCCACCACAAACCTGTCACCACAGTGACCAGCCCAGTAGTTACCAAATTGCACTTGCCCACACACTCATTAACCTGTCAGCCACTACTGCTAATGAGGAGTACCAAGGAGTCCAGGACAGGTTCAGTCTTCCTTAAAAAATTAGATGTAAAGTAAAACAGAAAACTTCATCTGTCATTCACTGTCCTCCTCCCTTAACTGAGCTGAGTAGTTGATCCTCCCTGAGTGATCTGGGAAAATTAGACAGTGAGCAGGTTGTCAACCTGAACAGAACTTGAGGTTTCCTAGCCACTATTCCAGACATGCACACTCGGTGGTGGATTGGGCAAGGGGAGCTTCTTGAAACAGACTGTTGATGGAGTTAAGTATTTCACTTGTCTGGACTAGTACTGTGGAAAATTTGCTGGAGCTGCCTTTTCCACCATGGCCACCACCAGAACTAGTACTACAACAGTACTGGATGGCCCTTCACTGCAGTATAGCCAATAGCTGGACCACCAATTTTCCAGCATGAAGCCAATTTAAAGAAGGGACTGGACATGGGAGACACAAATGGTGGAAGGTGGGAGGTCCTTTTACAGGTAGGGCTGCATTTTAGTAAATTTTACAGTACATATAGGGTGGGGAGAGGTCTTACAAGTTGTTGGAGTTGGAATCAAAAATTCCAGTTCTGATTTATTCTGATGGCAGTTAGGAATCAGGACAGAATTGGGCTCAGAGTCAGAATATCAGAAATTCCAGCAAATACAACCAGAACAGATTTTATTAATTCAGATCATCCATAATCCACAACATTTTCAAAATGAACTGGACAGCTAGATTATTCTACTCTGTGGGTAACACATCTCATCTGAAGTTACTGACAAGTTTTAAAGGAGTTAGGAAAACATTTTTACAAAATGAACTGCCCTTCCATCTTCCTATCCATGACGATTATGTATTCTATAAGCACTGACCAATTTTTGATTAACAAATAATCTAGCTTTGGGGTGCCCTTAGAGGTACATAGAGTTCCATTCTCCTCACCAGCTACTTTTATTTCTTTTCATGTTTCTAAGACATTCTATAACATTGGTAACACCATTCCATGCTATTCATCTCAATGGCCCGAATGGTGGTGTTGATTTCACAGAATGTTCAGGCAGTGAGAAAAGAAGACAGCCGCAACTACTGAGAAGAGAAGGATGAACGGTCATTACAAAGGCAACAAAATTAGATTATTAATTTAACAAAAAGGTCAAAACATATCAGAATATTGGGTGCACACTAAAAGGACACCAGGAGTGCATCTAGAGGTGTAAAAATGGTTTCCTACCACCTTTAAAAGGTGTGTGGCATCTAGCTTGATGAAAAAGGTACAGTACAGAGATAGGATAGTTAAGCACTGGAAATTCATCCCTATTACAAAAAAAAGAATGCTAAATATCCTTACCAGTTGGAGATGGTGAATTGGATCCCTTCAGACAGAAGTAACCTGGTGCACATGGTCCTGAGGGTTCTGTGAGACTTGACAATCCACAATATAACCCAGGAGGACATTCAGTACAGTTTGACTCATGCGAAAGGTACAACCTAGCATGACAAAATATGACTTTAAAGGTAACAGCAAGAGGTCAAAAGCTGTTGCATTTCACCATTGACATTAAATGTGAACTAAGGCTGATTTGCAACATAATCTAGGTATATTGGTACTATTTTGTATTTTAACTGATTGAATATAGTGTCATTTGATGTCAGAAATTGGGTTTTGTGTGAGTATTTGTATTTATTTATAACTGGTGACCCCCTCTAATGGCTGGAAAAGCATTCCTGATAAAACAGTGTAATATCTGCAGAATTTTGTAATAACTTGATAGTGGGTTATTACGGCATTTTACTCCTTGTGGTCTCACATCACTGCATTTGTACAAGCATGGTGGCTGCTAAGGGACATGCTCACTCGCACAAATATAGCTTAATTTTTCTCTCTGTTAAAATCTTGCACCAGTTATTAAAAAAAATAATGCCTGTGCAAAATTTGTTTTATGAGGATTTTTCACACACCCCTAGTGTGTGAAAAATCCTCATAGCTCACACACCTACACAGGCATTATTCTTTATATAATTATATATTCTGCTTCTGTCTAAATAAATTGATTCTTACCAGTTGTGGAGACTTAAACCAAGGTGCATGTTGACCTCTGAACTCAATAAAAAATAATATAAAATAAATGTAAAAATAGATATTTCAAATAAAATCAAAAATAAAGACACTTCAATCTACAAATAAACCTATTGAGCTTTACTATAATCCTATTACTCAAACAGTGTGGGAGACACAAGTCAACTTTATGGTTGCCACAGGACTATTTGACTTTTCCAAATAACATAGACTTACAATGGCCTCCATCTTGCCATATAAAACCAGTATTTATCAAACATTTCTTTTTATTTCCCTGCTACAGTGCCAGTTTTCCACCCAGTCATGGTCCCCGCAGACCCCACTCTCATATGAGCCGACCTCCCTGCCCACTGGCTTACCCCCCCAGGGCAGGGCTGTGCCACCAGCCAAAGTGTCATGACACAGTTCAGGTATGGGAGTCAGCCTGAGACCTATGAGGGACAGCAAGGTGGCTTCATGAAGGTGCTGCAGCAGGATTTTTCCTTGATTTACTCCCTCCGGAGCCGGGTACGTGCAATGACGTCAGCCAAGGTGGCCCGCACTTGCGGCTCCGTGTCGTCCTCAAGACATCTGCACCCACCCCCCACGTGCATGCCCATATACCTTGCTCCCCAGCCTCTGCTAGAAGGCACTCAGGTATTGGTGCCATGATACCCTCCCCAGGAAGGAGAGCAGTCCTCCAGATGCTACATCCTTTCCTGCTGACCCCCAGCGGCCCATGTCTGTTCCCAAACACGGGTCTCTGGCATGGTATGAGGTGTTGCGTCCAGCGCCTCAACCCTCAGCACCACTGGGCCGGTTTATCAAACATTTCTACTTCACAGTTTATGATTTTTTCTATGGAATCTATTGTTCCATTAGAATGAGAATGAAAACTAACATATTTCTGTAGTCAGTAACATCTTCAGCAATTCAAATTAAAAGATTCTGCAGAATAATAATAGCATTTCAGGTCTAGGAAAGTAACTTTCAACTATTTGTTTTTATGTTTTTGTACCTAAAAATGATGCTAATTCTTACAGTATGTAATTTAATCAAGATTGAACTGTCACCATTGCCCTGTTGTCATGAATGACATGCATAACCTTTCTTTGGATGGAAGGGGCTGGCCAGGGTTCAGCAGAGTACAGTATTTAGAAATTTGCCGGGCAATGGGTGTGGTTATCTGAGGGGAACCACTGAACCTCTGAGTCACAGAAAGTTCATTGTCTGCAACTAGAGCCAAGAGATGCCTTTCTTTATTATTTTCTGATGCATTTGGGGGTAAAGCCTGGGAAAACATCTATTTGTCTGTCTGTCTCTGTCTGTATATCTATCTATCCATCCATCTATCTAGATGACAGAGATCAATGTGTAAACAGGAAGTATGAATGCTAATACTGGTGAATAAGAAAGTAACAAAATTACTGCAAAAAATAATTTATTTAGTGAGCTAGCAGCATTAGTCACTGGCACAAGGAAAACCCTAGCACTTTGGTACTAGAACAGGTACTTATTTTTTGTTACCAGCTATAGCATTTGCACTTCTTGTTTATGCATTGACCTCTATTGCAAGCCCTCTGGTGTGTTTCCTGGTCCCAATGTTTTCTTTCTTGCACCGGCTGAACAAAACAAGAACACACGGCTCCTTTGCAGTCTCATACTGAGATTATAACAGCTCATTATTGTAACAGCTCATTACAAGATGCATCTTGGGGGATTTGGAAGAGGTATATACAATACATAATGTGCAAGTGAAAATAAATAATGTAAGGTGCAGTAGTAATAAAAATAAAGTACAATAAAAATACATACAATAAAACAGAGTAACACCAAATAGCAGCACACAGTCACAACTTGCAGACAGAATAGTCAAGGATACAATAATGTAGGTGAGATGTAATGCAGATGTATACACAAGTGCTATGCAGTACAGGGAACAATGTCAGAACAGAAGCAGAGTTAGCACCACCCTGAACTGCAGAGGTGTGGGCTTACAGAGTCAGTGCAGGAGGTAGGCTCAGAAACACAATATTACCAAATGGATAAACTGATCAAAGCACAATTAGCCTTTAGAGGAGGGGTAGAAATTGCTCACAGACTGAAGGGCGGGGGGGCAAGCAAATGTTAAGAACAAGGGATGAGGAAATGCAGTGGTTAGGGAATATGAACAGTTGCAGGAGGGGGTGGTAAGACCACAAACATATTTCTTTTTATTTACATATTTTTCAGCATACATTATTGAATGGATACATGCATACTGACCAGAATGTTCAAGTAATAATACTTAAATTTTCATTGGATGTATTCCCATATGATTAGACATCCCTAAAGACATCCACAAATATAAACAATTTTACAGCAATAAGCAGACAAAAAAAGAATTACATTCTACTGGTAAGAAAGATGAACAAAGTGGGTAATTTCATACATTTTATTGGACCAACAAGAGATTTACAAAATACAAGCTTTCAAGCTATATACAGCTCTTCTTCAGGCAAGGCAATTTAAAAAAAGAACTAACTTAAATACATTGGGCTGGATATTCAAACTGCGCCATTCTGTGGCGCAAGCCCTTGCACTGCACAAAATAGTTGCACAGGGGTGTGGCCGGGGCGATATTCAATGGAGTTGCGCTATTGAGCAACTCCTTTGAATATCACCCCCCCAGCCACAGCCACTGTGCATGGCGCAGTGGAACTTGCACCACCGCAAGTGGTCAGAGTGGAGCATTCAAGATGTGGTGGTGCAAGTTCCATTGCGCCATGTGCAAATTTCTGATATTCAAAAGGTGATATGCAAATGGGGCCATAATTCATGCAAGGTGCAGGGGGCCATTTGCATCTATTTATGGCCCCATTTGCATGCCATTAGCATGCAGGTGCGCTGATCCCCGAGGACTTGCACCTGGCACCCTGCCAGGCAGTAGCTGTCGGGGACCAACGCCCCCTGCAGCCCGATCGCAGGCATAATAGAAGAAACTCCTCCCCCAACTGGCCTGATCGAGGCATAAGTTACAAACCCCCGACTGGCCTGATCGCAGGCATAAGTGTAAAACCCCTCCTGACTGGCCCGATCGCGGGCATCAGTGACAAAACCCCACCCCCCACCAGCCTGATTGTGGGCAGAACAGATTTCAACCCCCCCAAGAACATATCCCTGGTGGTCCAGTGGACCATGAAGCCCGATCGCGGGCATTAGAGTCCACTGCCACCAAGGTCCACCTACCCTGGTGATCTAGTGGCCCCACCACCCCGCTCCCCTCCGTCAGACGGTGGGCGGCAGCATCCCACCCGCCTGTCGCCCCGCCGCCTGCCGACTGACTGCTCGGTAGGGCTGCATGCCCATTGGTTCAGAGCAAGAGCCAATGGGCGTGCAGCCCATACCATACAAGGCAGTCCAGATATGTGAATGAATGAATTAATGTCGATGGTTATAAAAGCTTGGACATGGAACATATCGGTGTGTCCCGATGGTTGGGAGCTGATTTCCTGTCTCGTACTGTATAACCCTTTTTCTTTATGTAGTTCACCTCAGTTCTGAGTTCTGAATAGAGATTATAACATCTTTAGTTTATACTAGCCTTGCTGCTTTTTATTATTATTATTATTGTTATTGTGTATTTAGTTAGGGAGTTTTCAGCTTTTTTAGCTGATTTTTTATTATACTTATGAGGTTTGTAATGTTCCCTTTTCTTCCATAAAAAATTCAGTGCATGTTTATGGTATGAACAAATATGGGAATTGCATATCAGCATTTTAAATACCTGAAGTATAATGAATATACATTTTTTGTTTGTTTCTTTGAGAGGAATTTTTTATGGAAATGTTCCTTTAAGTATACTCACTATATATATGTTGTTGTTTCACAAGACACTACCCCCTGATGATGTGCGGTTAGCACGAAACCGGTCGGGAGTTTGCCTTGCTGTGCATCTTGTAGCTGTTTGGCTATGAATGGCGTTCTGTTCTATTAAATTACGCTCGTTTTATACACCAACTTTTGAGTGCTGAGTCTTGTTTTTTAGAGATTTCGGTGTGGACTCGAGCACCTTGGTCTCATGGAGGAGCTGTTTCTGCTGCAACTGATTTTGTTTTTTTGAACGTGCTCTCTGTGGGTTGTCGTTTCAGTGTTTCTTTACAGAACATGCCAATTTTGTACTGCCCTGGTTGGAAATAATGCTCGCGGAATTTTGCATTGGATAACAGTACTTTTGGACTGTGTGCAATTCGTGAGTATTCTACCTTCCAACTGGCCCTTGCTCATTTGAAGCGTTCTTTTGTTTACACAGCAAACACCTTTATTGAATAATGCTGCATACATGCTGGGAATTACATCTGGTGCTTGATTGGGAAATTCGTCTGTGAAATACACGGAGGAGCGGTCTTGGCTGCAATTGATTTTGTTTTGTGAACGTGCTCTCCGTGGGTTGCTTTTTCAGCGTTTTTTTACAGAACATGCCAATTTTGTACTGCCCTAGCTGAAAACAACGCTCGCGGAATTTTGCATTGTATAACATACTTTTGGACTGTGAGCAATTTGTGAGTATTCTATCTTCCAACTGGCTTTTGCTTATTTGAAACACTTTTTTTATTTAGACAGCAAACATTCTGATTGAATAATGCCGCATACATGCTGTGAATTACATCAGGTGCTTAATTGGGAAATTCGTCTGTGAAATTCAGCACGTGATAACAGACTTTCGTACTGTGAATATTTTGAGATTAATTTCCAACTCGCCCTTGTATTTTGGCATTTATGAAGTGTCTTTCCAGTTAGTAAACACTTCTATCAGATAGTGCTGTATATATACATTGGGAAAGACTTCAAGAGCTTTTGAGGACAATTTATTGGGCAGTTCTACAGGTGCATATGCTAGTTTTGTGTTTTTAGCAGCAGGCGAAGCGGATCTTTTTCAGGACTCAGCTGGTGTTACAAATATTACGGACTTTACTATTGGTGCTGTTACATTGCCAACAGCTGATATCAAAAAGGCTTTTATTGATTTAGAATGAGCTATTGTGAGAGGGCGTCAACATTATTGGGGTAAAACAACATTGGAGGCTTACCTAAAAGTGGGACGCTCCCCTAGAGGGTTACATGTCCTTAACAAGCCAGGGTATGGATGGGATAGAGCTGACTTTGTTTCTGATTGGCAAAATTCATTACAACTCGGGACTAATGCACTAATTAACTCCATAATTAGAGACTATGATGCACAAAGAGAAGAAGTAACTTCTGATATTAAGGGTAAGGAGGAAATTGTAACTCGCTTTAAGGATCATTCTGATTATAGTATACTTGATAAGAAACTTAAAGATAATATCCAGAAGGAAGAAAATAAGATTAAACAAATTAAGTTACACAAGTTTGAGAGAGACAGACTTGATTATTTACATAATAGAGTCTGGGATTGGAACCAACATAAGTCACCACACCAGAGGAATAAGGGAGCATCTGCTGGCCGTAGAAAGGATAGAGGTGTCACCCCTAATCAGCCCAAGTCCATACTGCGCAATAGAGGAAATTCATCTCATTATACCTCAGCGAGTGAATCAGAACAGGAGGATTTTTTCGAGGAGGACTCTGTCCCTTTGGACAAATGACGGTCGGTTCAATTTCGGGAGCCGGTTTTGGTACCAAGGAGTTCGAGAACAAAAATTTCAGCACAAGTGACCAGTGTGGCCTAAGGAAATCTACCCGAAGAGGAGGGAGGAAACATAGGAATTGTCACGAGGGGCAGAAAGGGCAGATAATTCCATTGAATAATGTTATTATATCTCTGATGTTATCTTGAACACAGATCAGACTGCAGTTTTACAGAAGGGACTTTTGTTTGTGCCTACTCAAGATTCCAAACATTTTGAATTATATTTGGACTTACATCGGTTTACTAGGAATTTGAATTTACAAGCTTTTTACAACAATAGCACTATGGGTTTTGGATTAAATGAGACAGTTGGGAATGTTCAGGACATACCATCGACTGCAGTGGAGGTAAGCCAATTTAAACCCACATCAACCTTTATGCCACCGTATAGTGATGCAGTACAAATATTTTGAAAACATTTGTGAAAGACAATTTAGAGCCCTTCTTGATCAAGACTTTACATCCACCTTTATTAATATTTCAAAAGTGGAATCTGAGGCACTAAAGAGTCTGGAGAAAAATATAAATCTGACTATTAAACCTGAAGATAAAGGTGGGTCAGTGGTGGTGATGAATACATCCAAGTACATTTTAGAAGCAGAGAGACAACTGGAGGATGTGATTTTTTTTATCAACCACTGAACACAGATCCCACTTTGGTATTTAAAACACAAATTTACAGTTTTCTTTTTTCAGCTGAATGTGAAGGATTGATTGGGCACAGCGAATTGTTGTTCCTAGAAGTGAAAAATCCTGTGGTAGCGAGTTTCTACATGTTACCTAAAATCCATAAAAACCTGTGGGACCCACCAGGGCGTCCCATAGTGGCAGGTATCAGCTCCCTTTTAGAGCCTTTATCTCAGTATGTGGATTTTCATATAAAAAACTATGTTACTTCTTTGCCATCATTTATTAGGGATACAGGCCAATTTTTGGACATTTTAAATGATATGCAGATAGAACCAGAATGGTTCTTGGTGTCCATGGATATTACTTCCTTGTATACCAATATACCGCATGAGGGGGGGTCTTAGTGCATTAGATTGTTTTTTGTCTCAAGATTCACAAATTTCTCATGGTACTAAGAATTTCCTCTTGGAATGTGCTGAACATGTTCTGACTAAGAATTATTTTCTTTTTCAGGATAATTTTTATTTACAAACTAAGGGTACAGCAATGGGTGCAACTTTTGCACCCGATTATGCTAATTTATACTTGGGTTTGTGGGAAAAGAACATCATTTATGACAGAAATGTTAATCCTTTTTATGACAGGATTGACATATGGCGCCGTTACATTGATGACATCTTTGTGGTGTGGCGTGGCACCCTGGAGGAGCTTTGGCAGTTTGTTACCTATTTAGAGACAAGTAATGTGAATTTGAGATTCACATTACAACAGGATCTCTTGTCAGTCTCTTTTTTGGATGTGAGTGTTTTTAAGGAAGAAGATGGCAGCCTTAGCACTAGATTATTTCGTAAAGAGACTGACAGGAATTTCCTGTTACATGCGTCCAGTTGCCACCCACACCATTTGGTGTCCAATATACCTAAGGCCCAAATGTTAAGGGTCAGACATAACTGTAGTAAAGATGTGGATTTTATTACTTATGGTTCAGACTTGTGTGACAGGTTTCTAGAAAGAGGGTATGCATATCATACAGTACAAGATGCCTTTGAGGAAGCAGCTTGTGTGGAGAGAATAGACCTTCTGAAACCAAAAACAAAAATACCTAAAGAACAGAGGGCTAGTTTTGTCACCACCTATACTAGACACTCCAAAGCTATTCAGAACATTATTCAGAACAATTGGAATGTGTTGTTAGGGGATCCACGGTTGTTGGAAGTTACCCGTTATAGACCTAGAATGGTCTATAAGAGAGGTCACAATCTACGTGACAGATTAGTACATAGTTATACTGGTCCTTCTGGTGTAGGTGGTGACAGAAGTTATTCTTCTTTGCCTTTTGGGATGTACAGTTGTGGTAATTGTAAATTTTGTAGATCAATACTCAAATGTAACACTTTTACTAGTTGTAATTGTGTTAAAATTTATGAAATTAGGGATTTTATCACCTGTAGTACAGCAAATGTAGTTTATTTAGCTACATGCCAATGTGGTGCTTTTTATGTGGGTAGAACTACACGACCATTGAAGGTGCGGGTTGGTGAACATCTAAGATCTATTATTAATGATGCTAGAAGTGCACTTGCTGTCCATTGTGAAAAAAGTAGAAAGACACAGCTGCAACATAATTTTAGATTTTGTGGCATAGAAATTGTGAAACTTGGTCCTCGGGGAGGAGATTTGGATGCAAAACTGAAATATAGAGAATCCTTTTGGATTTATACATTAGGGGCCCTTATGGCCCCAGGACTGAATGATAAGATTGAATTGTTAAGTTGCCTTAAGTCTAGATAATTATGTTTTACTTTCTTTTTCTTTTCCTTCTTCTTTTTGCCCCCCTTTTTTTCTTTCCTTTTCCCCCCTCCCCTTCCTTTTTCTTTCCCTTTCTTATCTATAATTCATTTCTTATTCTGATTTTTATTTTTTCAGTGTCATAGACATACTGGTATTTTGAGGTTCATTTCTAATATTATTATGTTTATTGATTTTTTTCAGATAAATGTTGATGGTTATAAAAGCTTGGACATGGAACATATCGGTGGGTCCCGAAGGTTGGGAGCTGATTTCCTGTCTCATACTGTATAACCCTTTTTCTTTATGTAGTTCACCTCAGTTCTGAGTTCTGAATAGAGATTATAACATCTTTAGTTTATACTAGCCTTGCTGCTTTTTATTATTATTATTATTGTTATTGTGTATTTAGTTAGGGAGTTTTCAGCTTTTTTAGCTGATTTTTTATTATACTTATGAGGTTTGTAATGTTCCCTTTTCTTCCATAAAAAATTTAGTGCATGTTTATGTTATGAACAAATATGGGAATTGCATATCAGCATTTTAAATACCTGAAGTATAATGAATATGCATTTTTTGTTTGTTTCTTTGAGAGGAATTTTTTATGGAAATGTTCCTTTAAGTACACTCCCTATATATATGTTGTTGTTTCACAAGACACTACCCCCTGATGACGTGCAGTTAGCACGAAACCGGTCGGGAGTTTGCCTTGCTGTGCATCTTGTAGCTGTTTGGCTATGAATGGCATTCTGTTCTATTAAATTATGCTTGTTTTATACGCCAACTTTTGAGTGTTGAGTCTTGTTTTTTAGACAATATGTAGGTATGCAGCTTATCGTATCCATCATTATTACTAGAATGTATTGCTAATTTTGCTAATTACTAACATGAAATCCACAATGTGCATATGTTATATTAGAAGGGTTAGTGCAAACTGCACATTGGGAGCTAGGCCTTTCTGGGCCTCCATGCACAGCGGGATTATCAGTTTCCTAAACACACACACACACACACACACACATTGCCTGTCTTGGGCAGCCTTAGTGATGGAAGCTTATTGACTTGCAAACATGCTGACCATGAAAACGTCACAAGTTGTCTTTCACAAATGTAGCATATCCCGGGGAAGGAAAGGAAGATGACCACCGATAAGGGCATAAGAATAATGTTTGTTTTGATAACCAAGATCAGCGTGTGAGATCATGTAGCTGCAAGTAACAGGAAACCTTGTGTAGCAGTCTTGCTGAAACAACAGAAGAAAGTATGTATTGTGTCATTGTTTCCTGAGACTGTCGTGAATCAGTGTTTGTATACCATATGTGCCTGAGAAGGTTGGGTAGATGAGAAGTGGACTCCATCTTGAGAAGGCATACAGGATCATCTGCCCCTCTGTCCCGGGGAATAAGGGTAACCCAGCCATTTCTCTTATTTCTCTGTATGCTAGCTGTTACATAATTTCAGTCTATGGGTTTATGCTCTACTTTGTGTTGCTATATGAGCATGAAACTTGTACCAACTACTTGAGTCCTGAGTGATTATTTTGATGGTTGCTTTACCAAAGACACTCCAGTTTCCTTATAAAGTGGCAACTCTGCGAGGACCCCAAAATTCAAATTAAAATGGGATCCTGGACTTGAAGCAATTGTGCCATTAACAATATAAGGTTTGGGTGGCAATTTTTAAGGGTTGCATCCTGTTTGCCACTCATAGGGGAAGAACTAGGTGTAGCCCAGGATTTGGGGTGTTCAGTTCCTGAACCCGGTTTGCTAGGCAGGATAGAGATCATTATTGCGGAAGTTTTAGCTAAGCATACGTTAGATTACTTTTGCAAAGAAATTCCACGGAAGACAGATCTGTGGAATTACTCTAAAGAACAGTTTGATCAAAGGAAGACAGAGAAAAAGCCAAGTCAAAAGATATAGAAATCAATGTGTATCACTTTTCCTAACCAAATCTGCCTTGCAAACTAATCTTGAAACAGTTAAAGAGAATTGTGTTAAGCTGGAATTGGGCCTCCAGCTAATATTCTTCAGGTGAAGCTACCTCTGGCTGGAAGCTGCAATACTGAAAATAGGATTTGCAAGAAAGCGAGTTGTGCTCACAACAGAGGGAGGTGAACCTTACAATTGTCTTTGGTTTGTAGCAGATATTCTGCAGGTGGAGGCTACTTCTAACTGAAAGGTGAAATAAGGAACTTGGAATTATCAGGAAAAGTCAGTCTTTCAAGCAACAGAGGGAGGTGGATATAGCTTTACTTTTGTTACAATTCTTAAGATTTTCAGTGCAGGAAGAGTTTAAAGCACAGCTGACTTATTTTGGGGCTGACTGCTTTTAGAGCACAAACCACCAGGCTGTTTGGGGGCTGGGGAGGTTTACCTGTGTCTGACTTGGATGTCTGGATTTTTCTCTGTTTGATTAGCAGGGTATTTTCTCTTGTCAAATTGTTGTGTAGGGCATCTTGCTGACAGGAAGGCACTCATCGCAGTGGTGGGTCAGAGCTTTTAGCTGATTGTTTCATGAGGGCACAGTTTAGGCCCAACCCCCGCCCACCCCACCCATCCAACCCTGGAAATAGTTCCTTTATACCTGGGGTTCTGACATCACTTCATCAAGAGTGCAAGGTGCATATCACTGTCATATCCTCTCTAGCACACTGCACTGACAATATAAGCATACACATTGTATAATACATATGTTTCTATATAACAAACCAATCACACACACACACACACAAAAAGTAGATAAACATGTAGGGAGTAGTGCAATGTAATGGCTGTGGGGCAGCAGTCTTCCAGGAGTCTTTCTGGAGGCTGAGATGCTGCCCTATTTGCAGACAACTCTCTGCCCTGAGGGAGGAAGTTGCCCGTCTTCAGGCCACACTGGACAGTAGTAAGGGAACCTTCCCCCAGGCCACACTGGACAGTAGGAAGGGAACCTCCCCCATCCAGGGAGCACCAGAGACACCACCACTACCTCAGAGGTTGCAAAGAAAGCACAGCAGTTGGAACACAGTGGGCTCAGGGAGGGTGAGGATGGTGGAACAGAGGCACACCCAGTCAGTTGTTCCACTCCACAATCCATACACCATTCTGGGAGAGCATAGCTCCCCTATGGATGCACCCACAGAGGAGACTAAGGAGGCTGAAGACAACTGTCACAAGGGAGGCCCACAAGAAGGAGGCAGAGGACACCACAGGGAAAGGAAGCAGATCCTGGTGGGGGACTCAATTATAAGGGGGATAGAACTGGGGGGAGCAGGAAAAACTGAAGTAAGGTGCCTGCCTGGTGCCATGGCTTGGAGGGACAGGAAGCGCATCCTCAGGATCATGAGAACAGTTGCACGGGAGTCTGAGATGAACATCATTGTCCACCTAGGGACAAATGACTTGGCTCATCATGAGATTAGAGCAGTGCAGGAGGACTTTGTAGAGTTGGGGAGGGGCCTAAGACAAGTAGCACACACAGTATCCCTCTCAGAGGTGCTGCCTGTCAATGGCATGGGTGAAGCGAGGGTACTTTGCACCATGCAGTTTAATGAATGGTTGAAAAAATGGTGTGGAGCACAGGGGTTTGGCTTCATTGGGGACTGGGGTTCCACCTGGAGGGACACCAGCCTATACTGGCAGGATTGTCTGCATCTGTCCAGGAAGGGGAACAAGTCTTTTGAGCAATTGGTTCAAATGCTTCATTGGCAAGTTTTTAAACTAGTCAAGTGGGGAGGCACTGATAAACAGTAGGAAAATCCCTGCCTCTCCCTACAAAACAGGGTACTAAATGAGAAAAAGACCGAGGTAGAAAGGTAAGTGGGGGATGCTGCAACAGAAGGTAAAGTCATCAAAAAATGGAGAGCAATGAGTACCAATACCTGTAGTCTGAGTAACAAGCTTCCTGAATTAGTGGCCTTGATGGAGGAGGAACATCTGGATATCGTGGCAGTCACAGAAACATGGTACACACAAAACCATGACTGGGACGTAAACATACCAGTATACACTATCTACAGGAGGGACAGGTAGGGTAAAAGAGGAGGAGGAGTAGCTCTTTACATAAGGGAAGGAATCAAAGCAACAGAACAAAAGGGTAAACAGGGAGGAGAAGAAGCACTGTGGGTAAATTTGGAGACAGGCAATGGCACCACAATCCGCACGGGTGTTATATACAGACCCCCTTCGCAGGGGAAGAAATGGACAAGGAAATGATAGAAAGTATACTTAGAATGGCAGAAAAAGGGGAGATATTGCTGATGGGTGATCTGAA
This sequence comes from Neoceratodus forsteri, assembly GCA_016271365.2. Lineage (NCBI taxonomy): Eukaryota > Metazoa > Chordata > Ceratodontiformes > Ceratodontidae > Neoceratodus > Neoceratodus forsteri. The sequence continues at coordinate 2,932,513 of JADMNL010000034.1, forward strand.
TATGCCAGATGTTAACTGGAGTGCAGTTGCAGCAGCCACTTCAAAGAGTGGCGTTATTCTAGATGTCCTACAGGGGGCATGCCTTAGACAACTAGTATTGGAGCCCACTCAAGAGGGAGCAATCTTAGACCTGGTTCTCTCAAATGGAGAGGAGAGGATCACAGATGTAGAAGTGGGTAGCCATCTGGGAACTAGCGACCATTGAACAGTATGGTTTATAAAAAACACAGCAATGAGTCCAGTAGCCACAAAGGCAAAAGTACTGGACTTTAGGAGGGCTGACTTTGCTAAAATGGGTGAGTGCCTAAGGAATGCACTAGCAAATGGGCAGGAAGGAGGGTGGAAGAACAATGGGGAATAATAAAACTGCCATCACAGAGGTAACAAGCCTTTGTGTGAAGCAAATAAACAAAACAAAACGATGTGAGAAACCACTATGTTTCTCAAAGGAAGTGGCAGTGAAGGTTCAAGAGAAAAAGAAAGCATTCAGGAAGTACAGGGAATCACAGAAGGAGCAGGACAGAGAACTGTATCAGTTAAAACAAAAGGAAGCTGGGAAGGCAGTCAGAACAGCAAAGGCCCAAACCGAGGAAAAGATAGCCAACTGAGTTAAGAAGAGGGATCAAACCTTTTATAGGTACATCAGGGAGCAAAGGAAGACCAAGGGAGGGATAGTGAGGCAATAAAGGGAGGAGGTGGGCAGAGGTGACTGTGAAAAGGCAGAGATACTAAACAAATATTTTTGCTCAGTATTTACAAATGAAGGGGGGAGGTACCTAAAACAAACAGTAGAAACACTCTGGATACACAAGTTGATACCAGCCCATTTACAGAAGAAAGGGATCTGAAAGAACTCTTAAAACTCAAGCTGGACAAAGCAATGGGGCATGATGGGATTCATCCCAGAATTCTAAAAGAACTAAAGGTAGAACTAGTGACACCACTGACTACCCTCTTTAACAAATCATGGGAGGATGGGGTGGTACCTGAGGACTGGAGGAGGGCAGATGTGATTCCCCTTCACAAAAGTGGGAGCAAGGCAGAAGCAGGAAACTACAGACCTGTTAGTTTAACCTCAGTGATAGGGAAAATGACAGAATCACTTCTGAAGGAAAGAATTGTCGAGTATCTAGAGGCCAGAGGGGCACAGGACCCAAGGCAGCATGGATTCCCAGCGGGAAGGTCATGCCAGATGAATCTGATAGATTTCTTTGACTGGGTGACCAAAGTAGTAGATCAGGGAGGGGCTGTGGACATGGTCTACCTAGACTTTAGCAAGGCATTTGACAAAGTCCCACACAAAAGATTAATATACAAGTTAGCCAGCCTGGGAGTGGGTCCCAAGATGACAGCCTGGGTAAAGAACTGGCTGGAGAATAGGACACAGAGAGCAATAGTAAATGGAGCCCACTCTGAAAAAAGGGGGGTTACTAGTGGGGTACCGCAGGGTTCAGTATTAGGACCGGTCCTCTTCAATGTCTTTATAAGTGACATTGCAGAGGGACTGGAAGGAAAAGTATGTCTCTTTGCAGATGACACAAAGATCTGCAACAGAGTTGATGCACAAGGTGGGGTGGAAAGGATGAGAAGGGACCTGGCAAGTTTAGAGGAATGGTCAAATGTATGGCAGCTTAGATTCAATGCTAAGAAGTGCAAGGTAATGCACCTGGGAAACAAAAACCCAGGGGAAGAGTACACAATGGGGGGTGAGATACTAACAACAACAAAAATGGAAAGGGTCCTGGGGGTAGTCATATCAGATTACCTAAAGGTGGGTAAGCAATGTGAGAGGGCAGTAAGGAGGGCTGGGGGGATACTGGGATGCATAGGAAGAGGCATCACCAGTAGAAAACTGGAAGTTATTATCCCTCTGTACTGACAGCTGGTGAGACCCCATCTGGAGTACTGCGTGCAGTTCTGGAGACCCAATCTCCACAAAGACATAGACAGGATGGAAGCTGTCCAGAGGAGGGCAACTAAAATGGTGCAGGGTCTGAACCGGAAGACATATGAAGAGAGACTTAAGGAGCTTACTATGTATAGCCTCGAGGAAAGGGGGGGGACATGATAGAAACTTTCAAATAAAAGAGCCATGGCTCAAAGGTATTTATAATCCTAGACTTGATAAATAAAAGGTACCTCAAGGGAATCAACAAAGTCCAAGAGGGTAGCATCTTTCAAAAAAAGAGGTGTACGAGAACAAGGGGGCACAATTTGAAGATGGGGAGGCAGCTCAGAGGTAATTTAAGGAAGTATTTTTTCACATACAGGGTTGTGGATGCATGGAACAGCCCTCTGGAGGAGGTTGTGGAGTCAAAAACAGTGGTAGAATTCAAGCACGCATGCATGGGACAGTCATAAGCCTATTCTAGGGGGTGGGGGTAGGAAGAAGTAGGCTGCTGGTTAACTAGGATCTGCAGCTTATCCATTAGGTAGGGAAATGGGCAGACTGGGTGGGCCAAGCGGTCCTTATCTACCGTCAAATTCTATGTTTCTATGTTCTATTGGAAAAGGAGACTCTTAGGAAATATAATGAGGAACTGACAGACAAAATAAAGTGTAACAAAGCAATGATTTGTTTGCAGTCTGACCACCAGCTGGGTCTGTTAACTCAAGCCAGTGAGTTAGAGACTGAAAAAGTTTGGCTGTATGTGCTAACAACCTTTTCCCCCAGTTGGACGAAATAAAAATAACCTACAGACATCAGAGTAAGCAAATGACTAAGATTAAGGAAAGATCCAGAAGCAAATGATTTGATACCTTTTAATGGACTAACATAGATGTAACAACAAGAACAAAGTGCTCTAGCTTTCCTACCAACCAGTCCTTCTTCAGAAGCATAATGGCAGTTATTTACAAAAAAACCCAATACTTTTAACAGCTAGATCATGCAGAAAAAACAGAAAAAATCCCCACTGGTTTAAAATACTCATTTAAAAAATACAGATTAAAGACATACTGAGATTGAAGACAATCTCAGTATGTCTTTAATCTGGGTGGGGGTTGTTTTTCAGTAATCACATCCTTATACACACTGTGACACTCACAGCTTGTTTTAAGAGTCATCTGCTCTAGCAGTGTTATCCTATATCAATTAAATTTATGTGCAGTAGGATTATTTGTATGTGTTTTGCACCATACAGCTTTGACCTGGGGACCCTCCCAGCTGAAGGTAACATGGTAGTGTTAAACTTCTCTAACATCTTCACCTGTATTTTTTAAATGAGTATTTTAAACCAGTGGGGATTTTTTCTGTTTTTTCTGCATGATCTAGCTGTTAAAAGTATTGTTTTTTTTTCTAAATAACTGCCATTACACTTCTGAAGAAGGACTGGTGGTAGGAAAGCTAGAGCACTTTGTTCTTGTTGTTACATCTATGGTAATCCATTAAACCGTATCAAATCATTTGCTTCTGGATCTGTTCTTGCAAGGACCAATACGGCAAATACTAAATCTAGATTTTAAGATTAAGGAAGGGACACCTGCACAGCACCACTGTTGCCAATAGGTGATAGGGAAGTTGCAACAAATCTAAGCCAGACCAATGGGTGCTATTGCTGCTGTTGGTTAAAATCATTCAACAATGCTATAGTCATTCTGAAGCATGACACGCATGATTTGTTTGATTTGATTTATTTGGGCGAAACCATTGTGTTTCATTTGCTATGCATACTCCATCCATCAACCCTGACCTTTAACAGGAGTGTCAGAAGACATGTTATTATATCTGGATTCTCAGTACCCAGTGAGGAACCATGATTGTACATAAGTGCTAGCTCGCCAGCTCATGACTCACTGCTCCCCTCAAAGTGAAGTCTAGAAGAGGAAAGGACCTAGCAATCATGTTCTCCTTTCTTCCATCCCACCACCAGGAGGCAGACAGAGACCCATAAGTCTCTGAATGGCAACTGGTTAAATCAGGACCTAATTTTTAGCCACAACATTATTGGGTACATCTACAGTTCACTCTGTATTGCATTCTCAACCACGGCCAGAGCCAGCATGCCATTCAATTCAAATCTAATTCAACAGTCAATCACAGACCCAGAGTCCTGGGGCAGTATTTTCAAAAGGATCTGGCCATAATGCATCTGTTGCTATTTTCAAAGAAATAATGTGTCCAAACCTGTTTGCCCAAATATTAGATGGCCTAATAGCAGCCAAAGTTCACATACAAAAACAGAAGCAATTGCATCTTTTCTGGATGCAGTCATGTCTGTGTTCTACACAAATTGTGACTTATTTCATTCAAATACATGAACAGAACTTCTGCAAATAGCAGTAAGGCTACCAGGCAGCACATGGATGGATGCAGATATAGACACAGAATACTTTTGTGTCTATGTCCAACCCTTTTGAAAATCCCCCTGGTGTTATTTTCCCCAATAACAAGTCCAAAGATAACAGTAGGTTCATACAGTGCATGCAGTAATGGCTCAGTCTGTAAAGAAAATACAGTGGTAGTCAACGATATGATGCAGAATATCATGATATCACAGGAAATTCCCTTTCATTTCTATTGAGTTTCCTGTGATATTTTTTGATGTATAACTCTTTTTGTCACTGGCTACCATTGTAGATACATACACATATTCTGAACCCAATGAGACCCCAGCCAGACAGCAATCTCTCAGTGAGTCTTGTAGATGATAATCAGCACAGATACATAGATTAATAGATGTTGTCGGCAGATAAGGGCATTGTGGCCCATCCAGTCTGCCCTATCAGCGTGTCAGCGTGGCTTAGTTGGTAACACATCCACCTCTGGACCAGAAGGTCATGGGTTCTCATCCACACCGGAATTGGACTTGCACCTAAAAATTGCTGGCATCTGAGTGCAGTATTGGGGGGTGGTGTACTGCTGTGGTGTGCCGTCCTTCGGATGAGACGTTAAAACGAGGTCCCTTCTGCCCATCCTGGTGTTGTCCTAGTAGGTGTCCAGATGGAAGTAAAAGAACCCAGGGCACTCTTTGCAAAGAGCAGGGAGCATTCCTGGTGTCCTGGCCAACGTTTCCCTTCCCATAAACCAGTTCATGCAATTATCCAGGCTGCGTGTGGGTGATGATGTGCGATATGGCGGCCACCACACATTCAGTCACTTCACTACTAGTCTAGCATTGCTTGTAAAGCAGTTTGGGATACAGTGTATGAAAAGTGCTATATAAATGCTGATTCTTCTTCTTCTTCTATCCCTCTGTCTAATGCTTAAGGTACCCTACGTGCTACAAGAATATGGCTCTTAATCTAAGCACACTGTGCTGAAACCCTTGAGGAGCAGTCTTTAGGAATGGCCCTGCCACTTGTCATCAAGCTTGGGATACATCTCTTGCAGGGAAAGTGGTAGTCCCCCAGCTGATACAATAGAAAGCACCTTTCTGCCCAGGAGCTCTGAGCTAACTCACCCTCTCATGCTCTGATGCCAGTTTGTCTGTACAAACTGTGTACCACTCTCTTCCTACAGGGCTTAGTCAGAACATCCATCCCCATTACACTGTGTTATGTTACATAATCAGCCTGCAGAAAGAAAAGAAACTATACTAACCCTTAAGGTACCAAAGCAGCCATACACCGCTTTTAGGGAACCTAATGAGGATCCCTTGGGTTACATACAGTGCACTATATCTTTTGTGGCAATAACTCTCAAAGTCTAAATTCTTCCATCAGATACCAAGATGGAATATATACAGCATATGCATATAGTGAATACATAGCATGTTGCTGTGGAATAACACATTTATCTCCACTAGTGAGAGGTATGACCCATAACTCACAAGTGGCAAAGCCACTACAGTACTTAATTATGGATGTCTTACTCATCATGTGTGGAGATAAATGCCTTATTTCAATGTAACCCATTATGTATTTAATATATGGCAAACTATTGTGGATGTTTTATTACTCTTTTGTTTTAGCTTAAAAGTGCCTTTCTTTCCATTGTAAACTCTATTGGATTCATTGTTCTCTGTGTTCAGTTTCTAAGTAGGGATAAGATGTTCTTACTGAAAAATTATATGCTCAGTGAAATAACATGTTAAGTGAAAATAAATATATTTCCCAAAATAATATGATCTATTTACCCAATGTATTCAACATCTGTGCGATATAAAGTACATTTGAGGATCCATGGCAACTGGCTACCAACTCAAATATTTTAAGGATGAATGAGAACACACTGTCATCCTTTGCTGAACAAAGTCAAGCTTTTAGTTATGCATTTTGCATTTTTATCAACATCTGCTTTTTCCTTACTGCATCACCTAAATGACTGTTCACAAGCATAATGAGGGGGCTTCCAGTCATCCATAGGTGAATCTGCATACTAGTCAGAAGCAAGGTTATAATTATCTTCTTGTGACATCAACCCTTCTTGCGGTGGAACAGTGTCACAAGCAGATGACTATAACTGCAGCTCCTGTGAGAAGGATGATGTGCTGACACACATATCCTGATTGTTAAAAACAGAATGGATTGAAATTAGGGTTGCCCTGATTCCAAGTCACAGAATTTGAGTCAGTGGATTCTGATCTGATTTTTGAAATTAGCTTTGGAATTACAGTCTGAAAATCCTAACAAAATGTAAAGGTTAAAACCTAATTTCACATAGGAAAATAGGGTTTAAGAATTAGGGTTCCAAATCTGATTCAGACTCAGATTCTGAGGTCATATTTGGAATTAGAATAGAAATTGCATTCAGAATCAGAAATTCATAAATTTCTATGAAACAATATCAGATCAGAGTCAGTCAGGTCCAAGCATCCCTAATTTGAAATACTGTGTTTGGGTAATCGGGATCTGCAGATGGTGACTGAAAGTTTTTAACTGGTGACCAGTGTCCCTATTAAAGATGTCATGCTGATATGCCCATTTTGTGCATTCTGAGGTACTGTACTACCAGTGCTACCTGTAACTCATCTGTCAGAGAACCAAGATGATAATCAGAAGAAAGGTAATACTCCTCTGCTTGTGATGTCACACCCTGTTGCTATGGAACAGACTGTGATGTAAGAAGCAGAGGATTATAACTGCAGATCATGTGAGAATGATCATGTGTTGATGTGCGTGTATCCTTAGTTTTAAAAACAGAATGGACTGAAATTAGGGTTGCTTAGATTCCAAGTCATGGAAATTGAACTGGTGGATTTCAATCTCATTTTTGACATGAGGATTTTTGGAACTTGCAGTCTGAAAATCCTAACCTCAAAATTAAAAGTTTAAACATAATTTTACATAGGAAATTGGGATTTAGGAATTGGAGTTCCAAATATGATTCTGACTCAAAGTCTGTCATTTTCTGAAACAGAACAGATATCTGATTTCGTATTGGAAATCATAAATTCCTATGAAATCCTATCAGAATGACTTTAGTCAATTCCAAGCACTCCCAGTTTGAAATACTGTTTTGCTCTGGAATGTTTGATAATCAGGATCTGCTGATGCTGACTGAATGTTGTCAACTGGTGACCAGTGTCCCTCTTACAGATGTCATGTTAGCATGCCAACTTTATGCATTTCTGAGGTACTGTACTGCCCAGTGCTAGCTCACCTGTCGGAGAAGGTACCAGGTGGACATGGCAGAGGCCTGCTATTTCCTGCTGGACAGTAATGCCCCTTTGGACAGGCACCTCCAACGCCTGTGTCGTTACTCCCATCGGGATTCTCAATACTGACACCTGTGAAAATATGGACATGGAATTGCAAACTTTTCAAATATTTTGCTCTGCTCCTTTCTGAAAGAATATTTTGGTACGAGAGTCCACAAAATAGCAAGTCCTAACATACACATCATTTATTTCTGTGGGATTTGTTTCCTCCTGGAGAAGCCTCATAAGAGGTGCAGAGATGGTCATAATCCGAAAGAAACTACTCAAGGCCCTCTATGTCCATAACGGCTCTTTTTAGCCATGCTAGTAAGGGACAGTCATTTTTTCCTTATGTTGTGGTTTTTTTTTTTGCTTATCACAGCCCAGCCAGAGTACTCCATATGGTTATGAACAACTCCCAGTTCTAAAGGCACATTGTTCTATTCTAGCCATACCTCTCAGCCCTGTGCCTCACAAATCAGGGACAAGAATTACAATTAGGACTGAAAGGCTTAAATCAGGGACACATCTTAAACAACGGTAAAGTCAGCTCCTGAAGCTATTACAGTATGTGGCTTAGTGATAAATATATTTTCTGAAGGTGAAGTAAACTGTAATAGTAATCTTTGACATAATGTTGTAATACTAATCTCTGATAAAATGTTTTTGATTCAGATCCTGACTTTGTGAGAAAAATGCCAAATTCAGGCATGGTGGAGAACATTTTGGGTTAAAGTCAGAGATGTCCCTGAAAATCAGGCAGAGTTGAGAGGTATGATTTCCTAATCTGTGTATTCATGTAATGATAAAAGGGACCCAAATGACCTTCTGGGTAATGATATTTGCTAATGATTATTATTTCCTGTTGCTGTGTCACTCCCTGCTTTATCAAAGCTCTAGCTCACTGTGCTTATCCTGGTCACCACATTTTCAGTAAATAAAAATAGTTTCTTTTACACTTTCATTAGGATTTTATTGGTAAAGTATTACTGGATTTCCCCTCGGTCTCTTGCCTTGTTTTGGGCCCCCAAGGATTCATTTGTAAATGAGTAGTATTTCAACTCGGAGTGCCTTCCTAGTTGAAAAAGCTTAAATAATGAAATGTTAGGCACATCACCTATTGTACATGATGTACCTGGAGTGAGCAGCAGCAGTATGTACGAACATACAAAATTTGCCAGCAGATAAAGGCCCAGAGATCTATCAAGTCTGCTCGAATGTGCAGCTAGCACCCCTTATTCTGCAGCTGCCCCTTCCTTCCACCCTTCCCCTTCATTAACCCTCCCCCTTGTCCTGTCCCATCCTCGTTTGAAGCAGTCCACTGTTCTACTGCATACCACTTCAGGAGGTAACGCATTCCACCCAGCCACCACCCTCTCTGTAAAAAAGTGTCTCCTCATCTCCCTCCTGAACCTTCCTCGCTCCAGTCTCATATCATGGCCCCTGGTGTCCCTCCCCTCCCTTACTTTGAACAGCCCCTCTGTACTGGTCTTGTTTATTCTTTTCATGTATTTAAAGGTTTCAATCATGTCACCCCTGTCTCTCCTCTCCTCCAGTGAATACATTTTCAACTCCTTCAACCTCCTCTCGTATGATAAGTCCCCCAGCTCCTTGATCATCTTTGTCGCTCTGCGCTGCACCCCCTCCAGTAACTTAATGTCCCTCTTCAGATACGGATACCAGTACTGCATGCAGTACTCCAGGTGTGGTCTAACTAATGACCTATACAGTGGCAGAATCTCCTCCTCCTCCCTCCTCGAGGATATACCCCTTGCAATACAACCCAGCATTTTGTTGGCCTTTGCAGCTGCCTTCCTACATTGTGCCGAGTTGTTCATTGACCCTGTAATGAGCACACCCAGATCCTTCTCCTCCTCTGTCTGGGCTAGCAGCACCCCCCTAGCTGGTAACTCTTCCTTGGGTTCTTCATCCCAAAATGCAGCACCTTGCACTTTTGGCATTAAACCCCAGTTGCCAGGTGTCTGACCAGGTTTCAAGCTTTGCCAGATCATCCTGCAACCCCTGCCATCCCCCTAGATCATCCACCACCGCGCCTACCTTGGTATCATCAGCAAACAGACTGATCTTGCTCTTTATGTCCCATGATATGTCTGCAATGAATATCCCAAACAACACTGGTCCCAACACTGAGCCCTGTGGAACACCACTCATCACTGCCCTTGGGTGTGAGAGCTCCCCACCCACCACCACCCTCTGTTGCCTTCCCTGCAGCCAGTTTCCTACCCATCTCACCAGCTTTGCACCCGCTCCTGTGCCTACTAACTTCCTTCCCAGCCTTCCATGTGGCACTGAGTCGAATGCCTTACTGAAGTCCAGATACAGGACATCTACTGCATGGCCCCTGTCCAGTTGCCTAGTTACCCAGTCATAGAACTCGACCAGGTTGGTTTGGCAGGATCTGCAACGTATGAAGCCATGCTGTCTGCTGTCCTATAGTCCTTTGGCCTCTAGGAGGGCCACCAGCCTCTCCTTCAGGATAGTCTCCATTAGCTTACCCACGATGGATGTGAGGCTCACTGGTCTGTAGTTTCCCAGTTCATCCTTGGGGACACTCTTGTGGAGGGGCACCACATGAGCCATCCTCCAGTCCTGAGGTACACACCCTGAATGTAGTGAGGCATTAAATAGGTCTGCCAAAGGTCCTGCAAGGACCTCTGCCAGCTTCTTCAGTACCCTGGGGTATGTGTTCATTTTAAATGCTACAATCACATACCTTTAGAAATCATTACTGTACAAAAGAACACTCAGTTCATTCCTGAGGTTTGGCTGTCATATGACATGTATAGATATTAGTGACAACTGTTTTATTCTATTTTTATATCATTCCAGCAGACCACACACAGATCAATCCTTTTTGCCACAGCTCTCTGAATTCAGCTTTGAGGCCCATTGCCTGCATCCTCCTGACCCCTCTGGCATGCAGGATCTATGTTTTGCAGGAAAGAGGACCACCTGGGAGCTAGTATGGTTAGCTGGGATAAGTTGCCCTTTTAATCTTACTCCTCCCTTCTGTTTTAAAGCTCCAACCAGGCTACCCCTACAGTTATGTGAGAACGCATGCATGGTACCAAGGAGACACTAACTCAGTTGAAGAACCACTGACACATTCTGTCATGCAGGGCAGGCAACTCATGTCTAGTTGCTGCCTGGCCCAGGACCCAAAGTAGCCATAGTGTGAATTTTTTGTACAGCCATTAAACAGATATTTACCTTAATAGAAGTGCGATCACACTTCCATGTTGCTCTGAAGCCACCGATCACCCACTGCAGCCCCACCCAGAAAACCGTGTTTAGATGACGCAAAGTATGGAAGGGGCTGCAGAGCTATAGATAGCATTATAATGTTATTGCAAACAGCAGCAGCCATTCGGTGCCCCTTAACATGAACAGTTGCTTTTCTTAAGCAGAATTTACACCTAAAGGCCATCAATGCTCCTGAAATCTGCAACCCCTTCTGTACTTCATGTCATCAAAACATGGTTTTCTGGGTGGGGCTGTAGTGGGTGCTAGGCAACTTTAGAGCAACAAGGAAGTGCAATCACACTTCTTTTAATGCCAGGGCAAATACATTAAGGTCCTGGGCCAGGTAGCTACTGGACATATGTTGCTGGCCCCAAACGTATCAGCTGCTTTTTAACCAAGGGTGCTTGCACACAAGTTAACTCTTCCTCCTCAGACGCCGAACCTGTTACTCCCATGACGTGCCAGGTACTTTTCTGCGTTGGGCTGGGATTTGAACCATACCCAAGCGTTCCAGATTTCATGGCGTGGGCAAACACAGTTTGCCATATAGACATGTTCACCAGTCACTGGCACTGGCAAACTGTACTAATGGTCAATGCCGTGAGAAATGTTATGTACTAAGGCTCTTAAAAGTTTGAGAAAAGAAAACTGTATATCGGAAAAAGCAACAACAGTACTGTAGCCACTGATTCCTGATTTTTTTCGTGGATCCAGCAGTTTTATAAGTTACTCCTTTGCACTGGGTGGTTTAATAACTATGGCTTCTCCTAAACAGTGTTCTTTAAAATGTTTTACAGAATCTTAGGCTTTGCATATAGAGTACCTGATATACAAAAGAATCCTGGCTGGCAAAGTCCTGTAGGAGCAGATAATCCCCATCCTCCACAAAATAGTCCTTTAAAGAGAAAAGAATTATACAGTATGAGTCAGCTTTGGTAAACTAGGCTTCCATCATCTTCAGTCATGACTTTGGATGCTTACTTGTACTTCAAGCAACAATGAACACTATGATTCCTCTTGCTTATAACTGTGTACAGTGTATCCCAAAACTATACCTCCCAACCTCCTGCCTTGCAAATCAGGATCAAGGCTTAATATGACAGGGACAAATTAACCAGATCATGGACACTGCTTGCAAAATGGTAATATCAGCACAATAACCTACTACATTGTGTGGCATAGTGGAAAAAGTATATTCTGAAGGACATTATGACTGTAGCATTAATGTCTGGGAATACATATGCTTCAAATATCTACTCTTCAGTGACAGCAATGCCAAATCTAGGGGGTCCCTCAATAATTTTATGAGACAAAATCAGGGACATCCCATAAAATCAGGGACAGGTTGAGAGTTAAGGCCCACACTGGATACTTTGAGCTTAATTTTAAAAGCCACAAGAATGTCACAAGCCATTGGTGTGTTGATCATTTGGTGTACAGGGCTTGCGACATTCTCCTGGCCAGTGATAGGGATTCTCAATCCCATGCGCCAAATGTCACAAGCTAGACCAAAGTTTCCCTGGTTTAAATTCAACTTCATAAAAGATGCTCTTCTAACCAGTGATTTAAACATTTATGTATAAACTTTAAACACAGAGGTGTGATTGTGTAATTGGTGGTGGGTATCACATGCATTATGACCCATGACCCTGTAGGCCATGCTTATCCAAGTAGTCTACTAGGTCTTGCTTAATCAAGGCCTCCATTTGCCTTCCTAGCACTTATGTGAGGCTGACCGGCCTGTAGTTACAGGCCTCTTCCCTGCTACCACCCTTATGCAGTGGCACCACGTCGGCTCTTTTCCAGGCATTATTTATGACTCCCATCTGGAGAGAATGGTTGAACAGGTGTGCTAAGGGGTCTGCTAACTCACTCGCTAACTCATTAATTATCCTTGGATAGATCCCATCCGACAAGGAGATCTGTCAATCTTTAAATGCTCAAGCACCTCTCTGGCTCTGCTTGTGGTAATACTTTGATGTTTCCATTTTTGGCACTCCCCTGCCTAGTGCTGTAATGCAGCAGTCAAGCACTGGGTCACTGTGTTCTTTGGTGAACAGGCAGAGGGGGTATGTGGGAAGGAGGAGGGGGAGCAGTTCCAGCAAGCTCCACTCTGTCAGCCCACGATAAAGTAGCCAAAGCATGTTTTGAAGAATAGGCTGTGTTGTCTCTATCCAAAGGGAGGTTATGCAGTTCTAATACAATATTGTCTGAGGGAAGAACAGGCAGTCCTTCCAAGCACCCTCTATTAACTTCAGGAGAGCCCTCACAGCATGGGAGCTCATGTTCTGAGGCTGCAGACTGACCAACAATCATGGGAGAAGGAGAAGGTTGCTGATTTGTAGGCAAAATGGTGCCATCACTAGGGCCGTGGGAGGGCACAGCAGTTGCTGCATCTGTAGATATGGGCAGAGAAATTTCCTCAGAAATAGTATCCCTGACAGCCTGTAAAAGTGTCTCATCTGAAGGAGAATAAAAAGGGGACATAACTGATGTAAATATCAGTACCATCAGCTCATTCGGTGGTTTGGCGTGCCATTGCCCAATGGCATCATGAGTCCATATTGCTTCAGTCAAAGCTTGATCTGGCAAGCATCCATTCTGAGGATAACATTCCTCCCATATGCTGCATGCAGTGGTTTGAGAAGCAGGTAAAAGAGGCACTGTTGTGGTCTTGGGAATTTCTATGGCAGAAACCAGGGTAGCAGGAAGAGTCAGGCATCAGATGGCACCGGCTAAGCAGAGGGTGCAGCATAGTAGTTCATAGTCAGAGGAACAGTCACTATAGAAGTTGGATGAACTGGAGATACAGCTGTCGGTCAGTCTGTAGTAGCAGGCAATAATGGAGCAACATCAGTTACACTACCATAGCGGGTGATGTAGAATAGTTGACAGCAATCAGTAACGTCTTTGATGGTGCTGCATCACAGGATTTGGCAGACGTCGCTCCCTTCTCAGCTGTAGTAGTCCCACAGTGAAATAAAGGAGTCTTCCTGGAGTGCAAACCACAGTTCCTTCTCTTTAAGGTACATCACATCTTCCTCAGGAATTAAATTCAACATGTGTATTTTTTATTTCAAGACATCCTGTAGCTTCATATCTGTTGTGTGAAGTTGTGTATCAGTCCAGGTTGCTATAACAGAATCAGTAGCAGGAGCAGACAAAATGCATGTGCTGCAATACATCCAGTAGCTTTAACATCTTCAGCCTTAGGTTGTGAGGTAGAGAGGGAAGAGCCTGATTTCCCATACCGGGAGCCTCAACCCCCACAGCAGTCACTGGCTCTGCCATCTTGGACTTCAAGATAGCAACACCTTCTACCACAAGAGTAGGGGAATTTCCTCAAGGTCATGGACAACATTCCCTTGCCAATTAAACAGGTCCATGTAACTCACTCTACCCCCTTGGGATATACCTGGAAACAAATCATCTTAGCTTTGTGTGCATTTCCTGGGCAACATTGCAAATAAATACAATAAAACCCTCTAAGCCTATCTTAGGGGTATTATAATATCCCATTAAGCCCATAAGAAAAGTAAGGAACAGAATTCAAAGAGAGGCAGAAAGTCAACTGCTGGTTGCACAAGAAAGCTGTAGTCAAGCAGGCAGTGATAAAGATTAACACTTGCATTTTAACTTCAGAGACAAAGACTGTATTATCAATTAGCAAATGCTCCAGCAGAAAATGCCTTGATTCAGTCAAAGTTTGAGCTATTGTCAGTGCAAGAAACCTGAAAGATTTTTAGAATTTCAACTACAATGTGGAAAAACTTAGCCTCCATAAATTCAACTAGAAATCCAAAAGAACTATTGCCTTAAATCCTTAAACCCTACCCAAATGAATGTGGCCTTACACAATATTTATCACAGATTATACACTCCTGAGACACAACTAATTTGGGTGAGGGGTGAAAGATTTCTTCAGCGAATTTAAAATAAAAAGACTAGTAAAATAATCTTATTGAATTTAAAACCAATATATTAGCAATATTACTCAACTAGAGATTCTGGACTCTATTGCAAACTAATCATTATGGAAGTCTCCAGACCCTAATGGAGTTACCACATATTTTTGCAGTCTGCAGACTCTTTAATGTCCCTTTTATATATTGCTTTTACAACTGCATTCAGCACTGGGCCCTTTTTCCTTCCTTTGGTGAAGCCATCATTTCATTAATTTTGAGAAAAGATAAGCCTCAGAAGTATGTGGCTCTTAAGAACCTACAGCATTTCACTCCCCGATAATGATCACTTAGCATTACTTGTGCATTAGCTTCTGATGAAGGACTGTGGGTAGTCCGAAAGTTTAAGCACCTGTTTTCTTTTTTAATATCTATGTTGGTCCAATAAAGTATCAATTCATCTTTTTTTCTGAATCTTTTGTTACATGGACCAATACAGCAACCATAATATTTTTCGGCATTACTTGGTTTTTAAAGACAGAAGAAGTGTATATCCCCATTTTGATTGTCTTCCACTCACAGTGGGAGGATTAATCCTTGTTAGCAGTCTATTTGAGGTATTTATCCAATCATGTTTTAAAACTGTTAAAGGTTTGAGACTTAACTAAATCCTTAGATAACCTAGTCCAGGCTAAAAGACAAAGAACCTCAGTGTGCAAGCACTGAGGCAATGGTTATCCCAAAGGGCACTGGCCAGGAAGCCAAGTTTCAAAGAAATACAAAATCACACATGCTCCCATAATGCAAAGCATCATAGGCTGTATATGCAAATCACCACTGATGCCACCCTTATAATAAAAAAATTATTCCTTTTGCTGGTATTCACCATAGGAGATATTAACTCTTTAGGCAAAAATTAAGACAGAGAGAGGGGTTGTGATGCTAAGAAGGGCAGGGGAGTGCTCTGCAGAGGACAATCAGAAAAAGCAGATATTTTGAAAATATGCTTCTGTTCAGTCTTCACAGAGGAGGGGGAAGGGGACGGAACAAATAAAAGCAGAAGGACAAGGAGTGGGATTCTCGAAGTGCTGGACAGTTCTGTCTCACAGCTCAGTCTGTGTTTGTTTCACCCACAAGTCCACAAGCTTGGTAATAAAGCTGTGATTTTGAGCATTGCCTCCAGTGTTTGGGGGAACTATTATTTCTTTATTTTCTGAGTGCAGTTCCTGTTTCTTTTGTGTAAAAGCAGAAGGAACAGTGGGGAGAAGGAGGTAGACAAAGGGTTATTCACATTGGAGATGGTCCTGAAAACAATTGCAAATCTGAAAGTGGAGAAAGTTATGGGCCAGATGGGGTACACCAAAGGGTGCTCAGGCAGTTTAGGGAGGTACTGGCTGCACCTCTGACAGCCCTATTCAACAACTCACTGGAAACAGGAGTGGTTCCAGAGGACTGGAGGAGGGCAGATGTAGTCCCACTTCATAAAACTGCCAGCAGGGAGGAGGCTGGCAATTATAGGTCAGTCAGCCTGACATCAGTGATGGGGAAGTTAATGGAGACATATTTAAAGGAAAGGTTTGTGGAATATATTGAATCCAGTGTGTTACAGTACCCAAGGCAGCATGGATTCTTGAAGGGGGAGGTCATGTCAGACAAACCTAACATACTAACATACTAAAATGCCAGCAGAATAGGCCTAACAGTCTTTTGTGTCTGCTCGTTTGGTCAGCCCCCACCCTGGGAGCTGACCTTGCTGCCCCCCCCTAGCCTTCTCTGGCTTCTCCCTTCCCAGTTCCAGATATTCTCACAGCATTGGATTTTGCTTCCAGAGCTCTTCCCCTGTACCTGTCCCACCCCCTCTTGAACCCCTCCACCGTCTCTGCCTCCACCAGCCCCCTAGGCAGCACATTCCATGGCTCCACCACCCTCTCAGTGAAGTAGCACCTCCTCCTTTCTCCCCTGAATCTTCCCCCCTCCAGCTTCCACCCATGCCCTCTAGTGGCTCCCTCCTCCTTCCTTTGAGCACCCTGATTGCTCCTCCCCTATTTACCCCCTTCATGTACCTGAAGACCTCTATCATGTCCCCCGGTCCCTTCTCTTATCCAA
Organism: Neoceratodus forsteri; assembly: GCA_016271365.2. Lineage (NCBI taxonomy): Eukaryota > Metazoa > Chordata > Ceratodontiformes > Ceratodontidae > Neoceratodus > Neoceratodus forsteri. The sequence continues at coordinate 2,949,365 of JADMNL010000034.1, forward strand.
TGTGTACATATTTAGCTCTTCAAGCCTCTCCTCATAGGTCCTGTTCCCCAAGCCCCAAATCATTTTGCTTGCCCTCCTCTGGAACCTTTCCAGGAGTTTAATGTCCCTCTTTAAGTGTGGCCTCTAAAACTGCACGCAGTACTCGAGGTGCGGCCTCACCAAGCAGTTATACAGAGGGAGTATCACTTCCCTGCTTCTGGAGGTGATCCCCCTAGCGATGCATCCCAGCATCCTGTTGGCCTTGGCTGCTGCCCTCCTACAAGTCTCCGAGTTGTTCATCTTGACATCCACCACCACCCCCAGGTTCCTCTCAGCCATTGAGACTTGTAGCATTCCCCAGGGTGTACACTTGGCCCAGGTTTCTGGTCCCCAGGTGCAGTACCTTGCATTTCTCTGCATTGAACCTCAGCTTCCACTTTCTAGACCATCTTTCCAGAGCCTCCAGGTCCCCCTGTTGGGCCACCTTCCCCTCCTCCCTATCCACCACCGCCCCCAGTTTTGAGTCATCTGCAAAAAGACTCATCTCACTCCTGATACCTATCCTTATGTCAGAGACGTAGGCGTTGAACAGAAGGGGCCCAAGGGCTGATCCCTGTGGGACCCCACTAATGACCCTCCTTGGGGATGAGACTATCCTGTCAACTACGACCCTCTGGGTCTGGTCCTGGAGCCAATTGCCTATCCATCTGATCATCTGGTTCCCCACCTCCATTTCTCCCAGCTTATCCAACAGGCCCTTGTGAGGAACAGAGTCAAATGCCTTGCTGAAGTCTAGAAAGAGGACATCCACTGATCTAACCAGGTCCAAGGCACTTGTCATCCAGTCATAGAACTCCACAAGGTTTGTCTGACATGATTTCCCCAGGATGAATCCATGCTGTCTATTGTCCAGGCATGCTGACTTTTCCAAGCGACCCCCAGCCTCTCCTTGACAATGCCCTCTATCACCTTGCCCACCTCTAATGTCAGGCTGACAGGCCTGTAGTTCCCTGCCACCTCCCTTGAACCCCCCTTGTGGATAGGCACTATATGCGCCACCTTCCAGTAGTGGGGCACCCACCATGTCCTCAGAGAGATGGCAAAAAGCTCCATCAGGGGTTTCACCAGGACATTTGCAAGTTCTTTCAACACTCTGGGATGTAATTTATCTGGCCCCAGTGCTTCCTCCATCTTAAGGGACCTGAGGGTCTGTATGACAAGGAAATAGATGAGGGTGTGGCAGTGGACATGTCCCTTTTAGACTTCAGCAAGGCCTTGAACACTGTACCACATAGAAGGCTCATAAGTAAACTGGGCTGTTTGAGGGTGGATTCTAAGCTGGTAAACTGGATGCAAAACTGGCTGATGGATAGAAGAGAGAGGGTAGAGGTAAATGGCATTCACTCAGGGGAGTTGAGAGTGACCAGAGGGGTACCTCATGGCTCCATACTGGGACCAATTTTCTTTAATGTCTTTATATGTAACATTACACAAGAGCTGGAAGGGAAGGTATGCCTTTTTGCAAATGACATCAAAAACTAGTGTAACCCCCTGTTACCCGGGGTTACAAGAATCCCAGTTAGACCTAGCGGCAGACAGGGACAGGCAGCTAGTGAGACACCAGTTAGATGGGTTTCACTCTGTCTTGCTCTGTGCTCAGTCTCTGCTGATCTGGAGAAATTAAATCATTTAGAATTCTCGCAGCAGCATGAGTCACATTGGAATGCTGCAGCAGGGAGTTAGGATAGAATGTTGGGAGGTTCTGAATCAGTCTAGTGGGAGACTCAGTAGATGTAAGAGGTGCTCTTCTGTAAGCAGGCCCTCAGAGCCTTCAGCTCTGATACAGAGCTGCTGTTTGTTTTGGCGTGTGTTCTCATCATAAGAGCAATACAGAAGAACTAGCACTGAAGTGGTAGAGACCACTCCCCAGTTGATTCAGTGCCCCCTCTCTGCGGGAAGGGGGGAAGCCAACAGCCAGCTTCCAGGGGCAATCCCCTGGCCCGGCTAGAGAGATAGCGAGAGAGAGAGAGAGAAAGCTGCCTGATGTTGTGCTGAGGCACCATGAAGATTTGTGATGGTTTTCCTGTGAGAGACGCCCATGGGGCACCTGCAATTAGGGGTGAGTCTGCTCTTAAAAAGGGCCTATGTTTCACCAGAGACTTTGTGTATTAAGTATCTGTTACTTTGTGTCAGGAAAGGACAGCCAAGTACAGTGCTTAAAGAGTGTGGGATTTGGACATCTTTAATCAGTGGGGGTCTACAGGGATGGACATAGCCACTTAACAAGTATGCCTCAAGTCAGTGCACTTGAGTTTCAGAGACTGTAGATTGAATGTGAAATACATTTACAGTGATAATCTACAACAGTAGAGTTTTTCAAATAAGAGGTGTTAGAGTCCAAAGGAATGGCCGGGTATAAATTATGGGATCAAGAGGTGGGAGACCCCCCCCCCCCATCAGGAGTAACCAGATTCACCTCTACGGGTTTGGTTTGGGACACCTGTTGCTTTCTCTCAGTTACTTGGTCAGTGCTCGAGAAACGTACCCAGATGTGGGATTAGATGGAAGAATTTCCATTATGGAGCCTGTATGTGCTCATGGGTGGTTTAGGGAGCCACCAACTAATGTTCCTTGGCATATGGAAAGTGGTACAGTTGCTGGCCGGATGTGCCATGCAGGAAAGTAGTCAAAGGCTGGTCGGATGTGCCAGGACAAGGAAATCCAGAGAAGAGTACAAGTTCAGGCTGAGTGCCTAGTGTGTTTCTAAACCTGAGGGTTACAGTGTGTAGAAGATGTGTTCTGATCTCCATAAATCTGCATTATGAGGAGTGTAGCCCCATGGGAGTCCATCTATGCTTTGTTATTCTGTTTGGTTGTGAATAAAAGCCACACTCTAGAATCCTACTCCTGGTTTGGACATTACAGTTATTGCTTCCTGTGTCTGGAGTTACTTGGGTGCCCCTGACTAGAAGTCAAACATAGCCAAAATACCGAGCAACAGTTTTCTCCCTGAACACAGATCCCAGGTGGGGGTTACATATGGAGGTACCGCACATGCTAATAACACACAAAATACCATCAACCCGACCCCTGGGATTACACTACAACAAGGCAAACACTTCAGAGGGGATGGAGAATAGGAGCAGAGTCCTGAGAAAACCTAAGGCATGGTCAAAAAAAATGCAAAATCATGCAGCTTGGGCACACAAGCCCAGGGTGGAATATAAAATGGGGAAGAGATTTTGATGATCACCAAACAGAAATGGGACCTTGAAGTAATCACATTGGATGACAACAAGGCAGTGCATAGGGCCCTGGGATGCTGGGGTGTATAAGGATGGGTATCACCAGCACAAGGGGTTGTGTTACCACTGTAGAGATCATTGGTAGGACCACACCTGGAGTACTGTGTCCAGTTCTGATGACCACATCTCAGAAAGGACTTGGACAGGGTAGAGGCTGTCCAGAGAAAGGCAAATAAGATGGTGCAGGGGCGGCACCTGGAGCCATATTAGGAGAGGCTGGAGGAGCTCAATAGGCACACACTAGAAGAGAGGAGGGACATGATACAGACCTATAAATATCTCATGAGGATGAATAAGGTAATCAAGGGGAGTATTTTTCAGAGGAGAAAGTGCACAGGAAGTGTGGGAGGGGGATGCAATGAAGCTAGAAAGGAGAAATTTAGGAAGAATGTAAGGAAAGACTTTTTTGCTGAAAGAGTGGTGGATGCCTAGAATAGTCTTCGAGTATAGGTAGTGGTGGTGAAAACTCAGGTGGGCTTCATGCATGCATGGGAGAGGCCCAAGGGAATCTTAGCAGGGAAATGGGTGGGGGGAAGGTTGCTGGAGATCAAGTAGCATCTACAGCGACAGTACAGACAAGGAAAAAGGGCAGACTAGATCAGCCAAGTGGACCTTATCTGGCAACAAATTCTATGTTTCCATGTTTTTTTCAAAATGCTGGCAGAATACTTTGTGACAGGTTGGTTTCAACAGGAAACTCTCTCAGTTTACTCCTACACTCACAACATTAGTTTTATCTTATTATTCCTTAACTGCTTCATCCTATTTGGGAAAATCAGGAAATTACTCAGCTAGAAGATATGATTATAGATGGTCCTGTTGATTTTTCTGAAACACTCAATAAATAGTGTGGAGTTTGTCAGGGTCATTTTTTGTCTATTGGTTAGAAATGTTGTCATGAGGCTAACAGTAAATCTGAGACTGAGACCCGTTCTAGTCTCCTCATTAGAAGACCTTTCGAATAACTCCTCTTGAAAAGTGAAATTGATTTAAAAATACTCTTTATTACAAAAATTTTATTAAACTGAATTCATAAAGTTTAGAGAAGCCAGACAGAAAGACCTGAAAAAAACAAACAAATGCGCAGTGGTCCCCTTTTCTCCCATCAGCCTGTCAAATTGCTAAAAATATTAAAGATAAAAAATACAGTTCAATATATTTCATCAACTGTTCTTAACTACAGGTGTAATAAACACATTTATTTGTTCAATTTCGGATCACTGCCAATATGTTCTCTCCCTGAAAGGCACCTATCAACATGTTGGCTTAAGGCAAGAAAGTACAAGATTTCCAGGAAAAGGTCATTGGGCGCTTGGCTGTGTTTTGGGCCTGGACATCCCCTACAACACTGGTATTACTGATTTAGATCTTTTCCTGAAAAGACCCATCCACAAAGAAATGTAAGCTTTTGTTTTAATATCTCTTAGCAATGCTCAATCACCAATTCTGCTTTACTGGAAGGATCACTCTCTTTTAGCATGTGCTCAATGGATACATAAAACTGGAGAAATTTTAGTTAATTTCTCATGAAGGTAGACATTTTCACCCGGCCTTATTGCAATCATTTCTAAAATGTATAGCTAATTGAACCCTCTCTTTCTTGTACAGTGCTCCACCTCTTTGTTTTCTCATTCCTCTGTATTACTTTTGATGCCCTCCACTACAGAACACAGGCAATGAGGTACTGATGAATAGTAATATTTTGTTGCCAGTGGGCATTGTTCTCCACCTCAATGACAAATCACAACTCTGAATCCCACAAACAAAACTCTACACTTAACTTGTCTGACAAACTGCTTCCACATGGAAGGGGGAGCTAAACTGCCTCCCCGACTCATTGCATGTGTCACCCTTGTCAGGGCTGGCAGCAACAATGGAGAGTAAGACTGAGAGGTCTGGTATACAACCGGACCATTTTAAAGATACGGAGTGGGAAGTTAGAGGTGCCGGATTATTTATTTATTTTTTAATTGAGTGATTGATTTACTAATGTTGTTTTAGGGGACAGAGGGGATCTTTTTGTGTCCCAGACTAAACAGACCAAACTTGAAATGTTATGTCTGGCTCAGTTTGACTGACTGATGCAGCCTGAACCAGGACCAACTTTAATCTTTTTACGCTGAAGTTTGATTTGGTTCCATAGAAGTTGAACAACCACTTGTTTGATGCTTTTTACATACTGAACTTGCAGTTGTAGTAGGAACACAAATCAGTGCACACAAAGCATTGCATTGTACACTTAAGGGTGAGAGAACCGTAACAGGTTTTGAAATGTTCTGCTGATAAGCAGTGAAATGTTCTGGTGGTTATGTAGGCCTTTTCAAAATGTTTTGATTTTTTTTCTAAAGAGCTGCTGAAGCCTCAAATAAACCGTTTAAAAACATAATATTTAGGTACAATTCAGCTTGCAGTCGATATACATTCTAGAAATTTGCATAAATACATGAGCGTTATACCTCAAGAGTTCATCAGCCTCTATAGCTTACTCCCTACTTCATGTCATAATCTCTGTTGTGACATAATGATCTGTTACCATAAGAGTAACTGTGATGTCACAAGCAGTGCATCATGACTTCAGGTAAGGAGAAAGCAATAGGAATAGACTGACTCTTCAGGAGCAAATATCCTGTTTTTTTTTGCAAATTACATCAATATTAAATAATGGGGAGGAGATTATAGATCTTATGTGGAATACAAGCTGAACTGTGTCTAACTATTATGGTTTGTTAAAGTTCTCATGAGGGCATCATCTGCTCTTTCATTTTTTATTTAAACTACAAAACATGATCTTAACTTGAATTCCACCCTTCAGCTATTTTCAATGGGCTGATGGTAACAACAGCTTAAAAGTTCTACTAAATGATAAGTGTAGTATCCTATACTTTAGTTAAAGTAATTTGTACTATGTGGCCCAGATATTCAAACTGCGCCAGGTTGTGGGGCAAGCTTGGACACAGCGCAACTTGGCTGCACAGGGGCGTTGACTGGGCGATATTCAACGGAGATGCGCCATGGCACAGCATCATTGAATATCGCACACTGGCCACCTGCAGTGTGCATGGCACAGTGGCACTGTGCCAGCGCAAGTGGCCAGAGTGGAGCAGGGGGATGTGCTAGCACAAGTTCCATTGCACTATGTGCAGCAACAGCAACATTCAAAAGTGCACATGCAGATGGGGCCATAATATTTGCAAGGCCCAAATGGGGCCATTTGCATGTCATTATGGCCCCATTTGCATGCAGCTGTGCTGATCCCCGGTGACTTGCACCTGGTGCCCTGCCAGGCAGCAACCATCAGGGACTAACACCCCCTGCACAACGTGGCAATGTACCCCACAGCCCAATCGCAGGCTTCAGTATAAATAAAAATAATCAAATACCCTGGTGGTCCAGTGGACCACTGTCTGCCTGATCGCGGGGTTAAGTAATAAAAAAAAAGAATTCTGTCCAATATCCCTAGTGGTCCAGTGGACCGCTGTCAGCCCGATCACGGGAATTTGTATTAAAAAGAAGTATTCTGTTCAATATCCCTGGTGGTCCAGTGGACCACTGTCTGCCCGATCACAGGCATTTGTAATAAAAAGAAGTATTCTGTCCAGTATCCCTGGTGGTCTAGCAGTGCCCCCACCCCACCAGCCCACTGAGCCCAACTGCCCCACTCCCCTCCCAGTCAGCCGGCGGGTGGCAGCACCCCATCCGCCTGCTGCCCCGCGCCTGCCGACTGACACTGGGTGAGGGCCTTGCCCATTGGTCCACAGTGCGAGCCAATGGGCGTGCAGTCCTACCGTGGTTCACATTTCCAGATATATGACACATATCTGGAATGTGTAGTACATATGGGCTGCACACCCACTGGCTCACACTGTGGACCAATGGGCGACAGCCCTACCTACGGTGTCAGTCGGCGGGTGGCAGGTGGCAGGCGAGGGTGCTGCCACCCACTGGCTGACTGATGGGGAGCGGGGCGGTGGGTCTCCAGTGGGTGGGTGGAGGGAGGAGGTACTGCTAGACCACCAGGGATATTGGACAGAATACTTCTTTTTATTACAAATGCCTGCGATCAGGCAGACAGCAGTCCACTTGACCACCAGGGATATTGGACAGAATTCTTTTGTTTATTACAAATGCCAGCAATTGGGCAGACAGCAGTGCACTGGACCACCAGGGATATTGGACAGAATACTTCTTTTTATTACTTAAGCCCATGATGGGGCAGACAGCGGTCCACTGGACCACCAGGGATATTGGACAGAACTCTTTTTTTTTATTACTTAAGCCCATGATGGGGCAGACAGCGGTCCACTGGACCACCAGGGATATTGGACAGAACTCTTTTTTTTTATTACTTAAGCCCATGATTGGGCAGACAGCGGTCCACTGGACCACCAGGGATATTGGACAGAATACTTCTTTTTATTACAAATGCCCATGATCGGGCATGGGGGGGCGCCACCAGGTGCAGCCAGAGCTTGGGTGGCCACCCACAGGTGGCAGCTGCCATGCTGAGCCCTGCAACACGGCAGCTCACCTGTGGGTGGCCATCCATTGCTCCTTTTTTTGGGGGATCAAATTTGTGCTGGCACAGGTAGGGGTTGTGCATGCAAGCTGAATATCAGGCTGAGCAGAGTATGCATGGGCACCCCCCCAACCTGCGCCTGCATACATTACTGATGCACTCTGGTGCATTGGGATTTATGCTGCGCACTTTTCCCTTTTGAATATCTGGGCCCTTGTGTAATACCACAGTGAGCATGACCAACTTTTATTAAGCCAGACTTCTCTTGCTGGGTCCTTTCTCCACCATTAACTTTTTTTCCGGTTCCCTCCACCACTCAACATTATTTTTAAGTAAAGACTTGCTGGTAGAGGATATTAAGCAATCAAACTATTATATTCAAACTTATATGAACCTGATATAAGGTCATGATAGGGCTTGGTGAAACTGCTTGGAAATTATCTATGAAATCTGCATGAAATGTTTATTTTTTCACAGGTTTTCATGTTTAAAGTTCCACAGATTTATATCATATGAATTTAACTGAAAAAAACAATTTGCAACTGCTGTCAACCAATTGTGAATAATAGCAAATGTTTAGCTACTGGTTGGGGGAATATGTTGTATTTATACTAGGTGTAACTGACAATTTCTACAGAATTTAATTTTTAAATTTTACCCATCTTCATTCCCATAAAAACTGCACAGCCATTGTTCTAAGATTCTTTTGCAGAGGGTCACATATGTTCTGGGAGGTTCTATCCTGACCTGAACCAGTTCTCCCCTCCCAAACTATGTTTCAATGATTTGGGGTCTGTCTTATCTCTCCATACTGCATTTCAGGAAACACACAGTTTCATAGTTCTCACGATGAATGGGCAACCATCTTATAATTTTAATTTAACCCAAGCAGGTTCTATAGTATACATCATATTATTACTACATGCAAATAATTGATTTGCATGTTAAACCATTCAAACTGTTTTTTTATCAGGAGAGGTGGTTTTGTTCAGAACTGAGTAGGTTCTATGTGTTTTTTGGGGGGGTTGTTGTTACAGCTGGTTCAGCCCACACTTAATGATCACTTAATGAAAGCAATCAGAACTTCAATAAAAAATGGGCATTTCGCTTAACACGTTTTCATGGTTAACTATAACAACATTTTGCAGTTTGTAGAATTCTGCAAATATGCAGCTATGGAGTGGGAAAACCAACAAAACATCTTAAATTCCTCAGACTTTAGCTGGTAAAAAATGCCCTTACTGTTGTTAAGGTCAGCAAAGCAGTAAAAAAAGGAAAAAAATACATTCCAGGCTTCCAGTGAAAAACTGATCATAACTTCAAGATAAAAAGCAATTATTTTCAACTTGACACATATGGTACTGTACTTGCGGAAAGTCAAAATGTAGCACAGTTCTTATGAAACATATTATAACAAAACATTTTATCAGTCTTTCCTTGAAGCAAACTTTGCTGTATGTTAATACTGCCATGTAGACCACTCTTATGGTTGTAAAAGTATTCTAATACACATTCACAGAGTTTGAAATGAATAGTTCTACTACCCTAAGACGGTAAGCAAGACCTCTCTTACAACCACAAAAGTGGTTATCCTTGGCATTATGAATATGTAATAACTGGGTCCTGATTTTTTTTCTCCATAGCAGAAGCTAGTTATTATTCTGTGGGTTGTAATGGTGAGCAAATGCCAGCTTCTCCACTCGCACTCCCCAGTCACATGAAGTCTACAAGTGCCATCGATAAGTAACCAAAATAAACTGAACAGAGTTTCAACTACTGTGTCAACATCTTTACTTTCTGCGTAAACTCAGCTTGTAGGGTCACTCTATCAGTTGCCTCCTATCCAGCAGCAGAATAATAAAGGTGACATGGTAGCACAGTTTATCTTTCTGTTTTCCAAGGGAACTGTGGCCCATTTAATTAACGTATTTACCTGGCAACCTCTAACTGAAGCAGAATCAAACTGCAAGAAATTGAGTTTGTAAAGTGCAACATGTTCTAAACTGTTTTGATCTTAACATGAAACAGTGTCTAGAGAGTTACCTGTGAAAGTTGAGGAATCAAACACAAGTCAGATAATACCTACTTTTGGCTTTCACTATTTTATTTCCATGACTGGGGTTGAAACAAAAACAGTCCCCCCCAAGCAATTAAAACCACATGGGGAGGATTTCCTAGTTCATATTTTATGCACAGCCTCGGTATGGGATGCCTCAACAAATGCTTCAGACTTTGCCCTTGAGGTTTATTTAGCATCCCACTACTTGTGTTTGCATACAGTCTTGTTATGCACTCCTCTACAAGCATTACTCAATATATCATTAATCAAGGTTGAGTTATAATATGGTTCACATTATAAAACTCTCCACCAAATGAAGTTGTTTTCAGGGCACCTGTGCATGAAACACTCTTCAAAGAATATCATGTGAAGGGGAAAGGAACACTCCGACTGGTCAATAGTGTGACCTTGGTCAATAATGCAGATTAGATCAGATTGAAATTCTTTAGACTAGACAGTCTAGAGAGGCTAAACTGCCTTCTGGTTCTGTTCTGATCATCATAATGATTTTGTTCTGTTTTGATCAACTAAAGACAGTTGAAAAATTTAATGGTTTGGATCAATGCAAAAGAAACTCTTTCATCCATTCCCCCCTATTGCCCTATTCAAGAATAGATAGATGGACAGATAGATAGATAGACAGCCATATAGTTAGATAGACAGACAGACAGACAGATAGAAATTTTATTTGTATAGCACCCCTTCCTGGAAACTCGCAGTGCTTAATATTTAAAACAATCCATATACAATACACAACTTCAAAACATAATGCAGAGTTCTATATAAAATTTTGTCTATCATTCACTAAAATAATACAACAATAAAACAGCTGCCAATTCATTTTTAAACTTCAGTTTCATTACGAGTTGTACACGTCAAGCATCTGATTGAATAAAAGCATTTTTTTCCACTGGGGGTACCTCCCTTAGATGACTTGGCAAAGATTTCCACAGGGTCGGTGCAGCAAATGAGAACACCCAGTCCTGAGAATGCTATAACCTGCCCCTGGGAACTGCAAGGAGGCACCCCTCAGAGGAATCGAGAGATCGAGACAGACAGTGAGGAAGCAGGAGGACTTGCAGATTGGCTTGTCCCCACCCAGTGCAGGGCTTTATAGGTCAGTAATCCAACCATGAAGGCAGTCCTCTACATTGCTGGCAGCCAGTGCAGTTTACAGAGGACAGGCATTCTATGGTCAAATCTCAAAGCACCAGTCAGCAACCTAGCCACCGCATTCTGCACCAGCTGCAGACAGTGGAGATTGCCTCCAGATAACCCCAGGAACAGGGCATTGCAGTAGTCCAGCCTGGATGTAATAAAGGCATGCACCAGAGAGGTCAGGTCCTCAGTTGGTATGAGAATGCCTACTTGGGAACATACATGCATGAAATGACACTGCAGTTGTCAACTTACCAGCAGGACAAGGCAAACAATGTTCAACCCTGTTCAGCCCAGGGCCTGGGCCAAAGGTTCCTCGTGGACATGGGGAAGGAGTTGTGCCTGTTCTTTCCGGACAATAATATCCTTGTGGGCAGAGTTCTGTTGTGTTCCCTTCTGAGCAATAAAATCCAGCGGGGCAAGGAAAGCATTCGGACTGACCTAATAATCAAAAGAGCACAATGCCTTTTAATCATTGCACTGTTTACTTGTGACTTACACTTATTCCATCCTAACATCTAGAAACAGGCACTATTACAGTGTATAGTAAAGTTTTTGAAATTCATACAGTTTGTAACAGAATAAAATATGTTAACATTTTTATGACTTTATCTACTACTAAATTTTAAGCTCTTTCACCCATTTTAAATATTAAATATACTCACTTAGCTGTACTTGTTTTAATTAGATTTATCTATCCCCTCTGTTTACCTGATCTCTTTAGTCATTGGGTCAGACCAATTGTATCCATACATCTTTCTTTGAAATTCAAGTTTATTGATAAACAATCGGCACACAGATAAAAGACCAAACCTTACAGAAGATAATCCGTGACAGCACAGTGCCACTTACAATGTTCCATTAATAAATGACCACAACAATTTTATATTATTAACTCCTCCGGCCTAATTACCCCACCTAACCTCCCTTCCCTTACCCACCCTCCCCAGGATTACGAAGGCTGGGGTAGATCTGCTCATGAGGGAAGCAACCAGGGCCAACTTATCAAGCAATGGCTAGTTATGAATGGAGCAAGAAAGGGCCCGGAGGGGCCCCTACACTGGTCGAATTTCGAAGATTACCTCTCCTCATAGCCCCAAATTTTTCCATGCTTAAGTTAAAAAGCAGTTCTTGTAACCATTCCACATAACTGGGTGAGGTGTTGTCCAACCAGTGCCTTAACACTATTTTCTTGACCGAGGATGAGATCAAGGCCATATAGTATCTACGGGCCTTAACCGCGATACCAGTATAGTCCCCTATTAGACAGATTTCGGGGGTGAAGCAATGTTCAATGCCCAATACCAAATCCGCCTTGTGCTTAATTTGGTCCCACAACTCTTTTACTGGTGGACAATCCCAGAAAATATGCTTTAGATCTCCCACCGTTTGATGACACCGGATACATAGCACGTCTGGGCTATGCCCAATATTGTATAGCTTGGAAGGTGTCCAGAACAGATTGTTTAGAAAATGGTATTGCATGATACGCAATCTGTCCTGAGTAATATACTGGTACATGTGTCGCCAAACAAGATCCCAGTTCCGGCCTTGATCCCCCAAATGGTCCACCCAAAACCTCGGTTTGTTGACAGTGTCTATGTAAACTTGTTCAAATAGTGCTTTGTAGACCTTAGAAACTGCATGCGGTTCCCAAACCCAGTGGATCAGGGGTTCAAACCATGTCCCATTGATCTTTCTCTCTTTTAATTTAGACTTGAAATTCTCCAACAGGTGTGTGAGTTGGTATATTTTAAAGGATTGGTTAGGCCCTATGTTATACTTTGTTAAAACTTCTGCAACTGTTAGGCACCTATCTCTTTGCATGATATCTGCCACCTTTAACCCTTTCAAAAAAGGAAGCCAGGATTCCTTTATCATGTTCCCCCCAATCCGCAGATTAGGGTTATGACATAATGGCTGGTATCTATCTGCACACGGGAGTAATAAGAGAGGCACACAGTTGATGCGACGTAAGGAGAGTTTAATTGGGGTAGCTGCTAGACTAGAGGGAGAGATTTGAGTGGGATGAAAAGGAGAGCCTTTGGGTCTACGCCAGCCTCCTTTATTAACTCTGTTTCCAATTTAACCCAGGAAGGAACATACGATAAAAGTTCCAAATCCCTGGGGGGCAGGAGCCAGCGCATGTATTTACAGAGATTGCTTGCCCAGTGATATAACCCAAAGTGCGGCAGCCTTAAACCAGCCTTCTCCTTAGGAGCGGCAAGTTTGTAGTAAGCTCTGCGGGGTGTTTTCTTCCCCCAGATGAAATCTGAGATAATTGAGTGCAGTGCCTTGTGCCACTTTAAGGGTAACCATACATTAAGCATATTTAAAGGGTAAAAAATCCTCGGCAACACATTCATCTTTATTATATTGACCCTTCCCCAGAGAGCGAGCGGAAGTTTGCCCCATCTTTCCAGGTCTTGCCTTATAGTTACCTTAAGGGCATCCAAATTAAGTTTCACCATTTTGGCCTCTGAGGTAACCAAAGTGATGCCAAGATATTTCAAGGTGAGAGGGGTCCAATGTATCCCCAGCTTCGAGATATCTGACTTATAAACTTTCGCATTAAGAGGGAAAAACTGAGTTTTCCCTATGTTGACTTTATAATTGGATAGTTTGCCATAGGACGCGATGAGATCGAGCACCACTGGAATGGAGGTTCGGGGATGGCTAATATGAAGTAGGATGTCATCCGCAAATGCAGAGACCTTAAACTCCAGCGACCCAATTTTTATCCCTTTAATCTTAGGTTCCTGTCTGATACTACACAATAGTGGCTCTAAGTACAGGTTGAACAAGAGAGGGACAGAGGAACCCTGCTTAGTACCCGATAGCAAAGGCAGGCTTGCGAAAATACCCCATTACAGTATATTTTTACAGACGGCGATCTATATAACGCAAACACCATGTCAATAAAGTGGTCCGGAAAGCCAAAATGCTCCATGGTCAAGGACAGAAACCTCCAATCCACCCTGTCAAATGCTTTCTCAGCATCGACAGACAACAAACCACAAGGGATTTTACTGTCTTTGGATGCTGAGAAGATGTGGGATAGTTTTCGGAGATGGTCTGATGCCATTCTACTGGACATGAATCCCACCTGGTCCAGGTGGATTAACCTGGGGAGGACCTTCACTAGGCGGGCTGCTAGTACCTTCACTATAATTTTTATATCATAGTTAATTAGGGCTATGGGCCTATAGCTTGGGACCTTCTCTCGATCTTTCCCTTCTTTGGGGATAAGCACTATCAGGGATTCAAAAAGGTGACTATCAATAATTTCGGAAGTAAATATACTGTGGAATAACCTCTTTAATCCTGGGCTTAACTGTCTACTGAAACATTTATAAAAATTCGGAGAGAAACCATCGGTCCGGGAGCTTTGTCAGCTGGGAGCGTCTGAATCGCATTTAAGTTTCAGATTCTGATACCGGGGAGAAAGCATTCCTTCTGGTCCTCCATTATCTGAGGTAAGTTACCGTGGACCAAATCGCCCTGATTTCCTCGTCACTAGGTCTATTGGGCATAGGGCTATATAATTCCCTGTAGTAATCCTCAAATTCTTTAACAATTTCGTGGGGGGTGGTTTTGATGGACCCATCAGTGAGGGATGATATACTTTGAATGATTCTGGATGTTTCGGTCACTTTAAGGTGCATGACAAGGAGATGACCCATTTTCTCCCCTTGATCTAAATATAGGGCTTTCGTTTTATTAATGGCATACTCTGCCTTTTCTCTCAGAATGTCATCATATTGGTGCCGGAGCCTGACCAACTTTTCCCTAATTGCCGTTGGAGTGGTCTTTGAGAGAATATTCTCTATATCTCTGATCTGGGTGAGCAATTGTTTGGCCAAACTCTCTCTCTTTTTCTTCCTAGCAGCAGCTAACTTGATAAGCTCCCCCCTTAATACACATTTTAGCACACTCCATTCTATATCGCCTCTACCCGTCGTATTGCAGTTCACCTACTCGTATTGTACTATACTCTGGCTTATACTATCCCTAATCTCCGGTGCGCTGAGCAGCTGATTGTTTAATTTCCAAATGGTTTGCTTGGGGGTATTAAATACAAGATTTAGGGAACATCGGATCATGGAGTGGTCTGATATGACCCCCGGCGTAATTGTACAATCTATCAGACCAGAGAGCATACTCTGAATCATTAAAAAATAATCTATTCAAGACCTGGTTTTGTGGGCCTCAGAAAGGAATGTGTATTCCCTCCTAGAGGGGCACAAGACCCTCCACGGGTTGCACAGGCCCAAACTGTCTGCGAGCTCCCTAATGGCTCTTTGAGCCGGAGAGAGGCCCCTGTCTCGCCTACCTTCTCTATCTAAATCTGCATTAAATACCAGATTCCAATCACCTCCCAACAACATTGGGAGATGAAGAAAGGGGGACAGAACATTTAGTAAGTCAGTGAAAAACCAGGGCGAGTCTTCATTTGGACCATATATACTACCTATCACCATCCTTGTTTGACTAATACACCCCACTACTATTATATACCGACCGTCAGGATCAGCCAGTTTTTCCTCACATACAAAAGGAATATTCCTGGTTATTAAAATGGCTACTCCCTTACTGGCGGTACTATCGCCTGCAGTGTATACCTGGCCCACAAATTGACGTCTCAAAACCTTAGCTTCCCTCTCTAGTAAGTGCGTTTCCTGCAAACATATTATCTGGGCCTTCTGCAACTGCAAGTGTCGCAGAACCTTGTAGCGCTTTAGTTCCTTCCTAGCCCCTTTGATATTCCATGTGATAAACTCCTGGGTGCTACCCATTGTCCCTGTATTCTATTTGGAGTCTACCTATATTTGGCTGCATTCCAAATCCACCTTCTACTCCTGGCCACCCCTCACGAGCAGATACCCCCAAGCCATTACCTTCAAGCCTTAATGTAACCCAGTCCCCCTTGTTTTCCCTTTCCCCTTCTCTAACCTCTAAGTAACCCCCCTTTGTCCCCCTACTCCCTCCTATGTCAAGTGTCTTGAACCTTAACTTAGGTTGATAAAGAAACCCACCCTCCCTCCACCCACAAAACAACCTCCTGGCCCATGAGTTTGCAAGTTCTAATGCTCCAGACTCCTCAGCCTCCCCTCCCACTGTCAACAAGAACAATTACTTATCGGAAAAAAGTCTACTCTATTACAAACCTATAACTATACTTCCCCATGCCAAGAAGGCTTGACCGTTCTCCAAGAAAGAACCACCCGACATCCCAACTCTTCCTGGGGCAATTTTGTATAAGGTCTGCTGCTCTTCAAAGTAGGACACTTAACAATCCGAGCTTCCCCAGACCTGTTAAAATATTAACAATAAAGTGAAAAAGGGATAGTTCCTCCTTGCAGACTGGGGGAAGAAAATACTGCCCCAACTACCCTGCATGCACCCAACAGTTCCATAGTACTGTGCTTCGAGTCTATCAGCCCATTTAATGGACAGTTAAACAACCCCATGAGTTATACAACGCACTAACTACTTAAATGACAAAATTCGGTGCGGAAAGTGTCCAGAAGCTTGTGTCCGTTTAGCCCGAAATCAAACAACTGGTGGGGAGACACACGCATGGCATGATTTGGACACTCCCCAGTGAATCTGGCTTTTCCAAAAAAGAAACAGCAACACAACTGGCCTCCGGGTCCCTATAATGGGAATAAACGGGCAACAGCAATAAAAGGAAGAAAAAAAAAGGGAGAAAAAGTGTGGCCCAGGGAGAGGGAAGCACTAAGATTGCAGCTTGCAGAAACCAGGGGATGCAGGATTGATTAGGCTGTCAAAACTCCCCTGGCAGAGGCTTTTCGGTAGAGAGCATAATACTGGAGCTCCCTCTGGTGGCAAACGGTCAGGACAGCCTTATCAACTTCCATTGAAACCACACAGAAAGGTTTTGGGTTGCGAGTTTCCATGAACGGAGCCCCTCTGACCCAGTTCCAGTCCATCGGACATTGCCATTGGCGAAAACAGGCACACCATATCCCAAATACACTTTCAACAACCCCCGAGGAGACGTGCCAAACTGAAAGATGTCGCCCTGGAAAAAAGTAAGGTGCGTGTTGAAGAGTGCCAGGTTTTATTATGGGCTGAGGGGGCGTTTGAGACGATGTGGGGAAGGACTCCAGTATGTACATGATACTTGGAGCAAGTCTCTGCAGGGCGCACCGATGCATAAGTGGAGCTTCCCGGATATGATAATTATTGACTGCTACCTTCAGTTGGATCTAATTCCCAGAAACCTTAAATAGAAACTAATAGATCCGGTTTCATTTTCTGGTCCAAAGAGTCCAAGGCAAAAACCAAAAAACATAGAGGGACATCACTTGAGGTACTCTTGAACGATCCTCCTCTCTCCGGTAAAACTGTCTATTTTGGGGTCTAACATCAATAACATCTCACAGCAATTTCCTGCACACTGCCCCATAGGTGCGTCATCCTCTCCACCTCGTGCTACTATAATATGCTTCTTTAGTCTTCAAGACGAGACTGCTGTGCTACATAGATATAGTTTTTACTTTTTTTTGAACAGATCCGGAAGGGCCTCCTGCAACCCTTTTACCGGAGCATGAGCATTTTCAAAGCTGGTCCACTGGCCAGACAGGACCACCTGCAGACGCGCTGGGTACCCCATACGGAAGCGGATGCTTGCAGCTATCAATTTGGTGACTACTTGATGATATTCCGCTGTCCTTTGGCGTACAGTTAGTGGGAGATCCTGGACAATTCTCAGCAAAGACCCCTCCCACCTAACTTCCTTAAGTTCTTTAACTTTTGTTAGGACATACTGTCTCTCTTGATAGTTAAGGAAGCGGAAAATCAATATGCGAGGTGGAGAGCCAGCAGGAGGCATGGCCCTTAATGCACAATGAGCCCTCTCTATCGTATAGTTGTCCCCAAAAGGCATGGGGCCCGCAATCTGATGGAGGAACTTCTGAATAAACGCGATTACGTCGGGGCCCTCTTCCTTTTCAGGGAGACCAACAATTATCATGTTATTATGCCTGCTTCTCCCCTCCAGGTCCTCTATCTTCATCTCCATTTTATTAAGTCTTTGCTTTAGTTGAATTAGCTCAGGCTCTTGTTTCTCCATCCGTTTTTCTAGTGAGGCGACCCTGACTTCCGTGTCTCCCATGCGGCGAGATAGATCCTCCAACGCCTGTGTCACTGCCTTCAGTTCTTCAGTCACTGAGCACAGCTCGGAGCGGAAAGGTTTGAACTCAGCTAAAAATTGCGCCAGCATTAGGGGCTCCTTGCCTAGGTTGCCGCTTTCAGTTTCTGGTCCTCCTGCCTGCGGAGAGGTTCTGGCTTTCTTTGGCAAGGCCTTGGCCGGGGACGCCAGCGGGGTATGTTTCGGCGGGGGTTTTCTCATCTCTGCATCCATCGGGTCTGGAAAATCTCGCAGGGTGCTCTAACAGTGTTCAGGCACACAATTTGGTGATTGCAGTTGGTATAAATCCATCTTAGCTTGGTAAAATAGGCTCGTAATGGAGTGGAAGGCTGGAGCAAACACAATCAGGCAGCCACCATGAAACCTGCACCACGTATCTCTCTCCATACATCTTTCTGACAAGTAATTAATTTTCTCTATTCAACCCCAACTCACTGGTCTCTCCACTGTGTTATTTTTATTTATTTGTCATCTTTTCCTCCTCTTTCAAGCAGCCCTAGTATTGGCGGCCAAATGCCCTTGAAAACATGGAGTTGGTCAACTAAAGTATGGGCTATCCATTCATTGTTTATTGTTTCACCAATTTTATTATAACATTCTCAGAGTGTTAGTGCTTTCCCTAATTTCCAATTTGATAGCAATATTCATTTGAGGGTTAATGTTACAGCCCAAATTCCTGTTTTCTGATACTTATTTAGAGTCGAGTCTCCTGTATCAACTCCCAATATCAGGAACTTTGAGTTAAAAGGTATTGATGCCTTATAAGTAGTTTCACAAAGTTCATGTATTGTCTTCCATAAGGGTACAATACATGAGCATTCCCATAACATGTCCACGGAGATTGCAGTTGCTCGAAATTGACCGGCTCAGCTTTTTCTAACTGTAGACAGACTGTGCAACCCAGCCTGTCTGCAAGTTTGGAAAGCCTTTTCGCAATTAGAGTGTGAGGAGCTTGCTCGATTCTTTGCAACTAAGGTGGCCGACATCAGGGCAGATCTACAACCAGCACTTTCTAGGGGGGATGCTGTTGAACAGTGTGAGTTCACAGTATCTCAGTTTTCTTGGAGTTCCTTCAGTTAATCTGATTTCACGGATATCATGAGGATTATCCATAGTGTGCACCCTACAAGCTGTAGTTTGGATCCTGGACCGACCTCCCTAATTTTGGGTTGTAGTGATATCATTGGTCCAGTCCTTGTGTGAATAGTTTGGTGCTCCTTGGAGTCAGGTGAGTTCCCTAGCTCCCTGAAAGAGGCGGTGGTGACACCTCTCTTGAAGAAAGCTACCTTGGACCCACACTGTTTCACAAACTACAGCCCTATCTCAAACCTACAATTTATTGGGAAGGTGATTAAGAAGGTAGCAGCCCAATTGGAGGACCATTTAACCATCCATGACATCTACGAATCCTTCCAGTCCTGTTTTTGTAAAAGACATAGCTCCGAGACTGCTCTGGTTTGGGCTGGGTGCTTAATGATCTTCTGAGGGCGAGAGATCAGAAGAGATGTTCCATCTTGGTTCTCCTTGATCTCTCATCAGCCTTTGTCACTGTGGATCACTTGGTGTTGATAGCACGCTTGAGGCAGATTTGTGGAATATCAGCAACCGTCCTTTGATGGTTCACCTCATTCCTCACTGGGAGATCGCAAAGAGTTGTGTCTGGGTTTTTTTCCTCAAACCCAACTTCTTTGTTGTGTGGGGTGCCTCAGGGTTCAGTGCTGTCTCCCATGTTATTCGTGGCGTATATGCTTCCTGTCGGAGACATAAGATGGTATGAGCTGAGGTTTCACTGCTATGCAGATGATACCCAGCTATACCTGTCTTTTGCACCCGACCAGGATGGAGCTCTCTCGGTGTTTAACAGCTGTCTGAAAGATATCCAGGACTGGATGGATTCTAGTTGGTTGAAGTTGAACTCAGAAAAGACAGAGGGTTTGGTTGTGGACCCAGGTCATCAGATAAAGGGGTTGTCTGCTGATACACCCTCAGGTATTTTTCTTGGCGACATTTCACTCCCAACCTCTGAAAGTGTGTGTAACCTGGGGGTTATCTTGGATGACAGGCTGACACTGCAGGCACAAGTGTCCGCAGTCATCAAGACTTCCTTTTACCATGTTAGGAATATCACCAAACTTAGGCACCTTGTTTCATATGATGCACTGCCAACGTTGGTCCACACCTTTGTGTCCTCACATCTGGACTACTGCAACTCCCTGTACTTTGGGCTTTCTAGGGTTGAAATCCACTGCCTACAGCTAGTACAGAATGCAGCAGCCTGGGTTTTGACTGGGACAAGTAGGACCTGTCATATTACCCCGGTGCTGCGCAAACTGCACTGGCTTCCTATATGGTGGCAGATTGCCTTTAAAGTCAGTTTACTGACTTTCAAAGCCATTCATGGTCAGAGTCTGGCCTATCTGAAAGAACTTCTGGTCTCTTACTGCCCCAGCCAATTGCTCCACTCGGCCAATGAGGGGTTGCTAGAGATTTCAAAAGTGAGTCTTAAATCATCAGGTTGTAGCGCATTCTTTTATGCTGCGCTCACTCTTTGGAATTCTCTACCCCGCTGGTTATGGGAGTGCACTACCATGAAGGAATTTAAGAGGGGTTTGAAAACCAACTTTTGGCAAATGGCCTTCTTGTAAAACTGATTGTATTGAAGTTGTTGATCATATTATGTTTTTTATCTGTGTTTTATATTGGGTTTTAATGTTTGATCTGTATTGTTTTAACTTGTACAATGCCTTGAAAAGAGAAAGTTGCTTTATAAATAAAATTATTATTATTATTATGTGTAATAAGTTGGCACATTTCTGTTGACATCTCCAACTTGGTCAGTCTGGTAAATAACCCATTAAGTGTAATCTCAGTGTTGAATGATAATAGTGGCGAATGATTTTAAATTGAACAGTTTTACCCTATATTTCCTTACTCGCTAAGCATGTGTTCTTCCATGTAGACCCCATTCTGACTCTGTCATGCTTAGACCCAATTCATTTTCCCATTTTTGTTTGGCAGCTCCAGTTAGCGAACTTTGTTCAGCTGTCTCAGTTAACTGTTTGTAACCCAAACTTACCACTTTTTTAAGATTAACTATTTTGATTAACTGGTTCCACTGTGTGGTTCCTGTATCAGAAAACACCAGGCTGTGGCTCAGGATGGAATCAGCCAGGGCCATCCTGATTTGTAGCTATATAGCGAAATGAAATCTCTGCAGCCTAAGTCTAGCTTTTAATATTTCAAATGACAACAAGATGCCTGACTTGTCCAGTAAGTCTCCCAACCTCGTGACGCCCCGTTCCCGCCATCCTGGGTCTTTAAGTAAACCCCCATTATAAAGTAGTTTATGATTATTCCAAAGTGGTGTAATGTGGAAGAGGGGATCATTATTATCTATACATTTCTGAATCTTTTGCATGTTGCCTATAGATTCAGTAACACACCTGAGTGTTTTGAAATTTCTAGGAGTCTTTATGAATAGGAAATCTAACAATTTTTAAGGGAGGACTGCTTGTTTCTCTGTTTTGAACCACAGAGGGCTCCTAGCTTTTCCATCTTATGATAGGTACCATACTGCTTGTATAAATTTAAAAAGCTATTATTTTTCCCAATGTGGTAGACCAACCCCCCCCCCCTTGGAGTTATTCACTCTCAGCTTCTTTAGGAATACCCTGGTGGCACATCCTCCCATAAGAACTTTATGACTAGTCCATTTAGCCTTTTGAAGGGTTGACTGGAATTCACAAATGGAATATTCTGAAAGAAAAAAAAGTTTGGGGACTACCATCATTTTGATAGAATTTATTTTTCCCCAAATTGACAAGTTTCACTTAGCCCATTTTCTAAAATCTTCCTCTATTTCTTTCAAGAGAGGACTGATGTTCAAAATCTAAGATCTTTTTTGGGTCTATGGGGATCTTGATTCCTAGGTAAGCAAAACACTCCCCTGCACCATGATGCTTTCCCCATCTTCCCCAGTCCTATGTTTTGCTTCATTTTGTTATTAAGCGGTATAACCTAAGTTTTGCTCCAGTTTATTTCCAGACCTGCTAGTTTAGAAAACATATCTAATATTCCCTCCAGCAAACTAATAGCTGCAAGATGTCTGGAGATGATGAGCAGAATGTCATCTGGAAAAGCAAAGACTTTATTGCATAATTTCCCTGACTTAATACCTTTTATAAGTTTGTTGACTGTGAGGTTCATATTAGTGGTTCTAGTGCTAAGTTGAACAAATAAGGTGAAACAGGGCATCCTTGCCTTGCCCCACAATGGAGAGAGAATGAGTTAGAAATAAAACCATTTGAGATAACTCTTGCTATAGGCTTTGAATATTAGGTTTTAATCTATGAGCAGAATTGCTAGCTTATGTTAACATTCTCCAGGGTTGCAAAAACATAGAGAATCAAAGGCTTTGAAAAAGTCTAATGCTATGGCTACTGCAGGCTCCTGTATCTTAGTTGCTTGGAATTGACAACTTGGTAACCTTCTCACATTTTCATAACCTTTTCAGTTTGGCACAAAGCCTACCTGCTTCTCTTCTAGTAAATTAGCTATAAGACCCTTGAGCCTCTTGGCCAGAATTTTTGCCACAATCTTGTAGTCCACATTTAACAATGAAATAGGCTGATAACTTTCACACATCTGTGGATCTCTGCCTTTTTTTCGGAATCAGAGATATATAGGCGTGCTTCATTGATTCTGGCAAAGATCCTGAGAGAAATGCCACCCTTATGGTTTGGAATAGATATGTTTGAGTACTTAGGTCTAAAGATTTGTAAAAATCTCCAGGTAGGCCATCAGGGCCAGGTGTCTTATTCGGTGATAGATCCTGTATTACTCTACAAAGTCTTCCATAGATATAGGAGGTAGTCAGTGATAGTGATAATAAATGAGTGACTGTAGAAAAAGTGATTCATTTATAGTGCTATCATAAAGAGCTACCCTGCTAGGGTAGTGATCCTATGGTGAGCAGAGCAACCAGAAGGGGAGGGATAGGAAGGTGGAGGGGAGGGATAGGAAGGAGGGTTTGTATGGGTAGGGGATCCTGCTACAGCTGCGCCAGCCCTGTGGTGCATTGGTGAGGGTGGAGCTGGGTTTGGGACCTGCTGGGGGCGATTGTTTTGCCACTACTTATGACTCTCTGTTTTTATTTTTGGTCCGTGTTTCACCCCCTTCTCGACATGCATCACCCTGAAGTTAACAATCCTTATTCAGGGGGTGTGGGGGTAAAGCCCCCCACAAGGGAAGCATGGGGAGCATAGCCCCCCCCACATAAACACTTGTAATTATCTGTAAGTCTGGTCGCTTGTGTTTGTATATCGCCGAAATGCTTTTCGGTGATATACATTCACTATGATAGCGATCGCTGTTTTGCAATCGCTATCATAACATGGAACCTTTATAGGATTATCTAAAAAGACTCTGTCTGAATCTGACAGTTTAGGTAAGCAGGTAGAAGACAAGAAGGCCTTGATTTCATCCATTCCACCTTCATGCTTGCTCAAATATAATTTCAAATAGAAGGAGTCAAATTCGTTTGAAATCTTGCTGTTGGTTATCAGCACCTTGCCCTGTGAGTTTTTGCTGCCTGTAATATTGTTTTGTAATAATATATATATTTTTTTTAATCAGTAAGCTAGAAGCTTACCCACCTTTTCCTCTGATTCACAATAAGACTGTCTGACCCTGAACAGAGCATATTCTGCCCTTGCTGAATGTTGTTTGTTTATCTCCTACTTTAGTACTGTGATCTGATTCAAAAACTGCATATTTGCCTGTGGTCTACCTTTAAATTGTCATTCAAGGGAAGCCAGTTTATTTTCTTTTTCCAAGAGATCTTGTGACGTTTCCTTTTTTTTTTTTTGCCACAGAGAAACTAATAATCTTGCCCCTCATAAAGGCTTTAAAGTTGTCCCACAAGCAATTGAGTCGTACCTCTCCATTGTCATTTATACTAAAGAAATATATTGCCTCTTGCTTTACCCATTTAGTAAAATTGGAGTCTTGAAGTAGTGAGGTGTTAAATCTCCACCTAGATGATTTACTTCTTCCCCCACCCACTTCTAATACTGTTGTTGTGAGGGTGTACAATGTGGTCAGAAAGGGCAAGGTTCCCTATTTTAGTTATTACTATGTCTGAAATTAGTGATTTGGAGACTAGTATCATGTTCAGCCTGCTATATGAAAAGTGTCTGTGCGAGTAAAATGTATAGTCCCTCCCTTGAGGAATTAAAAGTCTCCAGGAATCTACTAAGGCTAGGTCTTCCAGTAGAGAGTGCAGAACCCTCTGTGAGTTTGTGGTCCTAATAACAGTTGGTGCACCACTTCTATCTATCACAGGGTCTAGTGTTTCATTCAAGTCCTCCCTATTATTATATCTTTAGCTTTATGGGTACTTAATCTAAAATTAATATCTCTAAAAAAACTATATTGTCCTGAATTGGAGGCATATACATTACAAATTACTACTGTATCTCCCTCCCCTCTATTGTACTGTACCTGATAAAAGCTGAAATCTGCCCTCTGGGTCGGCATAATGTTCTGATTTTACAAAGTTTATCCCTTTCCTTATCAAGATTGCTGTTCCTCTTTTTCTTTGTGCTGAACACACTAAATTCCACTTGTGCCACCCAAGCCCTAGTTAGCTTTCCAGCCTCATCCTGTAATAAGTGAGTTTCTTGTAGCAATGCCACATCCACTTTCTCTTTGTGCTGGTAATTAAGTATTTTTTTCATTTAATTGGGGTACCTAGCCCCATAACATTCCAATATTCAAATGTCAAATTAGCTTTGCCCATGTCCCTTCTTTTTTATCAGTTACTAACTACTCTTCTTGATATGTATTCCTTTTGAATTATCAAATATTTGAGTCCAGATAACAAATGTTCAAAAGGAAAACAGTTATTTCACACAGAATATTTCAGCTGTCCAAATTAGGACTTTAGAGAGAAAAAAAAAAACAGAACCTAAAAATGTCTTACTAGTAAACCCAAAAATAGCTTATAAGCTAAAACTGCTAACCACTGGAATACTAAACTCCAATGTGACCACTGGTTGAAATACTCCTCTCTTCAGTAACTTCAGCTATAGTGACTACTACTCTCCTACACCCATCTGTTTGTTATATCAGCATAGCAATGAGTAATAACATTAACAAGTATTAGAACTTCTCTAAATCATACATTCCAATCAGTAGTAAAAAAAAAAAGGATGTAACCTTTGGCATATAAACAATTTATATTGCCCCCCCCCCTTTTTTTTACAGTATAACATGCTAACTTCATATAATGGAGGTTGTTTTTAGTCTGATTTGTAAGACGACCAACACAGACCAGCAAGGACCAAAACTGATTCAACCCCTCAGAATGTACAGACTCCTTGACAGTTATTGGACAGCATATACTCTCTGTCCTCTGGGAACTAAATCGTAACACAAAGAGTTAAACACAGAGAAGGGGCCCCTGGATGAAGTAAATGCTTAGCAGAGATAACTGCTGCCATATAATTGAAATGTAGTATTAGTGTTGTCCAGGCTCCCAAGTCACTCTTATTTTTTGACAGTTCAGAATAGATGCAATCCAGCTACCTTATCATTTTTATCAGAGAGCAGACAACCATTGTACCTTGCTAATATGGTACTAACTGGCAGAAACGCCCTTGCGGTCTATCCAGCGGGGTCTGTGTCAATTCTCTATCAGATCTGTTAATGGGACAATACTGAGATCTTGCCCACTAACATGGCAAATCCCACAGAGGGTACCCAGCAAAGCCTATCTGGCATTCTCTCTGCCCCATTAAAAATGGTGAGACATTTAGGTGGCATTACATTTTATCTATAGGTGGGCTGCCCCAATTAAATTAGTGTTAGAGTAGTCTTGAATATATAAACCATAAGAGCTTAAAAAATAAGCAATCTGTTCAGTCTTGGGTCCTTACCTGTGTTAGCGGAGAAAGTAGTTATGCCATGTCACTGTCTAGAAACACATTCATCATGGATGTCCCAGCCCTGAAGCTGCAACTGGAAAGTATGCTGATCATACTCGGTGAAATTAGACCTGCCTTCAGATAT
This sequence comes from Neoceratodus forsteri, assembly GCA_016271365.2. NCBI lineage: Eukaryota > Metazoa > Chordata > Ceratodontiformes > Ceratodontidae > Neoceratodus > Neoceratodus forsteri. Next base: position 2,975,629 of record JADMNL010000034.1, read on the forward strand.
CTAGCCAGTAAAGAAAGTTACCACTAGAAGACAAACTTCAGGAAATTTCATGGAAGGTACTTCCTGCAGTCCTGTCTGAGTACAACACTAAATGCACACACACAGCTTAAGAGGAGCATGCTAGGATTAATTTGAACCTCTATTTTAGACTATCTGCACTAGTTTTAACATCCTCTCTAAAAAGCAAAATGTTAGCCTACTCAGCGTTTTTTTTTTTTTAAACAAACATCTATAGTTTTATACACCAGCATCAAGGATAGAGAGACACTTAGTCTTGCTCTTAATCTCTTAATCTCGAGTCGACTGTCAGGCTTCTCCTGTAAAAATGCAAACACTTTATCAGCAGTAGATGAGAATGTATTTAATCACTGAGTAATTCAGTGCAAAAGTTACCCATATTCCCATAGACATCTTGTTGACCCCTTAAGTCCATAGGTCAAAGAAGCAGTAAACAAAGCATTGATACGATTGGCCAGGGACAGACCTTAAAATTTCTGCCAATAGCGGCTCTCTTTTCTCCCCCTTTAGGTCACCATTTCCTCTTCCTGGGTGGGTTCTTGCAGCAAGGGTGTCGGTGAATGGCTGCAAGATGAGAAGTAGCTGGAAGATTCTTTGCAGTTGCTGCTGTGGCTTCTGGCTAGTTGCCTGGTCCTCAACATGATCCTGGGTTCAGAATTTGCTCCTTTAACCAGTGCATGACCTTTCCTATCTACAGATATATTGATCTTCCTTACAGGTAGGCAACTGGAAACTGAGGCATAAGTTGGGGAGGGTGGACTTGACAGTAAAGCTGCAGCTTGTGTTGTATTTACTGGCATCAAGGCCTGTTCAGACATCCAATTCTGCATGTTCTGTTGGTGAGCTCATGGCTGCATGTTGTTGGTTTTGGCATGCGAGCTGTGTTCTAAATCCATTGGTGGCTCACGGTTTTGTTTTTTGGATTGTGCATCATTTTGTACCTTTCCAATAAAAAGTCTCTTTGTGCACGATTGAGATTTTGTTTGTTTAAAGGTTTCCAGAAAAGCCCAGGCCATATCAGCAGTAGTACATACAACATTTGATCCAGATTGTGGCTGTATTATCAAAGTGGCTGGATACTTAATATAGTAATTGACAACCATCCTCTGTAGTTCCTGTTTAATTCCATTGAATTTCTTTCTCCTTTGAACGATTTCTGATGAGAAATCTTGAAATGAAGATATTCTAGCTCCTTTCCTTATCAACTGTTGCCTCTCTCTTGCCATCCTCAGTAGTTCTTCTTTCACTGAATACAGTACGAAATAATCAATTATTGGTCTGGGATATGCTCCTTTCTGTGGTTTTGGTGCAAGAGAGCGGTGTGCTCTCTGTATCTCAATTGGCCAGTCCCAGACTTTTTGAAAGATTTCTGAGAGAAAAGATTGCAGAAATTGTGTCATGTTTCTTCCTCCATCCCCTTCTGTACCCTGGTAATACGAAGATTTTTCCTTCTCCCCCTATTTTCCAAGTTGTCCAATTTATCAAGTATATACACCAGTTGTTTGTCATAGTAATCTGAGCTGTCTTGTAACACTGTTATGTCTTTTTGTAATTTATTTAGTCACTGTTCTGAAACTTTGAAGCAACTTTTAAAACCCTCCATATCCTGGCGTAGCAGAGCCATCGATGATTTCATTTCTGTCATCTCCAATTTTAAGCCCTCGAACATTTCTTTAATTTCAGCCAATTCTGACTTTTTATTTGGTCATGGAGAGGTATCTTGAAGGGGAGGTCTTGTATTTGAAGTCATCACTCGCTGGTTTAGGGCCAACATCTTGGCAGAGCTGTCAAAGTTTCTTGTCAATATCCAATTGCCAAATGCTGATAGAAATGTCCCGTTTTCATACACTTGGTAGCTGACTGTTTTATTTACTTCCCAATACCCTTTTTTTACTCCTGCTGGCACTTTTATGTACTTTAAGGGTGTTTTATGAGAGGTTCATCTTTAGCTTATCATTAACCAACCATCTTTATCAGTGGCACGCGCCGTCCCCATAATAACTTATTTATAACTCTTGTATTAGTTTTCATTTACCATAATCCTATATTATCTAGGACACCATTGTAAACTATTGTAACTTTTGATCAATGGTATAGTACCCTGAATAAAAATAGCAACAAAAATGAAGCGCTCATACATGTATTTGCGTAAATGCACACACACTGCTGCACCAAAAGCTTCCTGAGTCTTCATATTACAGTCCAAATCTGTAAAATATTTAGAAGCTTGCTCTCTCCCTAGATCACTTTCATTCTCATGGTCAGCAGTCACAATAAACTGGTGCAACACCAAATCATTGAACAAGATATGGATAAATATTAAAAATAAACTAGAAAGGGGCATGGTGTGTTTCTTCTTTATGTAAAAACTTAAAAGTCTTCCAAAGATATTTATAGCATTTATGGTTTCAGTGATATTGCCCTATAAAGTTTCAAAGGTATTGTCAAAGTGTTTCAAATATGCTGATGTGTTTAAGTATGTTGATATACAGCCCAGTTCACCCATGTGATACTGATGCCATTGGATTAGCTTGTGTCTCTGCAGTATTCTGCAAGATATTACTGGCAGAAATTGTGATAATGATTTTTGGGGGTAAGCTGCACTGTATATTTAATACATTCATGTTGTAATCAAACTGTTAGACCTGTGAATTCATTTAAAATTATTGTTCAATACCTATGCAGCTTTAGAGGACAGTACATCTGTAGCCACGTATGCTATATGTACAGTATTATTGAATAGTTTTTAATACCCTGCTGTGTTACATACACAAAATAGAGATTAAATTTATTTTACTTCTCAGTATGGTAGCAGACAGCATAAATATTGATTTGGGTTTCATGACACATTACCCTACTTAAATTTACACAGACGTTTACTTCATAGGATAGACATTTAACAGGACTTCAACAAGTTGTTATTTCATTTTTATTTTCATGGAGCCCTTTTTAACTAGTTATCAATATGTAGATTTTTCACCAAATATACATGTGTGGGGGAGGGTTGAATGGTCTTGGGTAAGTGTGTAGGAGGGGAAGTTTAGTGTGTGTGTGTGTGTGTGTGTGTGTGCATGCACATGGGGCAAGGAGACACTTTTCTTAAACGGATATTCCCTTTGAGACAGCGCTGTCTCAGAAGCAGATGACTTAATCCCACCCTCTGCTGTGTCTCATTGGTTAATACCTTCTGAAGGACAGTAGCTGAGGTTGCCCACCTCTTGCTGCTGATTGGTTACATATACCGCTGCCTCAGAAGCAGTCTACTTAATCCCGCCCTCTGCTGTGGCTCATTGGTAAATACCTTATGAAGGATAGTAACTCAGGTTGCTGCCTGCTGCTACGGATTACTGCTAACCCCTGGGTCAATATTAAAACTTTAACTCTGTCCCAAATGTGTCTGAAGAAATTGATGGTTTTCAATCCCATCCCCATAGCTGGCAAGCTATTCCACAACTCAACAACTCTCTCTGTAAAATCAAACTTCCTCACATCCCTTCAGACCTTCCCTCCTGCCGGCTACCATTTATGTCCCTGAGTTTTAGATTTGCTATTCCTGTTCAATAATTCCTAGCAGTTTACCTTGTGCCAATTCTTTTCAGGAGCTTGAAGATCTCTATCATACTGCCCCCCTCTACCTTCTGACCTCTGTGAGTACATGTTGAATGTCCTTAGCCAATCCTCAAAAGATCTGTCTTGCATGAAATGAATCAGCTTGGATACTCTGTGCTGCAAAATTTCCAGTCTGTCCTTTTCTTTCCTTCATCCGGGACTTCAGAACGGCTCTACGATGCTGGTTTGACAACAGTTTCGTCGACCGGCATCACAGCGACAGAATTTATGTCGACCACAAGATGCAGTTGACATAAATAATGAAGGACTCATGGCCTCTTTTTCTGTTGTGGGCTTTGCCCCATCAACCCCCATGCACCAATACAGTGAACTGTCGATGTTGTCAGCATTGATGTAGCTCGCTGTATTGGTGTCGCTGTCGGGGAGGTATACCCTTCAGAATTGGCACAGTACTCCAGGTGTGGCCTCACTTTTGATCTATAGCGTAGTAGTAATACCTCTTTTTCTCCTGCTATCAAAACCCCTCCCAGTTCACCCTAACATCCTGGGTACATTGCATTAGGCCTTTTTACATTGACTAGGATGTTTAAGGGTTTCACTTCTGAAGCCTCCCAGTTCCCTGTGCTCATTAGTATCACCCAGCTAACCCCCCAATCCAATATTCTATTCTGGGGTTATTGTTTCCAATGTGCACCAGTTTGCACTATTTGGCATTGCATTTCAACTGCCAAACCTTGGCTCACCTTTCCAATCTTTGCAGGTCCCCCTGCAACTCCCATACCCCCATCTCACTGTTTATCCTACAACAGAGCATAGTATCATCTGCTAAGAGACACATCTTGCCCTGAGTTCCTTCTTCTATATCACTGATGAACATATTGAAAAGGACTGGTCTCAGGACTGAACCCTACAGCACCCCACTAGTGACCTTTTCTCCCCCATATTTGACTCCATTTACCATCATCCTCTATTGCCTCCCCTCTTACTAACTACCCACTCATCTATGTCCTTTGCTGCATCTAGATCCTCTAGCTTCACCAACCTTCTGTGTAGCATCAAGCGAATGCCTTGCTTAAGTCAAAGTTGAGTAAATCTACTGCTTATACCTTATCTACTGCCCTAGTTACCCAGTCAAAGAATAATATCTGATAAATATAAAAATACCTCTGTGCTATGAACCCATGATGTTTACTATCCTGGAGCCCATTTCCCTTCAAGTAGTTCCCTAGGTCTTCTATGACTAATGTCTTCATCATTTTACCCACAGCAGAGATAAGACTGACAAGCCTGTAGTAACTAGGTTGCTTCATATTCCCACCTTTATAGAGCTGCTGAACTACGTCCATTACCCTCCAGTTGTTTTTTAACCACTCCTGACTGAATTGAAAGACAGAATAGCCTTGATGAGCAGAAAGGAACTTGGCACACAACTGGTCACCTGGAGTCAGTTATTTTATTAAATTTAAACAAAGAAAGCATGACTAAGCACGGGCTAACACCCTTACATTTTGACTCAGGTTAGTGAGTCTTCCTCACGGGCAAGTTAGCTAGCAAACTCACCCCATTAAATACCCCAATGTTAATTACATAATTACACAAACACATGCAACTAGTCAACATGATGCAAAGCTGGTTAAAAAAGTGTATTAGTGGACCCACTGAAAACTCAATCATAGCACACAATAAATCATCTTGTAATAGTCACATGACTTCATGCAATACATAATGACTTTTTTGGGGGGAGGGGTTCTGTTTATCTCAGCTGCCCTGGAACTCTCTAAGGCAACCTCACTCTCCGCCACCACAATACCACCCTCCTGAAGCCACCCCACTGGGAAATCAGGGACAGACACTCCCCTACCTACCTGGTCTGATGGGGCACCACTGCAATGCTGGAGCCAAAGCAGGCTGAGGGATTGGGAAAGTCAGTGGAATGAGCCCAGCGTTGGGTGTGTTGCAGTGTGGGGCATGAGAGGTGCTGTCACCTATTCAGGGAGCAGGGTTTTTTCCTGTAGATGTTGCCCCTGGAGTGCAGATGTGCAATGATGTCTGTGCAACTGACGTGCTGATGTTTGCCACTGCTCTACCTCTTGGTACGGCATCACTGCTCCAGTGCCCCCGATCTCTATCTGGGACCACTGGTGAGCAATGCGTGGTCCACCTCCCACCCCAGAAGAGAAGAGCTGTCCTCAGTATGCTCGATGCTCTCCCTTACCAGTTAACCCCCAGTGGCCCAAGTCCATTCTCAAACCAGGGTCGCTGGCATGGTATGAGGTGTAGCATCCAGCGCCTCAATCCTCAGTGCCACAGGGCCAGCTACATCACAACTCTTAAGACACTAAATATTTTTATAATGCAATAAATATTTCAAAGAGATAGTAAATATTTAAATAGTGCAATACATATATATCGCTGTGATCAACTGATGTGCACAAGTTAAAAGTGCTAACAAAAAAAACCCACTAGAACTTGCAGACTAAATGTCTCATGGAAGCACATGCATGTGCAGCATTGTTTCTGTTCAGTTCCACCCTGTAGATAACAATGTATATTTTTAGCGTTTGAAAACAGTGGCATCCAGTGACACCAAGCATTACAACTAGTTGTGACTGATGCCATTGTGACAGAAGTATCTGGCTATCTTTAGTCATGATGGAGCATGATGCTGGGCATCACTGTCGCAGGAGTGTTGGAGGGTGCAGGGCTATATGCTAGTACAGGTAAGGTGAGCTGCCTGCCCACTGTTCAAGTCAAATGAATGTGATCAGTAGCCAAACCAAGATGGACTAAAGTTCTGTAAAGACGGAGGGGGTATGGTCGTGTTAATAAAAAAAGGGAAATCAAGGGGATTTTAACTATAGGACACAGGAGACAGCTAGTGCATGGATCACCAGCAGCAGGGATTCGATACATGTGTTTCCCATGGGAAGGGCAGCTGGACGAAGTAGCCAGAAAATAGTAGACCTCCAGCTGGAACAAGAAAGCATTCAGGAACAGTCCTCACTGAAAGCAGGACTGGGAGACTCACACCCCATGAATATGACTGCTCTGAACACCAAATATACTTGGAAGTCCAAAACTTAGAGTAACTCACTGAAGACTGGTGAGGGAGGAAAATGACTGGGGAACCAAGAAGGAGAATTTCTGGCTATTCCTGAGGGATGGGTCCAACAGGAAAAGGAGTAGGTGGGTCTCTTTTGAAGTGAGCTTGTCTGTGAAAAACAAGGAGAAAATCAGTGAGACAAGCAGGTCCACAGAGTCCATCTAGTGATGCTTAGAGAAACAAAGTCTGGCAGTGCCACTACAGCTGCAAATGCATTAACTAGATAAGGGTGTTTCATGGGCTTAAACATAAACATGAATTGCATTTAGTACAATACCATTCTACATAAGAGCTGTGAATACGCTAGGGCAGCCTGGGAGTAGGTCACAAGGTGATAAACTGGGTTAGGAACTGGTTGAATGATAGAAGATAGGGAGTCATGGTAAATGGTGTTCATTCTAAGGCAAGGAGGGTGACCAGCAGGGTGCCAAAGGGATCAGTCCTGGGCTCAGTCCTGTGTAATGTCTTCATAAGTGACATTGCAGAGGGGCTGGAGGGGAAAGCGTGCCTCTTTGCAGATGACACTAAGATCTGCAAAAGGGTGGACACTCCATGAGGGGTGGAAAAACCAAAAAGGGACCTAGGTAAACTGGAAGAATGGTCCGAACTGTGGCAGCTGAGATTTAATGCAAAAAAGAGCAAAATTATGCATTTAGGTTGCAGGAACACAGGGAAGGATTGGGGGGGGGGACTGATGGTCACCAAACAGGAAAGGGATTTGGGGGTAATCATATTTGATGACCTAAAGGTGGTTAAACAATGTACCAAGTCTGTGGGGAGAGCCAGTTGGATGCTGGGGTGCATAGGGAGAGGTATCACCAGCAGAAGGAAGGAGGTGGTGATGCCACTGTGCAGATCATTGGTAAGGCCTCATTTGGAATATGGTGTCCAGTTCTGGAGGCCGCATCTCCATAAGGATATAGACAGAGTGGAGGAAGTAAAGAAGGGCAACAAAGATGGTGCAGGGCCTGCACCAAAAGGAGAGACTGGGAGACCTCAATATATATACCCTGGAGAAAAGAAGTGACAGGTGTGATATGATAGAAACCTTCAAATATCTAAAATGCATAAATAGGGTACTGGAAGGTAGCATCTTTCAGAAAAGGAGATGTCCAGGAACAAGGAGGCTTGACACAAGGTTGGAAGGGGTAGACTAAGGGGGTACTGTGAGGAAGAATTTCTTCACAGAAAGTGTGCTGGATGCATGGAATAGACTCCCACCGGACCTGGCATATGGGAACCCTAGCAGTAGGAACAAGGAAGTAAAGCCAGAGATCAAGTAGGGTCTGCGGTAAGCACCTCTGTTCCATCAGAACTAACAGATGAGATTTAAAAGCTGCTGGGCAGTGCCCTGAGTTACTTAACCAGTTTATCCTAGTACAATTGTCAACACTTGAGATTCTTAGCTTACAGTACTACCTAGTGACACAAGTCATGGACAATTTGTAGTCATAGTGGATTTTAGTTTTAGTGTAGGATTATTTTGGAGAGACTTTTTTATGTAACAGGAAAGAAAATAAAACAATGAAGTAAAGGGCATTATTGTGTCACATACTGCAAAGCTGGGTTATTCATAAGAATTTTATCTGGAACCTCATCTGAATAATGCAATTCCCTGTGTATACATCATTTTAGCCCATATTTTATGAAAGGCCACAGGTGCGAAAAAACATTATGGGCAGTATGTGAAAAATGACAGCTGTACTATTCATGAGGTGGTGTGATAAAATGGCTACATTGAAAATTTGGAGTGAAAATATTGAAAATGACCATAGTTACACATATGCATAGACAATTTTGAATGACTGGGTATAACTTAACCATTTTTTGGAGTTGTTTCACGAAATTTTCCACATGGCTTTTGTGAGACCCCACCTCATAAAGAGTGCCACAATGTGATGTAGCACAGCAACTGTGCCATTTTGCATCACAGGTGCAAAAAAACATTTCAGGGAGGATGTGAACAATGACAGCTGTACTGTTCAGGGGCAGGGTGGGCAGCAGTAGTGGGAGGGAGAGGAAGGCTTTCTTTGGCAGGAGTGTAGCCAGGAATTTCAGATCTAAACACCAAGTGGACTCACTGCTATCCCCCCAATTGTCCATGCCATGCTACCCCTTCCCCCACTGCCTATGCCCTGTCCCTGTCGTCTCACCTGACACAAGTGTAATTTTGTCTATGGTGTATGCTGTAAATATGAAAATTAAAGATGTAACACACATACCCCATTCCCGTACAGTGAAACATGCCTTCCAAATCACCTGTGTCAGACTAACAGACTGGCTTTCAGTTACAATGTTACATGGTGACAAGCCTCTGTACCACATCAAAGAGGTCCATCCACACACCACTGGCCATACCATCACTACACCACTAGCCATACCATTACTGCGCCACCAGCCATACCATTACTGCGCCACCAGCCATACCATTGCTGCGCCACCAGCCATACCATTACTGCACCACTAGCCGTACTATTACTGCCATAGTGTTACTGCACCACCAGCCATACCATTACTGCACCAACAGCCATACGATTACTGCACCACCAGTCATATCATTACTGCACCACCAGCAATACCATTACTGTACCACCAGCCATACTATTACTGCAATACCAGCAGTACCATTACTGCACCACCAGCCGTACCATTACTGCACCAGCAGCCCTACCATTACTGCACCAGCAGCTGTACCATTACTGCACCACCGGCCATGCCATTACTGCACCACCGGCCACATCATTACTGCACCAGCGGCCACATCATTACTGCACCACCGGCCTCACCATTACTGCACCACCAGTCATACCATTACTGCACCACCAGCCATACCATTACTGCACCACTGGCCATAACATTACTGCACCTGCAGCAATACCATTACTGCACCAGCAGCCATACCATTACTGCACCACCGGCCATACCATTACTGCACCACTGGCCACACCATTACTGCACCACCGGCCACACCATTACTGCACCACCGCCATACCATTACTGCACCACCGCCATACCATTACTGCACCACTAGCTATACCATTACTGCACCACCAGCCATACCATTACTGCACCACCGCTCATACCATTACTGCACCACCAGCTATACCATTACTGCACCACCAGCTATACCATTACTGCACCACCAGCCATACCATTACTGCACCACTAGCCTACCATTACTGCACCACCAGCCATACCATTACTGCACCACCAGCCATACCATTACTGCACCACTAGCTATACCATTACTGCACCACCGGCCATACCATTACTGCACCACCAGCCATACCATTACTGCACCACCAGCCATACATTACTGCACCACCAGCCATACCATTACTGCACCACCGGCCTACCATTACTGCACCACCAGCCATACCATTACTGCACCACCAGCCATACCATTACTGCACCACCAGCTATACCATTACTGCACCACCAGCCATACCATTACTGCACCACCAGCCATACCATTACTGCACCACCAGCCATACCATTACTGCACCACTGGCCATACCATTACTGCACCACCAGCCATACCATTACTGCACCACCAGCCATACCATTACTGCACCACTAGCCATACCATTACTGCACCACCAGCCATACCATTACTGCACCACTAGCCATACCATTACTGCACCACCAGCCATACCATTACTGCACCACCAGCCATACCATTACTGCACCACCGGCCATACCATTACTGCACCACCAGCCATACCATTACTGCACCACCAGCCATACCATTACTGCACCACATCGCATACCATTACTGCACCACCAGCCATACCATTACTGCACCACCAGCCATACCATTACTGCACCACCAGCCATACCATTACTGCACCACCAGCCATAACATTACTGCACCACTAGCCATACCATTACTGCACCACCAGCCATACCATTACTGCACCACTAGCCATACCATTACTGCACCACCAGCTCACTCATTACTGCACCACCAGCATACCATTACTGCACCACCAGTCATACCAGTACTGCACCACTGGCCATAACATTACTGCACCACTGGCCTTACCATTACTGCACTACTAGCCATACCATTACTGCACCACTGGCCATACCATTACTGCACCACTGGCCTTACCATTACTGCACCACCGGCCTTACCATTACTGCACCACTAGCCATACCATTACTGCACCACCAGCCATACCATTACTGCACCACTAGCTATACCATTACTGCACCACCAGCCATACCATTACTGCACCACCAGCCATACCATTACTGCACCACCAGCCATACCATAACTGCACCACTAGCCATACCATTACTGCACCACCGGCCATAACATTACTGCACCACTGGCCATACCATTACTGCACCACTAGCTATACCATTACTGCACCACCAGCCATACCATTACTGCACCACCAGCCATACCATTACTGCACCACTAGCTATACCATTACTGCACCACCAGCCATACCATTACTGCACCACCGTCATACCATTACTGCACCACTGGCTATACCATTACTGCACCACGGCCATACCATTACTGCACCACAGCCATACCATTACTGCACCACCGGCATACCATTACTGCACCACCAGCCATACCATTACTGCACCACCTAGCCATACCATTACTGCACCACTAGCTATACCATTACTGCACCACCAGCCATACCATTACTGCACCACCAGCCATACCATTACTGCACCACCAGCCATACATTACTGCACCACTAGCCATACCATTACTGCACCACCAGCATACCATTACTGCACCACCAGCCATACCATTACTGCACCACCAGCCATACCATTACTGCACCACTGGCTATACCATTACTGCACCACTAGCTATACCATTACTGCACCACCAGCGCATACCATTACTGCACCACCAGCAACATACCATTACTGCACCACAGCCATACCATTACTGCACCACTAGCCATACCATTACTGCACCACCGGCCATACCATTACTGCACCACCAGCCATACCATTACTGCACCACTGGCCATACCATTACTGCACCACCAGCCTCACCATTACTGCACCACCAGCCATACCATTACTGCACCACCGGCATACCATTACTGCACCACCAGCCATACCATTACTGCACCACCGCCACACCATTACTGCACCACTGCTCACCATTACTGCACCACCAGCCATACCATTACTGCACCACTGCCATACCATTACTGCACCACCATGCCATACCATTACTGCACCACCAGCCATACCATTACTGCACCACCAGCCATATCATTACTGCACCACCAGCTATACCATTACTGCACCACCAGCCATACCATTACTGCACCACCAGCCATACCATTACTGCACCACCAGCCATACATTACTGCACCACCAGCCATACATTACTGCACCACTGGCCATACCATTACTGCACCACCAGCCATACCATTACTGCACCACCGGCCATACCATTACTGCACCACTAGCTATACCATTACTGCACCACAAGCCATACCATTACTGCACCACTAGCCAAACCATTACTGCACCACCAGCCATACCATTACTGCACCTCTAGCCATACCATTACTGCACCACCAGCCATACCATTACTGCACCACCGGCCATACCATTACTGCACCACCGGCCATACCATTACTGCACCACTGGCCATACCATTACTGCACCACTAGCTATACCATTACTGCACCACCAGCCATACCATTACTGCACCACCAGCCATACCATTACTGCACCACTAGCCATACCATTACTGCACCACTAGTGATACCATTACTGCACCACCGGTCATACCAGTACTGCACCACTGGCCATACCATTACTGCACCACTGGCCTTACCATTACTGCACCACTAGCCATACCATTACTGCACCACCAGCCATACCATTACTGCACCACCGGCCATACCATTACTGCACCACTGGCCATAACATTACTGCACCACCGGCCTTACCATTACTGCACTACTAGCCATACCATTACTGCACCACCAGCCATACCATTACTGCACCACGCAGCCATACCATTACTGCACCACCAGCCATACCATTACTGCACCACCAGCCATACCATTACTGCACCACTAGCCATACCATTACTGCACCACCAGCCATACCATTACTGCACCACCAGCCATACCATTACTGCACCACCAGCCATACCATTACTGCACCACTAGCCATACCATTACTGCACCACCAGCCATACCATTACTGCACCATCGGCATACCATTACTGCACCACCAGCCTATACCATTACTGCACCACTGCCATACCATTACTGCACCACCAGCCATACCATTACTGCACCACCAGCCATACCATTACTGCACCACCAGCCATACCATTACTGCACCACCGGCCATACCATTACTGCACCACTGGCCATACCATTACTGCACCACTAGCTATACCATTACTGCACCACTAGCCATACCATTACTGCACCACCACCAGCCATACCATTACTGCACCACCAGTCATACCATTACTGCACCACCAGCCATACCATTACTGCACCACCGGCCATACCATTACTGCACCACCAGCCATACCATTACTGCACCACTGGCCACACCATTACTGCACCACCAGCCTCACCATTACTGCACCACCAGCCATACCATTACTGCACCACCAGCCATACCATTACTGCACCACCAGCCATACCATTACTGCACCACCAGCCATACCATTACTGCACCACCAGCCTACCATTACTGCACCACCGCCATACTATTACTGCACCACCAGCCATACCATTACTGCACCATCAGCATACCATTACTGCACCACCAGCCATACCATTACTGCACCACCAGCCATACCATTACTGCACCACCAGCCATACCATTACTGCACCACCAGCCATACCATTACTGCACCACCAGCCATACCATTACTGCACCACCAGCCATACCATTACTGCACCACCAGCTATACCATTACTGCACCACCAGCCATACCATTACTGCACCACCAGCCATACCATTACTGCACCACCAGCCATACCATTACTGCGCCACCGGCCATACCATTACTGCGCCACCAGCCATACCATTACTGCACCACTGGCTACACCATTACTGCACCACCAGCCTCACCATTACTGCACCACCAGCCATACCATTAGTGCACCACCAGCCATACCATTACTGCACCACCAGCCATACCATTACTGCACCACCGGCCATACCATTACTGCACCACCAGCCATACCATTACTGCACCACTAGCCATACCATTACTGCACCACCAGCCATACCATTACTGCACCACCAGCCATACCATTACTGCACCACCAGCCATACCATTACTGCACCACCAGCCATACCATTACTGCAGCACCGCCATACCATTACTGCACCACCGGCCATACCTATTACTGCACCAGCAGCCATACCATTACTGCACCACCAGCCATACCATTACTGCACCACCAGCCTATACCATTACTGCACCACCAGCCATACCATTACTGCACCACTGGCCATACCATTACTGCACCACTAGCTATACCATTACTGCACCACCAGCCATACCATTACTGCACCACCGGCCATACCATTACTGCGCCACCGGCCATACCATTACTGCGCCACCAGCCATACCATTACTGCACCACTGGCTACACCATTACTGCACCACCAGCCTCACCATTACTGCACCACCAGCCATACCATTAGTGCACCACCAGCCATACCATTACTGCACCACCAGCCATACCATTACTGCACCACCGGCCATACCATTACTGCACCAGCAGCCATACCATTACTGCACCACTAGCCATACCATTACTGCACCACCAGCCATACCATTACTGCACCACCAGCCATACCATTACTGCACCACCAGCCATACCATTACTGCACCACCGGCCATACCATTACTGCACCACCAGCCATACCATTACTGCACCACCAGCCATACCATTACTGCACCAGCAGCCATACCATTACTGCACCACCAGCCATACCATTACTGCACCACTGGCCATACCATTACTGCACCACCAGCTATACCATTACTGCACCACCAGCCATACCATTACTGCACCACCAGCCATACCATTACTGCACCACTAGCCATACCATTACTGCACCACCAGCCATACCATTACTGCACCACCAGCCATACCATTACTGCACCACCAGCCATACCATTACTGCACCACCAGCCATACCATTACTGCACCACTGGCCATACCATTACTGCACCACCAGCCATACCATTACTGCACCACTGGCCATACCATTACTGCACCACTGGCCATACCATTACTGCACCACTAGCTATACCATTACTGCACCACTAGCCATACCATTACTGCACCACTAGCCATACCATCACCAACAGTTGTCAGTCTAAGAGTCTGGCTTTTAGTTACAATGTCACATTGTGACAAGCCTCTGTACCAGATCAAGGTAGCCAGTCCTACAGAGGTCCACTCACACATCACTAGACATACCATCACCAGCCTCTAAAAAGACATGTGTATTGTTAATATAGATGCTTCTTTTCCCTAATTTCTGCATCTAACACACATCTTTTCGCAAAGATTTAACTAAGAATGAAATCAGAGCTACACAGTAAGACAGGGATAGAACCCTTCTAGCAAAAGGAGATACAGAGTTCAAGTAACAAAGTAATATTTAACAGTTTAAGTGATTATATTACACTGTCTTTTCCTATCCTGGCATCCCTTAAAAATATCCAGATACTTGTTTTTTGAGCTCCATATCTCATTTTTGTTAGTAGGATTTTAGCTTCGACATACCCTGTGGCTCCGATTTCTTTCATGGTTGTATTTTTGTGGAAAATTCTGTGCTATCTGCAGATATACCTAAAGGGACATAAGCATTGTTTAACAGTACCGACAGTGCACATTTCTTTTTAGATGTCTGCTTTACAGAAACAGGATGGCTGCCAGCCTTCTTTGGAAAGATAAACCAAGCTTCAGGTGGAGGTAATGCATCATGTTGGAATTAAAACTACTAAGAAATCACTGATAGTGAGACACACAGACGAGGGAGGGAGTGACAGTGTAAGGCTGTTGGCTGGTAAGCAGCACCAAAAGGTGGGGGTCTACCTATTCTAATCTGCTGCTGGGCAGGTTCTTCCCCTCCCACTAGACAATTTATGCAGGGAGTCCTTTTCTCAAAGCAAAACGTCTGCAGGGTTATGCCCACTGCTGGAACTAAGAATGAAATCAGAGCTACACAGAAAGACAGGGCTAAAACCCTTCTAGCAAAAAGAAGATACAGAGCTCAAGTAACAAAGACATACCCTGTGGCTCTGATTTCTTTCATGGTTGTATTTTTGTTGAAAGATCAGTGCAACATGCAGATATAACTAAAGGAACATATGCATCTTTTAACAGTACCAACAGTGCACATTTCTTTTTAGATGTCTGCTTTACAGAAACAGGATGGCGGCCAGCCTTCTTTGAAAAGATAAACAAAGCTTCAGGTGGAGGCAATACATCATGTTGGAATTAAAACTACTAAGAAATCAATGGTAGTAGTAAGAGACACAGATGAGGGAGGGAGTGACAGTGTAGGGCTGTAGGCTGGTGAGCAACACCCTATAAGGTGTGGGGGAGAGTCTGGCTATCCTAATCCACTGCTGGGTGGATTCTTCCCCTCCCACTAGATAATTTATGCAGGGAGTCCTTTTCTCAAAGCAAAACGTCTGCAGGGCTATGCCAACTGCAGCCATAAAAAGCGGGGATTCATTGGTGGTAAGAGCTTTATGAAAGTTAAATTCTACAAGTGGAATTTTAGTGGCATTATCTATTATATATCAGGTCACACCAGTTGAAAATATTACATGTGACAAACTGTGTTGGAGAAAATACAGTTGTCTTTTTCTCTTAAGATGGGGCAATATCCTGGCGGGGGGGGGCAGGGGTTACTCCCATGGAAATACATTCTAAACTTCAAAGTGTAATAGTTCTGGTATAATTACAAGGTTTCACTTATAGAATGAACTTGCATTCAAGCGAGAGGCTTAAACCCCTTCTGAGCACAGGTTGCACTTGTCATAAGCAACTTATATGGGACAGTGGGAAGCCCACCTCTCCTAGAATGTCTAAGCTATTTGCACAGCCAACCTGTCTGCAGTTATTTATGTAGTCTGACCCACTGGGAGTAGGCCATCACTTGCCTGGGCCCTACAGAATATATGCCAGCATGCAGTGACAGGTGAGGATCTTGCAGAACTTGGACCACGTTCTGCATCCATTAATTTTTGAGTATATTTTACCAATTAAAATTTCTAAAATTTCTAAGATAAATGTTAACCTACTAAACAACATTGATTCAGCCTTATTAAAATCAAGGACCTATTTACATTGGGGTTGGGATATTCAGACTGCGCCAGGCAGGGGCGCAAGCCTGGGCGCAGTGCAACTGGCAAGAGCCAGGGCATGTACCAGGCGATATTCAACAGTGCTGTACCATGGCTCAGCACTGTTGAATATGGCACTGAGGGCACATGCACTGTGCATGGCGCAGTGGCCCTGAACCAGGGCAAGTGGCAGAAGGGGAGCAGGGGGCTACGCCAGCACAAGTGTGGTTGCGCTAGGTGCAGCAACTGTGATATTCAGCCTAGGCCATGCAAATGAGGCCATTATGCATGCAAAGTGCAAATGGGGCCATTTGCATGTCATTATGGCCCCATTTGCAGGCAGTGCACTGATCCCCAGTGCTTTGTGCCTGGCGCCCTGCCAGGCTGCAGCTGTTGAGGACTGATGCCCTGCAGCCCCTCAGTGGGCCCAGCTCCTGTCTGCCTGATTGCGGGCATAAGTACACATACTCCTTAGTGGTCCAGTGGACCACTATTCAGTGCCTGATCATGGGCATAAGTACACAATATCCCTGGTGGTCCAGTGGACTGATCCCCAGCATCCAACCATGGGCATATGTCCACATAATCCCTGGTGGTCCAGTGGACCACTAGCCAATGCCCGATCACGGGCAATAGTGAAATCCATCCATGGTGGTCCAGTGGACCACTATCCAATGCCTGATTGTGGGCAGTAGTGAAATCTATCCCTGGTGGTCCAGTGGTAACCCCCCCTCCACCTGCCCACTGAGGCCCCTGGCACCCTACAGCCCCCCCATCAGCGGTGGGAGGCATCTCCCCACCTGCAAGCCACCCGGCCTCCCGCCGACTGACGGCATACGGTAGGGCTGTACACCCATTGGTCCACTGTGTGGGCCAATCGACATGCAGACCATACTGTACTACACAGTCCCTAATTGTGAATGAGCCTTGCGCAACACCTTTGAATATCCCACCCTGGGTATGCATGCCAAATTTTGGGTGTATACCTGTAACAGCAGCGGAACTACAAACAGCTAAATATTTTGAAAACTTTCATGTAATTTAACAATTACATTTTGAAATTATGAACTCTCGTAACTTAGAATTTACATATCCAACTGCCTCCCTATTTAGCAGTTTCTAAGACTCTTCTAAGACAGTAAGCATATAAATTTGCAATTATTTAGCTCTGAAGGTGGCTAAGTGTAAGCACAGAAATATTTTCAGAAACATTCACACAAATAATAAACTGCCAGGTCTGAACCCATATAAGTTCCATGTCCCTTCTTCAAACATCATGAAACTTGTTATCCCTGCATAGAGATGTTGCGAAATTAAATTTTGCTAGCAAAATTGCCACAAAATTGGGAGTTTAGCAGTGCAAAATATTTTGCAAAATTCCACTGTTTCACAAAAATATTCATCGGTTGCAAAGTTGATAAATTTCACCTGCAGAATGCGGAATTTCACTGCGAAAAGCACACTTTCACTCAAAACGGAAACATTTCGCCTGCTCATGGACAAAATTTCGCTATTCCGCAGAGAAATGTCACATTTTGTGGGTGAAATTTTGCATTCCACAGATGAAATTTCACACCTGTGAAATATTTCTGAAATGCATTAATTTTGCGAAATATTTTGCATAATGAAATTTTGCAATTTTGCACATTTCTTTCCCTGTAGGTCTTCTGCCAGACAATAAGTATGCCAAATGTCAGGTCTCTCACCAGTTTAAAGAATGTTGGAAAATTCCATGAAAACAGAATTTGCTAATTTCTACCAAGCATAAGCATTTTTTCTCGATCATGATCTGCATGTTGTCCCATTGTGCAGCTTCAAGTTCTCTTCAGCTAGACCATGAGGCTTTAAATGTGGGAAAAGCTTTCACTTTATCTACCAAGACTCCATACAAGCATAAGCTAGTAGAGATACTTCCCACAAGATGGTGCTCCATATGTACCCAAAAGGGAAATTGCTGTTGTCAAGCCATCCGAGGGTTTCTACCTACTTAAAAAGCAGAATGGCAATCTTTTAATCTGGGGAGCCACCCACCACTTTCAATTGTCCATCAGTTTCCCTCTACTGTACTTAGGTGGCTTACCCTCCCATAGGAATGCACCAAAGAGTTTATCAAGTTTCCCAAACCATTGATTAGGGATCTGTATGGGCAGATAGCTAAGGAGATACAGGAGTTTCCCTAAGGTGCTCTTTTTTTTGATGTCTCTATTTTCTTCCCTAATAATAACTACCACCTTCCATCTGTGGCATTCATTCTGCTGGGACTGTACTATTGACCCAAGGTCAAGTTTGGGTATGATTAGCCGGCCCATTAGCACAGAGGTAGCACTTTCACTTGTGACACCAGTGACCCAAGTTTGGGAATGAGCTTGTTTCACTGGGGCCAGCCAGGGGGAGGAGGGCTGAGTGTACCAGGGGATGTCCTCCTTCTCAGGGGTGGGAAGGTTGCCTTTCTCACTGCATTGCTGCCACCTGGGTGACATCAGGTGGCAGTGCAGCTGAGGACATGATTGGAGAATGGGATACAGGCCGGGGTCTAATGCAGCAGCATGTCTCTGCAGGCACCCGCAACTCGCACCTTGGATCTCCTGTGCATGCCTGTGTCCCTGGGGGTAGAGAAACACAGGAAAAGACCCCATTACACAACTGACAAGGGCCCCAGTGCACCGAAGATGGGTCGACTTGGTGACCCTCAGCTGCCAACCTGACAAGGATTGTACAGGTATGGTGGATCCTTCTCTGCATGGGGGGGGTCTGATACCAAGGCAGCATGCAGACGGGTGGCTGGAGAGTGAATCAGAGATCAGCTGAGCCAAACACCTTGAGGACCCTGAGGGATAGTTGTGGCGATGGATAGAAAGGAAGGGACATAAACACACCATTAAAAAAAAGATTGGGTATAATGGGAAGATCTTTGAAACTGTTTACCCCTAAATATGTGATTCCTTGGGGGGGGGGGCACTGCAGCCCTGCTGGTGTAGCTGGGCAGAACTGGATTAAGAGCAGAACCTGAGTCTTGACTGATATTGTCAAAAGTTGTTTAAACATGTAAATGTATTTAAAACATGTTAACAGCAATGCCAACATGTGTAAAAGTCATTTAAACCTTTAGAAATCATGAGAGGGCACAGGCATGCCAACCAGTCTTGTAGTTTTTATTTAAAATAATAATTTACTAGCTCTAGCAGTTCAAAAACTCAGTCTTTTCAAAGAAATTGTCTTTAGAAAGGGCCAGCTTCGAAACCTCTAGGTCTAGGATCCTGTATTTTTTTCACAAACACACTGACATGGTCTATATGACTGTTAAGATAATGTGTTTGAACACTGAACAACCAGGAAATATATCTACTACCCCCCCACCACCACCACCACTAAATAAAATCAAGCACTGGTTCATTGACATGGTTCCAGACACCAAAATGCTCACTCTACCACACTGAGTAAAAGCTGTTAGCTACAGGCCCACTCCTTTTAGACCACCTCCTTCTCTGCCAGCTCTTAATCACCTCGTGCCTGCTCACCAGTGGCTTCCTCTCTGTCTATATCATAAAGTTATTGGGCAGTGAGTGCTGCTGCTCTGTAAGTAAAGCAATTAGTGCCAGTTGCATGCTTGGTTCCAGACTACTTTGCAGACACTTGATCTTTTGGTTATGGATAAATTAAAGAGCAACTCTGTATTATAATAAAAAGCTTAAAAAACACTAGACTGACACCAATTATGTTTTAACTTTCTCGTTGTCTAGGGTTTTTTTTAACTTCCCCTGCTGTTGGTCTACTAAATATTGTAGATCATGCAGCCTTTATTCCACTGAGTTTTTCAAACTGTATCTGACAGTCCCCTGCTAACCTCACAGTTGCTGTTTGTGGCATTGATCCATTGTCATGGTGAGCATTATGATGTCCTAAACAAATGTACTATGAGGTTAATAGTGGAGGGACAAATGTGTTTATATAGACTTTTTAGATGGACAACCAAGATGTGCTGTAAATCTCAGAACGGAACACTGAACATGAAAAAATGTATTCTCTAGTAAACTGTAACAGCTGAAACATCATATTTATGAAGCGCAGAGTTGCTGTTCAAATTGCTTCCACTGAAAATATTTCCTATGGCAGTGTGGAAGGGTTCCATTCAGAAGGGAAGACCGGTAAGCTTTTTGGAGGATAATGGGCTCCAGGACATAAGGCAGCATTGAGCTGTGTTGGGGAGGCCCTGCCAGACTAACCTGATGGACTTCTTAGGCTGGGTAACCAGGACAGGGAACAGGGGCCAAGTGACTGAAATCCTGTATCTGGATTTCAGTAAGGCCTTTGACTCAGTACCTCATAGGAGATTAATCAGGAAGCTGTAAAACCTGGGGGTGAGGGTAAGATTGCTAGCTGGGTGAAAACTGGTTACAGGACAGATGTCAGAGGGTGGCAGTTGGGGGGGGGGTTCTCTGAGGCTAAGCCAGTGACCGGTGTGGTCCCACAGGGCTTGGTGCTTGGTCCTTCATTTAACATCTTCATCAGTGACATTTTGGATGGGATTAAAAGTATAATCTCTGTTTGTGGATGACAGAAAGCTCTATGAGAGGTGGACATGGTGGGGGGGGCAGGACCTCAGGGGTGACCTGGATAAGCTACAGAAGTGATCTGGCGTTTGGTAGGTGGGGTTCAATGCTAAACAGTGTAAGATAATGCAGTTAGGGGTGAAGAACCCAGAGATCAAATTTGTCTGGGTGGTGTGCACATAACCAGGCCAAAGGAGGACAAGAACCTTGGAGTAATCATCAAGAGTAACCTAAAGCACTTGGTACACTGCAAGAGAACAGCAGCCAAAGCAAACCGGATGCTGAGGTGCATTGTCAGGGGGATAAAAAGTAGAAAGGCAGAGGTCATTCTACTATTGTACAGATCACTGGTGAAGCTGTACCTGAAGTACAATGTACAATATTGTCACCCTTACTGGATGTCAACTTACAGGAAACAGTCCAGAGAAGGGCAACCAAAATGATCCAGGGCCAGCAGTGCGAAGTTTGTGAGGAGAGACTAAGAGCTGCATATGCACTCCCCGGAGTTCGGGGGGGGGGTAAATGATTGAGACCTTCAAGTACCTCAAACAGAATGAGAACTGAGAGTCTTTTTAGCCTTAGTGGGAACAAATCCATTAAGGTACAGCCTAAAGCTGGTAGGAAGGGGATTCTGGAGAGAAATAAGGAGGCACTTTTTGACTGAGAGAGTGGTGGCCAAGTGGAATACGTTGCCAGAGGAGGTAGTGTCCCTGAAGACAGTGACTGGCATCAAGAAAATGCAAGACAGAGTAAAGGGGAAAGTTATATGTGGGGGGGCAGGGGAGGTGTTAGCAAAGAGGGTCAGGGGAAGGAAGGGGGATGGTTCCCTCAATAAACACTGAGGGATCTGCACTCATGAGCAGAGCTGATAGGTGCATGGTTATTATCTGTTGGTTCCTTTGTAGGTATGTATGTTAGGCTTGGAAAGTGAAAGAACGTTGACTCACAGTGTTTGGAGGAAGAAGAGAATTTTTTGTTTCTTTTATTTTTACCTTATTCTATTTCTGGCTAATAATGAATGCAAACAATAAATACCTGATTATTTTGGGCTGTCAAAATTGCACATTCTTTGAATAATGATGATAATTTAATCATAAAGCCCTACTGTTCATCCACTCACCAGATACTGGATATTATGAAATGGGTACTTAAGGAGAACAAAAAAGAAGCACGGCTACATAGAAATATAGAATTTGATTGTAGATAAGAACCACTTGGCACATCCAGTTTGCCCATTTCTCCATACCTACGCTAGTACCACAGACTGTGCCCAATCTACAGCTCTTTCTCCTTCCCCACTTCCTTTCCACTACGATTCCTTTGTGCTTATCCACGCATTCTTGCACTGCACCATTGTACTCACCCCCATCACCTCCATTGGATGGCTGTTCCAGGAATCCACCACTTTTCCTGTGAAGTACCTCCTCACATCTCTCCTGAATCTACCTCCCCTCCAGTTCACTGCATGTTCCTTTGTCTTGATCATCATTTCTTCTGTAAAATACTTCCTTTCTGTACCCTATTTATCCCGTGAGATATTTAAAGGTCTCCATCATATCCTCCTTTCCCTTCTCTGTTCCAGGGTGTACATATTGAGGTATTTTAGTCTCTAATAGGGTTTGTGATGCAGAGCTTGCTACATTTTAGTTGCCCTCCTCTGGACCGCCACTGCTGTCTACATTCTTCTGCAGATGTGGTCTCCAGAACTGGATACAGTACTCTAGGTGGGATCTCACCAGCGAGCTATACAGAAGCAAACCACTTCCCTCTTTCTGCTGGTGATACCCCTTCCTATGCACCACAGCATCCCACTAGCCCCTCTCACTACCTTGTTGCACTGCCTGACCACCTTTAGGTCATCTGATATGATTACCCCCAGTTCTCTTTCTTGCTTGCTTGGTGGTCATCAGTAGCCACTCCACCCATTTTGTACTCCACCTCTGGATTTCTGTGCCCTAAGTGCATTATTTTGCACTTTTTTTTCTCTCAAACCCAGCTGCCATTCCCTTGACAACTCCTCTAGTTTTCAGGTCTCTGATCATCATTTCCACCCCCGGAGTGTCCACCTCATTGCAGATTTTAGTGTAATACACAAAGAGGCAGGCCTTTCCTTCCAGCTGTTTTGCAATGTCATTTATTAAGACATTAAAGAGGACCAATCCCAACACTGATCCATGAGGCACCCCATTGGTCGCCCTCCCTTCCTTCCTCAGAGAGAACTCCATTTATACCACTCTCATCTATGTTCTAACCAATTTCTTATCCAGTTTACCACCTTTGGACCCACTCCTAAGCTACCCAGCTTGCTTACTAGTCTGCTATGTCAAACGGTGTCAAAAGCCTTACTGAATTCTAGGTAGACCACGTCCAATGCTGCACCCTGATCTAAATCCTTTATCACTCAGTCAATGAGATCTATCTGACTCATTTGACATGACTCCCCCCCCCCCCGTGAAACCATGCCACCCTGGGTCTTGTAACCCGCTAGATTTCAGCTGTTCCACAGTCCTTTCCTTCAGCAGTGATTCCATTAACTTTCCCACCACTGATGTCAGGCTGACTGGTCTGTAACTGTCAGCCTACTTCTACTATCACCTTTGTGTAGTGAGGCTACATCTGCACTCCTTCACGCCTCCTGATCCATTCTGGTTTCCAGTGAGCTGTTAAATAGAACTGTTAGAGGTGCAGCCAGTATTTCCCTGAGCTCCCTCAATACTCCTGGATGCACCCCCATCTGGCCACACCTCTTTGTCCACCTTCAGATTTGCAAGTCCCTTTAGGACTCTCGCCTTCAGAAAAGGACTGGTGTTGACCTCCCTCCAAAACTTTTGTTACCTTTTTGTGGCCTTTCTTCTTCTCCTTCCTCTATGAATACTGAACTAAAATATTTGTTTAGAATGTCTGACTTTTACTTGTCCCCCTCTGCACAGTCCCCCCTTCCATTTTTGTCATTACAATCCCACCTCATGTCTTCCTGTTTTCACTTACGCATCTAAAAAATGTCTTGTCCTTTTTCATTATCTTGTGGGTTAGTCTCTTTTCAGTTTACACCTTTGTACTCCTAACTCCTTTCTCTGCTTCCCTCTGTTTCCCCTGATACACCTTCTTATCCTCCTCCTCCTGCTGCATCTCTTTATACCTTCTGAATGCTACCCTTTTAACTTTTACCTTTTCAGTCACCTTTTTCGAGACCCATAGTGGTATCTTTTTAGGGCTGCAGTGTTCAGAGCCCTGCAGACCTTTCATGATCATTGAGAAAAAGGACTCTGCATTCCTTCCGAAAAAACAACGTGTTGGATTGCATCACAGTCATCACCACGTCTGTGAAGCAGTCTGCTCATGTCATTCCTATTGATCGCAGCACTGCACTATTTTACAGTGCCAGCTGTCATGGTGGAACATGGCACACTCTGCCATGTCCAAGATTGCCACTGCACTGTGCTGTGCATGCACTAGCAGTCACGCATGTGCAGTAGCATTCAGTGGCCATCTTGGTACCAGTGGAGTGGGCCATGTTCTGCCGTGAAAGCAGGCACTTTATTTATTTATATTTTTCTTTTATATTATAGAAATTCTCTCCACCTGACCCTCCCTCTCAACACCCACCACTCCACGTCCCCCCTCAGAAACACAGAAATGTCACTGGGGGTGCCCAATCTCCCAGTGTCATGATCAGCCCCTAGAAACATAACTGTGACACTGGGGGTGCCCAATCCCCCAGTGTTGTGATTGGGGATCCTTGGTCATTTTGTACCACCCCACATCCCCCCAGAAACATAGAAATGACACTGCAGGTGCCCAATCCCCCAGTGTAGCAATTTGGGGATCGTCAATCTTTTTTCTGATTCTGGGATGCCCAATCCCCCAGTGTCACAATCGGGGATCATCAATCTTTTTTTTTTGTTTCTTTGTTTTTCACCTGTAAAATAACAAATGGACCATTGAAGTCTTCCCCCACATAATTGTGATACTGGGGGTGCCCAATCCCCCAGTGTCATGATCAGAGATTGCTGGTCTCTTTTTGTTTTCACATGTAAAAAAAATGGTCCATCAATGTCCTTTGTGGCTGATCCTTACCCCCCCACTTGACCCTCACACTCAGCATCCACCACCCCACCCCATCCCTAAGCCCTTACTTACCCATCAGGGATCCAACACCATAATCATCTCTGAACTGCAGACACATCTTCACCCTTCAAAGCTGTACTGCGAACTGAAGACACAGGTGTGCAGTTCAATGTATTTCAATGGGATTTTGAACTTAGCGCCATAACTTGGGCATTTTTTTACACATTTGTGGCCCCAAATTTCAACATGCCTTCTTTGGGACCCCACCTCATGAACAACATCACTGGTGTTAGGCAGATCTGTCCTGAAAGGTGATTTTGTGGTCCCTGTGTGAAATCACTTTTCAGGCACCAGTTAAAAATTGTACCTGCCCTTGTTCATGAGATGGGGTCATAAGAAGGCTATGTTGAAAACTTAGTGCAAAAATATTAAAAAACAACCAAGTAATGAGCCCACATAGAATTTTGCGAATGCAGGCTCGTAACTTTGATAATTTTCAATATTTTTACCCCAAATTTACAACATAGCCATATCTTTACAGTACCTCATGAATGTGACACATGTCATTTTTCAAATCCTGGTCAATAATTTTTTCTTACATCCCAAAAGGTGGTTTCACGGTCCCCTCATGAAATCACCTTTCGGCCAGGAACTGAAAAATGTCTCTACCTTTGTTAATGAGTTGGGGTCATAAGAAGGCTATGTTGGAAATTTGGTATAAAAACATTAACAAACAAAAAAGTTGTGAGCCTACATTGATTTTTGTAAATGCAGGTTCTAAAGTTCAATAATATTCAATATTTTTACCCCAAATTTTCAACATAGTCATTTCTTTACAGCGCCTCATGAATGTGACAGCTATCATTTTTCAAATCTTGGCCAAAATGTGTTTTTGTATCCTAAAAGTTGATTTCACAGTCACTGCGGAAAAACATCTTTAAGCTAGGAGTTGAACATTTTGTCTGCCCGTCTTCATGAGGCAGGGTCATAACAAGGCTATATTGAAAATGTGCTGTAATAATATTACACATCAGCACATTTATGAGCTTATGTTACATTTTGCAAATGCATGCTTGTAACTTTGATAATTTACAATATTTTTACCCCAAATTCCTTAGCTGCAGTCCTATTGGCTCTGGCCAGAGTTTATTCTCTTGCTTTTGCTTACTTATTTGATGCAGAGGTTTTTTGCCTTTACTATGCTTCCTTTTAACTTTGCCCACTGTTCCTCCACCCCACCTAGGCCATCCTGCAATGCCAGATCATCCCAGAGGCATTCACCCATCTTTATAAAATCTGCCCTCCTGATGCCTAGGTCCCTTGCCCTTGTGTGGCTCGATTCGACATTCATCCATGTATTGAACCACACCATACGCTGATCATTAATCCCCAAATGGCCTCTCATCTTGATGTCTGCAACATTGCCCGTGTTAGCAGGTACCAGGTCCAGTAATCCCACAACATGAGTGGGTTCACTTAGTAGTTGCCTGAGGAATACACCTGCAGAGAATCCAGGATACCTCTGCCTCTAGATGAAGCCACCGCTGGCTCTAATCTACATCTGGCAGGTTGAAGTCTGCAGCAGCACCTCCCCCATTTCTGCTGTCTTGTCAATGACTTTCACCAGTACCTTATATAATTCCTCCCACTGTGCTGGAGGTCTGTAGATAACTCCAGTGTGCATAGTGACTCCATTTTCTGTCTCCAGGGTGTACCTCTGCTTCCCCCTGTATTCCCTGTATCTGTTACTTTTATACTTTTCTCAAATAAAGCACCACACCCTCTCCTTTCCTTCCCACCCGACCCTACCTGGGCAAAGTATAGCCTTGCATGGCCATATCCTAGAAATGTTTTCGGTGCTCCATGACTCGTTAATGGCCACAATATCCAGGTCAGCCTCTAGATCTGGAATCTTATTTCCTAGAGATCTAGCACATCTAGCATTTGTATACATGGCCTTCCAGATTTTGTTTCCACTCTGCTTCTTGTTCCCTTTTTTCCTTTTTGCCCTCTGTCCTTCCCCCACTCTTTTTAATGCTGCCATTCCTTTTACACTGTATCTCTACCACCCTGCTTCTTTTATTACTTGCACCCTGGGGGATTCCTCTCCCCTCAGGTTTTCCTTATTCCCTTTTTCAGCCTATGGGGGGAAGTTCCTGACTCACAAATTCCTTTCACCACTCCCCTTAGCTAGTTTAAATATTAATTGAAGTAACATTTAATCCATCCACTAAGGACTGTGGTTCCCCTCCCTTATGGATGCAGACCATTACCCCTGAACAGGCATTTATCCTCCCAGATTGGTCCCCAGTCCACAATGTAGTTTAACCCTTCCTTTCTGCACAATTCCTTGAGCCATGTGTTGAATCTCCTGGTGTGGAGATCCCTCTTCTGTCCACTGTCGTAGACAGGCAGCACCTCAGTGGAAAACACTGAATGAGCTATCTGTCTCAGACCCCTCCCAAGCTCCATAAACTCCCCTTGCACTATCCTAGCCCCATCCCTAGCCAGATCATTAGTTTACAGGTGGACAATGACATCCAGCCCTGCCTCCCATCCTGCTGTGCTAGTGATCCTTAGGATCTGCTTCCTATCCCTCTGGGCTATGGCATTGGGTAGGCACCTCATCTGCCTCTCTCACACTTTTCCTATTCCCAAATCTATCCCCTTAAAAATTGAGACCCTACCAGAAGTTGCTTCCTCCTTCTTTTGGGTCCTCTACCACCCTCCTTGGGGTCTCCACTATGGATGGCCTCCACCTCCTCCCTGGGCACTACCATGGATACCTTCTCCCAGTAGCTCAGCCCTGCCAAAGTGGTGCAGGAATTATGTAGCGGTAACAGTTGAGGAATGTGTCTCTGTCCCACCACCAGCATTCTTCTCGAGCCCATCATAGTCCAGCCATTCCTCCTCCTTTATATACTCTGAGGTAATGGAGGCCGACTTGGTGGTCCCTGAGTGGGGCAAGAGGTCTCCCAGATCCTAGATAAATTAGTCTGGAATCTAGCATCCTCCTCCCTCAACCCAGAGGACTGTGTGCTGATGGGGCAGCAACTTAGATGACAGAAGGTCTCGCTGAAAACTGCTGCTGCACAGCCACTGCACTGTACCTCTCACAGCATTCACAACTTCTGTTCTCCTTGTGTTACTTGGAAGTACTTTTGTACCCTTACCCCTGATAGGAAGTGTATAGTTTTCCCCTTTTTGTATCTATTTGTGTTTCCCCATGCCTTGTTGAAATCTTTTATACTCCTACCCTAGATTTGTATTGCTCCTGTTCCCAGTTTTGGCCTACCTCTGACCTTCTGCCCTTCCCAGCAGTGACTGTTACACAGTAGTGAACAGGTGCCTTGCCTTAGTTAACCGTCAGAGTGCCCCACTTCTCCACTTCCTTCTGTGGATACCTGCCAAAACCAGTTCAACTCCTTCACTGTTCCACTCATTCATTGGACACATGCATGTGGGACACATTAGACTGGAAGTACTTTTATAGTGCTCTTGTAAAAGGGTACTAAGCATCTGTCAGCCCAACCCCCCAATTATACGGGGGAACTAGCTGAAGAGCTCAGAATCCGGTGCTGATATCCCAGCACAACATTACTGGAAAAAGGTCTCTGACCTCACTAACCTGTTTACATTAAGCAGGCACAACTGAAGCAATACACGTCAAATCATGTACTTGTATTTCAAAAAAAGAGGAATTTGCTATATAAAATGGCAAATTTACAATGGCTCATTAGGGATACTTCTTTATTTGTTACTTTTTTACTAAGTTTCACTATTTTAAATAAAAAAAATAACAGAACAAATACATATTTACTGATCCTAAGGATCCATGTCATAATCACTATAAGGCACTCCTCAGTGTGCAATGCATTGTTCTGGGAAAATTGCACTTTTTGGGTGGTTCAAACACTCTGCCTTTAGCCTTGTGCTTCAACCCATGTGAGGTGTGACACTATTCCAGCACAAAGTACATCTAATCATGTCTTATTGCTTAAGTGTAGTGCAGTATGTATTGTAGTCTCAGGTTTTTCAAACCTGATGCTTTATCAAGCCTTGCTCTCTTGTTAGTAAGAGCTGTTACTGCAACTCTGGCAAATTGTGCAGGATAGTTGTAGAAGCCGGGCTACTGTCCTCTGAACCAGGACATGTAAACTAATTTCATCTGTGGCTTTTGACAAGATTCAAACCAGGGTCTCCAGTGACAGTAGCAGTAGTGGTAGTAGTTTTTATTTATAAATGGTGCACTTCACCGGAGGCTCAGAGTGCCTTACAATAATGAGCAGAAATTAATTAGGATATATAAATAAATATAGAAACAATAACAATAAAACTCATACAATTAAAACAGATAAAACTCATCTAGGATGGTAACCAGTTAAGGGTAGCTATCAGTCCCTAAATGCTTTGTTAAAGAGATGAGCCTTTAGTAGGGATGGGCAGACCCAAAAAAGTGCTGACCCTTATCATCAGGATCAGAATCCAGGTCAAAGTCCTCATAGGTTCTGATTGGTTTGATTAAAATCAGAACCTTTTGGAAATAAATGCTAATGTGGAAAAACAATCACGAAATTAACTGAATGCTAAATATTGAAACAGATTAAGACCCAGACGTCCATCCAGTAAATTAAAAATAAAGTGAAAACAAAATCTAGTGCTAAAATAAACTAAAGTAAAAATCAAGTATTTTTCTAAACTGAGTAGAAACATAGAATTTGTCAGCAGTAAAGGATCCTGTGGCCCAGCCAGTCTGCCCAGATGTTCCCTGCATAATCTGTCTCTGCAGATCCTAGCAGGTCTCCAGCAACCCTCCCCTTTTCTGTCTGTTTACTAACATTCCCCTATGTCTATCCCACCCATGCTTGAACCATACCCCACCCCCACTGTTTTCATGCTCCTGGTGTCAACTACTCTTTCAGTGAAGCAGTCCTTCCTCAAATTCTCTTACACTACCCTTCCCCCCAAACTTAATCACATGGCCTCTTGTCCTGGTGCTCTTTCTCATCTGAAAGAAACTCCCCTCCTGCACCCTGATCACCCTTGTGAGGTATTTGTAGGTTTCCATAATGCCCCCTCTCACTCTCCTCTCTTCAAGGGTATGCATGTTGATTTCCCTCAGAGTCACCTCATAATGGCAACCCAAGCATAATTTTAGTTACCTTCCTCTGGACTGACTCCACCCCGTCTATGTCCTTTCTGAGGTGCAGCAAACAAAACTAGACACAGTACCCCAGGAGAGGTCTCACCATTGAGCAGTACAGTGGCAACACCACCTTCCTCCTCCTGCTGAAGATCCCCCTCCCTATGCACCCCAGCATCCCACTAGCCCTAACCACTGCTTTGTCACACTGCCCTGCCACTTTGTGGTTGTCAGTTATGATAAGCCCAAGGTCCCTTTCCTGCTTAGTGACAGTCAGTACCTGAGTGTATTGGTCTGGGTTTCTGACTTTTTAGGTTTCATCTTTGTCTCACAGTTTTTCTGAGCTGTAGAGAATCAGTTTTATATTCCATTGCCATCTGTTTGGGAGCATGGTATCACTTATGAACACATCCACATCCTACCTGCCCCACAGTACGTCACCCAACTCCTCCTAGCTGGTGAAAAACTCCCCACCTCAGTATGCAGATAATTGCTCCCCATACCATTTGTTGTACCCACTTTGCTCCAGCAGTATTATTCACACTCCTGTCCCTGTTACACCCATCCTGCCATAGTATACACGCACAGGCCACCACCACCACTAGTCCTCTAATCTGCTGAGCCCTAGCTGTCCCAATACACTCAGCCTTGCACCCTCAATTCAGCTGACACCCACCCTGCCCCAGTATGTACGTATACCCCTACCCACCATCTCTATCTTCTGGTATCCACTCCGTTTCAGAAAGAATACCCATATTGAGTATGCACACACTTATCCCCACCCATCTGCTAGCTCCCATCCTACCCCATGTGAACACCCTTACGCCCTTACTCCAGAATTTAACCCCTAACCCTAGTCATATTTGCTGGCAACTACCTTGCACCAATCTGAACACCCTACCCCTACCCAAATGCTGACACCCACCCTCCCCAGTATAAACACCCTGCCTTATCCAATCTACTACACCCACATTCCCCAGTATGAACACCCTGTCCCGGTATAAACAATGAAGAATAAACACTTCAAATACAGTAGTGCACAGTACACCCGAACAAGCTTAAAACCAAGAGAGTTGCAATGTATTTTGATGGGACTGTAAAACTCTCACTCTTTGGCTTCCCTCATTTCTCTCAGCACTTTCACCTCTGCCCTAATCGTCTCAGCTCAGCCAACCTCCCAAATGGCAGTATGTGAGATAGTTCTTCCTACCTCCTTTTGAGTTCTCCATGTAGTCTTTGACCATCTTGAGCAGTCATTCTTTTAAAGTCACTGATCCCACAATCATCCATTCTTACTACAACTCAAATCATGGGCCCTGATCCTGTCAGTCCATTCATACGACTCCCATCCCAACTCGTTGAATGTGCACTGCCTCAGGACAGTGAGGAAATTCTGACCATTCAGGCTCATATTACAACTGCCACCCACGAGGACCATCACATCATACTGAAAACCTGACTTTCTGTTATGGGCTGTTGCAGCACATCACATACGTACAGAGGGAAGGGTGCAAAAGCTAAGCACAACTATGCAGCTGCAGGCTCACTAGGCTGGGCTTTAAAATGCATCATCTCTACTGTTGGCGAATCAGCGCTCTTCATCTGTGGCGGTGCTAAATAATAATATTTTTTTTTGCAGTTTCTATGGGATTGGCTACATTTTTTAAAATGAGGTGTGATTTTGTGCCTTTTGTAATAAAAAAAAAAAAAACATCAAGGTGGACCCAGTACACTCAACAGCAAGGTCCTGATCTATCTGGGTCCTTCAGATCCAGTGAGGTCCGGGGGGGGGGGTTCTGCTTTTAAGCAGACTGACCCACCCATCCCTAGTCTTTAAAACCCCTCTTAAAGTCTTCTACTGTGGAAGCCTATCTGAGGGCCCTCAGGAGTGAGATCTAGAGTACCCGGCCACCCACCTTGAAGGCCAGCTCATCCAAAATTTGTAGCCTGGCCCTTGGCACAGCTTAGAGGCCCACCTTAGTGGAGTAAAGAGAGGGCAAGGGTACATAAGGAAGCAGGCAATCAGTCAGATAGCCAGGAGTCAGCCTGTGTAGGGCCTTGTAAGTTAGTAAACCAACATTAAAGAAGACACATCACTTAACTGGCAGCCACTGCAGTTCAAGTAGCACAGGGGAAACATGCCACATCCTTGGAAGGCCTGTCAGTAATGTGGGTGCCATGTTCTGCCCCAGCAGCAGGTGCTGTAGAGTACCTCCCCTGACTTCGAGGCACAAAGCATTGCAGTAGTCGAGTCGAGATGTCACAAATGCACAACTAGCAATGCCTGGTGAGGAAATGTCTGTGCTTTATCAGACAAGTTAATTCCTGATATGCTGATATCTGAAATATTTCTCACATGATTGTTTATCCCTCCTGTACCTGTTATGTTGTTGTAAGTTCCATCTTTGCACCGAAGAGGCACAGCTGTTCCTTCTGGACAGAAATGCCCAATGGGACAAACATCTCCTGTTATTCCATCCAGAGGTCTGAGTGTCTCTGCCATTCCCCTGCAATAAAATCCTGCAAGAAGAGACCAGATAAGTCATTAGAGAACTTTCTATTGCACAAAACAAAATGCATTAGTTCATTTCTGTATATATACCTATCCGAAAAGAATGTAAACATCACCCGCTCATATGTACATTTCGTTTGAATCTGACAAAAAGGTAATGCAATATGGATGTGGAAGGGTTTTCCTAATGATTTATTCCCACGGTGGAAGAATCCCATGTGTTTGGTTTGAAGAGAAGCCCTTATCCAAAGAATTCCCGATGTAAAAGGTTAATAACAGACTGCAAGATATTTTTACAATGGGCACTTATCTTTGCTAGTCTCTAAACTTTATTAACAATATCGTATACAAAAACAAATGTATGGACTCAGATACAACTCTGAGAAGCTGTTTTACCTCTTATTTTAAAAATGTCCCTTTTTTGACGTTAGCCTCGGAATGGGAACACAACCTTGAAGTTGTTGAGGAGGGGGTGAGGAAAAGGAACTGGAACTTGCAAATGTGACCCTACTGAAAGGTCTTGACTCAAGTGGAAAACTGTACTCATGTCATCTGCCACTTTCCTTTAAACCAGTGGGATAATGCTGATAAACGTAGTAGGGTGCACAAGGTAGATTTTTCCACTTTAACAAACTACTCCAATGGTATTGTACTGAGTGGTACTTGCTGTAAATGTCCTGAGAATTAGAGTATGCTCAAACTTGAGTTATATTATTTGGTTCTGTGCCAGAATGCAGCTTGTATGCCAGAAAGTGATTTAATATGATTTGTGAAATGGACATGAAAATTCTGTAACCTCATTGGTCAGAACACATCACTTGAATGTTGATTATTTTTTTAACAAATAAAAACTAATTTTATAAGTGGCCTAACACACTCCTGCATGTGCTGTCATAATGGAATAATACACTTCTCAGGTAGTTACCACCGTTGGCTATGCCCGTGCATAGCAACCACCCCAAGTGTGCTTTATTCTCTTTTATAAAATTGGCAATGGATTTCGAGGAATCTGATTGGTTGTTAGCTGTGTGTTAGAAGTGTCTAATGCACAGCTAAAAACAAGTTCTGGCCAGCAGGATGCATGACAAGGGAAGAAATCTATGAGCCACTGGAATTTTGAAAACTGGCAGCCGCCATATTTACCCCTTGCTTAGCCCACATCTGTAAATAGATGCCAGTAGCTGTCATGGTAAACTCATTATTTGCACTAAATTTTATAGAAAAAAAAAAAGACAGGGAGTGCTCACATTTAAACTGAACATCATACAAAGGGCAGTTTCGCCTGTCTATGCCCCATTGTGAATGTTCAGCCCAGCCTCCAGCCTGACCGCTTCTCATAAATGCTCAACCGCTCTGTAACTGGATCTCCTTTCTCCCACTCGCTAATTATGTACTCTTTCAGAGTACATAAATGGAAATCAGAGTAGTTTTTTTTTTGTTGGTTTGTTTGTTTTTAGAATTCAATCAAACCTGGCTCTGGTGCAACTTCTCTTCGGAGCTGGTCCTCTGCTTTACCCACCCATCCTCCTGCTTATCAGGACCACCCACACCTGCTGGTAAACAAGAAAGTCACATTCCTCACTCCTCTGGCTTGCAACCACCATGTCTCATCCACTTATTTATTTTTTTTCAACTCTTTTTCTCACCTCTGGGGCCAGAACTCTCTCGGGCCTCACCTCTGGCCGATACTGCTCTATTGCCCACTGTGAGCCCTGCCATCGTCAAGGGCGTTACTGTTCCTCCCCAAGCCCCCTGGAGGACATAGGGCCCAAGGAGATAGAAAGGGCGGTGGAGGGGCTCCAGTATTGGACGTGTGGCAGCGTGGCTCAGGGCAGGCCATCGCCTATCCGGCCCAGAAGGATTTTTCCCTGTGATGTATGCCTCCCCGATGTGGGGCATGCAATGCCGTTCCAACCCAAGATGAGGGTGCTCACAACCACATCCAGAGGACAGCCACCCAACGTCTACCCCTTCGCTAAGCCCCATGTAGTGCCGCCGGTTTCCACCTGGGGCCGCTGCTTGCGCACCAGGCTACCCCTGGATCCCTCCCTGACAGAGGAGAGCAGTCCTACAGATGCTCAATCCTCTCTCTCTCTCCTGCCGACCCCTGGTGGACCTGGCTCATTCCCGAACCCGGGCCACCGGCATTGTGCGAAGTGTGGCATCCAGCGCCTCAATCCTGAGTGCTACCAGGCCATCTGTCTCATCCGCTTATTATTGAAGCCATTTTTAATTTTTTTTTAACAACAAGAAATCTCTTCTGTGAATGTTCAGCCCAGCTGCCAGCCCGACTGCTTCTCATCAGCTCAACTACTCTTTTCCTGCTTCCTTAAACTCCCGAGACTCTACCCCTACTGTAGTCCTCACACACCTCCCTTCCTATGCTAAACATCCTGTACCATTTTTTTAAAAGAAAGAAAGAAAAACATTAGCCAAAAATCTTTTCTTTCACACATTTTTCAACCATAACACTTATCCTCATGCCGCACTAGAGTTTCCAATTATGCTGAACAACCTCACAGTTAATGCTTTTTTGTGGCATTCAATACTTAGTATTTCTGCACAAAACTGAAAAGCAGTTTGTGTTGTGTTCCTTTAGAGGGTCTACATCAGGTAGGGTGGGGGACTTATACTGTACACATGCTGAACTTCAAGAATGCAGAGGGATGAGAGTACAAGTACAGAGGCCGTAGTAGGACTAATGTCCTAAGTTTAAAAAAAAAAAGATTACATTAGGTCAGATAGGTGGAGGAACTATTTTATGTTACATTTTGGCAAACATTTTACTTTTTTATTAATTAAACCTATTACTTTTAATTTTAACATACATATTAATTACAGTGTCCCATTTTATAAGTGCAATAAGACACTCCAGAGATGTGGGTTAGACAGTTTTAACGCATGGCTAGGGGTCTGGACGCACTTGGACTATGACCACATGCCTCACTACACCCTCTAGGAATGCAGTAGAACTGTCTAACACACAAACTATTGTGTCTTATTGCTTACACAGCCATTTACCCAGTCGTGTTATTTAGAGCTGTGCAGAATGTGGCATTTCACCGATGGAAGTGGTGCATACTACCACAACCGTAGTCAAGAGACTGAAGTGTAGAGAACTGTGTCATCTGCATACATGTGAATATGCGAGTTGGCATAGGCAGAAGGAAGGTCATTGAGGAAAATGGAAAAGAAGATTTGACTCAGGATGGAGCCCTGTGGGACCCCAGCCTGTATAGAAGGGAAGGGAACAGGATGCCTCCCACCTGTATCAACTGCTGATGTCTGGAAAGGTTGGAACAGAACAAGTAAACAGCAATGGCTGAAAGGCTGGCAGAAAGTACAGTTATGTAGGAACGTACCATGATAGTAGATCTTTGAGAGAATCTCTTTCATTAAGCCACACCTTTGGAATATATAGCTGTAAGGCAGTAGGACTGCATGGAAACTTTTGCAAGTAGCACTGCAAGGGGCTGCCCACAATGACATCACATGTCAGCGTGCATATAAAAATGAGTGGTCCCTCCTCTCCTCAGTTCCCCACTGGAGATTGTACTCAGAGGACAGGCTGTGAGGGAACCAGAAGAGAATGGAGCCCTCTGTGAAGTAAGTGGGACAGAAGGTGGGAAATGTAGTAATGAAGATAGCAGAAACAGGATCCTTTGAAGCAGTGTCCAGTAGGGGGGAAGGAAGGAGGGAGGGAGGGATGGCATGGCCTGATGAAAGAGATTCTCTCAAAGATCTGCTGTTATGGTAAGTTCCTATGTAACTGTACTATATTCTTCGAGGATATCTCTTCATCAGACCACGCCTTAGGAACAAGTACCAAGCAGTTCCAAAAGGATTGGTGGTGGAATCAGGAGAGGAGGCCTTACAGGACTGCAAGTCCAAAGCCTACACGTTTATGAAAGTGAATGTCAAGACTGTAATGTTTGGTGAAGGTATGGACAGTACTCCAGGTGGAAGCTGCATAAATGTCAACAGCAGACACACTGTGGAAACAAGTAGTAGAGATGGCCCTCTCCCAAGTGGAGTGACCACAGTCCAGATCAGGAATCTCTTTGTCGTACTTCTGGTAACAAAAATGGTACAATTTGCTAGCCACTTGGACAAGCATTGTGGGAGCATCCTCTTTCTCAGGGGCAAATGAAACAAAAAGCTGAGAGGACTTTCTAAAGGCCTTGGTGCGACTGAGGTAGCATCTCAGGATTCTATGTACATCTTAAGTATGGAGCAATGCTTTCCCTTGGTTGGCATGCTCCGGGTAGTAGACTGGAAAGTGGATGGTTCGAGTCAAAGAAAAACTCAGACACCACCTTAGGAAGAAACTTAGGATTAGTGCCCAAAGGCACTCTGTCTTTGTGAAAAATCAAGTAAGGAGGCTCACACATGAGAGCCTACAGCTCTGAAATTCTTCAAGCAAAAGTAATAGCATCTAAAATAACACTTTCCAAGAGAGAAAACATAGGCTGCAGGTCATGGCAGGCTCAAAAGGAGCCAATGTAAGCTTTTCCAAACCAAAATTAAGGTCTCACGAGGGTACCAGATTTTGTATAAGGGGCTTTAAGTGCAGAATTCCCCTGAGGCATGTCTGTGCCACCTCCAGTTGAGCCACTGAACTTCCATCAGCAGGTGCTTGAAGTGCTGATATAGCTGAATGATGAACCTTAGGGGTAGATTATTGAAGGCCTGCATCCGGTAGTGGAGCAGGCATTCCAAAATCTGATCAAGTGGACAAGTGAAAGGGTCCAGATGGTGAGGAGTGGCCCATATGGTAAACTACTTCCATTTGAGGGCATAGGTGTGTCTGATGGAGGGTTTCCTCAGCAGACATCAGAACATCTGCCACTTTTTGTGAAACTCCAAGCAACACAAGCAGCTCACCTGAGGAGCTGAGGAAGCCGAATTTCCAGCCTGATTACTTTCGAGGCAGCCCCCCCCAAGCTCACTGCCGACCGCGGCAGGCACTCGGGACAAACAAGCAACACAAGCAGCTCACCTGAGGGAGCTGAGGAAGCGGGCCTTCCAGCCTGATTACTTCGAGGCAGCCCCCAAGCTCACTGCCGACCGCGGCAGGCACTCGGGACAAACAAGCAACACAAGCAGCTCACCTGAGGAGCTGAGGAAGCTGAATTTCCAGCCTGATTACTTTTGAGGCAGCCCCCCCAAGCTCACTGCCGACCGCGGCAGGCACTCGGAACAAACAAGCAACACAAGCAGCTCACCTGAGGAGCTGAGGAAGCTGAATTTCCAGCCTGATTACTTTCGAGGTAAAGAGAGCCTCTTCTCTTCGTCTGGACGTCTGCAGGGGGGTGCTACCTGAAGAACACATATTTTATGAACTTTGTTCCCTGTTCACTGCTGGGTGGGCTTGTTATTTGCTTTTCTTTGTGCTACTAATGCTGAAGTGTAAAGCTAGGGATTCACTGGGTGCCCTAGAGTTGCCTTGCTGATTATACCTTAAAGCCAGATATACCAAGCAGCTAATATAGAGCAGACTTGTTTAATATTGTGGTATTGGATCTAATTGCTGATTATACCTTAAAGCCAGATATACTAAGCAGCTAATATAGAGCAGACTTGTTTAATTTTGTGGTATTGGATCTAATTGCTGATTATACCTTAAAGCCAGATATACTAAGCAGCTAATATAGAGCAGACTTGTTTAATATTGTGGTATTGGATCTAATTGCTGATTATACCTTAAAGCCAGATATACTAAGCAGCTAATATAGAGCAGACTTGTTTAATTTTGTGGTATTGGATCTAATTGCTGATTATACCTTAAAGCCAGATATACTAAGCAGCTAATATAGAGCAGACTTGTTTAATATTGTGGTATTGGATCTAATTGCTGATTATACCTTAAAGCCAGATATACTAAGCAGCTAATATAGAGCAGACTTGTTTAATATTGTGGTATTGGATCTAATTGTGCTTGTAACTGAAGGTATTAGGATAGCTGGGTCCTAGTGTGACCTCATTTTGGAATAGCCCTGTTTGCTTAGAGTGGAGCCCCTTTGTGTAAGTCACAACATTTTCTCCCACTGCATAGTAATGAGAGGCTTTGTTTTCTCCACTACATAGGCAGCCCCCAAGCTCACTGCCGACCGCGGCAGGCACTCGGGACAAACAAGCAACATAAGCAGCTCACCTGAGGAGCTGAGGAAGCCGAATTTCCAGCCTGATTACTTTCGAGGTAAAGAGAGTCTCTTCTCTTCATCTGGATGCCTGCAGGGGGGTGTTAGCCCGACGGCGCAAAGCGCCGTTGGC
This sequence comes from Neoceratodus forsteri, assembly GCA_016271365.2. Lineage (NCBI taxonomy): Eukaryota > Metazoa > Chordata > Ceratodontiformes > Ceratodontidae > Neoceratodus > Neoceratodus forsteri. The sequence continues at coordinate 3,015,208 of JADMNL010000034.1, forward strand.
CCCACCCACCCAACCACCCACCCACCCAGGGCAGCTGTCAATTTAAGGATCCACCCGTGACATCACATCCAGTGACATCACGTCCTGTTGCCCAGAACCTATCTCCCCACTTTCCCATTTGCAGGTTATACCTGCTGGCCACTAGAGGGACCTATGCTCCCTCGCTACTTCCTACTCCTACCTGTACAGTACTCCTTCCCTTGGATCTTGATCACCACAATGTATTGGCCCTGCCTCATGCTCTGCCTGTGCCTATCCCCACTAGCAGTGCACTTGCCCACTTACCCATCTGCTACTCCGCACTGTGCCCTGGCACCCCTCCCTCCCCTTGCTTCTGAACCTGCTCTCTTGCCCATTGGGACCTCTGTGTGTCTTGGTCCTCCCTGCCCTCCCCCTAGCTTCCTCCTCGCCTCAGGCACATCTGGGTGTCTTCTTATTCTTGCCTTCCCTTCCTATACCACCCTGCCCACCCCCTGCTCCCTTAACGCCCCCCCCATGTCAATCGTAGGAAAATCTCTCACCATCTCCCAGCCAGGGTGTTAGTCATGCTACTACTCCTGTCAGGGAACATTCATCCAAACCCTGGCCCGGTTCCCAGGAGCTCCCCGACTAGCACCACAGGCCTATGCATGGTCTCCATGAATATCTGTAGCCTCCTAAAAAAGTTTGACTCACTACAATGCCTGGTCACATCAATTAACCCTGATGTCATCGTTCTGGTTGGGACTTGGCTGTCAAAATCCTCCCCTGACTCCCTGGTCTCCCTTCCTGGTTTCACCCTCTTCCGGTCTGACCGTGTTGGGAGACGGGGTGGCGGCTGTGCTATTTATGTCAAGGAATCTCTCCCCATACTAGCCCTGCCTACTCCAATCCTTGACTCCAGGGCCCAGGCGCTTACGCTGAAACTAACCCCTGACCCTTTAAAGGGATCCCTTGATCTGACTACTGCATACGTGCCCCCCAGGGACAAAATGCAGGCCATTGCCTCTCTTACAGAATACCTTTCCTCACTACCTCCTTCCGCTGATCAAATTCTGGTGGGTGACTTAAATGTCAACTGGTTCAGCCCCTCCTCCTCCTCTACCCGTGACTCCTTTTCTGCAATAGACCTAACACAACTAGTTACCCAACCTACCAGGACTAACCCCAAGAGAGGCTCCAGTACCCTGCTTGATGTGGTACTCACCAACCACCCTAATCGGATCCCCAATGTACAAGTACTCCCAGACTCTCTCAGCTATCACTCCCCCATTCTATTCCACTGGTCAGCTTCAGTCCCCAAACCCATAGCACAGTCCACATGCCGGCGGTGTCTAATACCTGGTGGTCTAATAAAACTTAAGGAACTTCTGTCCCAAATTGACTGGTCTCCTATACAGGCAACTCCTGACATTGACATTGACACAGCTCTCTCCTTCTTTACCAGAACTTTTAATAATGCCTGTGATATCTTTGCCCCAATGTCGACCCACCATTCTAAAAGGCAGAATGCCCCCTGGGTAACCCCAGCTTTGATCCACCAACTCAAACATAGGGACAACCTATGGCACCATGCCATTGAGACTGGCTGGCCCAGTGACAGGCAGTTATATGCTGCCACCGAAACAAGTGCACTCGGGCCATCAGAAAGGCCAAGTCTGAGCACTATCGGTCCTCACTCACTGCCTCATGGGGGAACCCCAGAACCTTCTGGGATAACATTAAACAGTTAAATGGGGTGCACACTCCCCACCACCAGATCAACATTAGGCGTGATCTCTTCAGACCCAGCCCTCATAGCCAACCACCTGAACACCTCATTCACTGACCTTAGCCCTATCCTCCTTACAAATTTTTTCGACCCTCCTCCCCCAGCGCCTGCCGTAAATCTTTCTCACCTTATTTTCTCCTCTGCCGTGTTTCTGTCCAAGAACTTAGGCTGCACCTTGTCACTGCCCTCAAGAGTAATAGTATGGGCAGTGACACCCTGGATCCGTGTATCCTACGGCTGGTCTTAGACACAGTCCTTACCCCGATCACGTGCCTCATCAACCACTCTCTTTGCCTGGGGAAGGTTCCAACTGCCTCGAAAGTCACCACTGTCACCCCTGTCTTTAAAGGTGGTGATAGGACTGTAGCTGGAAACTATCAGCCAATCTCCATTCTCTCTCCTCTCTCCAAGGCCTTGGAAAAAGTGGTAGCCTCTCAAATCTCTGACTACCTCTCCACCTACAATGTCCTATGTCCTGAGCAGCATGGCTTCCGAGCAGGCCACAGTACCAACACAGCCCTCCTAGAGTTCTCCAACTTTCTCCACTCCTCCTTAGACACTGGCTCTCTGGCTGGTGCAGTCTTCATTGACCTCTCTAAAGCTTTCGACACTGTCTCCCACCCCCTCCTTCTTGATGCCCTTAGTCTCTCTAGTTTTGCTGCTGGGCCTATCTCCTGGTGCACCAGTTATCTGTCTGACCGCTCACAGTGTGTAAAAATTAATGGGACCTACTCTGACATCTGTCCCATCTTTTCTGGGGTTCCCCAGGGCTCCATTCTGGGCCCCTTACTATTCTGCCTTTACCTTAACACCCTTTCACACTCTTGCTCGGGGAACATTCTATTGTACGCTGATGATGCAGTCATCTTTGCCTCAAGTCGTAACCCTATTGCTCCTCCAGGACTCGCTGCAGAAGTCCTTCGCTGAAGCCGAGGGTTGGTTCAAGGAACATAGATTGGTGATAAATCTTGAAAAAACAAAAACCATGTTCTTCACTCATCCTCAAAACAAGTCCTGCAACTTCAAACTCCTCATTCACTCTGGGTCCTCTTTCCCACTCGAACAAGTTTGCTCCTATAAATACATAGGGATCCATTTTGACCCCTCCCTCTCCTTCCATGGACACATCGCTGCCCTAGCCACTGCCACTAATATCCGATTGGTGATCTTAAATCGGTATAAACACTGCCTCCCCAGGCTCTTGACTTTGCAGTCACCTCCTCTATCCTGTCCCTAGTGGACTATGGACTGCGGTGTATGGTGCTGCTGATCAGACCACACTCCATAAAATTCGCCTACTCAGAATAAGGCCTGCAGGTTAATTACTGGGGCACCTAGGCTAACACACATCTGTCTGCTGTGCGCTAAGCACTGGTACTTGATCTTGATGAGCGCTCAAATATCTCAACTGTACCCTTACAAAAAAAGACCCTCCTGGGCTATCCTGCCAGGATTGACCACCACCATCCACCGCTCTGTCTCACTAGTTCATACTTTCGGACCTCTGGGAAAACCTCTCTTGTTATCCCTAGAGCTACAGGACCTCTTCTGGCCAGGAGCCTTCAGCTTTAGGGCCCCTCCTGATTCCAACACACTGCCCCCTCCATCTCAGGCTCCAACTATATCGTGCTTCAAAGCGTCCTTCACGGAACCACCTTGTTAACACCCAGGCTGTAATTGCCACTAGTCAAGCCGTACTCAATACTAATGACAAAGCTTACTACTAAGCTGCTAAGGACAACATAACTCTGGCATTGTTTGCATCAATCCTACCTGTACCAGCTTGTTTGTATCTATGTCTTAAGTTACTGTTATACTGTGTTATACTGTTATACTGTGTATTTTCGTTTGTCTTACTGTGACAAGGTACCTTTGTAAATGAGCCTATGGCTCAAAGGTTTTCCAAACTGCTGTCTAAATAAATAAAATAAATAAAAATGGCTATGTTTTCAGGAGCCAGGCATGAAGGTCAAGGGACTTCAGGTCAGGGTGAACCAGAGTGCCCCTGGTTCTGGATCAGAAGATTGTGTTGGAGTGACAATGGTATTGGGAGCTCTACTGCCAGTTGTTGCAGGACTGGGAACCAAATCTGCAGAGGCCAGAAGGTGGCTATGAGTATTAGTGTTTCATCCCCCATTTCAGTTTGTGGAGTTCTTTGTGAATGAGAGGAAAGGGAGGGAAAGCATAAAGAAAGCTTCCTGTCCAACACAGGGACTATGCGTCTTGCCAGAAAATTCCAGGCCCTGGCTCAAGCAGGCAAAAACTCAACAGTTTGCATGTGTGGAGATGCAGAGCGGTCCAGATCTGGTTGACACCACTTTGCAAAAGGTCATCTACCACAGAGGTCAGGAGATCCCACTCTTGCATTACTGATTGGGATCTGCTGAGCTTATCTGCTAATGTGTTTCAGACACCTAGAACATGAACGGCTGAGAGGGTGAAGCCATCTTCCAGAGTCCAATACCACAGTCTCATGGCCTCTCTGTACAGTGGGTAGGAATAAGTTTCCCCTTGGTTGTTGATGTAATGCATCGCAATGGTGATGTCCATCAGTATTAACAGAGGATCTGGAGACAGATATGGTTAAAATGCACGAAGGGCATACAGGCATACTGAAAATGAGCTCCTCCTCCTCCGGGATTTCAACATAAACTGGCTCACCTCTGACACTGGCTCTTACAAAGATGACATCCTAGCAGCAAACCTGACTCAGATGGTAACCTCCCCCACCTGGAAAAATTACAAAACTGGTACAAGCACCCTTATTGACTGGGTTCTCACAAATCACCCTGACCGGATAAAAAACATTAAAGTCCTCTCTGACTCCCTCAGTGACCACTCCCCAGTGTCCTGTACCTGGTCTAATAAATTTCTCAAGCCACCCCCCAAAGTTATAACAAGCAGAGTATTGCCTTATGGGAATCTTATCAAGTTGAAAACCCATCTCCTACAACAGGACTGAACGCCAATCCTTGAATCAACTGATATTAATACCGCACTAGAATACTTCATTAAATCTTTCAACTCTGCATGCGACTTATATGCCCCAGTAAAAAAACATAAAATCAAAGCGCTATCAAATCCATGGATTACTGCCAAACTACTTGCCGAGCTCAAGGTTCGGGACCACCTCTGGGCAGTTGCCAGAGACACAGGCTCACCTCATGATACCCTAAAATACAAGCAGGCACAAAATAGATGTACCTCACAAATTAGGCAAATGAAGAGCGCCTATTTCAAAAATGCCCTTGAATCCACCTGGGGTGATGGAAGAGCTTTTGGGACAACATCTGAAACATAATGGGTAAACAATCAAAATCATCACCTACCATTATGAAAGTTGATGGATCCACCACTCTTGACCCAAAGTCTATTGCAGATGCACAATAAGACATTCACAGACCTTAGCGGGGTCCTCCCCAGATTTCTTCTCGGACTTACCTGTGCCTAGCCTAGTATCACAAAACACCCTAAGTGACAAACCACAATTTTACTTCAAAGAAAATCAAAGTGCACAGAAGCACACAAGTACATAAAAAAGGCCTGCCCCAAATCCAAAACAAGTAGTGACACTAGATCTAAAAATCCTGTCTCTCACCCTGGATGAAGTAATTCACCCCCTTGCAAAAATTCTTAATCTGTCACTTTGCCAAAGTCAATTTCCCAACAAATTGAAATCTGCCATAGTTACGCCAGTGCACAAAGGGGGGGACAAAACCTCAACAGGAAACTATTGACCAATATCAATACTCCCTCCCCTCTCCAAAGCACTTGAACGAATAGTGGCAGACCAACTCTCTGATTACCTGGCCAAATACAATCTACTCTGTAATCAACAGCACGGCTTTAGGAAAGGACATAGTACAACAACAGCCTTACTTGATTTCTCTGGAGGGAGAAGTCCACTCAGCCCTGGACAAAGGGTGCCAAACAGGTGCAGTCTTTATCGATCTTACAAAAGCTTTCGACACAGTCCATCATGGCCTACTTACCTCCCTACTTTCTAGCCTAGGCCTGGCCGAAGGTCCTTGTGCTTGGGTAAAGTTACCTGTCAATCGGTCACAGGCTGTAAAATCTCTAATGAACTCTCCGACTTCAAACCAGTTCTCTCGGTGTACCACAGGGATCAATTCTTGGACCGATCCTCTTTAGCCTGTTCCTTAACTCCCTCCCAGATATCTGCCAGGAGAAAATAATCTTATACGCTGATGATGCTGTAATTCTCTCTTCCCACAAGGATCCAAACTCCCTACGAAAAACCTGCAACTTGCTTTCTCTAGTGTTGAAAGGTGGTTCCTGGATAGTAAACTTGTGCTAAACCACAATAAAACAAAAGCCATGCTCTTCTCCAATCACCAAAACAAAAATAAGCATACTCCACTCACCATACAAACCTCTGAGGAATTACACTGGACCAAGTAAATACTTTCAAATACCTTGGCATCACTTTTGACCAAGGCTCACCTTGCAACCCACTTGACAACACTGCGAAAACAGTGAACCAGCGCTTGGAATACTATTCCGTAACCGTCAATTTCAAATCAAGCGGCATTGAGAATAGCTATACAGAGTTCCATAATCTCAATCATTGACTATGGCCTTATTATTTATGGCTCAGCTACCTCCACTGCTCTAAAGTATCTCAATCACTCTAAATAAGGCCTGCCGGCTCCTCCACGGGGCTCAAAGACTGACTCACGTGTGATCTGTACTATGAATCAGGCTGGTTTAACCTATCAAATCGTCTTATTTATCTCACCTGCACAATGGCAAAAAAATCTATCTTGGGACTGACTCCATTATGTATTCAAAACCTACTCCGACTGAATCCTGGCTCACGACCCTCCACCAGATCTGAAAGCCAACCTTTCCTGGTTCTGAGATGCCGGACTGCACAGGGACAAAGATCTTTCGCATACAGGGCCCCGACATGGTTCAATGCGCTTAGTCCACCTACTCTATCCTCAACCTCGCTTTAAGCTTTCAAATCCATGCTCTATGCCCACCTCACCACCACTAGCAACTATGATTGCACTAGATAAAGACTACTACTCCTCATGTCTATCCTCACATCTGAGGCCTCTTCCTCCCTGACTAATGATCCCTCTGGTACCTCTACTACTTCCTGTCTCCCACCCAAACTCACTCCCCCCCTTTTTTCCTGTCCCCTCTCACTTACTCTCCCGCTCACCACCTTTCCCTCCTCTCTAGCCTCCTTTTGGCGCCTAATGATCACCCTCTCCCTGGAAGTTTCCTTAACCTCAAAATTGTCTACTCGCTTGAACCTGTTATAGCTTGTTTTTCTATGAAACTTAAAAACGTTACTGCCTTAAACTGTTAATAGCAAATTTATGATGTAACTTTCCTGTCTGGTTTTACCTGTAATGTGTATTGTGCTTTGTTAAATGTTCTTTGTGATGTGGAACCTTTGTAAAAGAGCCCTGGCTCAAAGGTATTAATTCCTAGACTAATAAACTAAAACTAAAGAACAGCATGAACTTCAAGCACATTGATGTGTGATGTGTATTTCAGTGGGATACAGGTTCCCTGTGTTTGATAAGGTCCCAGGTGTGCACACCAGCCCATGCCTGAAGCATCTGTGGTTAGGATTTGCCATGATCCAACCACCATAACAGTGTTTTGCATAGAGTTGTCATGACGAAGACTGTTTGGTCCAAGTCATCCATCAGTTGGTGCCATTGGACCCTGAAGATCCATTGGGGGATGCACATGTGCAGTTTGGCTAATGGGACTGTGATAATGGATGCCACCATGTAACCTAGAAGCCATAGGAATGACCTGGTGGGCTTCAGCAATGAGGTGTTTGACCTGGTCCTCTGGTAGAAAGGCCATTCCGAGGGAGGTATCCAACACTGCCTCAGTGTATTGGAGTCATTGACAAGGTGTTAGTACTGATTTTGGAACACTGGCTGTAATACCCAGTGTGTCAAACATTTGCTGGGTTTGACTTAGGGTATGCGAGAGCTGATCCCTGGAGTTGGCTTTTAGAAGATAGTTGTTCAGGTAGGGAAACACATGCAGACCTTCCCTGCAAACCACCACTGCTACTACTGTAAAGCATTTGGTAAAAACATGTGGCACTGAAGATAAGCCAAAAGCCAATACCCTGAACTGACAATGCTTCCCTTGAAGGGGTGAATCTCAGGTATTTTCTGTGGGATTTCTTGATTCTGATGTGGAGGTACAGTAAGTATCCTCCATATCTAAGGAACACAGCCAGTTTTCTTGCTGCAGTAGTGGAAGGAGCCCCTGAAGGGTGACCATCCTGAATGTTTGTACTCTATGAAGTGGTTGAGACCCCTGAGATCTAGTATGGGGTACAGGTCACCTGTCCAACTGGGGACTAAGAAGTACCTGGAATAAAAGCTGGTGTTCCATTGTTCTCAATGAACCAGCTGAATGGCCCAATTTTGGATGAGGGATTGAACTTCCTCCAGTAACAGAACAAGGTGTTTTGCTCAGTAATTTGTCTGAGTAGGCAGATGGTCTGGAGGATTGTCTAAGCATGACAGAGCATGGCCTTTGTCTATAATTTCTAGAACACAGGCATCTGAGGTGCTCTACATCCATTGGGGTAAGTGGAAGGAGATGCATCCCTCTACAGCCAATCTTGGTGGTAGAAGTGGCTGAGGGAGGACCAGGGAGTCAGGCTGTACCAGTGGGGGCAGCCCCTCCCTGCTCCACTGCCTCGAGGCATTTTGCAGTGAGAACCAGGAGTGCTTGCTTCAGTTGGTAATCATGCTCCTTTTCTTTTACCCTGCTATCTTTAAGGGGGACAGTGACCTCTGACCCTGCAGGATGTGTGGTAGAGGGAGTGAACAGATTTTAAAGGTTCTACATGATGCTTGTAGATCCTTTAAAATGTTCTGCACATCCAGGCTAGATAGTTTGGGGTCCTTAAAAGGAGCATTTAGTGCAGCCTGCTGAACATAAGCGGCAGAACCTGCACTCTAAGCCATGAGTATCTTCTAAGGCAGATATCTGAAGCAGCTGCTCTGGCAGAGGCAACAGAGATATAATAATCTGCTTGAAATAGATATTTGCCCACATCAGCACCTGTAATGAGAAGTTTAAATAATTATTGCTTTTCAGTAGTGTCAGGTAAGGCCTGGGCAGTGGTCTTAGCCTTATGCCAGAGGGAGTTTTGATATTTCATCATGTGAACCTGGTAGTTTGTAATAAGTAGGCCCAAAGATGCTGAGGCATACGTATAGTATGTATGCCCAGGACATCTAGCTTCCAAGATTCCAGAAGGGAGGGAACTAGGGTGTTTGAGTGCCCTAGACCTGTCATGGACTGTAGTAATAACTACTGAGTTCACCTCAGGGTGTGTGGCAGAAAATGGTTTGCCTGATCGTAGTATCATAGTAATGTGTCAGCAGAAAATGACCATCCTGGCCCATCCAGTCTAAACAGACTTCCTTCCCTCACTTTATTTATCCCCTTCAATATACTTGAATGTCTCTATCATGTCTCCTCTCTCTCTTCTAAACTCCAACAGATACAGATTTAATTATTTAAAACCTTGCATACCCTGCACCATCTTTGTTGCCCTTCTCTGAACCTTTTCTATTACATCTTTGTCCTTTCTTAAATGAGGCCTCCAGAACTGTACCCTGTACTCCAGGTGTGGTCTAACCATGGTCTTGTATAATGACATCAGCACCTCCCTCTTCCTACTATTTATACCCCCTCCTATGCACACCATCATTCTATTAGCTTTGCCAACCGCCTTACTACATTGGTCACTTACCCTAAGGTTGTTTGATATTATAATTCCCAGATCCCTTTCCTGTTCTGCTTGCTTTATCTGCGCTCCCCCCAGTGAGTACTTGGCAAGTCGACTTTTACGCCCTATATGCATCACCACACGCTTATTTATATTGAACTTCAGTTGCCATGTTTCTGACCATTTCACTAGTATGCTCAAATCCCTCCTCATGGTCTCAACAATTTATTTGCCTTTCTAGGGACTGCAGGGATGTTATTGGGCCTATAGCAGCATGAGAAACTTCCTCCAAAGCTGATAAAAGAGGAGGCACAATTATAGTTGCAAATTCAGGGAGCTCCAAAAAGTCCAGTAAATTCTTTGTGGTGGTGGTGTCTTGTTCCTCCAGTGCAAAACCCATGGCAGCTTGAAGCTGCTGCATCATGGAAAGAAAGGAAGGGTCTTTTGGAGGTAACCTGGAAGTGTTAAATGCACAGGGAGGTGCAGCACAGCATTTCTAGGTCAAGCTGGTGGGGCCCCCACTCCAGAGAGTGACAGCAATAGCAGCAGCAGTGTGAGAGACTGGGCGAGAGAGAGAGAGGCACAGGGAGCAGAATGTAGTGTGATAGTGACAAGCAGAGACAGTGTCCTTGGAGCGCAGCTATGCTGTCAGTGTCAGTATCGAGGTGCAAATGAACAGTTCTCCTGTGTCCTCTCCCTCTCTCTTTGATGCTGTTGTAGTGAGAAGTATTGCCTAGGTGGATTGTGTGGTGTCTGAGTGTGGACCACTAGACAGTTGTCTGTCCTGTGATGCACACAGAGCGAGGACCACAACACGCTGCTGAATAACAGTGAGACAGTGAGAGCGTCAGGTTTGTGAGAACAGGAAGATGGAAGCAGCACAGCTTGGGAAAGTCAGTGTCTGTGAAGTGTTACCAGCGGTGTGTGTGCACTGGGCTACATAATCTCAGAGGGAGCTGCAGTCAGTGTGGAGAGAGAGAGACAGTGGAGACCCAGGCCCTGCGGACAGCAGCAGAGTGGGAACTGCCTTTGAGCTGTGATGTGCATGTGTGTGGATGGTGGCTAGGTGCACCTCCGAGGCAGTCTAGGAGTCAATATTATGCACAAGAAATGTCAGACATCATGTCAGTACTGTATGTCTGATATTTCTATGTGCATAAGAGCAATCAGATATTCATCATTTGTTGAGGATTATTTTGCAAGATGGCAAGATACAGTACCTTTTTTTGCTATTTAAACAGGGGAAAAACACTTTCTGTAGTTTGTCCCTTGTTTAAACATCACCTATGTTATAAGTGTAATAACCCACAAAAAGGGTATGGAGTTATAGGGATTTAATGCACAGCTGGGGTGCTGTGATGACAGTCGGCCTGTGGCCTTATGCATCACAACGCACCTAGCCATGCATTAAATCCCCATACCCTGTTGTGGGTTATTGCTTACTTAATTTCAATTTTGTTTGCATAGGGCTTATTTTACTCCAGCCCTAGCCAATAGAACAGACCCCAAAAATCAGAAAGCTGCCCAAACTGTAAAACTGGGCTTGGATCCTTTTTCCCCACATGATAGGGGATTGCCCCACTCTCCACCCATTTTTATTGGAAATCACTAGCATTCTTTCAAAAACATTGGGGATCCTACTCATTACTGCCCCACTAATTATTTTGTGTGGTCTGGCAAATGAACCCACACATACAGAGTAGTAAGACACATCTGCACCTGCTGTGGTTCTTTGGAGTAGCAGTGGGTAAGAAGCTAATTGCACATACATGGAGGCAAGGGAACCAACCCACCATACCACAGTGGCCCAAGACACTCTTGGTGTGCCTGAAGTTACAAAAAAAAATACACAATTCTTACTAAAACCCTCACATATAGTAATCTTTGAGATCCTCTGGAAAAGGCACTGGTGAGCCTTTGTTTACTCTCTTCTGACTCTTCCCTCTTACAGGACTATCTGTTTAATCATCACAATGATAGGAAGTAGGGTGAGCAAGAGGGAACATGCCTGGTCACTCAAGTCTATTTTGGGGTTCAGTGACTGTATCATCTGCCACACTGTGTTCAATCACGGCTGTTTTCTATTTCCAATAGATACTTGTATATGGACACCCCAGTAACAATGTCGTCTGTCCATCCTACTGTAACACCAATGCTCATAGATTGTATATATGTAGACCTATTTTACTGATGCATGTATATATTTATCCTTTTATTGCCACCAGTGCCTTTTGCTGACAATAGAGATTTTATAAAAAAAAAAGCAAGCACTCCTAACCCAGTACCGCCAATATAATTAAGTCTTAATTATGTGGTCTAAATGCTGGAATTAATGCCTCCTGGAAACATCCATGTTTCATCACAGTGCTATAAGAACCCACTTTGCAGCCTCCCGCTCATGCACTTATGTGAATGCTTCTGGTTGCTTAGCAACCAGATGCATGCTCTGAGTTGAGGCGTGTGGATGCTTCAGTGATGTATTACATCACAGGGCACAGGAGATAGCACATGCTCAAAAGGAAGCCAGAATTGGTCAGCGTCCTCTCTGCATGGATGTCATTCTGAATGTTGTAAATTTTGCAAGTAAGCTGCAAGCATGTATATTCAGAATGTTTTGAAAGAATTGCTTCGAAAGGTATTATGGCTATTAGTGTTGTTGGGAATGTAGAAATCCGCCAGCAGAATTAGTGCAGAATGATCATTCCGCCAGTGGAATTTCTGCCGGAATTTTGCTTGTTCGCCTGTGGAATTCCACCTACTATGATCTGCAGAATAATATTTCGTGGAACAGCAATTTTGTCAGTGGAAAATTATTCTGCAACAGTTTCTGCAGAATATATTGAGATCTGCAGAATAATATTCCGCGGAACAGTGATTTTTCCATGGAAAATCATTCACAACTATTTTATGCTGTGGAATTCTGCCATTCCGTTTCCGGTGGAATTCAATGGAATTTTGGCTGAATTTTGAATATTCTGCGGAATTTCATTCTGCCGGAATTTGAAAATTCTGCCCAGCACTAATGGCTATCAGTCTGATGAAAAATGTAACTTGTGATTTTTGTAGGAAAAGGAGCAGTCCTAGAAAGTTGGACTTGAAATTTTAGATAGAAAAATCATATACATGTGCAGACAAGTACCCACATTGATTCTGGGGTTATTATGAGGGATGGAAGCAACAGCATACAGTAAGTCAAAATTTAAAGCACATTTGGTGGAAGCAGCACATATATAGGCCCAGATATTCAAAAGGGTTGCTCCATGCGCAACAGGGTTGCGCATGCGCAAGTCCTATATTGCGCCATTCTGCGATATTCAGCAGGAGGCAGTTGCTCCACTGACAACAGGTTGCGCAAAAGAGCAATGCAAATGAATGCATGCTCAACAGGAGGGGGAGGAACCATGCATAACCTGCGCAACCCGATATTCAGTTGGGTTGTGCAGAGTTGTGCAAGCGCAACCCCCAACTTGCGCCTGCACAACCTTGAGCCAAAAAAAAAAGGATCAAGTAGAGGGCCACCCACAGGTGAGCTGCTGTATTGCAGGCGCAACACAGCAGCTGCCACCCCTGGCTGGCCCCCAACTCGGTCCCTGTGCCCCCCCACCAGCCCGATCGCGGTCATAGCGTAACATGAACCCCCACCCACATCTCCCAAAGCCCGATCGCGGGCATTACAGTTACATGGCCCCCCCACCCACATCTCCCACAGCCCGATCTTTTGCACCAAAGGCAGCAGCACTACCACTACTCCATAGCAGCAGTCACCCTCACTGAAGGACAGTTATCACCCTTATACCCCCTCATAGAAATAGCAATGAGCACCATGGCCATCTCACTCAGCCTTCTCGTGGTTATCCTTTTTGCCCAGCCCACGTCCCATCCTGCTCCACTGCCTCCCACCATGAGCCCCACCCTCCCCCTCCACCCCAATGCAGCCAACCCCCCCTACCTTGGCCACCACCATTACTCCGCGGCACCCACCACCAATCAACCCCCTCCACCCCATCCCTCTCAGGAGCTCCCTGGGCCAACCCCTTCCTTGCTATACCTACCCTCTGTTCCCTACCCATCCCCTGTACCCACACTAATATGACCTTGCATCGGTATCTAACTAAGGTTCCTAGTCACCACAGTCCACTCATCAGATTAATTGCTCTACTCCTACTGCTCTCTGGGAACATGTACCCCAACCCCTGGCCAATGTCAACTAATCAACCCACACACACACACACACACACACCACCAGATCTAGCCTCCGTGTTGCCTCTATGAATGTTTGCAGCCTCCAAAAAAAATCTGCTGCTCTCTAATGCTGGGTTGTACAGCACCGACCAGATATTATAGCACTAGTCGAGACCTGGCTCTCCAACAAAACCCCCAACTCCGTTATCTCCCTCTCTGGCTATACTCTGTTCAGGGAAGACCATGTAGGCAAGCGTGGCAGCGGGTGTGCAGTCTTTATGCATGACACTCTTTCTTAGGCCAAGCACTCCCAGCCCACAAGCTCAGTTTTAGTGCCCAAGCCCTCACCCTTAATGTTACCCCAGACCCAGCCAGGACCCCCTTTTCATCACAGTTGCGTACATACCCCCGAGGGACCAGGGACAAGAAGTCCAATCCCTTATTGAGTACCTCACCATGCTACCACACAATGCAGAGAAGCTCATCCTAGGTGACTTTAATGTCAATTGGCTGGGTACCTCTGCAGCCCATATCAGGAATCCTTCGCTGCTCTAGATATAACCCAACTAGATACCTCGCCCACCAGATTTAATCAGTCAAGTGGCTCCAGCACCCTCCTGGATATAATTCTGTCTAACTGCCATCATAAAATCAGGGATATTAATATACTACCCGACTCTCTTAGTGACCATAGAAACATAGAGGTTGACTGCAGATAAGGACCGCAAGGCCCATTCAGTCTGCCCATTTCTTTTCCACCTTATAAATGTGCCATCGCATTTGCTCTGTCAGTGGCCTATCTATTCATACTCATCTGTATTGCTCCCTTATGCCTATCCCATGCCTGTTTGAAGCCATGCACTGTATTCATAGCCACCACTTCCTGAGGTAGGCCGTTCCATGCATCCACCACTCTTTCTGTGAAAAAGAATTTCCTCACATTACCCCTTAATTGGCCTCCCTCTAATCTCATGCTGTGTCCTCTTGTCCTGCTATTTTTCTTATATTTAAACATGTTGGACTCTTTTACCGTGTCAGTGGCTCAGTAGGTAGCACACTTGCCTTTGAGGCCGGGAGATCACAGGGCTGTGGGTTCAGTTCCCACATCTGGCACTTGGGTTAATATCCCAGTACTGACACTGTAGTGCAGCATGAGAGGGGTGCTGCACTTCTGAGGTGTCGTCTTTCAGATGAGACGTTAAACCGAGGTCCCATCTGCCTGGATTGGTGGTAGTTCAGGTGGATGTTAAAGATCCCATGGCACTCATCGAAAAGAGTAGGGGAATTTCCCCGGTGTCCTGGCCAAATTTCCCTCATTCACTAAAAATACCACCAACAGCTTAATCTGGTTCAAGGTCAGTTGGCATTCATCTGTATCCCCCTCCCCCGGGTCGTGCCTGAAAATAGGCAGGATTTGTCTAGTGCACTTACCCAGTCAACAAAAACTAACTAAGTAACTAACTAACTAACTAATGCCCTTAAGGTGTTTGAATGTTTCGATCATATCACCTCTCTCCCTCCTTTGCTCAAGGGTATACATATTGAGCTCCGTTAATCTGTCCTCATATGTCTTCTGATGCAGTCCCTGCACCATTTTGGTTGCCTTTCTCTGGACTGCCTCAATTTGGTTAATGTCCTTGTGAAGGTGTGGCCTCCAGTACTGCATGCAGTACTCCAGATGGGACCTCACCAGTGTCTTGTAAAGAGGGATTATTACCTCCCACTTACGACTTGTGATACCCTTACTAATACACCCTAACATCCCCCTAGCCTTACCTACTGCTTTAGAGGACTGCTTGGATGATTTCAGGTCATCGGTGATGATGATGCCCAAGTCTCTTTCTTCCTTTGTGACTGCCAGCAACTCCCCTCCCAGCCTATAGGTGGCTTCAGGGTTTTTCTTCCCTATGTGCATGATCTTGCACTTCTTTGCATTAAATCCAAGTTACCACTCTTCTGACCATTTTGCTAGTTTATCCAGATCTCTTCTCATTCTGCCCACCCCATCTGGATCTACTCTGTTGCAGATCATGGTGTCATCTGCAAACAGACAAGCCTTACCCTCTAGTCCATCTGCAATGTCACTAATGAAGATATTGAAGAGGACTGGCCCACGGACTAATCCCTGAGGTACCCCACTTGTGACTTGCATCTCTTCTGACTGTATACCATTTACCACCACTCTCTTTTTTCTGCCCGTCAACCAGTTTGCCACCCAGGTGACCAACTTCTGACCCACCCCGAGCCTACCCAGCTTATTTATCAATCTTCTATGTGGAACAGTGTTGAAAGCTTTGCTGAAGTCAAGGTAGGTGACATCAACTGATCCCCTTGGTCCACCACTCTGGTTACCCAGTCAAAGAAATCTATGAGATTAGTTTGACAGGACCTTCCTTTGTAAACCCATGCTGTCTTGGATCCTGTGCCCTATGGATTCCAGGTGTTGCACTATCCTTTCCTTAAGGGTGCCTCCATAATCTTGCCCACTACTGAGGTAAGACTGACTGTTCTGTAGTTCCCTGCCTCCTCCCTGCTACCACTCTTCTGGAGTGGGATCACATGAGCCCTTCTCCAGTCTTCTAGGACCTCTCCTGTGCTCAGAGACTCACTAAATAGTTCTGCTAATGGCTCTGCTAGTTCCATCCTTAGCTCCTTAAGTACCCTGGGATGTATACTATCAGGTCCCAGTGCCTTGTCCACCCTGAGCTTAGTGAGCTCTTGTAGGATCCTTTCTTTTGTGAAGGAAGTAGTGCTCACCTCCCTCCCCCGTGTCCATGGTCCTGAGCTGTGGGCCCTCCCCTACCTTCTCTTCAGTAAATACTGAGCAAAAGTATCTATTTAGGACAGATGCTTTTACAGGGTCCTCCTCCTCACATGCCCCCTTTTCTCCTTTGAGCTTAACAAAACCCCCTCTGGACTTTCTCCTTTCACTAATGTATCTATAGAAAGTCTTGTCACCTTCTTTTACTGTTCGTGCTAGTGTTTCCTCAGTTTGGGACTTTGCCTGCCTTACTGCCTTCCTGCTTCCCTTAGAGCAGTTTATATGCCTCCCTATCTTCATCCTGCTGTGTTTCTTTATATTTCCTGAAGGCCAGCCTTTTGGCTCTGACCTTTTCTGCTACTGTATTTGAGAACCACAGTGGTTTCCTTCTTCTTTTACACTTCCTTTTCTGTCTAACACAATGGGATGTTGCTTCAATTATTGCATCCTTAATGCTTGCCCACTTTGCCTGTACCCCCTCACCTGTGTTCTTTTTGCCAGGGCTAGCTTAACTCTGTTGGCCATTTATCAAAGTCAGCTCCTCTGAAGTACCATATTTTTGCCTTGGAATGGGATGATTTAGATGTAGTGGCCAAATTGAACCATACCATGTGATGGTCACTGGCCTCCAGGTGACCTTCTACCTGGAGATCTGTGATCCCTTCCCTGTTAGTCAGTCCCCTGTCCTCTGTCACTGGTCATCCTCCACACCAAAACCAGTGTCCCACCACCTCACACCGGTGCTCCTGCCCTGGGGTCTCAGAAAACTGAAAATGCACCTAGCCCAGTTGGACTGGTCCCCAATCCCACTCACAGCTGACATTGACTCTGCTCTTGCCTATTTTTCCATGGCCATTAGCAAGGCCTGTGACCTTTTTGCTCCCCTGAGCAGAGCCCGTACCAAAAAAACATAATGTCTCTTGGATCTCCCCGTCCCTTATCCAAAAACTGAAACAAAGAGATAACCTCTGGCATATTGCTGTCACAACAGGCAAACTGGCCGACAGACAAGTCTATAATGGCAGCACGTAACAGGTGCACCTGGGCTACAAGGCATGCTAAAGCCGAATACTATAAATCCACCCTTGCTACCACTTGGGGCTCATCCCATGCCTTCTGGGACAATATGAAGGAGCTCAATGGAAATACCCACTCCCCCCACCATCACAACTGTCCATTGATGGCACCATCACCACTGATCCACCCTGCATAGCCGAATGCCTCAGTAAGGTTTTCTCTGATCTAAGCTCTGTCCTCCCCAACTACTTTTTTGACCCTATCCCTGCATCCACCCCCCCACTCTAGATCAGCCCCCTTTCTACCTATGTGCCATATCCCTCCTTGAAGCCAGGCCTTATCTGCAAAAAGTCATTGCCAGCAACAACCCCAGCTGTGATCTCCTGGACTCCAGGATCCTCCGATTAGTCCTGGACTCTGTTCTAGTCCCTCTCAATGACCTTTTAAACCGGTCATTCTATCTGGGCCAATTCCCAAGTGCTTGGAAAATAACGGAAATCACCCCATCCATAAGAGTGAGGATGGAACCTCCGGTAACAATTTCAGGCCCATCTCCATTATCCCCCCGCTCTCCAAAGCACTTGAAAAGATAGTGGCCATACAGCTCTCTGAATACCTAGCCAAATATGGCCTGATGTGCCCAGAACAACATGGATTCTGCCCTGGAAACAGTACCACTACAGCCCTTCTGGAGTTCTCCCAGCACCTCCACTCTGCTGTCGACTCTGTTCATGTTGCGGGTGCAGTGTTCATTGACCTCTCCAAGGCCTTTGACACTGTCTGTCACCCCCTCTTACTTGACTCCCTCCACCAACTTGGCTTCTCCCCTGGCCCCCTAAATTGGTTTACCAGTTACCGCTCTACCAGATCCCAACACGTGAAGGTAAATGGCACCCTGTCTAACACCCTGCCTGTTCGCTCCAGAGTCCCCCAAGGTTCAATCCTGGGCCCTGTTCTTTTCAGCCTCTTCCTCAGTACTCTCCCCAGCTCCTGCTCAGGCAACATGCTCCTCTATGCTGATTATGCGGTCCTATTTGCCTCCCACCCTGACCCCACATCTCTACAGGTATTCCTGCAGCATTCTTTCAACCAAGCTGAAAATTGGTTCCTTGACCACCGGTTGGTCATTAACCTCAAGAAAACCAAATCCATGCTCTTCTCTCACCACCAGAATAAGGCCAAAAATGCCCCCTCTGCATTTTCCCCATAACCCAAACCCTCTCGAGCAGGTGCCATCCTACAAATACCTGGGCGTCACCTTCGACTCAGCTCTTACCATCCACATCCACATCAATACCCTTTCCTCAGCTATAAATTCTTGGATTGGCCTTCTCTATTGACATAGAGATTGCCTCCCCCAAACAGCCCTCTGGTTGGCCATCAACTCCTCTGTCCTATCCTTAGTCGACTATGGTCTACCCATCTACACAGTGGCTGATAACACTGCCCTCTCCAAAATTCAGACCTCGATAAACAAGGCCTGCAGGCTCCTGACTGGTGCACCCCTCTGCACTCATACTTGCCTACTCCATTCTTCGACCAACCTGCTCACCTTAGAGGAATGCTTGCGCTACCAAACCTGCCTACTTGCCAAAAATTCCCTGCTAGGCCTCTCCCCGCTGGGGTCACTTCATCCTTGCGGCATGCATCCACGACTGTTGCCATTCCCAGTGCAGCTAAGACCACCTTCCAGGTGACCCACACCAAGACCTCTTTAGCCCAAATGTCCTTCCACTACCACGCCCCCCCAGCTGGTTCAACTCCCTCCCACCCTATGTCACCAATCTCCCCAAAATGGTTCATCCAAAGTTGCTCTCCATAACCTCCTTTTTGACACCCGAAGCTGTATGTGCCACAAAGTAATATAATAGTGGGTTCCCCCCCCATGGCCTGCTGGCTTGACAAGGTCCACTGGACTGCTCTTCCCCCATCCCCAACCACTGTTTTTCCATAGATTAACCTCCTGGTACATCCAGGGTGGCAATCTATATTATTGAAATAGTTTTATCTTGATTGTAACTTCTGTGTTTAACTTTATCTGTAAACCACTGATGTAAATGAGTCATACTATTATCTGTATTGTACCTGTATGTTATCACGGTTGTACTCACTCTGTATACATGTAAATGAGCCTTACGGTTATCTGTATTTGCACCTGTATGTTACCACTATTATACTCACTCTGTATACATGTTCACCCTATCTGCAACAAGGTGCCTTTGTAATGAGTCCACGACTAAAAGTTTGTAAATCCGACTTCTACAATAAATAAATAAATTTGCAGCAGCACCTCACAAACAGCATAGAAGCATAGATAATGGAGATTTAAATGTTTTTAGTGGATATTTGAATTATAAAAAGTTCCCCTATATTCTAGTAACACCTGTTAACTTGCCAGCCAGTACAGTTCAAGGTTACAAACACCATACAAACAGTCAAAAGCGCTGAAATTACATGCTATGAAAGTCATGTTTAGCATTTTTCCTTTGCACTAACTTTCTTCTAGTTCTCCAGCCTATTTCAAGTATTTTGTGTTTGTATTTGGTGTTTTAGTGAGTGTCTCATTCCTGGTGCACAAGGAACTGAGACAAATGCTGAAACACTAACCTGCTCTGTTGTCCTGGTTGCCTTTATAGGGCTAGCGCCCCTCTGCAGTGCTGGTGAAATACAAAAGAGGCTGTCACTCTAGGGAGGTGGGTGGGGTTACAAAGCAGAAACAGATAACTTAATAGAATTATAAATATTTTTGGGTACCTAGAGATCCTAAAGCAAGTTTATGTTGATTTCATATGTAATAAAATGTTTATTTGTGTTTTAAAAATAGTTTAGCACTATTTTTGTTAGAAAGTGGACAGAGTTTCACATATCATGTGATTTCTTCCTATAAAAGGTGCTTCTCCTCAGCCTAGAGAGATCAGTTCAGCCTTGCATGGTGCTGAGGAAGCACAGAGGATAGACCAAAGCTGGGCCTTGACTGTGTTTATTCTTTTGACTTATTTACATTTATTTTACAAGTTATGCTATTTACTTCTGCCTAATTTAATAAATCTGCACTTCTGAGTGAATTTGTGCACCATACTCCTGTTGTCTGTGTTTTACTCTGAGCACCCACGATCACACTACTGTATAAATCAAATAAAATATTAATAAAACTACAACCATAGAGGTTGACTAGTTTGTCTACAAACAAAACATTCTTCAGCAGCTGGCTTGTTGCCGCTGAGGGTTTAGGTGTTGGACGCCATTCCTTGTCCTCCACTGGTGAGCCAGGTTTGAGAACAAGCCCAGGTCATTGGGGTCAGCAAGGCAGGGGAGGGAGGAGCTGGACTGAGCCTCTGTCAGACAGCTCTCCTCTCTGCGGAAGGGTTGGGCACAGATCCAAGCAGAAGATGGTGTTGGGAGGGAGGGGATGATAGGTGCCTGTGGAAGCCGTGTCCTGTGCAGTTTCCCACCTGGATTTTGGTCCTTCACATTGGTGTTCTCTGGGGTTGGGGCTTCCATAGCTACTTCCATAACTATGAAAAAACCCACACCCCCTGTCATGCCCTGTGATCCTCACAAGGGACAGAATGGATGGCCTCGCCGGCAGTCGGGGAAAAATGTCCTCATAAAAAAAAATCAACAAAAGTCATGTTCATCGCTTACCCTGTATCAGTCATTCCCCCAGTTTTTATTTTGCTAAGTTGGTACATATTTCATTGTTCTTTTGTTCGGTTCAACAATTTGCTTGGTAACTTATTCTTGTCAATGTATTCTTATGTATAGTTTTCTTGTTTATTTTAGTATACTTATTCCATTCTATGTATTTTAAATTCTGTATTTTTGTATGTTATTTTTCCCCTTCTTCCCTTCCCCAGGATGCATCTGGAAATGAGCTGTTACCAGATCAGTATGTCTTGCCTGGTAAAACCTTTGAAATAAATAAATAAATGTTGAGTTTTCACATAAATAAAAAAAAAAGAAATTTTAATAAAAAAATTGTTACACTATATCACTATAATTTAAATGAAGCAATAAGGCATAACAGGGTGTGCGTTGTGCTGGATAATGAAACGCAGTGGGTGAGCTGAAGCCCAAGTCTGAAATCTGAGTGCTTCCATCACTCAAGAAGTTCCATTATCCCAACACAACGCAGCCTCCATCTTGCCTTATTATGATTATGAAATGGGTCCCTTACTGTGAATAGATCCGATCATTTTTAAAGTTGCTTTTTAATAAGATTTTGTAAAAAAAAAAAGTACAAAAAAGAGATAAACAACAAAAGTCAACAGTTATATTTTACAGACTGGGCAGTAGGTGGCACCCTCACTGCATGGCTTCTCTTTTTTGGAGTAATGGCAGTGTACAAGGATGGCAACATGCGTGCCTCATGTGTTTTTTTTTTTCAGATTGCTGGTAGTGGAGGTCAGCATTTCTAGGAGCAGCATAATTTAGTTCAGTAGAGCTTTTCTGGGAAGCAGATTTGTTTTTCTGCTCAGTAGTGCAAGCAGCTTCAGGAGCGCTGGTAGTGTTAGTGTGTCAGGTCAGATCTGGTGCCGCAGCATTAAGCCAGATGGGTTAGCGTGGTTGGCAAATATGTTTAGCATTGTGGGCTGGAGAGGGCATCTTGAGGATTGTCAACAGCAGTAAGGAATAACCGATCAGTCTTGCTGCTATGGTAGTGATGGACTCTGATATGAATGACTGACAAGAAAGGTAATTTAATCAAAAACATTGTAACTTCAGGTTCATGTGTTCAGCCTGTCTGGCTGTTTATGTGTGGGATGTTAATGCAGCATATCATACACAGCAGGAAAGATACACAAAAGCTCATCAGGATGTTTGACACAAATTAGTGCCATGGTTTTGGGGTAGTTAGGCCAACATGTTGCCAGCTGAATTGATGCCAGGGCAGCAGTGATTACTGTGGGTGTTTCAGCCTGAAGTTGTGGCAGTGTACTGATTTTAATGGTAAACAGTTAAGACAGTTGACCAGATCTTCTTCCAGTGCTGTTGTGCTGTAATACAGCACGAGGTTCCGAGGTCCTCAGCCAATCTGGTTCCTATATTTGTTCTACCTATTTCATAAATATTTGTAATCTCATATAGAACACATAACAAAAATAATAGAAGAGATAATATAAAATAATATGTAGGTAGAAGTGCATAACGTACATTTTATGTGCACCTGAGGTGTTGGATGCCACATAAACCTCAGGAGAAAAGCTTGAGCGGTTTACAAAAGTATCCCACACAAAGGTGCACATAAAATTCAAGTTATCATATCTTTCTCATGTATAATTTTATCTAATTGCTGGCGACTGCTTTTTCTCCCTGCTAACAGTGTGAAAGATAGCTGTTGGTATCGTGCTGAGTACTGAAAGTGAATGTCAATGAAATAAGATAAAGCAAGAAGAAAACAACATTTCTGTTACAAAAAGTCTTTTAGCTTGATAAGGTCCTAGCAGAGGTGGAAGGTATAGAAACCTTAACAGGTTTCAAACATGCATCAAATAGGCACAAGGGTACCTTAGTATTGAGGAAGGGGGGTAAGGACAGAGATCAGTTATTGTCTGCGGTAGTTCAGTAGACAGGACTTAGGACATGCTGGTGGGCCAGGAGATCTCTTTCTGCCTACAGTTTCTATGTTGTTAAGAACTTACATTTCTTTCTGTCCATGAAAATCTGTCTGGGAAGAAAAATTAGTTACAATGACAATATGCAAATGAGACATGAACTTTTCTGGTTTCTATGTTTTGTGGTCAATAGAAAGAGAGAGATGGCGTTTAAGTACAAACTAGTTATTGACCGGTGAGTGCAGCCTGAACAAATCATACAGACATTGGATTTTTTGCAGAAAATGTTTTAAGTTTGATTACAGAATGAAGACACTAGTGTGGGTTACTGCATGGTTCAGTCAGCACACGCACACCATAGAGAAAGCTGGTATGTGTTCACCGTTATAACCAGTGGATTATAATGCTGAATTGTTTGCAGCTTTTTCTATGGGGAAAAAGCAGATTACTATAGAATAATAATCCTAATATAGAATTAGCATTGTAAAATCTATAGTATGGCACTATAAGCATTAACACACAATAGCAGCTGACATGTGCTAAAGCAGAGTGAGAGGCTACAAGTGGGAATAGGCCTTAAGACCAGCAAAGAATAAAGTAACTATTACTGTAGCTGACACTAGCTCATGGTGGTCTTAGTGGATTATACAGAGTTTGCCACATCACAAACAGTACTCTATTGCAGATGCATGCCATCGTCACCTGCCTTAAGTAAGCTGCAAAACTTAATATCCATTGCTGATCACAAGGCTTTCACTACCTTTTTAAGTTCCGTGATGCGAAGCGTGAATGAACTTGTTGATATGAGTTGCTAAGCAGGGGTTTGAGGGTGCCAGCCCAATGACCAGCAGTGCTGCAGGGGCGGTCTGTGGCCGCAAATCAGCAGGCAGTGTTCTGATGACACTGGTTTGTTGAAGGGCTGGTTTCAGCACACATTTCAAAGGACAGAGCTGACTCTATGCACGGCTCTGTCCTTTGAATTGCAAGCCCTTCAGTTGCAGCTTAACGTGTCCTTTTTGGTTAAACAATTTCCCCATTCCTTGCAGCCCCTTAGTGTGTCTTTCCTGGTTAAACAATTTCCTCTTTCTGACATCGGGATGCCCACTCCCGATGTTGGATGCACCCCCTACCCATCTGTATTGAAAGCCGACAACGGGGTGCCTCATCCCCCTGTTGGCAATGGCATGCCCCCCACACACACACTGTTGTGGCATGTTGAAGCCCACCCAGTGTGCCTAAATATATAAAAATCCCTAAAATAGAAAAATGTCCACCCAAAGTCTTTTTTATTTTACCTGTAAAAGAAAACCTTCCAGTGTCGCTCTTCCCAGTCCCTCCCCACCCCCACCCTCCCTCTGCACACCCACTCCTCCTGCACCCCTTACCATACTTACCTCCAGTGGTTGGGATCCACGATCTTCACTGGCCCAGAACACATTTGCACTCTTCAAAGCCGAACTAGGAACTGTGGAATCAGGTAAGCCTATGTAATGGGACTCAATGGGAGGGTTTGAACTTAGGTTGATATCTCAGCCATTTTTTGTTATTTTGGCCCCAGATTTTCAACATGGGGTTCTTGGGACCCCACCTCATGAACATGTCAGTGTCATTTTGTTTCTTCGTCCTGAAAGGTGATTTCATGGTCACTGTGCATAATCACCTTTCAGGACTGATTACCGAAACAACAGTGCCACTGATCATGAGGTGGGGTCCCAAAAGGCCCACGTTGCAAATTTGGTAGGAAAATTCAAAAAAATGCCTGTGTTACCATTGTGTGTTGCACAGTTTCTATACACACTCGTAATTTCGCTAATTTTTTATATTTTCACTCCAGATTTTCAACATTACCATTTTTTCATACTACCTTATCGACAGTACAGCTGTAATTTTTTTGCATCCTACCTGAAATGTGTTTTCACATCTGTGGGGCAGAATGGCGCGGTTGCTCTGTGAAATCACCTTTTGGCACTAGTGAACAAAATGACAGTGGCACTCTTCATAAGGTGGGGTACCAGAAAGGCCATGTTGAAAATGTAGTGACACAACTCCAAAAAATGGCCACGTTATATCCAGTCATTCACAATTTTCTACGCACTCGGGTAACTGGTCATTTTCAATATTTTCACTCCAAATTTTCAATACAGCCTTTTTATCACACCATCTCATGAACAGTATAGCTGTCATCCAACTTTCAATTGCTCATTATCAATCAGACTCTTCCTGCACTGCTACACTCTCACACACTTCCTTACGTCTATGCACGACAAACTTTCGGCATTGACAAATGCATATTCTAGTCTGTTTTAGCCTGTGCCAGTTACTGATCTGGGAGCTGGATTAGTTCAACTGAATTATCAAAGCCAAATCAAATTTTCAGGCTCCCAGCTGAAACCAAATAAAAGCTGTCTCTGGCCTACTTCTCTCACTCTTGCCCTGGGATTATAGCACTCTTGCACCAAATCAATTCCCTCTTGCTATTGTCTTGGATGAAACTGCCTGCCTATTGATGGAGCTCAGCAGAAGTTGGTTCTGAAGTTGGAAGGAGTGATGTACCCACTTACTCCATGTAGAACAGTTATAAACATCTCTGACTTATAACAGGAAATGTGAACTGGAATATAAGAGGACAACAGTCAAGATGAAGGAATGCTGAGTAAACGATCCACCACCAAGTGAAACTGTTTTCAGCTTGGAATTATTTGGAAAAATTAGCCATGTTTTCTTATAGTTAATACACGAGACTGGTGGTCAGTGTAAGGAAAACTGCCCTGTGGTGTCTTAGAGTTGCTGTTTGTTGAATAAGTGAAAAGTGATCTGTATCTTTTTGGTCTGTGTCAATAAATCAAACTTTTGAAGAGGTGTTTGTTTAGTGAATGAGTTTGATGGTTGAGAAACCAAGTCTGATTAATTATTAATGGTCACTAAAGTATAGTTGAGCAAGTTTATTATGAACTTGTCCTGTCACCAGGGAGTCACTAAGGGTTGTTGTTAAGAAGTCTACTTTTGCTGTTGAATGTAAGATCCAGGAGGACTGAGGAATGTAATTAGTTTTTGGCTGACAAATATAATCAGTATTGATATCATGTATAGGCCATGGATTTCATAGATGCTACACACACTTTACGAAAAATAGAAACATGTTTTAGATTTGAGGTTGAATATTTTTGTGGTACTCAAAGATTTTTTTTCTTTAATTTTGGACAAAGTCCTGTCCTGAAAATTATGCCTAGAAGAAATCTTCCCATTTATATCATCTTTCCTTCTTCTACCTCTTTCTGGATAACCCTGTCTCCTCCACTTTGCATATCTGCTTAGAAGTCTGCATTCCAAAGTATTTTTCAAGGAATGTACAAGAAATTGCTTTATGTGATAAATACTGCATGTAACACACATTTTGTGTCAACAGGATTCTTTGCAGTCTCACAAATAGGGATGCCACTTTTGGGTGAATCCAAAAGTGTAATAAACGATGAATGCCCCAAATGCCACTCTTAGCCACCCCTCCATTTCCCAACTAATGAATACACAGTAGCTCCTCCACTGTCATTTGTCATGTCAAAATTACATTTATGGCACTGTAAAAGTCAGTGTTTATTTTTTTTGTTACTTGCTCTATTCTCCTTTGTGTTGCACTTATGCTGGTGCCTTCCTTCATCTCCCATTTGAGGTCTCCATCCTAGTTAGTGTGGTCTCCTGCTGGCCACGACTCTTGTCCACCATCTTGCCTGCCAGGGTGGGTTCCTGTTTCTGTGGCCCCTTATAGCACACTACTATTGAGGTTCAAGATCACCGTACTCATGGTCAGTGAGAGGAAGCCATCCTTTCATCATGCCTGTTGGACGTGACTGGCATCAGATTCGGTGTCATTCTACATCCAATGGAGGCTTTTCCTTCCCAGTTTTCATCCCACCCTCCTCCCACATTGTATGTGTGCATGCCTACAACACTACTGGGAGGGGAGACGGTAGGTAACATGTGGTCACCCACATCATCAATGGCATCTATACTATGGCCAAACAGATGTCACTCTATGTGCATTACAGATCACAAACATTACTTCAACCAATCAGTGTGCAATGCCACTGTACAATCCATGCACAGTGTGTTTTTGTGCAAGAGCATTAGGTGACAGTGCTCCTCTTCAGTGCCGGGCAGAGGGTAGTATAAGTAAATTAAAAGAAGGCTCTAAGCTTATGATAAATCACTCCAGCCAAACTCAAGTGTTTTATAATAACTTAGTAAGGCCTCCAAAGAGTGTCTATTATGGCATAAGAGGCACCTCTCATGAGGTTTGGGCAGACAGAACCAGTCAACTTTGCTTGTGGTCCTCTCACTGCATTCTCAAGTTCGGTGTCTCTTATACCATGAGACACCCCTCAGAGGCCCTATTAACATATACTAGAGCACTGTTCCTCTCCAGGAAGTGTCTGCACAGATAAACTGCATCCCCTGCAGGCCTCTGCTACTGACATTTAGAGATGTGTGAAATTGATGAATTTCATTCTGCAAAATATTTCATGTAATTTGGCCATTTTTTAAAATGTTTTGCAGAAGCAAAAAGTGGAATTTTGCCCAAGGAGTGCAAAATTTTGCCTGCAGAGCATGAAATTTCACGCACAAAATGGCAAAATTCACCACCTGTGGGCAAAATTTCACTGGTTTTGGGTGCAATTTCACATTTTGTGGGAAAAAGTTCATAACTTTGCACCCTGCAAAATATTTTGCGGAATGGCTGAATTACGAAAAATATTTTGCAGAACGGCTGAATTACGCAAAATATTTTGCATGTCGAAATTGCTGGTTTTGTGGTAATTTTGCCCATGAAATTTAATTTTGCAACTTCTCTACTGGCATTCCATGCTTAGGGTATGAACCTGAATCCCCAATGTGCCAGAGCAATCCCGCACCCTCAGCACCATGGAATCAGCAAACAGACAGTGTTTAAGATGTAGAGTGGAAAGAGATGTTAACAGCTATATATTTTACCATTGCAATTCCCAGTGAGCATTTTTAATGCTCAGATAACCACTTTGTACATTACAACCACCCAGTTGTAATTATGCTTTACAACCAGGCGGCTGTAATAGCTCCCTGTCAATAAAGCTCACACTGTGAGCAGTGCAAGCACTAGTCATATAACTGCCACCCATTAACTCAAAACAAAATCACCCTCAAAATGCAACCTTTGCTGCCATGCAGTAAAAGTTTCTGTTTAATAGCGTACATATTAAAAACAATACATTTGAAAGCATTTGTTTGTTTTTATTTAATTCAAGTACATCATGAACCCACATTAATTAACAATAATTCCCATTGCCAAACTGCTGCAACACTGGGGACCACTGCAACACTGGGGACATGACTAGCAAAGGAGAAGATGAGGAGAGCAGGTAACTTTTTTTTAAACTAACTCCCTGTCCTCAGGTCATGGTTTTTCTGCTTTTTTTTGGGGTGCCTTGACAGTGGTCCTCAACTGGTCTCTTTACTTGTCCAACCACTCTCTCAGTAACAGTCATTGCTCACCACAATTACGAGTTTGACCCAACATTCGGGATGCTAAATCCTCACAACCAGGAGGTAACCAGCTGTCATCATGAGCTGGGCTTTTAAAAGTCACACTGGCTTAGGCTACTTCAATAGGCTGGGAAAAGGAAAAGAAAACATGCTTTTTTAAAAACTGAGGGAAGTAGTTTATTTTATGGGGCCCCTGCCACTATAGTTTACCAGGGCACCTTGCTAGAGATTACTGGGGATACTGGAGCATCTTTTCTATTCAGAGTCAAATTAGTAACCTGCTGCAATATTTTATTTAAATTGGTTTTAACTGTTTTATCTAACAATTTTATTTTTTATTGTTTTATGTTTCCTACTCACTTGTACAGCCCTCAGAGCTTTCAGAATGGTGTACTCAAGGAAATAAACATTTATGTACTTACTTACCTTCTTTGGGGTATTATGGTTCCACCTTTGATGGTACCTCTAGAAGTGGTTCAGTCCTTAAGTACTCGTGTGGTTAGACAGCAAACATGACATCTTTGTTTACATTAATGTTTATTCATGCTAAGTTTCTGTTTTAAATTTTGTGTTTTGTATTGTAATAAAGATGTTTGTTTTATAGTTTTCCATGAGTTGGTACTAAAGTAGAGTTTTGTCTTTTGATTATGTGGATGTGGTATATGGTACTTTTTCTAACTCTATGGATAGATTTTGACATTTTTCTGCAACTTCTTCCACTATTTTTTAATAACTCCGCTTTCTTTATACTGATTATTGTCACTTTTTCTATTTTAGCTATTCTCCTCAACTCTATATTTCTAGATTAATTGTGTTTTTGTCTATATCTAAATATTGGTTGGTTCTTCCATCTTACCTGTTGTCACTTCCTCCCTTATCCTCTGCTCACTCTTGATTTAGGGATCTGCACACCTTCGGCCATTCCTCATCCCTGCTCCTTTGTTGGAAATCAGCTCTTTCCTATCATTCCTCTCACTTTGGAACTAGCTACCTTCTTTCCTCTACTTGACTGTGTCTCTGGTTCTTTCCTGTATCAGTTGAAATCTCCTTCCTACCTCTCTGGCTGATGTTTTTCTCTACTTGACTGTCTCTTCTGTATTCTTGAAATACTTTTATTTTGTTGTTTCTACTATGACTGTTTGTTTTGTATTTAGTCTTATAATAGTTTCTTGCTTTCTGATTGCTTTTTGTTGTAATTGCAAACTGTATCTGCATTATGTATTTCTCTCTGCATTCTCTTCCCTTGTGGTGTTTCTGGAAATGAGCCTTGGCTCAGTGTGCCTTTCATCTCACCAGTTTTCAAATATATAGATACATTTTCCACAATTTATGACAGATTGCTCATATTTTGTTGCACAGTAGAAAATGCCACACCTGGTGCCCTGTTTTCAAAGGCCCTGACATGGCCCAGGGATTAAGTCCGTGTGAAATTCTACTGATGCTAGGAAAATCTATCCAGTGTAAAATAATTTAATTTAAATATTTCTATGCAAAGGCTGGTATTTTTTTCTACTATTACTTTCTAAAATGTTACATATGATAATATTATGTGTGATATTATTTACAGATGTGCAATAAAATATGTGCAAACTGACATTAATTGTGGAAAAGTTGTTGAAATCTTCAGCACATGCAGATAAATTGCAGTGGTGTAACATAAAATTCTCCTTTTATAATTCTTTTTTCTGTATGTGTGCAATTTTTTTTTCTTTTGAAAATTAGGTCTGTGCATAACCAGGTGTAACATGTTTTGTGCACCTGTGGGGGAAAAAAGAGCCACCAGATATTCATGACATGACAAAATAGCATTTTTGCAGGTGTGCAGGCCTGCACCAGTGAATAGTACTTAGTTGACTAGTTCCTAGGCCATGCCTGTCCTTTTGAAAATCAGGCCCTGAGTCAGACTTATTTTCTTTTCTTTCTTTCTTTCTTTCTTTCTTTCTTTCTTTCTTTCTTTCTTTTTCTTCTTTCTTTCTTTCTCCTTCTATTATCATAATTGGCCAACATCAGTTCTTGTATTGTTTTTCATCATGGCTCAGAATTAGTACCACAGTAGATGTCAAGCATCATTATTCATAAAAATAAAATGAGGAATTATGTTGGGTATATTGTTCAGCATAGGAACAATATCAAATGAAATAGGTAAGCTGATTTTGTAGATATTTTAGTTGGTAAATTGTCATTGTTTAAAAATGAACTTATATCGCTGTTTTAAGGTGTGTCCTTACGTAGCTCAAATTGCAGATATTTTCAAGTCACACTTGACATCTTTCTTCTTGGTATAAAACCAACCTTAGCCCCAAGCAACACTGCTATAACTTTCCATCTTACAGCAAAAGAAGCAAATACAGTATAATATCAGGTGTCAATATTTTAATTTTTTCTATTGTAAAAGCTTTTAATGGACATTTTAATTTCATGCTATTTACAGCTCTCTAATCCCAGCAGCATGTGTTTTTGTTAAATAGAGCTGCTTTTCTAACCAATGATCTGACTGTTTAAGCACTTTCAGATGAAATAGAATTTTGAAACTTAAGTTCAACTTGGTGAGAGCTGGAAGAACTAATCAAACCTGCGACAAAACATTACGTAATAATTTTGTTCTCATTTGGTTAAAAAACCTTTACCCAGAGCCCATTAATGGCAAAACAAAACTACAAACAATTATCACCTACTCCATCCACTGACTCCTGATCCCACCTCTAAATCTAATTGGCCTAGGGCCTTTTGAATCCAGCTGCCCCATGTCACTGCTGACCACACCATGGAAATATATGTTAGATAGGTATAGATGTAACTGCATATGCCCATTTTTGTAACATGGATATACATATGCTCTTTACTGGTTCGGGGAAGGATGAGGCTACTTGGCACAAGAGGCCTAGGTTTGACTACTCTGCACAGGGACAGCCAAGTAAATCCAACCAGGAAGCAATAACTGTAATGTCCAGGAACTAGAATTGGGATTTTTCTTAGTGGCTTTATTTATTAACCACTGAACACTAAACAAAGTTCTTATGGTCCTCAGAGGGCTATGTAGCTGTAATGCAGATTAGAGGTTAAACACAGTGGTCCATTGAGAATGAACACTTTACAATTGTCTGGTTTTTGACCCACCAGGCACTCAGCCTGGACTTCGTGATGCGATTGGATACATTGCCCGACTGGCCCGGTCCCCTGCCGGCCACTCTACTGATGGTCCACTTTGGCATGAACCTAAACTCTAGTTGGAAAGACATCCCATCAAACAAGAAAGCTCCCAAAACTGTGACTCCCAAACCACTTGGAAGTCTGTACCCCTAGAGAGATTTTCTGGGTTGCAACCCACGTCTGGGTACCTGCACCATCACTGGCCATGCGGAGGGCGTAGTAGCAAAACAGAAGAAATCCATAGAGGTGGACCTGGTTACTAAAGATGGGGATCTATCCACCTCCAGCTCCTGCCAGCCCATACCCGGCATTTCTCTGAACACACTGAAACTTTAGAACTGTAAAACTGTAGATTGCATGGTGGATGATCTGATGCACCCTCTATTGTGAACTCTTAAATCCATTTAAATTTTAAACTGACTGCTCCATTTGTTTGTCCTAGTGTATATAGTGCTCCCAAACAGCAGTCCCTATAAAATCATTTGAAACTCGAATCTGAATTGACTGCTCCATTTGTTCGTTCTAGTGTATATGGTCTTCCAAACAGCAGTCCCCTAATAACATTTCCTGACTGAAAACAGTTGTTTGCCCTTAAACTGGAGCCAACACTCACCTAATCGTTGTAGGGTCCCTACAGGCTAAGTCCTTTAACCTTTCTGTATACCCCAACAGACAAAGTAATTCCAGGCAGCTTCTTTCCTTGGTGAGTGAAGGGGTATTTCTCTTGGAACCCACAGAGACCTTTTCCTACTCTCGTGAGGGAGGGTGGCATTGAGACCAGGGGACGGCCCCACCACTTGAAGAATGGTAACACAGAAAACTTCCTTCTGTGTGGAGGCAAAACTCAAATTACAGTCTGATGCTTCCTTCTTGCTCAAGGACTAAAGGAAGACTGGCTTTGAATCCCAAAGTTCTAGAACTACTCTGAGCTGAAGATTCTAACTGTGGCTCTGCGTAGCTGTAATAATTCTACTATGATGTCATCCTCTAGTTCTCAGCTGTGACTGAGGACAGAGTGAGACAGTGACATATGTTTCATAACTTAAGTATTGGTAAGCTTTTGATTTAGTGTGATAATTTATTTATTCAACTATTTGTGTGTGTGTGTGTGTGTGTGTGTGTGTGTGTGTGTGTCCAGTATCTGTTTCTTTTAGTATGAACTTGGATGAATTAGGTGTTGCTGTTCAGATCAGGTGTGGCTGTCATGGAAGGCACTCTGTCCACTGAACAGTTACCTGAAGGCGATTGAGCTGACACTTCATTTCCTTTCTTCATTCATGCCCCGTGTGGCTGCTAATGACATCTGGAAGGAGCAGGAGATCCAGTAATGCCAGCAATCACCTCAGACATGTGATACATTTACTTTTTCTGTAAACAACTGTACAAGTATTTTTTGTTTATTGTGCAATGCACAGTGATTAGGATGGGGAGCAGAGCAGGAGTGGGAAGATTGTTTTCTGTATAAGATTACCAGCAAGAATACTCTGTAGATCGGGAGTGGAGCAAAGGTGGTGGGCGGGTGAGCGAGCAGTCATGCTGTACATCAGCCAAGTAAGAACATCACAGAATGTCTGTAGATTTTGTAGGATGAAGTTGAATGAGGTGGCAGGAACAGAAAACTAAGCCTGCTTAAAGCAGGTACATTTGTGTTGGGTGGTGATTTGTGGAAATTGGTTGAATCAGTGACGGGACAGGGGCTTGGACGGACAGGGTTGGCGGACAAGTGATAAGGGGTTAAAGTAATGTAGCTAAATTAAAAACAGAAGCTTTACTGGCCATTAGAAAAGAAGTACTTTCAGTTTTTTTTTTAAATGCCAAAATACTTCTGGTCATGGTTGTGCTGTGTGTGTTTGGTAGGGCTGACTCACTATTACTTTCTTGGTAAGCGAGACAAAAAAGTACAATTTCCTTTATACCAGGGGTTCTGACATCATTTATCACTGTCATATCCTTTCTGAACACTGCACTAACACATACCACATTACCATAATATATGTATATTTACATATAACAAACCAATAACTGGAAGGAGAGAGAAAAAGACAAGATAAATAAAAAACCTGCACAGGATAAACAGGAAGATAGACAGACATGAGGGAGTAGTGCAATGTACTGGCTGTGGCGCCAATCATCCAGGAGTCTTTCTGGGCTCAGATGCTGCCCTATTTGCAAAACAACTCTCTGCCCTGAGGAGAGATTACCTTGTTCCAGGCCACACTGGACATTAGTAGGGAACCTCTCACCCAGGAGCACTAGGAGTCACCACCACTGCCTCAGGAGAATGCAAAGAAGTGCAGTTGGACCAAAGTGAGCTCAGAGGGTGAGGGTGGTGGAACAGAGGCACACCCAGTCAGTTGTGCCACTCCACAATCCATACACCATTCTGGGGGAACATAATTCCCCTATGGAAGCACCTGCAGAGGAGACTAAGGAGGTTGCGGACTACTGTCACAAGGGAGGTCCATAGGAAGGAGGCAGAGGATACCACAGGGAAAGGAAGCAGCTCCTGGTGGGGTACTCAATTATTAGGGGAATAGAACTTGGGGGAGCAGGGAAAACTGAAGTAAGGTGCCTGCCTGGTGCCATGGCTTGGAGGGACAGAAAGTGCATCCTCGGGATCACGAGAACAGCTGCACAGGAGACTGAGCTGGACATCATTGTCTACTTAGGGATGAATGACTTGGCTCAACATGAGATTACAGCAGTGCAGGAAGACTTTGTGGAGTTGGGGAGGGGCCTAAGACAAGTAGCACACACAGTATCCTTCTCAGAGGTGCTGCCTGTCTATGGCATGGGTGAGGCGAGGGTACTTCGCACCATGCGATTCAATGAATGGTTGAAAAAATGGTGTGGAGCACAGGGGTTTGGCTTCATTGTGGACTGGGGTTCCACCTGGAGGGATACCAGCCTATACTGGCAGGATGGTCTGCATCTGTCCAGGAAGGGAATAAGCCTTTTGGGCAATCAATTTAAATGCTTCATTGGCAAGCTTTTAAACTAGTCAAGTGGGGAGGCACAGACATGCAGCAGCGAATTCCCATCCTCCGCCTACAAAACAGGGTACTCAATGAGGAAAAGACCAAGGTAGAAAGGTCAGTGGGGGATGTTGCTACAAGAGGTAAAACCATCAAAAAATGGAGTGCAATGAGTACCAATGCCTGTAGTCTGGGTAACAAGCTTCCTGAATTAGTGGCCTTGATGGAAGAGGAACATCTGGATATCATGGCAGTCACAGAAACATGGTACACACAGAACCATGACTGGGTTGTAAACATACCAGGATACACTATCTACAAGAGGGACAGGGAGGGTAAAAGAGGAGGAGTAGCTCTCTACATAAGGGAAGAAATGAAAGCAGCAGAACAAAAGGGTAAACAGGGAGGAAAGGAAGCACTGTGGGTCAATTTGGAGATAGGCAATAGCACCACAATCTGCACAAGGGTTGTATACAGACCCCCCTCCCAGGGGGAGGACATGGACAAGGAAATGATAGAAAGTATACTTAGAATGGCAGAAAAAGGGGAGCTATTGCTGATGGGATCTAAATATTGCAGTTGTTAACTGGAGTGCAGTTGCAGCAGCCACTTCTAAGAGTGGGGTTATTCTAGATGCCTAAAAGGGCATGCCTTAGAAAACTAGTATTGGAACCCACTTGAGAGGGAGCAATCTTAGACCTGGTACTCTCAAATGGATATGGAGAGAGGATCACAGATGTAAAAGTGGGTAGCCATCTGGGAACTAGTGACCATCGAACAGTATGGTTCACGATAAACACAGCAGTAGAGTCAAGCCATACAAAGGCAAAAGTACTGGCCTTTAGGAAGGTTGACTTTGCCAAAATGGGTGAGTGCCTAAGGAATGCACTAGCAAATGGGCAGGAAGGAGGGGTGGAAGAACAATGGAGAATAATCAAGACTGCAACTGCAGAGGCAACAAGCCTTTGTGTGAAGCAAATAAACAAAACAAAATGATGTAAGAAACCACTATGGTTCTCAAAGGAGGTGGCAGGGAAGGTTCAAGAGAAAAAGAAAGCATTCAGGAAGTACAAGGAATCACAGAAGAAGCAGGACAGAGAATTGTATCAGTTAAAGCAAAAGGAAGCTGGGAAGGCAGTCAGAACAGCAAAGTCCCAAACCGAGGAAAAGAAAGCCAACTCAGTTAAAAAGGGGGATAAAACCTTTTATAGGTACATCAGAGAGTGAATGAAGACCAAGGAAGAGATAGTGAGGCTTAATAAAGGGGAAGGGGTGGGCAGAGGGTGACTGTGGAAAGGCAGAGATACTAAACAAATATTTTTTGCTCAGTATTCACAAACGAAGAGGGGGAGGTACCTAAACCAAACAATAGAAACACTCTGGATACAGAAGTTGATACCAGCCCATTTACAGAAGAAAGGGTTCTGAAAGAACTCTTAAAACTGAAGGTGGACAAAGCAATGGGGCCTGATGGGATTCCTCCCAGAATTCTAAAAGAACTAAGGGTAGAATTAGTGACACCACTGACTACCTCTTCAACAAATCATGGGAGGATGGGGTGGTACACCAGAGGCCTGGAGGAGGGAAGATGTGATTCCACTTCACAAAAGTGGGAGCAGGTCAGAAGCAGGAAACTACAGATCTGCTAGTTTAACCTCAGTGATAGGGAAAATGATGGAATCATTTCTGAAGGAAAGAATTGTTGAGTACCTAGAGGCCAGAGGGGCACAGGACCCAAGACAGCATGGATTCAGAGGAAGGTCATGTCAGATGAATCTAATAGATTTCTTTGACTGCGTGACCAAAGTAGTAGATCAGGGAGGGCTGTGGACATGGTCTACCGAGATTTAGCAAGGCATTTGACACAGTCCCACACAAAAGATTAATATACAAGTTAGCCAGCCTGGGAGTGGGTCCCAAGATGGTAGCCTGGGTAAAGAATTGGCTGGAGAACAGGACACAGAGGGTAATAGTAAATGGAGTCCACTCTGAAGAAAGGGGGGTTACTAGTGGGGTACCGCAGGCTTCAGTATTAGGACCGGTCCTCTTCAATGTCTTTATAAGCAACACTGCAGTGGGACTGGAAGGAAAAGTGTCTCTTTGCTGATGACACAAAGCTCTGCAACAGAGTTGAGACACAAGATGGGGTGGGAAGGATGAGAAGGGACTTGGCAAGGTTGGAGGAATGGTCAAATGTATGGCTGCTTAGATTCAATACTAAGACATGCAAAGTAATGCACCTGGGAAACAAAAACCCAGGTGAAAGGTACACAATTGGGGGGCAAGATACTAACAACAACAAAAATGGAAAGGGACCGGGGGGTAGTCATATCAGATGACCTAAATGCGGGCAAGCAATGTGAGAGGGCAGTAAGGAGGGCTGTGGGGATACTGGGATGCATGGGGAGAGGCATCACCAGTAGAAAACAGGAAGTTGTCATCACTCTGTACAGACAGCTGGTAGACCCCATCTGAATGCTGCATGCAGTTCTGGAGACCCAGTCTCCACAAAGACATAAACAGGATGGAGGCAGTCCAGAGGAGGGCAACTAAAATGGTGCAGGGTCTGCACTGAAGACATATAGAGAGAGACTTAAGGAGCTTAATATGTATAGCCTCGAGAAAAGGAGGAGAGGGGACATGATAGAAACTTTCAAGTACCTCAAGGAAATCAACAAAGTCCAAGAGGGTAACATCTTTCAGAAAAAAGATGTGCAAGAACAAGGGGAACAATTTGAAGATGGAGGGTGGCTCAGAGGTAATGTAGAAGTATATTTTCACAGAGAGGGTTGTGGATGCATGGAACGGCCTTCTGGAGGAGGTTGTGGAGTCAAAAACAGTGGTGGAATTCAAGAATGCATGGGACAGTCATAAGGCAATTCTAGGGGGTGGGGGTAGGAAGAAGTAGGCTGTTGGTTAACTAGGATCTGAAGCTTATCCATTAGGTAGGGAAATGGGCAGACTGGATGGTCCAAGAGGTCCTTATCTGCTGCCAGATTCTATGTTTCTATGCAAGCGAGACAAAAAAATGGCGGCAATTTCACTTTCAGATTAGGTGGTTTCAGCCAATTAGGTAGCAAGGTGGGCACCAGGATACTTCAGTGGGTGAAGACGCACTATAGGATGGTACTTTTTATTTCCTGGGCATCTATTGAAAGTTAATGTACCCCCCTGGCAAGAGTACTAGCCAATCAGATGTCAGGAAATAAAAAGCCCATTTTCTAATAGACACTCTTAACCACACAGAAGACAGTAACAAATGGATATTATGCACAATGGACGTTAAGGACCTCCACACCTCAATTCCTCATAAGGAGGGGTTAGAAAGACTTCAGGTAGCCTTAGAAAGGAGTACTAATACAAATATTCCCCTGATCAGCTTCCTCATTGAACTATCACATATAGTCCTGTATGAGAACTACTTCAGGTTTAAGGATAGATATTATCGACAAAAAAAAAAGGCACAGCAATGGGCAGTATATTTGCGCCTACATATGTCAACCTATACATGGAGCATTTTGAAACTCAGTATATCTCAGATCCAATGTACAATCCATATTTTTAATTTATACACTCCTACAGATGTTTTATTTGATGATATTCTCTTTTTCTGGTATGGCACCGAAGGAAAACGGCAGGATTTTCACAAATATGTTAACCAATTAAGCAACAACTTACAGTTCACAATGACAGCCAGTACACAGGAGTTGGCCTTTTTAGACTTAAATATCTATAAGGATCAGGGGGAATACTGCACTAGGATATTCCGAAAACCCACTGGTAGGAACACGCTATTGCATGCTGACAGCTTCCATGCACAAAGACTAAAGGACAGTATTCCCCTTTCACAGATGCTCAGGGTGAAACATAACTGCAGTGAGCCTGCAGTGAGAAAACAGGAATATGCAGACATGTCATGTAGATTTAGAGCTAGGGGATATAAAAAACAAGTCGTAGCAAAAGCAAGAAATAGGCCGCAACAGGGAACAGTTAGGGCAACAACACCAATGGATAGTGAGACAGAAACTAGTTCACACACATCTGAAGGGAGAATAGTGTTGTCCTTGGGATACTCATCTTTGACACAGAAAATCACAGACATAGTGAACTCCCATTGGGAAACATTAGCACCTACAGGTGTTCTGGAATTTAGAAACAGACCAATGGTGGCATCTAAAAAGGCAAAAACTTTAAAAGACAGACTTGTGCATTCAGAATTGAAACCAGTTAACAAAAGATCTGGGGCCAGATATTCAAAAGGGTTGCGCCATGTGCAATAGGGTTACGCCTGCCCAAGTCCGAAATTGCTCCATTCTGTAATATTCAGCAGGAGGCAGTTGCGCCACTGAAAACATGCTGAGCAACAGCACAATGCAAATGATTGCATGCTGAACTGGAGGGGGAGGAACCATGCATAAACTGCACAGCCAGATATTCAGCCGGGCTGTGCAGAGTTGTGCGCAACCCCCAACCTGCGCCTGCACAACTTTGAGCCAAAAAAAAAAGGATCAAGTCGAGGGCCACCCACAGGTGAGCTGCTGCATTGCAGGGAGCAACACAGCAGCTGCCACCTGTGGCTGGCCCTCAACCTACACTCTGTGCCGCCCCTGCAGCCCAATCACGGGCAAGAGAGTGTAAAATCACTCCCACCACCCCCACTGGCCCGATTGTGGGCATAGCTTTAATTCCCTCCCACCAGCCCGATCGCGGGCAGCAAAGTGTCTCCCCCACCGAACATATCCCTGGTGGTCCAGTGGACCAATAAGCCCGATAGCGGGCTGCAGTAGTTCACCACACCCCCCCACCTCCCGAATATATCCCTGGTGGTCCAGTGAACTGATAATCCCGTTTGCGGGATAGAGTAGTAACCCCCCCTCCTCCTGAATATATTCCTGGTGGTCCAGTGGACCAAAAATCCCGATCGTGGGATGGAGGTGTGAACCCCCCAACACATCCTGACCTAGTGTCCCCTACCCACCACCCATGAAGCCCCACCACCTCGCCCCTCCCCACAGCCAGTGAGGTAGCATCCCACCCGTCTGCCGCCCGCCGTCACTAAGCCGACTGACTGCCGCAGAAGCTGCACACCCATTGGTGCAGAGCAAAGCCAATGGGCATGCAGCTCATACCGTACAAGACAGACCAGATTTGAATGAATGTATTCTTGCTCTTGCTCTGCACCAATGGGTGTGCAGCCTACCGGGCAGTCAGTCGGTGGGGGGGTGGCGGCAGGCGGGTGGGATGCTGCCACCCGCCCGGCCTGCGGGGGTGGGAGTGGTGGGGCGTGGGTGGGTGGGGCGGGGGACACTAGTTCACCAGGGATGTGTTGGGGTTTACACCTCCATCCCGTGATCGGGATTTTCAGATCCACTGGACCAACAGGGATATATTCGGAGGTGGGGGTTTACACCTCCATCCCATGATTGGGCTTTTCGTCCACTGGACCACCAGGATATATTCAGGGCGTGGGGGTTTACTACTCCATCCTGCAATCGGGATTATCAGTCCACTGGACCACCAGGATATATTCGGAGGGTGGGGGTGTGTGTTTACTACTGCAGCCTGGATCGAGCCTGTCGGTCCACTGGACCACCAGGGATATGTTTGGGGGAGGGGTGTGTGTATTTAATTACTCCAGCCTGCAATCGGGCTTATCGGTCCACTGGACCACCAGGGATATGTTCGGGGAGACACTTTGCTGCCCGCGATTGGGCTGGTGGGGGAATTAAAGCTATGCCCGCGATCGGGCCAGTGTGGTGGTGGTGGGGATTTACACTCTTTGCCCATCGATCGGGCAGCAGGGGCGTTGGTTCCCAGCGGCTGCTGCCTGGCGAGTGCCAGGCACAAGTCCTCGGGATCAGTGCACCTGCATGCTAATGGCATGCAAATGGAGCCATAATCAGATGCAAATGGCCCCCCTGCACCTTGCATGAATTATGGGTCCATTGCATGTCACCTTTTGAATATCGGGATTTTGCGCATTGCGCCAATGGTACTGGCATACCGCAAGTTGAATGCTCCACTCTGACCACTTGCGGTGGCGCAAGTTCCACTGCGCCATGCACAGTGGCTGTGGCCGGGGGGTGATATTCAAAGGAGTTGCTCGAGGATGCAACTCCTTTGAATATCGCTCTGGCCACACCCCTGCGCAACTATTTTGTGCAGCGCAAGGGCTTGCTCCACAAAATAGCGCAGTTTGAATATCTGGCCCCTGGTGAACAACTACTTTTGCAACCATTAGAAAATGGCATGGTACCCTGTGGTAGATGTGCTCACTGCAGCAACACCTCAAAAAAGACTGAAATTTGTCACCCAAATGGTAATTCTAAGTACTGGATTAACTCACCCATCACCTGTGAATCACACCATGTGGTGTATGTTTTAACATGCCCCTGTTCCAAATATTATGTTGGGGAAACCACACGCCCTCTTAAGAACAGAACATAGGAACAAAATAAGGTTGAAAGCAGAAAATAGTCCAGTAGCAATTCATTTCACTAATGGGAATCACAATGCACCCTCCTTAAAGTTTTGGGGCATAGAAACAGTGGAGAAACCACATGGGGGGGACTGGAACAAACCCTAAAAAGGCGGAAAATGTACTGCATATACACTCTAAATGCAACAGAAGACAGACTTGGCATGAATAATGATGAAAATTGGTCAGCATGCTGGTAGTACTGTTCAAATCAGCGAACTCATGACAGTGAAAATCACAAAAGATTGTGGTAATAATACAGTAGTAAGCTGCACCGACAATAACTGGTGTCTATCTAAGGGAAAAAGGAAATTGAGAATTTGACCTCCGGTGACCTCCCATCATGATCACACCTCTAACCCTCCTTGTGACTTTCAACATCCAGCCATTTTTGCACCCTTCCAAAACCTAATCCGATGACCCTTTGCAAGTCTTGAAAATTTGTATGTCTGAACTTTAATTACAGTAGCTTTAACTTTGGCTACAACAGTAGAGCAAGACATGATTTGATTATGAAATGAATCAAAATATACACAATGCTTTTGAAATAATATACACATAGCATCACCACCGGCTTTGAGCTGCCCATTCAAAAATTATCCTTCCACATCCAAGTGGTAATGTTGAAAAGGGAGCAATTGGGAAAAGGAGGCCCACTGCCTACCCTTTAATAAGTGCCTTCCTTTTAGCTGTAAAGCAGCTGCCTGCTTGTGGCCATCGGGGCCGTCAATCAGACTGCCTACATCATCAGTGGGGTGGTTTGGTGGGTGTGGCCACCACAGGCCAATCCCCTTAAACCAGGGCACATAAAAAGAGCATCATAAACAAATGACCAGCACAAGACACACTTGAATTGAAACTGCACCACATGCTATTCAGCTTAGGCAAGGTAAGAAAAAGAAACTTAAAAAGCATTTGTCAGTGCTGAATGTTTGCTTGCTGGCATTGGCATTGGTAGTGTAGGAGTTACAGAGCTGCATAATAGGAATGGCAGTGAAGTATTGAACTGAAGCCAACCCCACCACCACCCTGCAGAGACTGACAGGCATTAGGGGTGTGCCTTTGGGTCATCAGGCATAAGGGCCACGCCATTTCACCACACCCTACCCTGCAAACACTGACAAGTGTCACAGTGTTCCTTGGAGTCTTTGGCTCTTATGCACATGCCATTCCATCAGGAAATATGGTGAGATGGGTGCGGTATAGGAGAATGGGGTGAAATTTGGGGCCAAAGAGTCCAAGGCACACCTCGATGCCTCTCAGTGACTGCAGGGTGTGGAATGGTATGAGCATTACAGGCGAGAATCCCAAGTCACACCCCTGATGCCTGTCATTCTCTACTGGGGCATTATGGTCGGAAACCCTAATGCCTCAGGCATTCATTGGTATTTTCACTCCAAATTTTTAACATGGTTGTTTTGTGACCCCCACCTCATGAACAGTGGCAATATCAGTTTGTTAGCTGAAAGCTGCTATTGCACAGTGATTATGGCATTTAGCACCACAGGTGCAAAAACACATTCTGAACAGGATATGAAAAATGACAGATGTACTGTTCATGGGGGAGGTGTAAAAAAATGGCAATGTTGAAAATCTGCAGTGAAAATATTAAAAAAACTGGTGAAGTCACTAGCGTGCGTAGAAACTGTGCAACGTACACCCGTAATGTAATTAGTTTTGGGATATTTTACAGCAGATTGTCAATACAGGCATTTTGGGACCTCCGATCATGAACAGTGTCACTGTGATTTTCTTTATCTGTCCCGAACAATGATTTCCCACAGCAAACACGCATTTCTGCGCTGAAAGTATGAAAATACATTTCGGCCATGTTGTGAAAAATGATAGCTGTACTGTTCATAAGGAAGTGTTTTAAAAATGCCACTGGTGAAAATCTGGACTGAAAATATTACAAATTCATGAATGTACGAGGGGGTGCGTGGAAACTGCGCAATGCTCACTCATAACACAGTCATTTTATGGACTTTTGTCACCAAATTTTCAACATAGCCATTTTAAGACCTCTGCTCATGAACAGTGTCACAGTGGTTTTCTTAATCTGTCCCAAACATTGATTTAGCACACCGACTGTGTCATTGTGCGCTACTTGCAGGGAAACACATTTTGGGCAACATGAAAAATTACAGCTGTACTGCTCATAAGGAGGTGTGGTAAAATGGCAATGTTGAAAATCTAGAGTGCAGATATTAAAAATGCGTGAACTTACGAGCATGCGTAGGAACTGCATAACACATGCTCGTAAAACAGTCATTTTAAGGAATTTTTACACCAAATTTGCAACATAGGCTTTTTGAGAGCCCACCTTATCAGCACCAGCACTGTCGTTTCGTTAATTGGTCCCAGAAGGTGATTTTGTGCAGTGACTGCGAAATCACCCTATGGGTCCGATTAACACCATGACAGTTCAAGAATTCATGAGGAGGTGTCCCAAAAACCCCATGTTGAAAATTTGGTGCCAAAATTCCAAAAAATGCCTGAGATATGCATTAAAGTTGAAAAAACCCTATTTATTTCATTATACAGCTTACCAGCATTTCCTCAATTCGCGGTCGGCTTTGAATAGTGCAGACATGTTCCCGGTCCACTGAAGATCGTCGCGCCAGACTCTGGAGGTAAGTATGGGGTGAAGGGGGGTGTGGGGAGGCAGGGTGCACAGTGGGTGAGTGCGGGTTGGGGGTGGGAGACTACAAGGGACAGTTTTTTACAGCTTTAAAATATTTAAAAACCATCACGGGATGGTTTTTCCATTACAGGGCATTGGGCATGCTGGGGTGAGCTCCCAGCGTGCCACCTGACTGTTTCTGGGGGTGTAGCCGATGGGGATTAGGCACCCCGTCGGCCTAAGCGGGGGCGAAAGAGCAGAGGAGATTGGGCACCCTTGGCACAAATTTACTTTGTTTTCCGGGGGGCGCATTATGCTGATGGGGAGTGGGCTCCCCCATTGGCAAATCAAACTGGGAGGGGGGACATGATGCGAACGGCAACTTTACATTGCAGGGGGAACTGAAGCCAACAGGGATTGGGGCCCCCGTCTGCAAAAACACTGCTGTGGCGGGGAGCACATGCTGCCGAGGGGCATTGGCCACCCCCTCGGCTCGGGGCAACATTAATATTGTTCCTGAACAGGCAACAAGCCACTCGCCATGTTCACAAACAATATTACAGTTGACAAGTTCCACCCAGCAATGACAGGTCGTTCCCTCATTGCAGCAGAATCACTGACGCTGCAGTGACGAGGCGGCCCCTGATTGCTGCGGTGAAAAAGTTGCAACTTGGTGCAACTTTTGGAATCCAGTGTCATCAGCACACTCTGCCTCCATTGGCCCACCACTGCCAAGCCCCCA
Organism: Neoceratodus forsteri; assembly: GCA_016271365.2. Taxonomy (NCBI): domain Eukaryota; kingdom Metazoa; phylum Chordata; order Ceratodontiformes; family Ceratodontidae; genus Neoceratodus; species Neoceratodus forsteri. The sequence goes on from JADMNL010000034.1 coordinate 3,059,705, forward strand.
AATGCTGCGCCTCCCTTGGCTGCTACAGTGCCGCTCCTGCACAACCAGCTTCTCTCCTTAGCTGTCACATAATGATTCTTGCGCATGGGCGCAAGCAAACATAAAAATGGTTTGCTAGTATAAATTAAAAAGTTTATGGCATTACTGTGCATTGCAGAGGAGTTTCCAATGTTTAAACAAGTAACTATGCATTTCAATGTTTTTGCAGAAATGAGCATTGTCCCCCTGAACCCCTCCCAGGAATGATGGACGCTACACTTATTTTAATTTTTGGTTGCTCATTGGCAATATTTATTTTGGCACAAAGAATATATTATTACTTCACATTCCACACATAAATTCTTTCAAAGTTTTTCCCTGGTTCCAGCCTCTGTCCTTCTTCAGGTTGCTCCTCCATCTTGACTTTCAGGGCCCGGACACTGTGAATCCGGCTCCCTCCTCCACACCAGAACTAGGCCAGTTCCACCTACCTGGGCTTTCTCCCTCCAGGCCCAAACACTTCTGAATCTGGCACCTAGACCTATCCCTCCCCGCTTTACCACCACATCTGGGTTCCTTGTCCCCAGCATGTGTCTCTTACCCTGCTCCATCCTTCCTTTCCCTCGCTCCCCTTTTTCTTTCTTCCACTGTGCCTCCACCAGCTTGCAATGGACGGAGGGCCTTCCCCCTTGCGGGCTAGTTTCTCAAACCTTTGCTGGTTATCTTTTTCACTAGGTCCCCCATAGGCCTCAGGAATAGGCACATGTCAAATTCCTACACATGTACCCCATCAGCCCTGTACACCTCCGGCTGATCGGAGGATATATTCTTGTGCTGCAGGTGCACTCCCCCATCTCAGTTGCTGCCCTTGCCACTCTTCTATTCAGACGCTTCCTAACCTTATCGATCAGCCAGACTTCTTTAACCCCCCTCCAAACCCGCCGGGCGGTGATGTCAGACCAGCCGATTGTCACCCTCGGCCACCACCCTCTCAATTTTTCTAAGTCCCCCATGATGTTCTGCCCCAATTCACCCCATGGCAGGCCCTCCAAATCATTGCCCCCAGGTGAATAATAATGCAATCTGGTGTGCCCCACTGCAACTTTAACTCCTTCATTAGTGGCATGAGCTGTGCCCATCCCATCCCTCTAATGCCTTTCCACAGCACCCTGGTGTGCTCGGTATTGTATTGCAGCTCTGCTCCTCTGGAGGTGGCGACCACAAACCTTTCAGCCCAATATACAAAGGAACACCCCGCTATACAGATTTTCCTCTTGGAACCTGCTATGGAAAACAAGATACATAGTGTGAATTGCTGTTGTCAACACCTGACATACCTCCTATAGCAGCTGGACTTCCAGCGCCCCACCTTCTTTACCTCTTCCACTGCAGCCCCTTTCTCTGCTGCCTCAGTAGCTGCTCCAATCCGAAATGACTGTGGGGCAAATCCACCCAGGTCTTCCCCAGTGAAGGTCAGGACCCTCCTGAGCACTACCCCTACCTGAAAACTGGTGACCGGGGAGCCGTCCCCATGTCTGAACAAGGCCCCCCCAGTCCCCCCTCAAGCACTCCCATATGCCTCCAGTGCGCTCTCTGCACAGCTGGTGGACTGTGGTTGCCTCACCAATGACATCTTGGTCCCCTTCCTTCTTTGGTCCATTTTAGACCTGGTCAGGTTAATGACCACTCTATCATGACCCCATAGGACATCCTCGTGCTGCAGATCCTGCCCAGCAGCTGTCTTTCATGTGGCCACCACTTTCTCCACCCAGAATGCCCCAGCTGTCATAACAGCAAACACAGCCCAGAATAGTGCCCCCTCCTGGGCCGAGGTGCATATAATCTGAGTTGCCCATAAGACCTTTTCAAGCAACTGCCCTCTTATGGGGCACCTCCTCTCCACCCTGGCCACCTGACCCCTCTGCCAACCTGACACCATGCACTTTATTGTCCTTCTGGCTACAACATCAAGCCAGCCCCTGTCCTGACATGCCAGCCAAGTGCACCACCACCACTGTGGCATGGGCTAGTCCGTCTTCCCACTGCTCCACTACAACCTCCTTACCTGCTTGTCCCAGGCCTAGTTCATCCCTGCCCCACCTGTGCTTCCCTCTGAACTCCTAGAACCTTGCCCACCCTGCTTCATAGGCCCTCAATGTGTTTGCTGACCAGGAGCCCCGGTACAGTGCCCTGGCTGTGTCCCTCCAGCCTCCCATAACTGATCCAGGATCCTGGTCCTGCCTGTGTGGTGCTGCCTGAGGCCTCAGTTCCTGAAACCTGTTGATCTGTAAATGGGAAAGATTGTCAGCCACTTTGTTTCTCAACCCTTCAATATACTGCAGTTTGAAAGATAGATTCAGTTGCAGCTCAACAAGACCATACGCCTGAGCAGCCTGCCCACTGTCTTTGTCCTCCCTCCTTGCCTATTAATGACCTCCACTACCCCTTTGTTGTCACACCAAAACAAGATGCACTTCCCCTTTATCCTATACCCCTACACTTCCAGGGCCACCCATATCGGAAGATCTCCAAGAACATGATGTCCTTCAGTACTCCCCCTTCCGTCCAAGATGCCGGCCAAGGTTCTAACATCCAGTCCCCTTGGAAGTATGCCCCCATTCCCATGGCACCTGGAGCGTCCATGAACAGCTCCAAGTCCATGTTCCGCTCCCACTCATCCTGCCAGAATGTCACCCCATTATAGCTGTTGAGAAACTCTTCCCATACCTGGAAGTCCTCCGAACCTCTTTTGACACATCCACCGAGTGATGTGCAGTTTAGCCTTCCCCATGGCCCTTCCTAGCCTCCTTGTAAACTCCCTTCCTGGGCTGATGGCATTGAAGGTGAAATTAAGGTGCCTTAGCAGTTGTTGCATTTGTACCAGCGGCACCCTCCACCTTCCCCTAATCTCGGCTAGCAGGCTTTTAAGGTGCACCACTTTTTCCCCGGGAAGCTGGACACAGCCCTCCTCCATGTCCACCTCTATGCCCAAGAATTCTAATCTCCGGGCAGGGCCCTCCATCTTGCCCTGTGCCAGTGGTATCCCTATCTGTCTGCACATTTCCTTAAAATCCTGCAAATCCCCTGCACTTCCATTCTCGACCCTCCAATGAGGAGGAAATCATCCAGGTAATGCACCACCCTCCTGTTCTCATACCTGGTCCTGAATACCCACTGCACCCAGGTGCTGAATGCCTCGAAGGTAGAACAGACCACTGAGCACCCCATGGGCATGGCTTTGTCAAAATACCCACCACCTAGTTGCTCTAGGGATCTTATAGACTTAGTATGTCAAGTGTACTAGTTTATTTAGTTTAGCTTACTTGTAGTCTGTACACCATGAATTGAAACCTGCGTGCACCACTGTATCCCTGAAATTGCTTGTATGTCCATTTGCTTTGCTTTGTATGCTCTTTATTGTATCTCACCTGTGTTGTTCCCCACTGTTGTACTCCTCCAAAATATTTTCTCCCCTCCCTGCAACAAGGTGCCTTTGTAAATGAGTCTTTGACTCAAAGGTTGTAAATCCGAATTGTGAATAAATAAATAAATAAATAAATAAGTAAATAAATAAAATATATGCTTCCTTGGAATTGAAAGCCCAACAGGTCCCAATCCACGGGCCTGACTGGTAAGAGTCAAAATGCTGACTCAATGTCCGTCTTCATTAGCCATGCCCTCTCGATTGCCTTGATCAGTGTTATGGCCTACTCTAGAAAGGCATATAACACTGTGCTAAGGTGATCGAGTATGCCCTCATTCACCGACGGTCCCTCGGAGTAGGATAAGTGATGGATCAGTCGGAATTCCCCATCCACCTTCTTGAGTACGATACCCAAAGGGAAAACTTGGAAATACACACACGGGGGGCCCAATGGGCCCTCCACCCAGCCCACCTTGATTTCCTTTTCTGTCTTGTTCCCTACTATCCCCTCCTTCCCCTTCACTGACCTGAGATTCCTGGCCCACATCTGTGCCTGCCCCCTTTGAAACCCCAGTGGGAAGCCTGTCTGAAAAACTTCCCTGAGCAGCTCCACTGCCCCCCTACTAGGGTATTCAGCAGTCTACTCCTCCATCACTGCTAGGGAAATGGGAGTACATGCCAGCACAGACCTGCACCACCCTCCCTCAGGCCCCATGTTAGTGCCATCCTCCAGGGGCATAGTGCTGCCCCCCTGGCCCCTGCCCTGTCCCCCCGGGCACCCCGCAAGGACTGCTCATAGTACTGCCCCCCCATTCGGTCCTCCTCTGTTGCCATTTTGTCAGCAATTGGAGACTGGGTGCTGCCCCCCACATTTGGAACAGATGTGCCAAAACTTACAGCTGCCCCATGTGCAGGTGGCCTTGTTATAACTCCAAAAGAACTTGGACCCTGAAGCAGGAATGGTCTTCATTGCCTGTTGGCCACCAGTCCCTCTCCCCTCTCCCCTCCCCAGAGAGGGTCCTCGCCCACAACTCCGAGTGGGTGCACTCCCATCTCAGATCCCCTTTTGCTGCCATCCTCTTCCAAAATGCTTCATCATATTTTAGCCACCCATACCCAACCTTTGCCTTGTACGCATCTCTGATGATGGACATGTATATCAGCAAGGAGATGGCAAGCTCTGGCTGCTTCTCCAGCATCAATGTGCTGTAGATGATGAAACACCATTATTGATGGTCTTCCCCTTGTACTTCATCTCCTCTGTCTTGTGGCCTACCACTGCCAGAGCCACCGCCATTTCAGACTTCCCCACTGACTCCTTCTGCTCATATTTCATGGCCATGTCCTTGTCCATCAGCCCAAAGATGTCAACATATTCCCCTTTCCAGATTTTGTCTTTGATTGAGGCCGGGTCGTGGTCACCAACTGAGCAGCCCCTAATACAACTTCTTGGCTGTCATTTTGGCCCCCCACCTTTTTCCACCCTAGCCCCTTTACTTTTTAAGGCCTGTATGGCCCACTCCATCTTTTCCACCCCTGTATCCCCAATGCTGCCCAGCAACCCCTTTAAATAATCCTTCAGACCACTCTCGTTCGTCAGGTCCAAGTCATTCTTACCCCCATCCAGGCTCCCATCATTCGGTTCCGGTGTGGGCAGGGGTGCTATGACGGGTGTGGGGTGTGGCTCTTCCCATCTGGGTCTCTCCCCCCCTTCCCCAGCCTGGGCGCTCCTCTTGCTCATTTCACTTCCTCTGCACCTCTTCCTCTCTCTGCTTTTACGCTGCCACCAGCTCCGACATCTGCCCCATCAATTTCGATGCTCCCTGCATCATCTTCTTGCCGGACATCTGGGCTCACTTGGGTGCCATGGCTGCTATTCCATTCCTACATGCAGGGGGGATGAGAAAACAATTGCTCAACCTTGTGCACTACCACAAGACCACATCCCTTTTTCCAGGGTCGCAAGACACTTCCAGCCTGCCCTGCCAGGGCCAGTGCATGAACCGGTAGGTCTTTAGCTTTGTTCCTCTGAACACCACCCATTCTGGAGTAATCCTCCCCCATAATACTGTACATGGGTGCCAGCCTTTCCCACACAGGTACTTTACCCACAGGCCTCTGTTTTCGAGGCAGATGCCCCACCCCTTGCACCAGGATGACACTACACTGCATATATGTATTTTCCTTCTTTGCTTTTCTGTTTTTTTTTATCTGCACCTTCCCTAAGAACCCTGCTATATCCTGCCACTCATTCATTCCCTTCCTGGACACTGTACTGCCAGTCGACGGCTATAATGACCTGGTTGCCACCCACCTTCAAGCAACCTGGCCTACCTGCCTGCCAGTGCCCTCCTTGAGTTGTTATTCACTGCTTGGGCCTAAAACTGCCCACTATAGGCATTACCTCTGTCTGTTTATATGCCTCTCCCCCCCAAGCAGGTCTTGTAACCCAGGCACTTTCTGGCTGCACACACACAGTTGCCTTCTTCATGCTGTGTCTGGCTGTGGCCTCCTGTTTGGTGTAGCTGGCAGCATCTACCAAAGCCAGCGGCCTAATGTGAAGCCCAGTCTCTATCCCCTCCAGCCAGGTGGCAATGCCCCCTGCTCTGTGTATCATGCCTGCCAATGCTAGGCCCCTTGCTTCATCCTCAGCCTGCCTGGATCCACTCATTTGTTCAACCCCAACTTGATATAACCGCAGTGCCCCCCATCCCTGAGCGAGCAAGAAGGGTGCGATCGCTTTCCTGTCTCTGTCCGAGTTTTCTTTTAGTTTTTAAAGAAAAGACAATGCAGCCACTTCCTCTCACCCAGCCTTCCACCTAGGTAGCCCTGGACAGGCGATCAGTCCATAATCAGCCGCACCGCCACGTGGCCTCCTATGTCTGCTGCTCTCAAGCGTGCAACCTTGTTTCTGCTGGGAAAAAAAATCTTAATCCACCAAGAACCTCACCAGTAAATGTGCTCATCTGCGGGCTTTGCCATGATGTACCCACAAAGCAAACAAGCAGAAACCCCAATGCTCTCTGAGCCAAAGCGACGAGCGGCGTCCCTCTGCCATGCCTCAAGGCCTAGCTGTAACAAGCCAGCCCGGGGGAAGGGCCTCCAAATTTCCATGCAGTCTCTGCCTTCTCCCCAATGAAAAACCATGGTGTAACCCCCTGAGCCATCTCGTTAATTGCAGCGTGCCTGACGATGTCCAGTCCTCGTTTTTTTTTCTTTATTTCCTCCAGTTCTCCACCACAGTGGTAGACCAACCAACCACCAAGTGCTCTGCACTCGCCCCCCCACATGGAACAAGAACAGCTGGATATGTGAAACAACTTGGAAAGCTAAACTTGCTTCTGTGCCTCACCTCCCCCCCCCAGGTTTTCCGCATTGTTAGCAGCATGGGACAAATAAAACCCACTGGCAATGCGCTCTGTCCCCAAAACATTGTTTCTGATGAATTGAGGAGCATTTTCATTGTGGTCACATCCTTGCTGCCCATTGTCCTTCTTTTACCTCAAAAAAACACATTAAATGAATGAGGCACAAAACCAACCACCCGCGATGAGCTCTGCTTGCCCACGTGGTTCCAAATGCTTCACTGAGCCTCATGCATTGCAAAGCATTCATTATAGCTCAATCCCTTACAACCTCAGGGGCACCTGCTCTAGCTACTACCAACCTGCATCACTCTTCCAAATGCCCCAATGCTAAATAAACAAAACAGCCCCACGGAGCTCACTATTATTACCTATACCTACACACAGACAACTGGGCATGCACAGCAAACCTGCTATTTTTGCTATCTAACAACGTACTGAGAAAACAAAACCTTTTTTTTTGAGTTAGCCCCTGGACCAACGCCTTGATAAAGACACGAACAATCCCTCCAGGAGCTCTGCATGCTCTATTCACTCTGCACTATACCCTGGCCTGCACAGCAGACACCAGCCCTATTTAGCCTAGGCTTACTCTACCATTTAAACACAATGCAATACCAATATGCCACAGAAATCCCCATCAGCTAAACACCACTGGACGCAGAGACCTAAACAGGCCTAGTTGCCCCATGTGCCTTACCTGCTACTTGCCAATGATGTGCTGAGATCCCAGTCCTGAAAATTCCCAGCAAAATGAGGTCATCCTGCCTGAGTCCTGGCCTAATCTACCTCTACAGGGCTCTTGGTCAAGACCCCTTAGGCTCCCCCACCAGCCAATCCCTGGGGCTCTGACATCGCCCAGTCATATTACACCCCCACCTGCTTGATGATGTCACTAGCCCCACCCCTGCTGCCTGATCCTTTTCTCCCCCTTCCCCCACTCCTCCCTTTCTTGTGTTTCTTCCTGGCAGGGGTCATCAGACAAACTGGCCTGCCTTTTAGTGGCAAGCCCCACTGTAGTGCTAGAAATCAAAGAGTGAAGGAAGTTTGGAATAGCAGCCCTGGGTAGTCTGAAATGAAACTAAGCACAGACTGCAAGTGGCTGTAACTTGTTTCAGTTAAAAAAGTTATAATCTGAAGCTAGAAGTAAGTGTCAATACATATTTTGCAATATGTCTAATGCTTGAATTATGGAAAGTACATAGAGTACTCTGTGGGGCTATGTATACTGAAGGGAAATAACTAAGGGATTGGTTTATTTGTAGAACAGCATTTACAACTAGGATAATTTACCTTGTGCAGGTTGAATTATGGAAAAAGAGTTTTTTGCAAAACATTTCTTTATTTTCAAATGAATGGAACAACAATCTGTATCAAACCAGTGAATTTGAAATGCGGATTTATTTGTCTGTAACTAAGAATTTAGTGCTAGTCTTTATCCAAACAGAACTTGTAAAGAAACTGCATTAGTGTTTCAACTAAGGTGTGATAGCCATGAGTATATACTAGACAAGAAACATTATGCTACCAAGATGGAGTAACCAGATGTAACAGTTTACTACTAGACAGTTATCTAAGGAATTGGTTTATCTGTAGAAAAACTTTTACAACTGGAATACTTCACCCTGTGCAAGCTGTATTGTATAATGAAAGCTTTTTAAAACTAATGAAGGAAAGACTTTTATCAGACTAGTGGATTATAAATGTGAATTTGTTTGTTTGTAACTAAGGTTTAGTGCTAGTCTTTATCCAAACAGAACTTGTAAAGAAACAGCATCAGCTGATTCAACTAAGTTATGATAGCAATGAGTAAGGGGTCAAAGGTCACAATGGTTTAAAAAAAAAAAACAGTAATTGAATACTAGAAAAACATCATGCTACCAAGAAAGAATAACCAGATATAACAAGTGACTACTAGACAGTTATTTGCTTCAGAAGTGTGCAACCTTCACTATACAAGTCTGCCTTTAGGATAACATTCCTAGCTATAACTTTGGATGAGATGATAAAGGAATAATGCACGACAGAGTGTGTGTCGTGCTGGGATGACGCCATGCCTGGGGTGGGGGTTGGCACGAGACCGCAGGTCGAGTGAGTCCAATGCCCCAGGTGTGGCGTTATCCCAAATGACACACACCCTGGAGTGCATTATTCCTATTATACAATGGCTCATTGTTATACAGAATAAAAAAAATAATTTTAAAGATGTTTCTGTGTGGAAAAATATTTTTTGTTTTTAACAGAAGATGAAAAATCAATCAAATGCTCCATAAAATGCTCATCTGCATTGGTTCACAGTGAGGGTGAGACTAGACCTGTGGCTACGTGCTGGGATAACACCATGGGTCCAGCCCCAAATTGACCAATCACAGTCCAAGATTCTTTCTTGCCATTTTTTTTTTTTTAAGTTTATTAAGAAAATTTTATTATTTTCCACCTCAAAATACACATGGCAGACATATGTGAAGATGAACATGGTACATTAGACAATTGAAAACCTGAGTCAGCCCCCCCAAAACCAACACCACATCCCCCCCCCTCCACCGCCCTCACTATTCATATTGAGCACAAAAAGTTCATCATACAGTCACACTGACACTATTTCGAATGCCAGATCAGCAAATTGGGCTCTGAAAAACCATATGGCCGGATCAACCATTTTGTAAAGAATATAAGGTATACAAGGGATCCCAGATTTTCTTGAATTGCTCCATTCCATTCTATTGTGAAGGCTGGCAATGGCTCTTTCCGTGCTAAGATTCACCAGAATCTTGGACAACCATTCATTATAAGTGATCTCCTGTTGATCAATCCAGTGCCTTAGAATAAGTTTTTAACCGGCATGGCTAAAGAGTTATGTGATATTTATGAGCACGAACTTTGACCTCGGAGATCACCATAATGCACACTGTGGGCCTAAACAGGTCTTGAGCCCCAAAGAGGATCAATTGACTGCTTGATAGTAGTCCATGGGTGACACTTTCTTTCTTGCCATTGTATAATATCGTAATAACCTGAACATGATTTAATTTAAAATTGACTAATTGACACTTAAGATGAATTGTATTTACAGATGAACAGGAAGCTGAATCCTAGTTGTTCTCCAGTGATCCAGTCTCTGGAAGCAGTCAAACTTAATTTCAGGAGGCTGGGGACAAACTGAAAGCAACTTCATGGCCTTTAGATTATTATTTTATTTCATTTATTTATTTAAAATTGGTGACCAGGAAAGGCACTCTGAGCCGAGGCTCATTTCCAGGTGTGACCCTGGTACAAGGTGTACAAAGAAAACTAAGCAGAGAAATGCAACAATTTTTTGTTACAGATGTTAAAGTACAACAACAGTATGCAGGTCAGTGTAGCTAATTTCTGTTCGGACGTGAGTTTCAGCATCCAGGATATTTCATGTCTAATGATTTCATAATCAGCATAAGTCGGAGTTTGTATAGACAGCTTACAAAAATGGTACCACAATAGAGTGGACTAGCACTGGAACTGGACAGTAAAATTATCGGTGCAACGAAAGGTGGAGCTGACTGGGGCAGAGTATTTCCATCAGGGGCCAGCCATGGTAGGCTAGGCATGAGTTGGGGTTGGACCAGATGAGCAACTGGGGCAAGAGGGGTAAGGGAGGAGCCTGATGAGTAGTTTTATGGCTGTGAGAGGGACTGATGGAGATTGTTCCAAAGGAGGGGGAGACGATAGGAAAAGGCTGCCTGTCTCGAGGCAGAACGGGGGCATGTGAGGTGGAAGGTGCATGCATCTCTGTGATGGAGAGGGTAGCCAGAGTAACTGGCTGGTGAAAGGCGGGAGGAGAAGTAGGAAGGTAGGGAGCCTAACCAGTATTTAGTTAAGAGGGAGGCATTGTGGATCATCCTCCTGTGCAAGAGTGGGGTCAAGGATAGAGAAGAGTAGAGGACAGTGGTGAGTAAGTGGGGGAGAGGCAGTGGCAAAATGACAGAAGAAGTTGAGAAGGATGTCGAGTTTTGAAAGGGATGAGGCTGGGGCTGTACCGTAGGTGATGTCTGCATAGTCCAGGACAGGTAGGATGGTTTTGCATATGAGTTTGCTACAAGTGGGGAGGGGAAGGCTGGCTTTGTGGCAATAAAGGCTGGCCAACTTGGCTGGAGTTTGGGCAGATAGCCTCGATGTGGACAGAAAAGTTGAGGTGACTATCCAGGCAGACTCCCAGGTACTTGAAGGTGGGCACCATCTTGAGGGGAGATCCTTCCAAGGTGCAGATTGGTGGGGAGGAGTGGGTAGGGAGGCAAACTTTTGTCTTGTACCGAATACCATGGTAACCTTTTTTTGGCACTTAGTTTGAGCTGATTTTTTTGGAACCAGGTTTGGATCCTGTCGAAGTCACTTTGAAGATCTGGAAGCATGCTATCATGGAAGGGGCCTGAGGCAAAGATGATGGTGTCATCAGCATAAAGATGCATGTTAGAGGAGAGGCAGGCAGAGGGGAGGTCATTTATGAAAAGGGAGAAAAGGATGGGGCCCAGGATACAGCCTTGGGGGACACCTGAGAGGATGGGTTGCTGGGGAAGGGGAGACAGTGTCCCCTACTCGAACCTACTGCGGCCTGTTCTGGAGGTAAGAGTGGAACCAGCTCATGGCAGGTTGAGCAAGGTCAAAGGAGCTTAATTTGCAGAGTAGCAGGGGGTGGGAGACTGAGTCAAAGGCTTTCGCCAGGTCAATGAAAATGGTGGAGGTGGTTTGGCCTTTGTCCATGATAGTGAGAATAGAGTCAGTTACACATAGCAGAGTGGTGATAGTGGAGTGATGTTTTCTAAAACCTGATTGAAATGGGGAGGGAGCTGTTTGTGGAAAGAAATGCTGACAGTTTGGAAAGCATGAGGCAGTCTTGGAGTTTGGTGAGGGAGGGTAGGAGAGAGAGATGGGTCTGTAGTTTCCTGGTTGTGAGGGTCTCCTCCTTTATGCAGGGAAGGATTTTGGCCATTTTCAGGTGGTGGGGACCGTAGCTGTTGAGAGGGAGAGGTTGAGTAAGTGTGTTCAGGAGGCGGTTAAGGCTGAGGCAGAGATGTGGAGCATTTTGGGGTGCAAGCCATCAGGGCTGGTTTTGGACTGGTTTAAATGGGTGAGAGCAGAGTAGACCTCCAGGGGCATGAAGGGGAAAGAGGAAGCTGGAGACAAAGGGAGGAATTTGTGGAGTAAGGTGAAGGGGCTGAGTCTGGCAGGGGCACAGGAGGGAAGAATGAGTTAAAGAGTTCAGCTACAGAAACAGGCTAAGATATGGTTCTGCCATTTAGGCTGAGGACTGGGTTGATCTGCTTAGCAGGAGGGTCCATAAGGAGTTTAGGACCTTCAGAAGGTTGCGAGGATGGCTTGGTTACAGGTAAATTGTGCTTTGAGTATGAGTTTTAGATTTCAGATGCATTGGAACACTTGTTTCTGAGATGTTTGGAGGTTTGGAAGTCTGAGGAGGCTTTATACAGCTTCCATGCCTTGTCCTGGCCCGACAAAGGTAGACATCAAGTAGTCCAGGGGTGATGAGTAACCTTAACTCCAAAGCTTTCTGAGGGAGCGTTGTGGTCCCAGGTGCTTAGGAGGATGTTGCAGAAGTGGGATAGAGGGAGGGTCAACATCTTGGGAGGCAAAGACAAGGAGCCAATCCACATTGGATAGGTCATACTGTGAGGCAGATCCATTGAGGAGGTGTAGCAGGCAAGACCAGATGAATTAGGGACAGATTGTGGTGAGGTGGATTTTGCGGATGCAGTAAGTGATGCAGTGGTTGCTAATGGCATCAAGAGGGTGCCGAGGCAGTGATCCCGTGAGGATGAGAGGTTAAATCCAGTCCAGAAGGGAGTGATTTTGAGACCAGTGATTTAGGTGGGTGGGTTCCTGGATTAGTTGGGAGAGGTTTAGAGCTTTGATCCTCAGAACAGTGGTTTTGGTGGTGGAGGACAGTCAGTCGAGGTTGAAGTCACCTAGTAGAATGAGTTCACCATTTGTTGCAACCGAGGAGATTGTAGTGATCGCCTTGATGAGGGAGTCAGGCGAGGTCTTTGGGGGGGCATATAGAACCCCAATGTAAAGGGGGGAGGATGAGGGAAAGGATAGGAGGGCTACTAGAGATTTGTGGGAGGCTGGGCAGGATTCCTGAAGCTGATGTAGCAAGTTAGGGGTTGCCTGACATACAACTCTACCCCCCCGCCTCGCTTGCCATGGTCCTGCTGGAACATGATGTAGTTAGGGATAGCAAGCGAGGAGTTGGAGATTTTGGCAGATAGTCGGGATTCCATGACACAGAGTATATCTGGTTGGTACTGGTTTACCCAGATAGATAGGGCATCTAGTTTGGGGAGTAAACTCCTTGCGTTGATATGGAATATACGGAGGCCCTTGGGGAGAGAATCTGAGTACTGGGTTGATGAGGGAGTGGGAACTGGCATGGACTGTCCAGGTGCTAGGGGGCCCAGGTTAGGGTGGATGTCATCTGCCAGGAGTAGTAATAGCAGGGGGATGGAGAGGGGAGAGGATTTCTTACTGTTACATGTACTGTGCCTGGGGGGTGGAGTACTCAGGTTTAAGCATCGGAGAAAGGCCTCAAGGTTCAGCAGGTGAGAGTGAAGCAGTGAAGGGTGAATGGTTGGGGAAGGTGAGTGTGGGTGGGAAAAGTAGGAGGATAGGTGAAAGGGGAGGGGGGAGGAACTGACTTTGTAAAGTAGGGGTGTGCCAGAGAGAGAGATTTGAGGAGGTATTCCTAAGGGAAGGAATGAGAAAGAGAGAGGTAGTCAAAGGGGTGCCAAGATGGGGAGGATGAAGATAGGTAGGCACTCTGTAGGAAAGAGGAAATTGAAGTAGTAGGCACAAAACTGGGTAATGCAGCATTATGGCTGAGGGGGTGAAAAAGAAGGTAAAAGTTGCAGTAGCAACCTCCAGTGGTGAGAAATGATAGCTTGCTAGTGGGAAACTCGGCTGATTGGTTTCAGCCATCATGTGTCTGCAGCTATATAATGCAGAGCCGACCGAGGGTGGTGGTGGGACAGCGGGGCTATCCTTGGATGGGAGCCAAGAGCGCTTGGGTCCCGGTCCCACGTGGGTGGTGCTGCTGTGTGGTATATCTTGAAAATCAGAAGAGGAGAGCTGCTATGGTGGAGGGCATCCATCTGCCCTCTTGGACCCTCAGGGGAGCAGCCGGAATAATTCTGTGAAGGTGAGAGAGAGAGAGAGAACACATTAATAACAAGGAACCTTTTGGGAGGGGCTGTCTGTGGGAGAGGGAGAGTGGCTGCTTAGTGGAGTGGGATTCGGATTACAGTGAGAGCTCAGCTACTATTTCCACTTTACAAGCTAATTTGGGCAAGGCTCAGATTCAGCTCTGACTGCTGGCAGTAAAAATACATTTCAAATGCTAACAATAGTAAAAGAGATGCATAAAGCAAGGCATTTGAAAACTGACTGGCTACACATAATGTTAAGCTAATTTAGGCAAGGCTGAGAACTCTGGCTGCAGGCAGCAAAAGAAAAAAAGGTGCTTGAAGAAGGCATTAGAAATCTGACTGGCTACAGGTAATTTAAATCTGCAGAAAAAAGGAATAAATTAAAGCAGACAATTAGTCTTTTATGAGGAGAAAAATATCCTCAGTCGGGAGCCGACAGCGCTTGGGTCTTGGTCCCACGTTGGTGGTGCTGCTGTGTGGTGTACCTTGAAAATCAGAAGGGGGAGATCTGCTGTGGGGGAGGGTGTCCGTCTACCCTCTCGGACCCTCGGGAGAGCCACCGGAATAATTCTTGAAAATCAGAAGGGGAGAGCTGCTATGGGAGGCATCCATCTGTCCTCTTGGACCCTCAGGGAGCCACTGGAATAATTCTTGAAAATCAGAAGGGAGAGCTGCTGGGAGGGTATTCATCTGCCCTCTCGGACCCTTGGGGAGCTGCCAGGATGTCCTTCTTATGTTGGAAAAAGAAGTGGGCAAGGTGAGAAGAGGAGAGGAGAGGAGAGGAGAAATAGAGGCATTTAACAAATTGTTCAAGGGTTTGTGTTAAGAGCATTAATACCATTTTGTGCATGACTGGGGGAAACTCTGGGACAGAAGGCTCTTTCATGGTGATGGCCATCACCTGTCAAGAGAGGGGACCACTGTGCTTGTTCAAAACCTTGACATCTGCATAGGTAGACATTTAAACTGAGGAGGTGATGTTGATGGAATCATCATGGATGTGGGGGGACAAAGCTAGGGTGCCTACAGAAATGGCCAGAAGAAGGGCAGTTGGAGCAGCATAGCATGGGCTTTAACTAATTTTAAAAAGGGCACCGATGCAAGAGAACACAGAATGTCAGTAGAGAAATAAAGATCAGGAAGGAAAATAGTGGCGGAAGATGAAAGGAGAGGTACGGACATGAATAAGAAGGGCATGGGCTGGAAGATGGTGTTGGTGTGTCTAAGTGCCAGGAGCCTGAGAAACATTTAGCAAGCACCAGGCGATGGTGTCAGAAGCAGAGTTAGACCTTCTGGCCATCCAAGAGCCCCTGAAAAAAGGACATCATGTCTCAGTGGGCCTAGTCAGTTAACAAAATTCAAGTAAATAAATATAAATGAGCCGCTGGGAATCATATCTGAGATCTGGGGCCGATTCACCAACGTTGACACAAGTCCTGCAGCAAACTAATTTTTTGGTACGGCTGCACCAAACAGGTTGCTGCAAAATGTACCCAATTGACAAAGCTTGGGTGCCATTGTGATACATTTCCTGAATTATGGCAGCTTGAGCCACTTCTTTGGTGCAAGCCCCATAAAAAGGGTACCTGAGACTGCTGCAAATTAGACCACAAAAAGCTGGTCTGATTTGCGGCAATCAGTGCACGGGATCGAGAATCCAGCTCACCTGCCAGGGAATGTTGCATGCTTGATGCATCCAATGCTTGGAACATTCTCATTACATTTGTGACTCAAGCCCCTGATTTGTACTGGAGTAAACCCTGTATAGAAGAGATTGGGAAAAGGAAAAGGGGGTAGAATACTGCTATGAGTTAAGGAAGGCATAGAGACCACAGAGGATGGGTCCTTCAGGAATTTCATAGGGTAGTTACTGGATTTTCCCATGGGGCATGAATAGCAGGGCTGCTTTCTCCAGATTTAGAATATTATTGATCTTTTTAAAAGTTAGTAGGAACCATTTATGCATGCGTTATCTTTCACCTGTGATTGAAGAGGTAGATACAAGAAATTCATGAAACAGTTGGGTTTCAGAATGTATTATTCCATATGTAGCCATAATGGCTGAATATGAGCAGTGTTATGGGGTATCTGGATGATAAAACACAAGGTTACCAATCCCCAGGAATAAGTAGTATTTACCTTCCCCCCCCACACAGTGGTAGTACCTTCCTCCTCCCCAGCAGTAATACACTTTCAGGCAATAACGGTGCACAGCAATATTAACATGAACTAACTTCAGGTTTATTACATGGTGGAGGAACTGGGGAAGAAAATACAACAGCGTTTGATAACAATTGTACCCCACACAGTCCCTGTACCACCCCATGGGTGCACCTGTCTTCCTCACAATGGCTGTAGGTATGGTAACCGTCTGTTGTAGTGGGTACCTCACTGACTTGTTGGTGAACAACCAGAGGATGCAGAGTCAGTGCACCATGGGTGTTGGGATGCAGAGAATGACAGTTTTAAACTTGAACTGCAGTTGGCATGGGGTCCCAGTAGGATCAATTAAACACACAGAACTTGGGGTTTCAGTTTTCTGCCTGGGCAAATCCTGCAGATTTCAAAGTCCTGCCCATTACTTTACCCCTTTAAATCTATCTATCTAAAGGGTCTACCAGGCCAGTTCAACACAAAGCCTGTCGACCGGCTTTACAGTTACTGCACAATGTTGACCGCGATTGCTGTCTGCATTGTGCCGTCGGGACCACAAGTGTGTTTTCTGGTGGGGGGCTGTGCCCCCCACACAAGCTACTGGATTTCATTATAATTACTTCCTCAGCGGAGGTATTTCGGGGGGTGCAAGACCCCAAGAAACTATGCCAGGGTCCCATATGACCATTTCAGTGACTGTCAGTGACTGTCGTTTTTGTCGCTGTAAATGACCGGTCACTGTAATATTTTCACTGAAGCTATGTGCTACACTATCTAACTAGCTAGATTGCAGAGAACTCCTCAGGGCCACAACCCAGAGGTCCTTACAGTATCTGAAGGTTACAGAGGGTGTGGATAGATGGCATAGGATAGCGGTACCGCTCTGGCAACAGTGGACAGTTTTTCTTTGCACCACATCAGCCAACTGTAGATGTGCAGCAAGTGCAGGACCATTTGCCTGTGAAGGACCTTTTGTCAGCTTCACTCTTCTGGCCTTTCATCGTCTTCATCTCTAAGGCCTTTCATTGTCTTCGTCCTTCTGTCCTTTTGCCATCTTCACCTCTAAAGCCTTTTGTCATCTTTATCCTTCTGGCCTTACATCAGTCCAGGGTGTCTTGGCAGGCTTGTAGTCACCCTGGACATCCAGAGAGGTCAAACAGCTCTCTTCTTGAACTCAAACACAAAGGGGCTGCTACACAGTCTCTGATCCAGCCAGACACTTTCCTTACAACTCAGAGAACAGTTCAAACTGTCTAATCACTTTAATAGAAATACAGAAACATAGACTTTGACAACAGATAAGGACCGCTGGCCCACCTAGTCTGCCCATTTCCTACCTATTGAAAGCATACAACGTTCTAAGTAGCAGTTCAGTTCCCCAGGAAATACAGGTCAGCAGTCCCACTTTTCCCAGCTGACTAAATGGTCTACTAGGCACTCTGGCAAAACCTTCTTTGGGGCTCATAAGGTCCTTTGCACACCCCAGCTTACCTTACTGGCTGGTGTAACCCTCCTGTAGTCTCTCTTTCTGTCTCTCTGGAGCCTAGGGGAATCTCCTACTTTTCAAGCCAGCCACACTTTTTATAGTGTTCTCTGATCCCCATTTCTATTGGACAGTCCCTTCCCACTCTCTGAGGGTGCCCTTTTACCTTTCTCCCAGCAGTCCCCTGCTGCAGAGAAACTCATGAGAGCTGCCAAAATTGTTCAACTTTTTTCTGCAGTACATTGCAATCTTTATTATTTATTGCCAGCCCTTTTTAGCACCAGAGCCCACCAATACCATGCCGTCCCCCATCATGACCCCCAACTCTGCTGCCTGTCCAGGAGCTGGGAATCTCTTTAAGCAGTGCCTACATGGCTGAACACATTCCTGGAAGCTGCAGCTCCTTTAAGACATCAGCCGCGTATGCACAGGAATTGCCATGAGTGGCCATACTGTATTTGATCACATCCTGGTTCACTCATGGCCACCCCCTGAACCAGCAGAACATTCCCTCAGTTCTTGGAGGTGCAAACAGCACAACAGACCTCAGCCACCCACCTCTATGGGGCTGAAATCAGGGTTATTCAGCGACTGCAGCCACAGACCTATGAGGGAGCCTTCCGGTCCTGATCCACTGTCCAGGGGAATGGAAGCTGAATGGGACACATTGGGGCCACAGTGGGGCTGTTGTTCTATTCAGGTAAGCTTCAGATGGTATTCATTTGTTACACGTATGCTATAACAATGATTATACCATGGACATAAGTGAACAGCCAATTAAATCGTCAGACTGGCAGTTTACCACTGGTGTAAATCCTCTGATGATCAATGGCTGTAGATGAGCAACTAATCCAACTCCAAATCCTAATCATCTGCAGCACAAGAATAAATACAATAAAAATAAAAAACACAGCAACCTCTTTTAAAAGTTGTATTTTATTATAGTAACAAATGAACCTTGGTATAACCACAATAAGCCACTCTGAAGATGGGTTATCGGGAGTTTACCACGTTGGCGAGGATTTACCCACTCAGCTGTGTGCGTGGCAAAACCACCCGCTGTGGTAAACTCCAGCAACCCATACCCTCGTGGCTTATTGCTTAAATCCCCCACAGCAATACAACCCGTTCAACACCCACAGTGTTGAACTGGTTGTCAGAGCGATGAACAGATTCATTGACTCCTGAGTTTGGATGCTCACCCCACGAATCTGCCACCCCTGGAGTTAGATATATATATATATATATCTTGGAGTGCGGCGGGCAGTGCCCCCGCATGGGGGCGTGGTGGGAAAACCACCCCAAACAATGCAAAAGCACCCCAATACTTGGGGCACTGTGGCCATCCGTCAATGGATTTGGCAGGTGACATGGTCACCATTGGCAAAATCCTGTCACTGTACCACTGTGACAACTTTGTTGTCAAACCAGCCTGGTGGAACCACCCTAGATTGGGGGGCACTTACACTTATGTAATTTGCAACTAACTTTGCATTTTTCCTTTTAGTTAATTCCTGAAGAACACCTATGGATAAAACTTTGATTCTAACTCTATTTTTCATTTTCAGAATGCATTTAATATTACCATTTTGTTTTGTTTTATAACACCATATGGTTTAATCTGGCCCTGGTTAAAGGTAAAGCCTAGTCAATAGCTACAGTTGTAGATTTCAGATGGGTAGATTTTAATCAAGTGAGGGAAATACTGATGGCACTGGATAAGATCAGTGGAGTGGAGGAGAAGTAGAGAGGGAGAAATTAAGGGAGTAATTCTTAAAGCAACTAAATCATACTTGGGTACCATCACCCGAAGCAACACATACAAGAGACCAATCTGGCTCTCAAGGAAGATAAGGCAGATGATGAGGGAAAAGGGGCCTTCACTAACTTTAAGAAGCACCAATGTGACAAGGAGTGGGGTGAGTACCAAAGTAAGATTAAGGATGCCAGGAAGGTGGTCAGAGCACAAAGGCAGGCACAGTACTATTAATTGTGGTGGTGTTCAAGGGATTGGCAAAATATTTCTTCAAGTACATCAGGGAAAAAAGGGAGAAAATGGGGGGAATTGATAGGCAGGTGGAGGGGGTTAGTAGAGGATGTTGAGCAAAAGGCAACAGTTTTGAATGACTACGTCTGCTCTGTGATCACAGTAGAAGAAGGCAGGCCTCTACTGGAATTTAGAATTAAGGGTGCAGCATGTGGGATTCAGCATGGGTAGGGTAGTATTTTCAATAGAAAGAGTAAGAAAATGACTTGTTTCCCTAAAAGTAAATAAGGCACAGGGACCATCTGGGATGCATCAAAAAGTGATCAAGAAACTTGCATCAGAACTGAGTGAGGCCCTATCATGACTTTTCATTCACTCACTACAGTAAAGAGTGGTTCAAAAAGATTAGAGGACAGTGGACATGGACCCACTGCACAAGGGAGGGGATAGGGAGGAACCAGGAAAGTACAAACTCATCAGTTTTTCCTCCATTGTAGGTAAACTGATGGAGGCACTAGTCAAAGAAGATCAGGTGACCTATCTTGAAAGCACTGAACCCCAGGATAATAAACAACATGAGTTCATTACTAGGAGGTCTTGCCAGGCCAACCTCATAGTTTTCTTGACTGGGATACTAAAGGAGCAGACACATGGCAGGCAGTAGGCCCCCTCTAGAGATGTTATGAAGTTTTAATTTGCTGATGAATTTCCGGCAAAGTTGCTGACTTCGCCTCTGCAGAACAATCCATGAAGTTCTGCCACTAGATCACAAATTCACCTATGTGACTTTGGCAGTAACTTCACCATTAGGTTGGGTGGGCAAAGTATGTTAACTTCACTGGTAAATTTGCTGATAAAGATGGTAAGGCAAAGTTCATGGTGGCTTCCTGTAAACAAGTGCCTGAGGTCACATGCAAACAACTCCTGCAGGTCACATGATACTGCTCTATGCAGTGTGACTCATTAAGAGCTAGCCTGGGAGTGAAAGAGGAGAGGTCAGAACTGTTCACTACTACAAAAGTAGAGCAAAAAAGACAACTGTTCACTTTTCTGTTGGCTGTTACATATATTATTTTTATTTTATAGTTAATCAGTCTTTCTGTAGTTGTATTTTCCTTCTTACTTTGTGTGTATTTTACACTTGATTTTATTTTTTTGTACTCTTTTTGTGTGTTTTTCACTTTTTTTTACTTTTTTCTTTTTTTTAAGAGTAGAATGAGTGTGATAGAGAGTCAGGAGGAGAGGTGCGTTCAGGTAGAAGAGGGGAGATGTACTTTTCGCATACAAAGGACCTAGTCCATACCAATGGCAACAGCAGAAGGAGACAGCCGCAGTAACACCCAACCCCTCCCCCACAGTGCAGGATCCCCAGCCCCAGCAAGGAGATGAGGTAAGGGTACCACCAGTTAAGTGCCCACCATCAGCACCTGTGCACCAGGAGGAGGAGGAGGAGGACCTGCAGCCAGGACTATCTCACTCCCCCACCACCACCAGAAGCCCAAGTCCCTGGTGTGGGACTTTTTCAACTTGGACCCCACTGACAACAGAGTAGTGAAATATAAACTGTTACCAAGGACGAGGACGTGGGTGGGTGGGTGCCCTTTCTATAAAGTAGTCCAAATGTTCCTATTGGAGGCTGGTTGAATGGCTGACTTCAGTGTAGAAGAGAAAAAGTATCTGGAGACCAGCCACTCAGTTCATCATAAGAAATGTAGTTTTATTGTAATATTTTCTTAGAACACCATGATTCCCTAGGTATGCCCAATGTTTCACCCAACGCTGGGCTTCCTCAGGGGCTTAGGATCTATTAGGGTATACAAATATGAGTATTACTGTCATACCAAAATAATTTTAAGTACATATTTTTTTATGAAAAATAATTTCTCATAATTTGGACAGTGCCAAAGTTGACCACTATATATTTTGATTGCCCAAGAACATTGCCATTAAAAATGTGAAATGGCATACCTTATTGTGTGAAGAGCACCTGAGGACCTATATTTGTCATTAAGAACTAAACTAAGATTTCAAAATATTATTTACATGGGACTAGGGAGCAGGTTTGCATGGATCCAGGGAAATGGTGAATGCCTTTGGCTTGTATTTTCAGGAGTTATATTGGTTAACCCAGAGTGCAAACCATCGGCGGAGGACATTAGGCTATTTCTCAGGTCCGTGGAGTTGCCAAAAATACCGGAGGCCGATACAGCCTTTTTGAGTGCTCCTATAACGGTATTAGATATCCAGCAGGCCATCCAACAAATGCCTCTAGACAAGTCCCCTGGCCTGGATGGGTTCCCTAGCAACTTTTACAAAGCTTGTGGTTCGCTGATATTCCCAATTCTAAAGGAGGTCTTTCAGTACTGGTTTGATAATGGATTATCAGAACCTGGTTTCCTGGAGGCGACGATTTCTTTAATTTTAAAACAGGGGAAGGACCCTCTCAGTATGGATAGTTATCGGCCTATCTCCCTTCTAAATACAGACATCAAAATTCTAGCAAAAATCTTAGCTAATAGGTTGTCTAATGTTATGGACAAGTTGGTTAGTAGGGAACAAGTGGGTTTTATGAGGGGGAGATCGCCCCAAGATCATATGAAGAAGTTATTGCACCTGATTACTGCTGTAAGGGCCGAGATCCCAGCAATACTTATTTCATTAGATGCCGAAAAGGCATTTGATAGGGTATGCTGGGATTATTTGTTTGCTACCCTTTCTGCCTTCCGTCTACCCGATGTGTTCCTGAGATGGGTCCAAATCCTATATTCCTCCCTTTCTGCCAGGGTAAAATGTAATGGGTTTATGTCGCCGGTCGTAAGACTGGAGCGAGGCACGAGGCAAGGTTGTCCCTTATCCCCGTTACTATTCAACATATACTTAGAGCCATTATTACATAGGTTGGCTAGAAACTGTTTGATTAAGGGTATACAGGTGGGGGGTGCCAGATATATGTACTCGGTATATGCTGATGATATACTATTACATGTTGAAGACCCGGAAACCTCGGTTCCAGCTATCTTGGAGGAAATAGATGCCTTTTCCAAAATATCATACTACAAGTTAAATCGCATGAAAATGAAGATTCTCCCCTTAAATACCAATGTCAGGAAGGCTGATTTATCATCGTTCGGCTTATGTTGGGAGGTGAAGTCGCTTACGTATCTCGGGATAAACATTAGCACCGGACTGAGTTATATGATTAAAAATAACCTAAGCAGTCTGGTTAAAACCATTTCTGGGGATATGGACAGGTGGAGACTGCTCTCTTTGTCACTTTTGGGTAGGCTGAATGTCATAAAAATGAACATTCTGCCCAGATTATTGTATCCCTTGGGTATGCTCGGCGTATACCTCCCGAAGACGTGGTTTACCAATTTAGAGAGGGCATTTAATCTATTTATTTGGAAGGGGAAAAGGGCACGCAGGTCTTATATTAAATTAACCGCCCCGAAACTAAAGGGAGGACTAGCTGCGCCCTCTCTTTTTCTATATTATGTCGCGCAGCACGTAGGCAAGTTGGTCTATTGGAGTACAAGGAGCCTCCAGTCGGCTTACTTGCCTTTATGGGTTGACATTGAGCGGGGGTTGGCGAAGAGGGTGAGCTGCTCTCTATGGGCCCTGTTATACGCTTCTCCATCGGACATACCCAAATCATTGAAAAACAACCCAATGGGATGGTCGTTAAAGGCCTTTCAGCAGTTGCAAAATTACCTCACAGTTAAATGGCATCTATCCATCAACCAACCTATTTTTGAGAATTTTCACATTAGGGTTGGGGGTGAGACCCTGTCCATCACTTTTTGGCCCCAGGTAAGTCACCTAAGAATCTCAGATTTTTGGGTGAATGGGGGTCCTCAGTCTTTTGACCAGTTGGTGAATGTTTTCGGGGTTGTGGATCAGGATTTCTTTAAGTGGCTGCAAATTAGTAAGGTCTTAACATCCATTTTTTCTCAGAGGGCTCTAGTGGATTATGGGGACCGTGACGCCGATATGCTTTTCACCATAGCCTCTCAACCAAACTCAGTCTCTAAGGTATATAAAACACTTCAGGAATGGGACCACAGACTTCTCCAGGGTCTGCTTCTATTGGACAAGGAATTAGGAATATCTGAGGCACCCGATCTCTGGAGAGATTGTGGCTAATAGGGAAATGGTACCGGAGAAAAACTGAAAAACTGAAATGAGGGTGGGGGATGACTAAGAACCAAACTGGTACTGTGGGACAACCTGCTCAGAGAAGGCAACTGAGAGAGACCTATGACATTAGCACAAAAGTCAATCAAAACAGCTCCACCAACAGGATGATCAGTAAAAGGAACTCCTTTGTCACACAGTATAGTTCCATATTGAAAAATTACAAAAAAAGATTTAGAAACAGTATTTTTTAATTTTTTTTTATTCTTCATGTAAAAGCGCTATTGTATAATATCAGCAATGCACTCCAGGGTATGTGTCGTGCTGGGACACACACCCTGGAGTGGTGTGGAGTGGGTGTTGAATGCACTCTGCCTGCAGCTTTGTGCTTCAACCATCAGAGGCATGACATTATCCCAGCACGACACACACCCTGTCATGCATAACTGCTTAATTGAAATTCAGTAAGAAAAACTGGCAGATCCCTGCATGTATTCTCCTTTTTTTTGTGCTCAACTGTTTTGCCTGCCATCCTTCCCTCAGCGATCCCAGTATTTGCCTTTTGTCCATGGTGAATCTCTGCACCAGACCTCTGCTAGCCTCAAGACAGTTATTATTCTCCTAAATGCCCCATCTATTCAGTACCCTTGATATCTGTCTAGGTGTAAAAAAAATGGATTTTTTTCCAAAGTGAATCCTGCAAACTCAGTATTATCCATTGCATCCTGTAAGAGAACTGTTCTCTGTTCCCAGCATTCCTTGCACTCTCAGTCCAAGTGCCCATTTAACATCTAAGGACATATTGGTGCAAAGCATCAAATGTTCAGCATTGACAAATGCTTATTGTTCTGTGTACTGTGCAGTTCATGCTGTTAAGTGCAAGTGTAAAAAGTGCTCTGACCATTTGAGGGGTGCTTCATGGAAATAAGAAAATACTACTTGTACTTTACAGAATGAGTGGTGAACATTTGGAATAAACCTCAGACCTGACAAGTATTTTGAAGAAAAATCAGGGCTGAATTTGGCAGCTGCCCACAGGAACTCAGTTCCATCACTTCTTAAAGGGACACTGCCAACCCCCTTAGGCTTCAAATTGTCCCTACATTAAACAAGCATTTGTCAATGCCAAATGTTGTCTTGTTAGCATTGGTAGTGCCTGAGTTAGAGACACATAATAGGAATGGCAGTGAAATATTGAAGTGATGCCAGCCCCACCTCCACCTTGCAGGGACCGACAGGCATTGGGGTGTGCCTTTGGGTCGTCAGCTATAACACTCATGCTATTTTACCTCACCCTACCCTGTAGACACTGACAAGTGTTGTGGTGTGCTTTGGGGTCTTTGAGCATTATACTTACCCCATTCCATCAGGAAATCACGCTGAGGTGGGTGCAGTATAGGAGAATGGGGTGAACTTTGTGGTTGAACACTTCAAGGCACACAACAATATATGTCACTGGCTGCAGGGTGGGGGTGGGGTGCAATAAGGAGCATTACAGCTGATTATCCCAAGTCACACCCCTGATGCCCGTCAGTCTGCAAAGAGTGGGGTGTTACAGCTGAAACCACAACGCCATAGGTGTGTTGGTATTTTCACTCCACATTTTCAACATGGGCTTTTTGACCCCACCTCATGAAGAGCGGTACTATCAGTTTGTTAGCTGAAAGGTGTTTTGCACAGTGGTTATACCATTTGGTGACACAGGTCTGAAAACACATTTTGGGCAGTATGTGAAAAATGAGAACTGTATTGTTCATGAGGAGGTGTAAAAAATGGCAACGTTGAAAATCTGGAGTGAAAATGTGAAAAATTGGCGACGTCATGAGCATGCATAGAAACTGTGCAACACACGTTCATAACCCAACTATTTTTGGGATTTTTTTAACCACATTTTCAACATAGGCAATTTGGGACCTCCCATCATGAACAGTGGCACTGTGATTTTGTTAATTTGTCCCAAAAGTTGATTTCCCATAGCGACCACTCCACTGTACACCACAGGTGTGAAAACACACTTTGGGCAGGATGTGAAAAATGACAGCTATACTGTTCATAAAGAGGTGTGAAAAAATGCCAGTGTTGAAAATGTGACATGAAAATATTGCAAATTTGCGAAGTTACAAGGGTGCATGGGAACTGTGCAACGCAGGCTTGTAACAGTCATTTTATAGACTTTCGTCACCAAATTTTCAACATAGGCATTATAGGACCTCTGCTCATGAATAGTGTCACCGTCATTTCCTCAAACTGTCCCAAAAACTGATTTCATGCAACAACCGCACTATTCTGTGCTACACATGCGATAACACATTTTGGTCAGGATATGTAAAATGACAGCTATACTGTGCCAATGTTGAAAATCTGGAGAGAAAATATTACAAATTCATGAAGTTACGAGTGTGCTTGGAAACCAAGCAACGCATGCTGGTAAAACAGCCATTTTTTGGATTTTTTCAACCAAATTTGCAACACAGGCTTTTTGAGAGCCTCCTTCATGAGCAGTGGCACTGTCGTTTAGTTACTCAGTCCCAAAAGGTGATTCCGCACAGTGAATGCGAAATCACCTTTTGGGACTGAGTAATGTCATGACAGTGGCTGAATTCATGAGGAGGGATCCCAATAACCCCATGTTGAAAACGTAGTGTCAAAATTCCCAAAAATGCCTGAGATATGCACCAAAGTTGAAAAACCCTATTTATGCCAGTATACAGATTACCTGCATTTTTTCAGTTCGCGGTCGGCTTTGAAGAGTGCAGACGTGTTCCTGGTCCATGAAGATCATCGCGATGGACACCGGAGGTAAGTATGGGGTGAGGGGGGTGTGGGGAGGCAGGGTGCGCAGAGGCTGGGTGCAAGTTGGGGGAGGGGGCAGGAAGACCGTGATGGACAGTTTTCTGTTTTACAGGTGAAAAAAAAAGGGAACATCGCGGACCTTCTTTTTTTTTCAGGGACATTTGGCACATTGGGGTGGGCTCCCAGCATGCCACTTGATTGTTTTTGGGAAGGGGGGCTGTAGCCGATGGGGGATTAGGCACCCCCATTGGCACAAACGAAAAGGGGGGCAAGAGCCATGGGGGAATGGGCTCCCCCCTCGGCACATAACAGATGGGGGGGAGAGACATTTTGCCGATGGGGAGTGAGCTCTCCCGTTGGCAAAATAAACAGGGAAGGAGGGACTGTAGTCAATGGGGATTGGGCCCCCCGTTGGCAAAGAAAGACTGTTGGGGAGGCTCATAATGCTGAGGGGGATTGGACACCCCTTTGGCACACACTTGGGGGGGTCATTATACCGACGTGGAGTGGGCTCCTCCATTGGCAAATGAAGTGGGTCAGGGCATGTGACAGGGGCATTAGGCACCCCTGAAGTTGGGCAGCGGCAGTCAGTGCCACCATGTTTACATCGGAAGGTGTGTCATTGTGCCGTTGCAATGAGAAGCTTGCTTCTCATTGCAGCAGACCTTTTCTTAGATCGGGTGGCCACATTCCAAATTTCTGGTGTGGCGCCAGCATGCTGGCTGATTGGGAAATGAGGGACACACCTACTAATGCATCCCCTGCATTTGCCCACAGTGACTGCACCTTCAAATCTGCTAGTACTGCAATATGTCGACTCATGTGCAAGCACGAGCCAACATAAAAAACATATTGTATGATTACTCACAGTCTGTAGAGATTATTGCAGCTGATAGTTTGATTCTAATTCTTTAGTTTTTAAAAGTAAAAAAACAGACTGCCCACTATAAGAGTTTAGAGAAAGTCCTTAGCACCCAGAACACCAAACAAAAGCACACTGACCAGGCAAAAAGTCCAGTAAGGTCATGCTTAATAAAGTGCTGATAGTGCAATAACCGCCAAAAAGTGGCTAATAGCGAATAAAACAACTAATGGTTCTCCCGGTGTACTGCCAGACTTCTTCAGAGTATTATATAACAAAGACTTTGGTGCTGCATTTATATCAATTCAAATGGTCGTGTGTTACTAAAAAAACAATCCATGATCCTGATTTGATCAGTACATCCCACCTCCACAATTAAAGTGCTAGGTGCACATAATACAAGATTGCTTAATACAAAACTTGGAGCAAATCTCTAAGCAGAATTTTATACAAATAATGCAAAAAAGCATGTTTACATTCAGCAAGCTATGTAAAAATCTTAAATAATCCAATGTAGTCCTAAATCAATATATATGCATACATATTACACTTTTTTTTATTTAACCTTCATTTTTAATTTTGACTTTTATATTTAATTTCTCTAAGATTCTATAGCTGGTATTATTATTACACAATTATTGTGTTATTTATGTGCAGTTTGTTCCAGGCGCCAATATTCACTACAGACAAGACTGACTCCCCCCGAAAACAACTCTCTTTAACTGCATGTAAATTATACATCTCATGATTCATTTAGAAAATTCCTATAAAATTCTTTATATAATTTTCCGAACACTTTCACAAAATAATCCAACTTCCTTGACCCTGTCCTTTTTAACACCTGTACTTTTGTAAAAAAACAGTCAAATCAATGTTATCATTCAGTCCTTTATTCCGACGTGCTCCCAGTTCAAATATCCAATAGCTCTCCATTTGTCCTGTGATTTTGTTGAAATCCCCCCCTGCTGCCTTTCTTGACTTGTTCAATTCCTATAAAATGAATGCTGTGCTGCTTGATCCTATCCCCCAATACATGTTTGGCTATGGCATAAGACAAATCTCTTCTTTCCATAGCCCTCACATGTTTCCCCATTCTCGTGCAAAATTTTCTAACTGTTCTACTTATGTGAAAGGCTCTACAGTTACATTCAAGCATATATACAATGCCACTGCTGTTACATGTGATAAAGTCCTTTATTTGTATGTTATTTATTGGATGTGTGAATTCCCTACATGTATGTACATATTTACAGTAGGTGCACCTACCACAACAGTGTGTACCCATAGGTGCAGGGGCCAGCAATGTTTGTCTCAATGGTTCGGGCCCTGGCACTGTATTGCTAACTACCATGTCCCCAGTGCTTTTACATTTGTGAAACACTGTTCTAGGCCCCTGTTCAACTACAGATTTAAGTCTTGGCTCCAACTGTAATATGGACCAATTACTGCTGATAATTTGTTTCACTTTCCTTGCTCTTCTTGAAAAGTCTGTCGTGAATGGACATCCCACAGTTTCATCACTGACTTTGTCAGCATATTGCAATGTGTGCTCCCTATCCATGTTGTTAACCCTCTGAATAGCTGAGGCTATACTATGCCTGCTGTAGCCCCTTTCCTGGAATGTACGAATCTGCACTCCTCTCTTATGTATGTACCCTTTTTGTTCAGTGCAATTACGTAGAGTATGCACCAACTGCTCCTTTGGTATGCTGTGATGTACATGATAAGGATGGCAGCTTTCAAAATGTAACAGACTGTTGCGATCAGTTTTTTTTTCTGGAATAAGGTTGTACACACACCCCCTTTGTCATCCTTATACAATTTTAAATCCAGAAAATGAATGGTCATCTGACCTAGGTCATATTTGAAGGTTAAACAACCACTAGTTTGTTCCATCCAACTAATAAAGGGTGCAAATTCTTCTTTGGTGCCCTTCCACACAATCAGAATGTCATCTATAAAGTGCTGCCACAAATCCACTTTGAACAAAAATAGATTTGTGGTGACGCTGTATAGATGATCACACTCCCATTTCCCCACAAATAAGTTTGTATAAGTCGGAGCCATGGTTGCACCCATGGCTGTACCTCTGATCTGATGGTACAACTGATCCTGAAAAGGAAAAACATTTTTCTGTAGTACCATTCTAGCCATTTCCACCAGGAAATGGGTGGGGGTGCAACACATTCAAATTCAGGCTGACCTGGGAGTTGTGACATGCTTTTATGCATTTTAGGCACTATATCTATAACAGGCACTGTAGGGCAATGTATTGTCATGGTTTTGTAAATTACATCAGTAATCTATCCCCTTACAAAACTGTCACTGAGCATACTGTCACTCTCCATTTTAAATTGTGCCACAATCTGTCTAGACACTTTTATAAAACGTGGCATCATTCAACAGTCTATGTATTTCATTAATATAGTCTGTGGTGTTCGTTACAACTACTGCCCCTCCCTTATCTACAGCCTTAACAATTATGTTGGTGTTACACATGTGCCAAAGATATTAATATCGACCATTGGACAAAATGCCAAGCCTTTGCTAAGGATGGATAATTCAGGCACTGTTAACTCATAACCTGATATATTAATCACAGGTGTTAAGTCCATACTTTGTAAAGGTTCATAATAAACATCATATGTCCCACTTAAGATTTCCTCATTCAAGTTCACATTCATCCTTAGCAAAGGCTTAGCATTTTGTCCAACGTCCGATATTAATTTCTTTGGCACATGTGTAGATTTAAGTAAACTTGGTAGGAATTTGACTTTGAAATGCATGTTTGAAAATGCTGATGTAAATAAATTGTTGAACACCAGGCTTAGTCCTAGATCTGAATTTTGTCCACCATTAAACCCAGTTGTGTCCACTTTCATCTGCAAATGTGAAGTAGACCTTGAAAGACTAAGAGACATGCCCATGGAGACATATAGGGACAATTACAGCAAGGAGGCGAGATTAGCTATCAAGGCCTTAAGTAGTAGCACCAACATGATTGTAAAGGCTGCAGATAAGTGAGGGCAGTAGTTGTAATGAACACCACAGACTATGTTAATGAAATACATATGTAACCTCCCCCACCAGCCCCCTTTGCTTCTAACATCAGGGCTGCTACTCTCACATCTAGGCGCCACCGAGAGGGGTGGGGGTAGTCACTACAAATTATCTTTCACAGATTCTGTGGACCCATTACTTCTACTTCATAGCCTGCCATCCTCACATAGGCAAACCAAATGTGGCAACTACCTGGCTCACACCAGGGGGGACTATTTAACATGGCCATCAACCTGGATCCCTGGGAGAAAATGTTTGCTCAGCATTATGCTAGGTTTTTACTTCTGGTCAGGGGCACTCAAGTAAATCCGGACACTGGAAGCAATAACTGAAATGTCCAAATCAGGAATGGGATTCTAGAGTATGGCTTTTATTCACATAACACACAGAATAACAAAGAAAAGATGGACACCCACAGGGCTACACTCACTGGTAATGCAGATTACTGAGATACAGAGCACACTTCTTCACTACGAACCCTCAGGTTCTGAATGGATCTGGGCACACATGGCCCAAACTGTTACACTTCTCTTCTATTCCTTGATATGGCACCCCAGCCAGTAATAGGACATTTTTCCATATGGCATGGAGGTTGAGGGTGGCTTCCTAAACCATCCACTAGCACTTTCTGGCTCAGCAAAAATCCAAAATCCCACGTCTGGGTGCTTTCTTCAGACACTGGCCATGTGTCTGAGAGAAAACCATAGGTACCCAAACTGAACCCGGAGAGGTACACCTTGTTACTCCAGATGGGGGGGTCTCCCACCTCTTGCTCCCAAATCTATACTCAGCCATTCATTTGGTTACAACACCCTTTTCCGAAACTCTGTTTGTAGATGCTCTCTCAAAATGTTTAGCACATTTAACATTCTACACTTCATTCCGAGGGTGTCCTGACTTTAAAAGTTCTGTAAGTGGCTATGTCTTTACCCTAGACCCCCATTGTTGCAGATGCTTCTAAGTCATACACAAATTAAAAGTTCTGTACTTGGCAAGTCTTCCTTTGACCCCACAGTAGGCAGACACTTTTACTCTAAACTCTGTCTCAGTGAACATAGTCTCTTTATCAGAGGAGAACTCACCACAGTATGCAGGTGCCCAAGGACTTCTTTCCCAAAAAGATTCTCGGGTACTCACAGAACAAACTTGACTCTCAGGCAGCTTCTCCCTCTCCAGGCTGGTCCAGAGGATTGTCCCTGAATTCCTGGAATTCCCCCCATCCCTCTGGTGATGGGACACTGGAACAACTCTAGGAAATGGTCTCTACCACTTTGCCAGCTGGTTTTCTGTGTTCCTCTCTAGGGTGAGAACACGCAACCCTTTTTTCTCAGGTAGCTCTATATCAGAGCTTGGCTCTGAGGACCTACACACAGTAGCACTCCTCCTCTCTTGAGTCTCCACTCAGACTGCTTTGAATTCCCCAAAGTTCTACAGCTAACCCCTGCAGCTAGCATTCCATTGTGGCTTATGCTGCTGTGAAAATTCTATGGTGACATCATCACTCCAGCTCAACTGAAACTGAGAACAGAGTGAGACAGTGTGAAACCCATTTAACTGGCATCTCACAAGCTGCCTTTACCTGCCTACCATTGGTTCTAAGTGGGATTCTAGTAACCCCTGGGAACAAGGAGGTTACACCCACCCTCAGCCAGGAAAATGCCTGTCCGCAGTCATTACCTACCCAGCACCAGGCCATCTTACCCTATCTGCTACCTATGGAGAGGGGTGATCAGGCCCTCTCCTACCATGAGCCAGGCACAGACAGGCAACACTAAGGGCCCAGAGGACATTGGCTGATGCATCAGCCCCTACACTATGATCTTACTTTGGTAACCAGTGGCCCTGGAAGAACTGTCCAGAGCATAGCCCTAACAGACTAGTACTGCGGCCCCTACAGCTGGTCAGGACCACAGCCTGTCTATTCCCCTAGCCCGCTAGGGAAAACCTATCTGACCACAAACAAAACTATCCAAAACAGGGGAACCCCCCCCATCCCTGGACACCTGCAACCAAATCAAGAAGCTAACACTACACCCAAGCATTACACTCCCATACTCCCACACCTGTGGCAGGAAAAAGTTAACACATGTTAACAACTACACAGTACTCTAAACACAACACTTTAAAGCACAATGAGGAATTCCGATGAGTCCCTCCAATCCTATTCTTGTCTTCTCTTCTGTCTTCATCAGGAATCACCTGAAAGAGAAAAGACAAAAACACACCCCTAATCTGCAAACACAGTATACTATCATAACCCTTACCATCAAACACTGGAGAATCTCCCGAAATATATTTTTTTAAAAAGCAGAACAGTAGAAAAACATTAACATTATATAAAATACACATTTTGGGGATGAAATGCCCTAAATGTCCCAACTAGTGACAACAGTGTCCGAAGGCAAGTCCAAGAAAGAGTCTCTCCTGGACCAGACTCTGGTGAAGCACAGTTCTTGTAGGACTGTAGTCCCAAACGGGGGAGTCTTTGTTGACAGTTCAAACAGTCTGTAGTCTGCCAGGTATAGGATGTGTATTTTTATGTCAGTAAGGTAAGAAAAGTCTGACTTACCAGTCCCTTGAAGAAACGAAAATGGTATGGCACCTGGATCTCCAGCCGAAGACTCTCCCCAGCAGCAATTTTCAGATACAGCTGGGCAGAAATCTTCCAGAAATGACAGGATGGCAAGTCTGGAAACTGCTGCGCTGATGTCATTTTGGGTTGATGTCATCTGGAGATGGAACCTTGGAACAGAAAAGGAACAGCTGGTCTGAAGTCATCCGAAATACCAGGCGATGAATCAAGAAACAGCTGGGCCCGATGTCCTGTCTGGATATGATGTCATCTGGAAGGCCAGGTGATGGAACAGGAAGGCACACTGCAAGGCTGATGAATCTGGAAGCACCTTTGGATCCTGGAACACCAGACTGGTGGAACAACATAGGTACGGCAACGGCTGGATGGCAGCACTGGCTACCACTGCTCTTCTTTCCACTTGGTAGGCATGGGTACATTCACAGGAAGTTGGTTGCATTGAGGGTAGTACCACAATGGGTCAGGTACGAGAATTATTACCCCATCTGGGTGCTCATAATTCACATTGTAGAAAGTCTCACGGCCCTTTCCATCCACAATCCATAGCGTGTCTATGAACAGTGTCCTGTCCACTTTCCAATACTTGAATCTGTCTCTAACAGCTTTGTCTCTGACATATCGAGTTGTACCTGGATGCAGGTCTTTTGTTACTTCTTCCACTATCCAGGCTCTCCTGTTTCTTTCAGTCTCCTCTCAGACTCTCTGAGGAAAGGTAGGAAAAGACATCCCATAGATCTCATTTGCCTTCCTACGAACCAGTCTTTCCTCTTTACTGTTCTTGGTCAGTTCAAGACCACTGGCCTGGCTTGGAGGCAGCCAGTCCTGGTTCTGCCAGTGTCACATGCTCAATGCCTCGTAAAACAGATTACTTACTCCTCCTTGTGGGGACAGGGCTGTGGAGTCACCAATCTCTTTATCTGGCTCCTCTGAGGCAAGAGCCCAAGGCCGTGGACTAGCACCTTCTTCATAAGGATACATAGTTCCCCCTCCTCCTCCTCCTCCTCCTCTTCCTCGCTGAGGATATGAGCCCAGGAGTGAGCAGTCGTCCTCACTCCTGAGACTGTCCACTCTTCACTGGGTGCAGAGGTCAACACCTCCCATTCTAGAGTCTCTCTCATCTCATCTTCTCCAATGAGACAAGGGCTTGGCCCCCGTCTCTCCATGGATCCGGTGATGCTCCCTCCTCACTGTCCATCTGTGACCTGGAGCTGGAGACATCATCACTACTCTGGTCTGTGTGTACATCCACACCCTCTTCCTTTGTGCCACACTCTACTGGGCTGCCCCAGCAGGCTTCGCCTGGTGCTGTGTGCTCGACTTGCAGAATCTTGAAGCTTTGTCCACGTGGGAGCCAAATGAATCTTGGGTGCCTTAGTTATCCCATGCTTCTCTAGGCTCCCAGAACAGTGAGGAATCATGCAGACGTCCCTTTCAGCCCTGAGGCACATTATGCATAACCTCAGTGGGTATCCAGGAATTGCCACGTGAGGAGGCAAACGTCCCCCATAGTAAAATATCTCTATTTCTCTCAACTTGTTCCCTTCTTGCACTATCATAGCCTGGGCATGATCCGGGTAACAGGATGATCCTGAAGCCATGACTGCAGAAAAAACAAAAGTTCACTGTTATCTCTGATCTCACTTTGGTTGGAAAAGTCTCACAAAATGGCTCCCCTGCTGCTGTGTTTACATTACTACGCCACTCTGTAATGGCACCATCAGCACTCCTGGTGCATCAGCATTCTGTTACTGACTCAAGCCACTGCGCATCCGATTTACATGCTTACTGCTAAAGTTTAATCAAACTGCACAGACTGCACTGTTTTGCTCCCTCAGCACATCTATATGATTTTTACAGGACTTTACTTCACTTTAAATCGCTTGTTCTTGCTTAAAGTCCCTAAAGCCACAGTATTTCATGCACAGGATTGCCTGTTTTGTTGCATCTTTCATACAACCTACAGTCTCTCACTTTGCTCAGAAAATCACACTGTTGCTGAACCCATAATTATGATCACAGTCTAATGCTCAGAATTCTTGCTTAGGTTGATTTACTTTACACAGTCCTTCTTCGCAAAACAATCTCACTGTTTACACACAGATTCAGCTGGCTTTAGAAAAATCACACACAGTTTGAGATGTTTCTCTGAATGGTACTCACTGAATCAGTAGCTGGCATTTACGATGGAAATTTCGGCCTACGGCCAGTCCTGGAGGCCTTTGGATTGAAGCGGGCTGGTAGTCCTACAGATTGTCCTTGTGAACTCCACACTGTCTCCCCAGTCGATCGGAATGTGGGTTGAGCCCGATTTTAAACAGAAAAGTCTGATAGTTTAAGTTTTACAATGTTTGCAGTCACCGCGACACTCCTCCTGGCTAGCCAACTCGCACACCACTTGTTCTCTCCCTCTCGAACACTGGGCAGCACTCTGAAGCTGGCTTGGGGGCAGGACTGATTGCAGTCTCACCAATCACTTGACACCATTCAAATGAGCCTCTCTTCTTGTGCTCTTCTCCTCCACAGCGATCATTGAGCAGGCAAAATTTAAACTGCAAAGCAACGTTTTTTTCTTTTCAACTGTGACTCCATGGTAGGAGCACCATTTCAACCATTTTTCATGGGAATTTCCTTAGCGACTCCCCCAGTCCAAATAGCAAGCACTTAAAACTTC
Organism: Neoceratodus forsteri; assembly: GCA_016271365.2. Taxonomy (NCBI): domain Eukaryota; kingdom Metazoa; phylum Chordata; order Ceratodontiformes; family Ceratodontidae; genus Neoceratodus; species Neoceratodus forsteri. The sequence continues at coordinate 3,095,400 of JADMNL010000034.1, forward strand.
TAGAGCAAAAATGCCTCCTTGTTTCCCACAGTTCTCCATAATTTCTCTTGTCACAACTTGACATGTAAAAGTTGGCAAATGTTATTTTTGATGCAGGACAAGAGGCACACACAATCTGGCTTTACAGCTCCTTGGTAAACACTGGCACTATTACAGCAGCACATGAACAGCAGCACACAGCGGCACGAATGGACGGCACTGCTCTGGCTAATCCCTTATGTGCATATCTGATTTTTTGGGCTACCAGCTGCCAGACAGACAAATGCTAGCCACAATCTGAGCAAACCTTATTTGTTTTCTCCCAAATTGCAAAACAAATCCTCAGCAGTGCCTCCATTTTGTAACCTCCTCACCGGCAACCTTTGTTTCTACCATCAGGGCTGCTCCTCTCACATCTAGGTGTCACCGAGATGGGTAGGGTAGTCACTACAAATTATCTTTCACAGACTATGTGGACCCATTACTTCTACTTCATAGCCTGCCATCCTCAGACAGGCAAACCAAGTGTAGCAACTACCTGGCTCACACCTCGGGGACCATTTAGCATGGCCATCAACCTGGGTCCCTGGAAGAAAACATTTGCTCAGCATTATGCAAGGTTTCTACTTCTGGTCGGGGCACCCAAGTAAATTCAGACACTGGAAGTAATAACTGAAATGTTCAAACCAGGAATGGGATTCTAGAATGTGGCTTTTATTCACATAACACACAGAATAACAAAGAAAAGATGGACACACACAGGGCTACACTCACTGGTAATGCAGATTACTGAAGTATAGAACACACTTTCTCACTACAAACCCTCAGGTTCTGAATGGATCTGGGCACACATGGCCCAAACTGGTATACTTCTCTTCTATTCCTTGACATGGCACCCTGGCCAGTACTAGGACACTTTTCCATATGGCATGGAGGTTGATGGTGGCTTTCTAAACCACCTACTAGCACTTTCTGGCTCTCAGGAAAAATCCAAAATCCTACATCTGGATGCTTTCTTCAGACACTGGCCAAGTGCCTGAGAGAAAACCATAGGTGCCCAAACTGAACCCAGAGAGGTACACCTGGTTAGTCCAGATGGGGGATCTCCCACCTCTTGCTCCCAAATCTATACTTGTCCATTCATTTGGTTACAACACCTTTCTTTGACACTCTGTTTGTAGATGCTCTCTCGAAATGTTTAGCACATTTAACATTCTACACTTCACTCTGAAGGTGTCCCGACTTTAAAAGTACTTTAAGTGGCTATGTCTTTAGCCTAGACCACCCACTGTTTCAGATGCTTCTACGTCATACACAAATTAAAAGTTCTGTACTTGGCAAGTCTTCATTTGACCCCACAGTAGACAGACACTTTTACTCTAAACTCTGTCTCGGTGAACATAGTCTCTTTATCAGAGGAGAACTCACCACAGTATGCAGGTGCCCAAGGACTTCTTTCCCAAAAAAGATTCTCGGGTACTCACAGAACAAACTCGACTCTCAGGCAGCTTCTCCCTCTCCAGGCTGGTCCAGAGGATTGTCCCTGAATTCCTGGAATTCCCCCCATCCCTCTGGGGATGGGGCACTGTAGCAAGTCTAGGAAACGGTCTCTACCACTTTGCCAACTGGTCTTCTGTGTTTCTCTCTGGGTGAGAACACCCAACCCCTTTTCTCAGGTAGCTCTATATCAGAGCTTGGCTTTGAGGAGCTGCACACAGCAGCACTTCTCTCTTGAGTCTCCACTCAGACTGCTTTGAATTCCCCAAAGTTCTACAGCTAACCCCTGCAGCTAGCATTCCATTGTGACTTATGTGGCTGTGAGAATTCTATGGTGACATCATCACTCCAGCTCAACTTAAACTGAGAACAGAGTGAGACAGTGTGAAACCCATTTAACTGGCATCTCACAAGCTGCCTTCCCCTGCCTGCCACTGGTTATAAGTGGGATTCTAGTAACCACTGAGAAAAATGGGGTTACACATAGACTGTTGAAGGATACCACGTTTTATAAAATAGTGTCTAGACAGACTGTGAAACAGTTTAAAATTGAGATTGACAGTATGCTCAGTGACAGTTTTGTAAGGGGATATATTACTGATGTAATTTACAAAACCATGACAATACACTGCTCTACAGTGCCTGTTATATATATACTGCCTAAAATGCATAAAAGCATGTCTCAACCCCCAGGTCGGCCTATAGTTTCTGAGCGAGGGTTGTTGACTGAACCCCTGCCAATGTATATGGATCAGTTTTTACAGCCGATAGTACAAGATTAGTTAAGGATTTGTGGATGGAACCAGAATGTTTTTTTTGCTGTGGTTGATGTCAACTCCCTGTATACAGTCATCCTCTATTCAGAGGGGTTAGATGCACCATCTTATTTCCTAGAATTAAGAACTGAATTTGAATGTGTTGCAACCCCCACCCATTTCCTGGTGGAATTGGCTAGAGTGGTACTACAAAAACATGTTCTCTTTTTTCAGGATCAGTTGTACCGGTCATGTGATGGCAGCTTGAAGAGCGCAGCAACCCTCCATAGCTCTGTGCCCCTGCTCCATGAATTAGCCTTTTTATTCTGAATTTCTTTTCTTGTTTAAAATTTTTATTTTATTTAGACAAGATATTCACACATAAGCGGAGTATTACACATACAGTTCTGACTCGTATCACAACATTTGGCAAGGCCAGAAATGTGAATTAACATAAATAATCAAGTTAGCTGTGAGTCTTGATGGGATATAACATATCATGATATCCATACAACAGACCATAAAATCAAAGGGTAGCAAAATGAATGTAAGGTCACTCCCCCAAAGTGGAGGAGAGCCTAGTGGTAATTATATAGATCCCAGGAAAATTGGAAAAAAAAAGGCCTGAGTAGAATTCTAGTTACTCCACCTAGGGTGTGTCCTTCTACCATGCAAACTGTAATATCAACTATATACAGAAAGGCAATCTTTAACTAAGAAATGGGCATAACCAGAGTGGGTAAAAAGACAAGGGGAGAAAAAAAAACCTAATCAAAGCACCAAGCCTAGATAATGAGGGGAGAAATCTAAGGAGTAACACTGGAAAGTGTATTGTGACAGTACTTAAACGTTAAGTATGGTTGCTAACATTTGTCGAACTGAGCTAAGGAACCTTGGGTAAAACTAAAGATCCTTTCAAATGTGGCCCCTTGGGCAAGAGCCAGGAGAAACTCATGAAAGGTGGGAATCTCAGGAGTTCTCCATCTCATCAGTATGAGTCTCTTGGGCAGTGCCCCAACCAGTGTGATCCATTGTGCCTCTGAACAATACTTCAGCATGGTAGGACTACCACAGCCTAGAAGGAGTAAAGGAGGATCCAGGACACTATTGGGGAACACCTGTTGGCACATGTCCTGAATTGCTAGCTAAAAATGTTGAAGATTGGGACAGTCTCAGAGTATATGGAACAAATGAGCACCTTGGTTACCACATCTCCAACAGGTGTCAGCTGAGATGAGTCCCATCTTAAGTAGTTTAGCCAGGTCCCTGTACCATCTATGGAGGGTCTTATTCATAATAAGTCGTGTACGTCCATCCTGGCAGGCCAAATGAATTCATACCCATCCTTGTTCCCATTGTTGCTCTGAAATAGGGGTCTGTAATTCCTTTTCCCACTGCCATCTAGCTTTTTGGGAGGGGTCTGTAGTGGTTTCTCTGAGGGTGTTGTATATGCAGCTGGCTTTATTCTTGGTGTATTTACCCCAAGAAAGTATGGGGTGAGGACTTATCTGTGGCAGTTTGTTGTGGGGGGAATTGGGAAGATGGGATATGGCATCTCTTATCTGAAGGTATCTCCAAAAGTGGGAAGGTGGGAGATGATCTCATTTTTAGAGATTCAAAAGAGTCTATAACAGTAGTTCCAGGGAGTAGGAGATCTTGTATCAAGGAGATACCCTGCACCTCCCATAATTTCCAGTGTAGTGTAGAGTCTCCTGTTTTCAGGACCTGATTGTCCCATAGAGGCATATATTCCCAGGTAGCTGGGTTGTGACCCAACAGAACTATTGCTTGCTTCCAGTATTTAATTGATAATACAGAGGGAAAGGCCCATAGGTAAGATTTTCTTGCTATATAGGGTCACTACTGGGGAAGGTGCATGGTTTAGGGAGGTCTCTAGCTGGAGCCAAGGTGGAGAGGTCTGTCCAAGTTTAGAGAACCATCTAAGGGTCTGAGCCAGAACAAAGGCCATATGATACCGCTGCAACCAAGGAAGTCCCCATCCACCCCTTTTCCAATGTTGTCAAAGTTTAAGTTTACTATATCAAGGGGTTGAGCCCTCCCAAAAGAAATTGCCCATCAGGGCCTCCAGTTTTTGGAACCATTTCTGCGGTATAGGCATAGGTAGGTGGGCCAATAAATAAAGCATCTTAGGGGCTGCCATCATCTTAACTGAATCCACTTTCCCAGCTAGTGAGAGCTTCAGTGCCTTCCATCTTTCTATATCTAATCTGAGGAGTCAATCAGGAGTTGAAGTTAGCTGCAAGCATTTTAAGTGGATTCGAATGTAGATTATGCCTAAATATTTTATGCCATTGGGAGACCATTTAAGCCCCATGGCAATGAATTCTTCTCCAGAGGATAGGGAGTTCAACGGAAGGACTTCAGTTTTGGACTGATTCAGTTTTAAACCTGACATCTTTGTGAAATCAGCCAAGATGTTAAAAATCATCTGAATCTCTAGTGAAGTGTGTTCAGTAGTAATAAGGAGATCATCCGCGTATAAAACTGTTTTATAGTTGGCATCACCCACCTGGACTAGAATTGGAAGACCTAAGTGCGATGGCCAGGGGTTCTATGGCCAGAATGAATAGGAGTGGAGAAAGAGGGCATCCCTGTCTCATGCCCTTCTGTAGCTGGAAGGACCAAGACAGGGTGCCATTAGTTAGAACCAAGGCTAAGGGAGCAGTATATAAAAGCTTTGTCCAGGTGATAAAACCTGGTCCAAAACCCATAGTGGAGAGAGTATGGAATAGAAAGGGCCATTTGACGAGTCAAAGACCTTTTCAAAGTCTATAGCCAGGGCTACTGAGGGAATTTTTGAGATTTTGACAGAGTGCATAAGGGAAACTAGGGTTCTATGGTGATCTGACCCCAGGCGGCCTTTAACAAAGCCAGCTTGGGATGGGTTAACCAAGCCCTGCAGAAGGGGTTCAAGCCGGCTAGCAAGAACTTTGGCCAGTATCTTTGCATCAGCGTTAATAAGGGAGATGGGGCGATAGCTGCCTGGGGACAGTGGGTCTTTCCCTTTTTTGGGAAGCACTGTAATAGTAGCTTCCTCATGGAAGGAGGTAGATGTCCTGTAAGTAAAGAGTGTCTGAATGCCCAGACCAAATAAGGGGCCAGGTTAACTTCCCAGATTCTATACATATCTATGGACAACCCGTCTTTCCCTGGGGTTTTACCAGGATTCATGGATTGAATCACCTTATTAACTTCCTCTACTGTTATTGGGGCTTCTAACAATTTGGTGTCACAATCAGAGAGTCTGGGGATGGGTAGAGAAGATAAAAAGGCTAGGATCTTAGCTGGATCTGGAGGGTGGGGAGAAGCATATAAACGCTCATGGAACTGGAACATGATTAGATTTATTCCACTGTTTGTATGGCATTGAACCCCTTTTGTGTCCACTAGTGCATGTATCACCTTAGAAGCTTGTTGTCGTTTAAGATGGTAAGCCAAAAGCTTACTAGCCTTTTCTCCCCCTTTCCAGAAAGCATGTCGCACCCATCTAAGGTTTAGCTCAGCCTGCCAGGATAAGTGGGCATTAAGGGAGATTCATGTACTAGCCAGTTTTGCTAATAGATATGGGGATGGGGTTTGATTTTGGAGAGCTTTATATTGGGACTCCAAAATATAAAGTTGCTTCTCTAACATCCTCTGATCCACTTCACGGCGGTGCCTCATGACTGCTGCAAAGGCTATTATCCTGCCACGAATGGTAGCTTTGAAAGCCTCCCATAAAATCAAGTCAGATACCTCCCCATTATCATTATCAGACCAGTATTCTAATCCTGCTGAACCAATCCTGTCTAGGAAAGTAGCATCTTCCAGCAGAAGAGGGTCCAAGCACTATGTAGGGGTATGATAGGGGTCCTGTCCCCTTTTAATAACTAATTCCAGAGGGGCATGATCTGAGACATAAATTGGGTGCATCAAGGCCTTAACCACCTTTTCATATAACCTGGAAGAGATGAGCCAAAGATCTATCCTACTGGATGATCTGTAAATTGGGGAAAAACAGGAGTAATCATGCATTCCTGGGTGCAAGGTCCTCCAAGTATCCAGTAGTCCGTGTTCAGACAACAGCTTCTCTACTGCTTTCTTAGCCTGTCTGTGAGGTTCAGGGGATTTATTGCTTTTATCCACAGAGTGATCTAGTGTTAAGTTAAAATCCCCACCTAAAAGTATTGGGGCTCTATTTTTATTAAAATCCAGCAGATCCCAATTAATAGTATGAAAAGAATTGCGAGTAATCCTGGTTAGGGGCATATAGATTAGCCAAGACCAAGGGGCCTTTGGGGTTCCAACTTATAATCCATCTCCATCCTGATCTCTTATGTAACCCTTCACTTTCCATCTCAGATTTTGTGAAAGAGTATAGAAACTCCTGCTTATGAGAGGAGATGCACTTTGTAGCTCTTTGGACACCTAGCCCTGTTTAAGCTTCATGGCTTCACTAGAAGAAAGTTTCACCTCCTGCAAAAGGTCACCATAGGACCTAATTTTTTAAGTGGAGCAAAACATTCTTCCATTTGATGGGTGAATTGATCCCTCTCACAGTCCATGAAATAAGCTTAGTCTCCATTTGGACCACAATAAAACATGTCTGCACAAATATATAACAGGAAACAATATAGAGAGGGTCTGGGTTTAGCATAGTTCCTTTCTTCCTTCTCCCCTTGGTATTTAGAGGGCGCATCCTAGCCCCATTAGCAAGATTGCCATAAAAGTAGTTAATGAAACACCATAATTCCAACATTTTAATCTGAAACAGCAAAGTGCTAGTGTTCAAAATAACCAATAACAAAAGTAAATTGAAACCATTATTGACAGTGCCCAACCCCCCCCATTCACTACAGTACAATGCCACAAAAGACCAGCATCCACTGTAAGTATCGGCTAAAAGGTAGCCCAGAACCAGTGGAGGTCGCTGGGAGGTGGGTAATCCTGTGAGCCCATCTCAGACGTAGGACATCTTTCCTAATAACCCCAAGTTAAAAGAAAAAAAAAAACTTCCCTGCAACGGCGGCCTTATGAGCTGCCGCCCATCGGGCTTGTAACAGGAAGTGATGAAAACCTTCCCTGGTCCCTCTAATCACTTTAATAGTCTTGCCAAGAATGGGTTTAAGTGGAACCCCGAGTAAAGGTTAGAAACAACATGATCCGTCCCCCTTCACAGTCAGGCAATGTGACTGGCAGGCCCGCGCATAGAATGCCTGGTCATCTCAAGAGAGGCAAGGGGAAAGGGGATAAAAAATATATAAATAAATGATCATGCACAGGTCTAAAGACTGATCATGCCAACCTCTGAATTTGTAGACCCCCTTTACACTGGGGCCCATGGGTATCGTCCTAATCAGAGGAGAAGGTTGCCTTACCAGCGGACAAACCTAATGATGATGTAAAACCGGTTGTATCACTGGTGAAAACCTGATCCTAGAAGGATATAGTAGCAACAGTCAGCCCACTGAATCAGCAGCAGGGTGGAAATAACCACAGCTTCTGAGGTGGCTCCATGGCAGATACAGCTACGGTGGGTGCATAGTCTTCAAGGAGGTACCGCTTGATTCCTTGGCCCAGGAGATTTCTTGAAGCTGCAGCTTTGAGCCCTCAAGTGGGGATGTCTAGGAGGGAGAGGCAGATCACAGGGAATGTCTTGTCGGGAGATCCATCAGTGCCCTGTACTGATTGTTGCTCATGTCTATGATCCGTGCACCTTAAGAAACATTTGGGTCCAGGCTGCCACTTCGACTTCTGGACCAGAGCCAAGGGGGTTTTGTCTACATGCCCTCCCTCTATCCTCGCCCTTCTCCTATTCTTTTTTTGGCTGCCAGGAGATTTTAGGGAAGGTACCCGAATGGGAGTCTGAGGTTATTTAACTGTTTGAGGGGTACAGACTGATGAAACATCGGAGACCACTGGTATAGCAATTTCCATAGGGGCAGGGTGGACAAGCAGGGCCCCAGAGCTGTGGGTGTCCCATAATTTGCCCCAGTTTAATTTAGGGACTTGTGCTGCAAAGAAGTCTTCAGTGGCTGCTGGATTATGAAAGACCAGCGGTAACCCATTGACCATAATTCTGAGGGATTCAGAGTAATGGAGAGGGTACTCGAGACCTAACTCTGCACATGCTCTACAAGCCACTGTAAAGATCCTCAGTCTGTTGGTTACCACCTGTGAGTAATTTGCATAAACCTGAATTTTGTGTCCATTCAAAAGAGTTCTCTCTTTTTCTGAGCTAGCTGGGTAATAAATTCTCGATCTTGAAACCAGAGGAGTCGGGCCAGGATAGTACGAGGGGGACCACCAGGAGCAGGGCGCAGTGCCAGGTTCTGTGCGCTCTATCAATCTCCCAAGGGGTCTCACATCGCCAGTCCAGCAAAGGGGGGAGTTCTTTTTGTAGAAAAGATATGGCATCGTTCCCCTCACAGCCCTCCAGAAACCCCACAAACCTGAGGTTGTTCCAGTGGCTGCGATTTTTGAGATCTTCCACTCGGGCCCAGAGGAGGTGAATTAGCTTTTCTTGATCGTGTAACTTAGCCCAGGCCTTGTGCCAGCCATCCTCGGCCTCCGCCATTTTGTGCTCAGAAATGCAAGCCCATTGCGATAAGTCCACAATATCCTTCTTGTTCCTTTTTGTTGCTACATCTAGTCTATCCATACGATGTAGAACCTCAGCAAACATCTGCCGTATTTCAGATAGATTGCTCTCTGGTGGCGTTGGCATAGAGACAGACTCCATTCCGAGGATATTGCAGGCCAGATGGCAGAGTGGAAAACAAAAATGAGATGTAGCTATAAAAGATCAGGTTTTCATGCACCTATCGAGAAATAACTGAATGGGTGACAATCGGGTAAATTCCAAATATTAACCTTGCTCCGTTATGCAAGAAAGAATCGATAAATGCAGGATATTAAGGGGTTATTTTGGGAGCTAAATGTTCAGACATCCATTCAGTTTGGCTGCTGGCCATGCCCCCCCTTCATTCTGAATTTCTGGTAAATAGCGAGAATCAAAACTTAGCATCTGAAAGGTGAGACCTCTAGAATCTTGTGGTAACAAAAACTAATGGATATCTATATGAAAAAGCCGCTGAGACATTCCCTGCCGCCAACTCCGGAGAAGGATAAGGCCCCGAAATGGCCTAAACATCAGCAGCCTGGCTCAAGTAAATCTCCTCCCGCATTGGCAGTGCTCTTGGAAGAGAAATTCCTGGAGATCATGTGGCCACTGCAAGAGAAAATCTCAGACATGTCAGAGGATATACAACAAATCAAATCCTCAGTCCAATCACTCACTATCAGGGTAGGAGATACAGAATTTAAACTAAGCTCATTAGAGAAAAAGCACAATAAAGGCGAATTAACCATGACCCAGTTTGGCCGGAGACTCAAGAGACTGGAAGAAAAAAATAGAAGATCTGGAAGGGAGGAGTAGGAGAAACAATCTCCTTATTATTGGAGTTCCTGAGAGAGAAGAGGGATCTGCTTCTATTACCTTCATACAAAAACTCTGTGGAAAAGTTGTAGGTCCTTCACCGAATGGACCCACATACATAACTGAGCACGCTCATCGGGCTCTTCATCCTCCTTCACCCCCTAACTCTCCTCCTCGACTGCTTATCTTTAAACTGCTGAACTTTTTAGACAAACAGCATATATTGGCCAATGTCCGAGAGGTACAAGATGTTCTTTAGGATGTAAGGAGAATAAGGATCACCCAGGATCTCCCACAGTTGGTTCGGGCCAAGAGGCAAGGAATGCACCTGACTGTGTCGAAGCTAATTGCAGCAGGCACACCATTCCAAATGAAATATCCGGTGGTGCTTCAAGTAAAGTGGGAATCAGTGGATATCTTTCTAAACTCATGAACAGGCATTACAGGAGCTGAGAGGTCTTTTTCCTGATCTGTTCAAATGAATGGTAGCCCACTCCTTTCGCGGATTGATCCTCGAGATTGGGATGGATGCATGGAGCCCTGATGGGGTACAAAGTTTGTTGCAGGCCGGGATCTCAACCTGGGTGTTTGCATTTCATTTGGGCACCTTCGTGGTGAGATCTATTAGAGAATCAGTGCTTGCTTTTGTTTTGCATCTGAGTTCATGTTCACTGTTTAAATGCCCAATGCTACAAAGCCCTCTATGGGTGGTTGACGGTTTGCAGTGTACTTTAACTTATCGGTGGCAACTAACCTACAGAGCTGTTAGAGAGTCAGCGTTAACTTTTACTTTCATGTTTTGGGGTTGGAAGCAGACGTGCTCCCCGATCATGCTAGTGAACCAGGATAATGGACATGGAAGCTTCATGGACTTATTTTTTTATGCTTATCAGAGACAGTTACTGCTCGCTGCATTTCCCATTATGGTCTTCTTATGTTTATAAGTGTGTAGCTAAAGTGATAGTACACAAGACGATTTATAGGCTTAAACCTTTACCTCTTTATTTCCTATTAATCATTCCATCACTAGTTGTTGGAGTTAAGGTTCAACTGTTTAAATTAAATTCAAATTCAGTAATACTAGCTATTGATATAGCAGGGGAGGGATCGGAGTAAGGAAGGGAAAGGTCTGGTGCGATTCAATCCTGCACCTTAACATCACTCACGCCAGGATAAGTAAGTAATACAGTTGGCAGAACTTGGAGTAAGTTTGTACTATAGGTTGGGAAACTTTGTTTCTAATGATATAAGGGTGTAAATGTTTCTTTTAAATAATGTAAGGTTTACGGATATAGGAATCAAGTGTATCAATTCATTCTAGCATTGAACAATACATTGTGGTCATTGATAGGGTATTCCTCCAAGATCTTACTGCCCATGATAGGATAGCTCAATGTGCTAGTGATATTTTTAGCTGTCAGTATGAGTGGTCCTTATAGGATTATCAGTTGGAATGTGAAAGGTGCCCAAGACCGGTGCAAAACGCAGTTGATCCTCCATCATCTTCTTCACTTAAAAACAGGGATAGCATATCTCCAGGAGATGCATCTCCAATGTGAGGATGTCAATCTGTTGTCTAAAAGCTGGGTAGGACAGGCATACAGTTCATAGAAATTTACAAATAATGGTGGTGTTGCAATACTAATTGGAAAATATCCCTTTTAAACTTGAAAAGGAGTCTGGGATCTAATGGTAGATATATTATGTTGTATGGTCTTTTGGAAGCCCAAACAGTTATATTAGGGGCTATATAAGGACCAAACTGTGAATCTCCACATTTCTTCACCTGCTTAACTTAGTAGTGACCAGTACACCCACCTTGACCATACTGGAGGTAGTGGATCACAGTCCCATATTCACAGTTAGATAGATTGGAGCCCGGAAGCAGGGAGATTACTCCGTCGCAGAGGCCTTACTTGATCTTATGAAGGGAACGGATCTCATAGATGTGTGGAGAATCCTAAATCCAGAAGAGCGTCAATACACTTTTTTCTCCCTCCCACATAGATCCCTATCTCGGATTGACTTCCTCCTGTTGAGCTCCTTCACTCTCAAGGGGGTAATAAACGTAGATATACATGAGAGGGTCATATCTGATCATTCACCTGTCTCCATGGTATATCTCTTGGGGCCTGGTATTAAAAGAGATGCCCTCTGGCGCTTGAATAATCAGCTTCTCCAAAATCCTGACTCTCTACAGCACATCAGAGACTTTATTTCCAACTTTAGTAGATAATAGAAATTCAGTGACTAAAATAGATATAGTTTGGGCAGCACTGATATGTTCCCTTCGTGGGGAGTGTCTCCGGATGGTGGCCACTAGGTATAGACAGTTTAGATCCCGACAGAACAAACTGCTGAGGACATTCGGCACTTGGAAACTGTGCTTAGCCACCATTCTCCTGAAGCAGATTGGGTTACTCTACATGGCCTCCAAGCTCAATATTCTGCCCTTATGTTCCGGCAAACAGAACTTTCGACGATTACTAAACTTAGGTACCTTGACACAGGGAAAATGTCGGTAAGCTGTTGGCAATCCGGCTCAAACAAAGTGAATCCTCTTTTCATCTCTAGCATTAGAACAGGCAGAGATAATCAAATAGTCACCTTCTAGGAACATTGTGGAAGTGCTTAGATCCTATCACCACAGACTTTATGCTGAACACCAAGAAGAGAGACCCACTGAATCAGACATCATTGGATATCTTAACTCTGTTAATCTACCTAAATTGCCCTCTCACCAAGCTGCCCCACTTGACACTCAGATCAGTGTTCAGGAAGTTAAACTGGCAATTGAACAGCTCTCCTTAGATAGATCCCCTGGGCCAGATTGACTTTCTAATAATTTGTATAAACATTGCCTCCCAGAACTTGTCCCTCCCCTCACCGAGGTATATAACCTCTGGTTCTCTGAGGGCCTTTCAGAATCGGAGTTCCTTAAAGCATTGATAACTCTTATTCCCAAGCAAGGCAAAGACCACCTATATCCTGAAAGCTATAGACCAATATCACTGATCAACACTGATGTTAAAATTCTGGCTAAAATCTTGGCTAATAGGTTGGGACCTGTGCTACCTCTTCTTATTGGTAGGGAGCAGATTGGGTTTATGACAGGTAGATCATCTGCTGATTATATGTGCAAGTTAATGCACATACTCTCAGCATCCAGGACTCAGATCTGCCTGCGGTTCTTGTGTCCCTGGATGCTGAGAACACATTTGACAGGGTCTTTTGGGATTTTCTTTTTACAACTTTGGCCCACTTTGGTATACCCTCGGGATTCCCTAGATGGATTAGATTATTGTACCTTTCCCCTTCAGCTAAAATTTGGTGTAATGGTATATTGTCTGAGCCTCTTTTGCTTCAAGAGGGACCAGACAAAGGTTGCCTGTCTCCACTACTTTTCAACCTCTATCTGGAGCCCCTGATCAGAAGATTAGTGTCTTCCCAGAAAATCAGGGCAATCAAATAGGTGGTCAACACTATACCCTTTCTGCATATGCAGATGATTTGCTTTTGCATTTAGAGGAACCCCACGTTGGTATTCCCTCTCTCTTAGAGGAGGTTGACCTCTTCTCCAAGGTTACGTATTATACAGTAAGCTTAATATTTCTAAAACCAAAGTTTTCCCCTTGAATAATAGAACCTCTAGATCAGTGCTGTCCCATATAAACCTCTTATGGGACTCCACTTCTCTCTCTCCTATCTTGGAATACAGATTACCAGAGATCTCCCCACCATGATCAAACTCAATCTTTCAGATTTATTGAAAACACTTAAATCTGACCTTGACAGATGGAATGGCCTTCCTCTTTCACTGTGAGGAGAATTAATACCTTAAAATGAATGTGTTACTTTGAGTATTATATCCTTTGAGAATGATGGGTGTGTTCCTTCCCAAAAAATGGTTTACTAAACTCCAAGCTCTCTTAACAGCCTTTCTTTGGAAGGGTAAGGGTGCTAGACATTCTTATTTCAAGCTTTCTGCACCTAAGGTAAGGGGTGGTATATCACTTCCCTCTATTTTTGGTTATTAATGTGCCCATCATCTTAGTAACTTGGCATACTGGTCAACAGAGGAGCAGACTACTGAGTCACAACAATATTCCTCTCTTTGGTTGGGAATTGAGAGATCCCTTGTGGCCCAATGTCATTGTACTCTTTTATCCCTATTATATGTTTCTCCTGGAACATTTCCTAAGCCACTATGGAATACTCTGATTTACCACCCAATCAGAGCATCTCATCAACTGCAATTGCACTTATCCTACAAATGGTATTCCTCATTGGACCAACCCATTTTACGTAATCCTCACTTCAAAATTGGACATAAACCCATACCAGATTCCTTTTGGCCCCCTCTAGTTAACAAAAGAGTATATGACCTACAGTATATAGTGATGGCACATTGATCACATTTCCCACTTTTCAACATCAGTTTCAGATGCCTTTAGCAATGTCCTTCAAATACAGGCAACTCAGGGAGGTCATTAGGGCCTACCTGGGGTCTGTGGATATACAGGGCTCCTCTACTGATAGTTTTCACTCTCTTTTACAACTGGCAAAGGAACCTCATGCTATCTCCAAAGTGTATAAAGAAATACAAACATTGGATCACAACCTGCCACAGGGAGCTTACTACTACTGGTCCCAGACATTGTCCCTGAGTAATGACATTGATTTCTGGAGAAATTCATGGCAAAACCTATATAAATTTATTAAGCAAGATAGATTGCATCTAATTCAGTTTAATATTATGCACAATCTATATTTTATGCCAATTAAACTTTATAAACTGGGCTATTTATCCTCCCCCAACTGTTCTAAATGTTCCTGTTCCCCTGGATCCTTATATCACATGATATGGGCATGTACAGTTGTTCAGACTTTTTGGCAATCTATTAAGCAAACTCTGGATCCATTTTCCTCCAGAGGTCTGTTTGTTGTACCACTTCCCGATGGGCACTCCAGATAGTAGGAAAGCTCATCTAGCTCTGATCTCTTCCACAGCTAAATTAATTATTATGAGACACTGGATAGATAATTCAATGTCATCAGTTGTGGAGTGGCGTAAAGAACTGCTATTTGCTCTCCAACTGGAGAAACATATCCTAGCCATGGGTAATAGGTTTCACCTTTACCAGACCAGATGGGGACCTTTGGATGCCTTGATTACTATCTGGAAACCATAACTGTCATGATGGAATATATGTTCTCCCTATGTATTTATTAACTGAATGGAACTGTAATGTGCGTTATTGAGGGTGGGTTAGGGAGGGTTTGTTGGGGGGGTGGATAGTACAGAAAGTTTTTAGTTTCAGTTTGATTGTATGTTTACCTCTAATCTGTGGGTCACTCCAATATTGTACTCTTTAGCATCTGCACAGATTATACAAGGAGTGTGATATGTAATTATCTGCTTGATATCTATCTTGTGTTGTTACTGTACTAATAATGGAAAAGAAAAACTAAATAAAGCTTACTGAATTATAAAAAAAAAAGGATCAGTTGTACCATCAGATCAGAGGTACAGCCATGGGCACAACCATGGCTCCAAGTTATGCAAACTTATTTGTGGGGAAATGGGAATGTGATCATCTATACAGTGTCGCCACAAATCCATTTTTGTTCAAGGTGGATTTGTGGTGGCACTTTATAGATGATATTCTGATTGTGTGGAAGGGTACCAAAGAAGCATTTTCATCCTTTATTTATTGGATGGAACAAACTAGTGGTTGTTTAACCTTCAAATATGATCTAGATCAGATGACCATTTATTTTCTGGATTTAAAATTGTATAAGGATGACAAAGGGGGTGTGTGTACAACCTTATTCCAGAAAAAAACTGATCGCAACAGTCTGTTACATTTTGAAAGCTGCCATCCTTATCATGTGCATCACAGCATACCAAAGGAGCAGTTGGTGCGTACTCTACGTAATTGCACTGAACAAACAGGGTACATACATAAGAGGGAGTGCAGATTCGTACATTCCAGGAAAGGGGCTACAGCAGGCATAGTATAGCCTCAGCTATTCAGAGGGTTAACAACATGGATAGGGAGCACACATTGCAATATGCTGACAAAGTCAGTGATGAAACTGTGGGATGTCCATTCACGACAGACTTTTCAAGAAGAGCAAGGAAAGTGAAACAAATTATCAGCAGTAATTGGTCCATATTACAGTTGGAGCCAAGACTTAAATCTGTAGTTGAACAGGGGCCTAGAACAGTGTTTCACAAATGTAAAAGCACTGGGGACATGGTAGTTAGCAATACAGTGCCAGGGCCCGAACCATTGAGACAAACATTGCTGGCCCCTGAACAATGGGTAACACTGTTGTGGTAGGTGCACCTACTGTAAATATGTACATACATGTAGGAATTCACACATCAATAAATAACATACAAATAAAGGACTTTATCACATGTAACAGCAGTGGCATTGTATATATGCTTAAATGTATCTGTGGAGCCTTTACATAGGTAGAACTGTTTCTCTGAATGGTACTCACTGAATCAGTAGCTGGCATTTACGATGGAAATTTCGGCCTACGGCCAGTCCTGGAGGCCTTTGGATTGAAGCGGGCTGGTAGTCCTACAGATTGTCCTTGTGAACTCCACACTGTCTCCCCAGTCGATCGGAATGTGGGTTGAGCCCGATTTTAAACAGAAAAGTCTGATAGTTTAAGTTTTACAATGTTTGCAGTCACCGCGACACTCCTCCTGGCTAGCCAACTCGCACACCACTTGTTCTCTCCCTCTCGAACACTGGGCAGCACTCTGAAGCTGGCTTGGGGGCAGGACTGATTGCAGTCTCACCAATCACTTGACACCATTCAAATGAGCCTCTCTTCTTGTGCTCTTCTCCTCCACAGCGATCATTGAGCAGGCAAAATTTAAACTGCAAAGCAACGTTTTTTTCTTTTCAACTGTGACTCCATGGTAGGAGCACCATTTCAACCATTTTTCATGGGAATTTCCTTAGCGACTCCCCCAGTCCAAATAGCAAGCACTTAAAACTTCTAGAGCAAAAATGCCTCCTTGTTTCCCACAGTTCTCCATATTTCTCTTGTCACAACTTGACATGTAAAAGTTGGCAAATGTTATTTTTGATGCAGGACAAGAGGCACACACAATCTGGCTTTACAGCTCCTTGGTAAACACTGGCACTATTACAGCAGCACATGAACAGCAGCACACAGTGGCACGAATGGACGGCACTGCTCTGGCTAATCCCTTATGTGCATATCTGATTTTTTGGGCTACCAGCTGCCAGACAGACAAATGCTAGCCACAATCTGAGCAAACCTTATTTGTTTTCTCCCAAATTGCAAAACAAATCCTCAGCAGTGCCTCCATTTTGTAACCTCCCTCACCGGCAACCTTTGTTTCTACCATCAGGGCTGCTCCTCTCACATCTAGGTGTCACCGAGATGGGTAGGGGTAGTCACTACAAATTATCTTTCACAGACTCTGTGGACCCATTACTTCTACTTCATAGCCTGCCATCCTCAGACAGGCAAACCAAGTGTGGCAACTACCTGGCTCACACCTGCGGGGACCATTTAGCATGGCCATCAACCTGGGTCCCTGGAAGAAAACATTTGCTCAGCATTATGCTAGGTTTCTACTTCTGGTCGGGCACCCAAGTAAATTCAGACACTGGAAGTAATAACTGAAATGTTCAAACCAGGAATGGGATTCTAGAATGTGGCTTTTATTCACATAACACACAGAATAACAAAGAAAAGATGGACACACACAGGGCTACACTCACTGGTAATGCAGATTACTGAAGTATAGAACACACTTTCTCACTACAAACCCTCAGGTTCTGAATGGATCTGGGCACACATGGCCCAAACTGGTATACTTCTCTTCTATTCCTTGACATGGCACCCTGACCAGTACTAGGACACTTTTCCATATGGCATGGAGGTTGATGGTGGCTTTCTAAACCACCTACTAGCACTTTCTGGCTCTCAGGAAAAATCCAAAATCCTACATCTGGATGCTTTCTTCAGACACTGGCCAAGTGCCTGAGAGAAAACCATAGGTGCCCAAACTGAACCCGGAGAGGTACACCTGGTTAGTCCAGATGGGGGATCTCCCACCTCTTGCTCCCAAATCTATACTTGTCCATTCATTTGGTTACAACACCTTTCTTTGAAACTCTGTTTGTAGATGCTCTCTGAAATGTTTAGCACATTTAACATTCTACACTTCACTCTGAAGGTGTCCCGACTTTAAAAGTACTTTAAGTGGCTATGTCTTTAGCCTAGACCACCCACTGTTTCAGATGCTTCTCGTCATACACAAATTAAAAGTTCTGTACTTGGCAAGTCTTCATTTGACCCCACAGTAGACAGACACTTTTACTCTAAACTCTGTCTCGGTGAACATAGTCTCTTTATCAGAGGAGAACTCACCACAGTATGCAGGTGCCCAAGGACTTCTTTCCCAAAAAAGATTCTCGGGTACTCACAGAACAAACTCGACTCTCAGGCAGCTTCTCCCTCTCCAGGCTGGTCCAGAGGATTGTCCCTGAATTCCTGGAATTCCCCCCATCCCTCTGGGGATGGGGCACTGTAGCAAGTCTAGGAAACGGTCTCTACCACTTTGCCAACTGGTCTTCTGTGTTTCTCTCTAGGGTGAGAACACCCAACCCCTTTTTCTCAGGTAGCTCTATATCAGAGCTTGGCTTTGAGGAGCTGCACACAGCAGCACTTCTCTCTTGAGTCTCCACTCAGACTGCTTTGAATTCCCCAAAGTTCTACAGCTAACCCCTGCAGCTAGCATTCCATTGTGACTTATGCGGCTGTGAGAATTCTATGGTGACATCATCACTCCAGCTCAACTTAAACTGAGAACAGAGTGAGACAGTGTGAAACCCATTTAACTGGCATCTCACAAGCTGCCTTCCCCTGCCTGCCACTGGTTATAAGTGGGATTCTAGTAACCACTGAGAAAAATGGGGTTACACATAGACTGTTGAAGGATACCACGTTTTATAAAATAGTGTCTAGACAGACTGTGGAACAGTTTAAAATTGAGATTGACAGTATGCTCAGTGACAGTTTTGTAAGGGGATATATTACTGATGTAATTTACAAAACCATGACAATACACTGCTCTACAGTGCCTGTTATATATATACTGCCTAAAATGCATAAAAGCATGTCTCAACCCCCAGGTCGGCCTATAGTTTCTGAGCGAGGGTTGTTGACTGAACCCCTGCCAATGTATATGGATCAGTTTTTACAGCCGATAGTACAAGATTAGTTAAGGATTTGTGGATGGAACCAGAATGTTTTTTTTGCTGTGGTTGATGTCAACTCCCTGTATACAGTCATCCTCTATTCAGAGGGGTTAGATGCACCATCTTATTTCCTAGAATTAAGAACTGAATTTGAATGTGTTGCAACCCCCACCCATTTCCTGGTGGAATTGGCTAGAGTGGTACTACAAAAACATGTTCTCTTTTTTCAGGATCAGTTGTACCGGTCATGTGATGGCAGCTTGAAGAGCGCAGCAACCCTCCATAGCTCTGTGCCCCTGCTCCATGAATTAGCCTTTTTATTCTGAATTTCTTTTTCTTGTTTAAAATTTTTATTTTTATTTAGACAAGATATTCACACATAAACGGAGTATTACACATACAGTTCTGACTCGTATCACAACATTTGGCAAGGCCAGAAATGTGAATTAACATAAATAATCAAGTTAGCTGTAGTCTTGATGGGATATAACATATCATGATATCCATACAACAGACCATAAAATCAAAGGGTAGCAAAATGAATGTAAGTTCACTCCCCCAAAGTGGAGGAGAGCCTAGTGGTAATTATATAGATCCCAGGAAAATTGGAAAAAAAAGGCCTGAGTAGAATTCTAGTTACTCCACCTAGGTGTGTCCTTCTACCATGCAAACTGTAATATCAACTATATACAGAAAGGCAATCTTTAACTAAGAAATGGGCATAACCAGAGTGGGTAAAAGACAAGGGAGAAAAACCTAATCAAAGCACCAAGCCTAGATAATGAGGGAGAAATCTAAGGAGTAACACTGGAAAGTGTATTGTGACAGTACTTAAACGTTACATGGTTGCTAACATTTGTCGAACTGAGCTAAGGAACCTTGGGTAAAACTAAAGATCCTTTCAAATGTGGCCCCTTGGGCAAGAGCCAGGAGAAACTCATGAAAGGTGGGAATCTCAGGAGTTCTCCATCTCATCAGTATGAGTCTCTTGGGCAGTGCCCCAACCAGTGTGATCCATTGTGCTCTGAACAATACTTCAGCATGGTAGGACTACCACAGCCTAGAAGGAGTAAAGGAGGATCCAGGACACTATTGGGGAACACCTGTTGGCACATGTCCTGAATTGCTAGCTAAAAATGTTGAAGATTGGGACAGTCTCAGAGTATATGGAACAAATGAGCACCTTGGTTACCACATCTCCAACAGGTGTCAGCTGAGATGAGTCCCATCTTAAGTAGTTTAGCCAGGTCCCTGTACCATCTATGGAGGGTCTTATTCATAATAAGTCATGTACGCTCATCCTGGCAGGCCAAATGAATTCATACCCATCCTTGTTCCCATTGTTGCTCTGAAATAGGGGTCTGTAATTCCTTTTCCCACTGCCATCTAGCTTTTTGGGAGGGGTCTGTAGTGGTTTCTCTGAGGGTGTTGTATATGCAGCTGGCTTTATTCTTGGTGTATTTACCCCAAGAAAGTATGGGGTGAGGACTTATCTGTGGCAGTTTGTTGTGGGGGGAATTGGGAAGATGGGATATGGCATCTCTTATCTGAAGGTATCTCCAAAAGTGGGAAGGTGGGAGATGATCTCATTTTTAGAGATTCAAAAGAGTCTATAACAGTAGTTCCAGGGAGTAGGAGATCTTGTATCAAGGAGATACCCTGCACCTCCCATAATTTCCAGTGTAGTGTAGAGTCTCCTGTTTTCAGGACCTGATTGTCCCATAGAGGCATATATTCCCAGGTAGCTGGGTTGTGACCCAGCAGAACTATTGCTTGCTTCCAGTATTTAATTGATAATACAGAGGGGGAAAGGCCCATAGGTAAGATTTTCTTGCTATATAGGGTCACTACTGGGGAAGGTGCATGGTTTAGGGAGGTCTCTAGCTGGAGCCAAGGTGGAGAGGTCTGTCCAAGTTTAGAGAACCATCTAAGGGTCTGAGCCAGAACAAAGGCCATATGATACCGCTGCAACCAGGGAAGTCCCATCCACCCCTTTTCCAATGTTGTCAAAGTTTAAGTTTACTATATCAAGGGGTTGAGCCCTCCCAAAGGAAATTGCCCATCAGGGCCTCCAGTTTTTGGAACCATTTCTGCGGTATAGGCATAGGTAGGTGGGCCAATAAATAAAGCATCTTAGGGGCTGCCATCATCTTAACTGAATCCACTTTCCCAGCTAGTGAGAGCTTCAGTGCCTTCCATCTTTCTATATCTAATCTGAGGGAGTCAATCAGGGAGTTGAAGTTAGCTGCAAGCATTTTAAGTGGATTCGAATGTAAGATTATGCCTAAATATTTTATGCCATTGGGAGACCATTTAAGCCCCATGGCAATGAATTCTTCTCCAGAGGATAGGGAGTTCAACGGAAGGACTTCAGTTTTGGACTGATTCAGTTTTAAACCTGACATCTTTGTGAAATCAGCCAAGATGTTAAAAATCATCTGAATCTCTAGTGAAGTGTGTTCAGTAGTAATAAGGAGATCATCCGCGTATAAAACTGTTTTATAGTTGGCATCACCCACCTGGACTAGAATTGGAAGACCTAAGTGCGATGGCCAGGGGTTCTATGGCCAGAATGAATAGGAGTGGAGAAAGAGGGCATCCCTGTCTCATGCCCTTCTGTAGCTGGAAGGACCAAGACAGGGTGCCATTAGTTAGAACCAAGGCTAAGGGAGCAGTATATAAAAGCTTTGTCCAGGTGATAAAACCTGGTCCAAAACCCATAGTGGAGAGAGTATGGAATAGAAAGGGCCATTCGACGAGTCAAAGACCTTTTCAAAGTCTATAGCCAGGGCTACTGAGGGAATTTTTGAGATTTTGACAGAGTGCATAAGGGAAACTAGGGTTCTATGGTGATCTGACCCCAGGCGGCCTTTAACAAAGCCAGCTTGGGATGGGTTAACCAAGCCCTGCAGAAGGGGTTCAAGCCTGGCTAGCAAGAACTTTGGCCAGTATCTTTGCATCAGCGTAATAAGGGAGATGAGATAGCTGCCTGGGGACAGTGGGTCTTTCCTTTTTGGGAAGCACTGTAATAGTAGCTTCCCTCATGGAAGGAGGTAGATGTCCTGTAAGTAAAGAGTGTCTGAATGCCCAGACCAAATAAGGGGCCAGGTTAACTTCCCAGATTCTATACATATCTATGGACAACCCGTCTTTCCCTGGGGTTTTACCAGGGTTCATGGATTGAATCACCTTATTAACTTCCTCTACTGTTATTGGGGCTTCTAACAATTTGGTGTCACAATCAGAGAGTCTGGGGATGGGTAGAGAAGATAAAAAGGCTAGGATCTTAGCTGGATCTGGAGGGTGGGGAGAAGCATATAAACGCTCATGGAACTGGAACATGATTAGATTTATTCCACTGTTTGTATGGCATTGAACCCCTTTTGTGTCCACTAGTGCATGTATCACCTTAGAAGCTTGTTGTCGTTTAAGATGGTAAGCCAAAGCTTACTAGCCTTTTCTCCCCTTTCCAGAAAGCATGTCGCACCCATCTAAGGTTTAGCTCAGCCTGCCAGGATAAGTGGGCATTAGGGAGATTCATGTACTAGCCAGTTTTGCTAATAGATATGGGGATGGGGTTTGATTTTGGAGAGCTTTATATTGGGACTCCAAAATATAAAGTTGCTTCTCTAACATCCTCTGATCCACTTCACGGCGGTGCCTCATGGCTGCTGCAAAGGCTATTATCCTGCCACGAATGGTAACTTTGAAAGCCTCCCATAAAATCAAGTCAGATACCTCCCCATTATCATTATCAGACCAGTATTCTAATCCTGCTGGACCAATCCAGTCTAGGAAAGTAGCATCTTCCAGCAGAAGAGGGTCCAAGCACTATGTAGGGGTATGATAGGGTCCTGTCCCCTTTAATAACTAATTCCAGAGGGGCATGATCTGAGACATAAATTGGTGCATCAAGGCCTTAACCACCTTTTCATATAACCTGGAAGAGATGAGCCAAAGATCTATCCTACTGGATGATCTGTAAATTGGGGAAAAACAGGAGTAATCATGCATTCCTGGGTGCAAGGTCCTCCAAGTATCCAGTAGTCCGTGTTCAGACAACAGCTTCTCTACTGCTTTCTTAGCCTGTCTGTGAGGTTCAGGGGATTTATTGCTTTTATCCACAGAGTGATCTAGTGTTAAGTTAAAATCCCCACCTAAAAGTATTGGGGCTCTATTTTTATTAAAATCCAGCAGATCCCAATTAATAGTATGAAAGAATTGCGAGTAATCCTGGTTAGGGGCATATAGATTAGCCAAGACCAAGGGGCCTTTGGGGGTTCCAACTTCTATAATCCATCTCCCATCCTGATCTCTTATGTAACCCTTCACTTTCCATCTCAGATTTTTGTGAAAGAGTATAGAAACTCCCTGCTTATGAGAGGGAGATGCACTTTGTAGCTCTTTGGCCACCTAGCCCTGTTTAAGCTTCATGGCTTCACTAGAAGAAAGTTTCACCTCCTGCAAAAAGGTCACCATAGGACCTAATTTTTTTAAGTGGAGCAAAACATTCTTCCATTTGATGGGTGAATTGATCCCTCTCACAGTCCATGAAATAAGCTTAGTCTCCATTTGGACCACAATAAAACATGTCTGCACAAATATATAACAGGAAACAATATAGAGAGGGTCTGGGTTTAGCATAGTTTCCTTTCTTCCTTCTCCCCTTGGTATTTAGAGGGCGCATCCTAGCCCCATTAGCAAGATTGCCATAAAAGTAGTTAATGAAACACCATAATTCCAACATTTTAATCTGAAACAGCAAAGTGCTAGTGTTCAAAATAACCAATAACAAAAGTAAATTGAAACCATTATTGACAGTGCCCAACCCCCATTCACTACAGTACAATGCCACAAAAGACCAGCATCCACTGTAAGTGTCGTCAAAGGTAGCCCAGAACCAGTGGAGGTCGCTGGGAGGTGGGTAATCCTGTGAGCCCATCTCAGACGAGGACATCTTTCCTAATAACCCCAAGTTAAAAGAAAAACTTCCCTGCAACGGCGCCTTATGAGCTGCCGCCCATCGGGCTTGTAACAGGAAGTGATGAAAACCTTCCCTGGTCCCTCTAATCACTTTAATAGTCTTGCCAAGAATGGGTTTAAGTGGAACCCCGAGTAAAGGTTAGAAACAACATGATCCGTCCCCCTTCACAGTCAGGCAATGTGACTGGCAGGCCCGAGCATAGAATGCCTGGTCATCTCAAGAGAGGCAAGGGGAAAGGGGATAAAAAAATATATAAATAAATGACCATGCGCAGGTCTAAAGACTGATCGCGGCCAACCTCTGAATTTGTAGACCCCCCTTTACACTGGGGCCCATGGGTATCGTCCCTAATCAGAGGAGAAGGTTGTCTTACCAACGGACAAACCTAATGATGATGTAAAACCGGTTGTATCACTGGTGAAAACCTGATCCTAGAAGGATATAGTAGCAACAGTCAGCCCACTGAATCAGCAGCAGGAGTGGAAATAACCACAGCTTCTGAGGGTGGCTCCATGGCAGATACAGCTACGGTGGGTGCATAGTCTTCAAGGAGGGTACCCGCTGATTCCTTGGCCCAGGAGAGATTTCTTGAAGCTGCAGCTTTTGAGCCCTCCAAGTGGGGATGTCTAGGAGGGAGAGGCAGATCACAGGGAACGTCTTCGGTCGGGAGATCCATCAGTGCCCTGTACTGATTGTTGCTCATGTCTATGATCCGTGCACCTTAAGAAACATTTGGGTCCAGGCTGCCACTTTGACTTCTGGACCAGAGCCAAGGGGGTTTTGTCTACATGCCCTCCCTCTATCCTCGCCCTTCTCCTATTCTTTTTTTGGCTGCCAGGAGATTTTAGGGAAGGTACCCGAATGGGAGTCTGAGGTTATTTAACTGTTTGAGGGGTACAGACTGATGAAACATCGGAGACCACTGGTATAGCAATTTCCATAGGGGCAGGGTGGACAAGCAGGGCCCCAGAGCTGTGGGTGTCCCATAATTTGCCCCAGTTTAATTTAGGGACTTGTGCTGCAAAGAAGTCTTCAGTGGCTGCTGGATTATGAAAGACCCGCGGTAACCCATTGACCATAATTCTGAGGGATTCAGGGTAATGGAGAGGGTACTCGAGACCTAACTCTGCACATGCTCTACAAGCCACTGTAAAGATCCTTCGTCTGTTGGTTACCACCTGTGAGTAATTTGCATAAACCTGAATTTTGTGTCCATTCCAAAAGAGTTCTCTCTTTTTCTGAGCTAGCTGGGTAATAAATTCTCGATCTTGAAACCAGAGGAGTCGGGCCAGGATAGTACGAGGGGGACCACCAGGAGCAGGGCGCAGTGCCAGGTTCTGTGCGCTCTATCAATCTCCCAAGGGGTCTCACATCGCCAGTCCAGCAAAGGGGGGAGTTCTTTTTGTAGAAAAGATATGGCATCGTTCCCCTCACAGCCCTCCAGAAACCCCACAAACCTGAGGTTGTTCCAGTGGCTGCGATTTTTGAGATCTTCCACTGGGCCCAGAGGAGGTGAATTACTTTTCTTGATCGTGTAACTTAGCCCAGGCCTTGTGCCAGCCATCCTCGGCCTCCGCCATTTTGTGCTCAGAAATGCAAGCCCATTGCGATAAGTCCACAATATCCTTCTTGTTCCTTTTTGTTGCTACATCTAGTCTATCCATACGATGTAGAACCTCAGCAAACATCTGCCGTATTTCAGATAGATTGCTCTCTGGTGGCGTTGGCATAGAGACAGACTCCATTCCGAGGATATTGCAGGCCAGATGGCAGAGTGGAAAACAAAAATGAGATGTAGCTATAAAAGATCAGGTTTTCATGCACCTATCGAGAAATAACTGAATGGGTGACAATCGGGTAAATTCCAAATATTAACCTTGCTCCGTTATGCAAGAAAGAATCGATAAATGCAGGATATTAAGGGGTTATTTTGGGAGCTAAATGTTCAGACATCCATTCAGTTTGGCTGCTGGCCATGCCCCCCCTTCATTCTGAATTTCTGGTAAATAGCGAGAATCAAAACTTAGCATCTGAAAGGTGAGACCTCTAGAATCTTGTGGTAACAAAAACTAATGGATATCTATATGAAAAAGCCGTGAGACATTCCTGCCGCCAACTCGGAGAAGGATAAGGCCCCGAAATGGCCTAAACATCAGCAGCCTGGCTCAGTAAATCTCCTCCGCATTGGCAGTGCTCTTGAAGAGAAATTCCTGGAGATCATGTGGCCACTGCAAGAGAAAATCTCAGACATGTCAGAGGATATACAACAAATCAAATCCTCAGTCCAATCACTCACTATCAGGGTAGGAGATACAGAATTTAAACTAAGCTCATTAGAGAAAAAGCACAATAAAGGCGAATTAACCATGACCCAGTTTGGCCGGAGACTCAAGAGACTGGAAGAAAAAAATAGAAGATCTGGAAGGGAGGAGTAGGAGAAACAATCTCCTTATTATTGGAGTTCCTGAGAGAGAAGAGGGATCTGCTTCTATTACCTTCATACAAAAACTCTGTGGAAAAGTTGTAGGTCCTTCACCGAATGGACCCACATACATAACTGAGCACGCACATCGGGCTCTTCATCCTCCTTCACCCCCTAACTCTCCTCCTCGACTGCTTATCTTTAAACTGCTGAACTTTTTAGACAAACAGCATATATTGGCCAATGTCCGAGAGGTACAAGATGTTCTTTAGGATGTAAGGAGAATAAGGATCACCCAGGATCTCCCACAGTTGGTTCGGGCCAAGAGGCAAGGAATGCACCTGACTGTGTCGAAGTTAATTGCAGCAGGCACACCATTCCAAATGAAATATCCGGTGGTGCTTCAAGTAAAGTGGGAATCAGTGGATATCTTTCTAAACTCATGAACAGGCATTACAGGAGCTGAGAGGTCTTTTTCCTGATCTGTTCAAATGAATGGTAGCCTACTCCTTTCGCTGATTGATCCTCGAGATTGGGATGGATGCATGGAGCCCTGATGGGGTACAAAGTTTGTTGCTGGCTGGGATCTCAACCTGGGTGTTTGCATTTCATTTGGGCACCTTCATGGTGGGATCTATTAGAGAATCAGTGCTTGCTTTTGTTTTGCATCTGAGTTCATGTTCACTGTTTAAATGCCCAATGCTACAAAGCCCTCTATGGGTGGTTGACGGTTTGCAGTGTACTTTAACTTATCGGTGGCAACTAACCTACAGAGCTGTTAGAGAGTCAGCGTTAACTTTTACTTTCATGTTTTGGGGTTGGAAGCAGACGTGCTCCCCGATCATGCTAGTGAACCAGGATAATGGACATGGAAGCTACATGGACTTATTTTTTTTATGCTTATCAGAGATAGTTACTGCTCGCTGCATTTCCCATTATGGTCTTCTTATGTTTATAAGTGTGTAGCTAAAAGTGATAGTACACAAGACGATTTATGGCTTAAACCTTTACCTCTTTATTTCCTATTAATCATTCCATCACTAGTTGTTGGAGTTAAGGGTTCAACTGTTTAAATTAGATTCAAATTCAGTAATGCTCGCTATTGATATAGCAGGGGAGGGATCGGAGTAAGGGAGGGGGGTAGAGGGTCTGGTGTGATTCAATCCTGCGTAGCAACATCACTCGCCAGGATAAGTAAGTGGTACGGTTGGCAGAACTTGGGGTAGGTTTGTACTATAGGTTGGGAAACTTTGTTTCTAATGATATAGGGTGTAAATGTTTCTTTTAAATAATGTGAGGGTTTACGGATATGGGGAATCAAGTGTATCAGTTCATTCTAGCATTGAACAGTACATTGTGGTCATTGATAGGGTATTCCTCCAAGATCTTACTGCCCATGATAGGATAGCTCAATGTGCTAGTGATATTTTTAGCTGTCAGTATGAGTGGTCCTTATAGGATTATCAGTTGGAATGTGAAAGGTGCCCAAGACCGGTGCAAAATGCAGTTGATCCTCCATCATCTTCTTCACTTAAAAACAGGGATAGCATATCTCCAGGAGATGCATCTCCAATGTGAGGATGTCAATCTGTTGTCTAAAAGCTGGGTAGGACAGGCATACAGTTCATGGAAATTTACAAATAATGGTGGTGTTGCAATACTAATTGGGAAAAATATCCCTTTTAAACTTGAAAGGGAGGTCTGGGATCCTAATGGTAGATATATTATGTTGTATGGTCTTTTGGAAGCCCAAACAGTTATATTAGGGGCTATATAAGGACCAAACTGTGAATCTCCACATTTCTTCACCTGCTTAGCTTAGTAGTGACCAGTACACCCACCTTGACCATACTGGGGGGTAATTGGATCACAGTCCCATATTCACAGTTAGATAGATTGGAGCCCCGGAAGCAGGAAGTTACTCCGTCGCTGAGGGCCTTACTTGATCTTATGAAGGGAACGGATCTCATAGATGTGTGGAGAATCCTAAATCCAGAAGAGCGTCAATACACTTTTTTCTCCCTCCCACATAGATCCCTATCTCGGATTGACTTCCTCCTGTTGAGCTCCTTCACTCTCCAGAGGGTAATAAACGTAGATATACATGAGAGGGTCATATCTGATCATTCACCTGTCTCCATGGTATACCTCTTGGGGCCTGGTATTAAAAGAGATGCCCTCTGGCGCTTGAATAATCAGCTTCTCCAAAATCCTGACTCTCTACAGCACATCAGAGACTTTATTTCCAACTTTAGTAGATAATAGAAATTCAGTGACTAAAATAGATATAGTTTGGGCAGCACTGATATGTTCCCTTCGTGGGGAGTGTCTCCGGATGGTGGCCACTAGGTATAGACAGTTTAGATCCCGACAGAACAAACTGCTAGGGGACATTCGGCACTTGGAAACTGTGCTTAGCCACCATTCTCCTGAAGCAGATTGGGTTACTCTACATGGCCTCCAAGCTCAATATTCTGCCCTTATGTTCCGGCAAGCAGAACTTTCCTTACGGAGTACTAAACTTAGGTACCTTGACACAGGGGAAAATGTCGGTAAGCTGTTGGCAATCCGGCTCAAACAAAGTGAATCCTCTTTTCATCTCTAGCATTAGAACAGGCAGAGATAATCAAATAGTCACCTTCTAGGAACATTGTGGAAGTGCTTAGATCCTATCACCACAGACTTTATGCTGAACACCAAGAAGAGAGACCCACTGAATCAGACATCATTGGATATCTTAACTCTGTTAATCTACCTAAATTGCCCTCTCACCAAGCTGCCCCACTTGACACTCAGATCAGTGTTCAGGAAGTTAAACTGGCAATTGAACAGCTCTCCTTAGATAGATCCCCTGGGCCAGATTGACTTTCTAATAATTTGTATAAACATTGCCTCCCAGAACTTGTCCCTCCCCTCACCGAGGTATATAACCTCTGGTTCTCTGAGGGCCTTTCAGAATCGGAGTTCCTTAAAGCATTGATAACTCTTATTCCCAAGCAAGGCAAAGACCACCTATATCCTGAAAGCTATAGACCAATATCACTGATCAACACTGATGTTAAAATTCTGGCTAAAATCTTGGCTAATAGGTTGGGACCTGTGCTACCTCTTCTTATTGGTAGGGAGCAGATTGGGTTTATGACAGGTAGATCATCTGCTGATTATATGTGCAAGTTAATGCACATACTCTCAGCATCCAGGACTCAGATCTGCCTGCGGTTCTTGTGTCCCTGGATGCTGAGAACACATTTGACAGGGTCTTTTGGGATTTTCTTTTTACAACTTTGGCCCACTTTGGTATACCCTCGGGATTCCCTAGATGGATTAGATTATTGTACCTTTCCCCTTCAGCTAAAATTTGGTGTAATGGTATATTGTCTGAGCCTCTTTTGCTTCAAAGAGGGACCAGACAAGGTTGCCCCTTGTCTCCACTACTTTTCAACCTCTATCTGGAGCCCCTGATCAGAAGATTAGTGTCTTCCCAGAAAATCAGGGCAATCCAAATAGGTGGTCAACACTATACCCTTTCTGCATATGCAGATGATTTGCTTTTGCATTTAGAGGAACCCCACGTTGGTATTCCCTCTCTCTTAGAGGAGGTTGACCTCTTCTCCAAGGTTTCGTATTATACAGTAAGCTTAATATTTCTAAAACCAAAGTTTTCCCCTTGAATAATAGAACCTCTAGATCAGTGCTGTCCCATATAAACCTCTTATGGGACTCCACTTCTCTCTCTCCTATCTTGGAATACAGATTACCAGAGATCTCCCCACCATGATCAAACTCAATCTTTCAGATTTATTGAAAACACTTAAATATGACCTTGACAGATGGAATGGCCTTCCTCTTTCACTGTGAGGGAGAATTGATACCTTAAAAATGAATGTGTTACTTTGAGTATTATATCCTTTGAGAATGATGGGTGTGTTCCTTCCCAAAAAATGGTTTACTAAACTCCAAGCTCTCTTAACAGCCTTTCTTTGGAAGGGTAAGGGTGCTAGACATTCTTATTTCAAGCTTTCTGCACCTAAGGTAAGGGGTGGTATATCACTTCCCTCTATTTTTGGTTATTAATGTGCCCATCATCTTAGTAACTTGGCATACTGGTCAACAGAGGAGCAGACTACTGAGTCACAACAATATTCCTCTCTTTGGTTGGGAATTGAGAGATCCCTTGTGGCCCAATGTCATTGTACTCTTTTATCCCTATTATATGTTTCTCCTGGAACATTTCCTAAGTCACTATGGAATACTCTGATTTACCACCCAATCAGAGCATCTCATCAACTGCAATTGCACTTATCCTACAAATGGTATTCCTCATTGGACCAACCCATTTATGTAATCCTCACTTCAAAATTGGACATAAACCCATACCAGATTCCTTTTGCCCCTCTGTTAACAAAAGAGTATATGACCTACAGTATATAGTGATGGCACATTGATCACATTTCCCACTTTTCAACATCAGTTTCAGATGCCTTTAGCAATGTCCTTCAAATACAGGCAACTCAGGGAGGTCATTAGGGCCTACCTGGGGTCTGTGGATATACAGGGCTCCTCTACTGATAGTTTTCACTCTCTTTTACAACTGGCAAAGGAACCTCATGCTATCTCCAAAGTGTATAAAGAAATACAAACATTGGATCACAACCTGCCACAGGGAGCTTACTACTACTGGTCCCAGACATTGTCCCTGAGTAATGACATTGATTTCTGGAGAAATTCATGGCAAAACCTATATAAATTTATTAAGCAAGATAGATTGCATCTAATTCAGTTTAATATTATGCACAATCTATATTTTATGCCAATTAAACTTTATAAACTGGGCTATTTATCCTCCCCCAACTGTTCTAAATGTTCCTGTTCCCCTGGATCCTTATATCACATGATATGGGCATGTACAGTTGTTCAGACTTTTTGGCAATCTATTAAGCAAACTCTGGATCCATTTTCCTCCAGAGGTCTGTTTGTTGTACCACTTCCCGATGGGCACTCCAGATAGTAGGAAAGCTCATCTAGCTCTGATCTCTTCCACAGCTAAATTAATTATTATGAGACACTGGATAGATAATTCAATGTCATCAGTTGTGGAGTGGCGTAAAGAACTGCTATTTGCTCTCCAACTGGAGAAACATATCCTAGCCATGGGTAATAGGTTTCACCTTTACCAGACCAGATGGGGACCTTTGGATGCCTTGATTACTATCTGGAAACCATAACTGTCATGATGGAATATATGTTCTCCCTATGTATTTATTAACTGAATGGAACTGTAATGTGCGTTATTGAGGGTGGGTTAGGGAGGGTTTGTTGGGGGGGTGGATAGTACAGAAAGTTTTTAGTTTCAGTTTGATTGTATGTTTACCTCTAATCTGTGGGTCACTCCAATATTGTACTCTTTAGCATCTGCACAGATTATACAAGGAGTGTGATATGTAATTATCTGCTTGATATCTATCTTGTGTTGTTACTGTACTAATAATGGAAAAGAAAAACTAAATAAAGCTTACTGAATTATAAAAAAAAGGATCAGTTGTACCATCAGATCAGAGGTACAGCCATAGGCACAACCATGGCTCCAAGTTATCTAAACTTATTTGTGGGGAAATGGGAATGTGATCATCTATAAGTGTGCCACAAATCCATTTTTGTTCAAGGTGGATTTGTGGTGGCACTTCTGATTGTGTGGAAGGGTACCAAAGAAGCATTTTCATCCTTTATTTATTGGATGGAACAAACTAGTGGTTGTTTAACCTTCAAATATGATCTAGATCAGATGACCATTTATTTTCTGGATTTAAAATTGTATAAGGATGACAAAGGGTGTGTGTACAACCTTATTCCAGAAAAACTGATCGCAACAGTCTGTTACATTTTGAAAGCTGCCATCCTTATCATGTGCATCACAGCATACCAAAGGAGCAGTTGGTGCGATTTCACGTAATTGCACTGAACAAACAGGGTACATACATAAGAGAGGAGTGCAGATTCGTACATTCCAGGAAAGGGCTACAGCAGGCATAGTATAGCCTCAGCTATTCAGAGGGTTAACAACATGGATAGGGAGCACACATTGCAATATGCTGACAAAGTCAGTGATGAAACTGTGGGATGTCCATTCACGACAGTCTTTTCAAGAAGAGCAAGGAAAGTGAAACAAATTATCAGCAGTAATTGATCCATATTACAGTTGGAGCCAAGACTTAAATCTGTAGTTGAACAGGGGCCTAGAACAGTGTTTCGCAAATGTAAAAGCACTGGGGACATGGTAGTTAGCAATACAGTGCCAGGGCCGCGAACCATTGAGACAAACATTGCTGGCTCCTGAACCAATGGGTACACACTGTTGTGGTAGGTGCACCTACTGTAAATATGTACATACATGTAGGGAATTCACACATCCAATAAATAACATACAAATAAAGGACTTTATCACATGTAACAGCAGTGGCATTGTATATATGCTTGAATGTATCTGTGGAGCCTTTTACATAGGTAGAACTGTTAGAAAATTTTGCACGAGAATGGGGAAACATGTAAGGGCTATGGAAAGAGGCGATTTGTCTTTGCCATAGCCAAACATGTATTGGGGGATAGGACCAAGCAGCACAGCATTCATTTTATAGGAATTGAACAAGTCAAGAAAGGCAGCAGGGGGGGATTTCAACAAAATCTTAGGACAAAGGGAGAGCTATTGGATATTTTAACTGGGAGCACATCGGAATAAAGGACTGAATGATAACATTGATTTGACTTTTTTTTAACAAAAGTACAGGTGTTAAAAAGGACAGGGTCAAGGAAGTTGGATTATATTTGAAAGTGTTCGGAAAATTATATAAAGAATTTCATAGGAATGTTCTAAATGAATCATAAGATATATCATTTACATGCAGTTAAAGAGAGTTGTTTTCGGGGGGAGTCAGTCTTGTCTGTAGTGAAACAAAATGAAAATACTGGTGCCTGGAACAAACTGCACATAAATAACACAATAATTGTGTAATAATAATACCAGCTATGGAATCTTAGAGAAATTAAAAATTAAAGTCAAAATTAAAAATGAATGTTAAAAATAAAAAAAAAGAAGTGTAATATGTATGCATATATAGTGATTTAGGATTACATTGGATTATTTAAGATTTTTTACATAGCTGGCTGAATGTAAACATGCTTTTTTGCATTATTTGTATAAATTTGTGCTTAGAATGTGTTCCAAGTTTTGTATTAAGCAATCTTGTATTATGTGCACCTAGCACTTTAATTGTGGAGGTGGGGTGTACTGATCAAATCAGGATCATGGATTGATTTTTTAGTAACACATGACCATTTGTTATATAATACTCTGAAGAAGCATGGCAGTACACCGGAGAACCATTAGTTGTTTTATTTGCTATTAGCCACTTTTTGCTGGTTACTGTACTATCAGCACTTTTATTAAATATGACCTTATTGGACTTTTTGCCTGGTCAGTGTGCTTTTGTTTGGTGTTATGGGTGCTTAGAATTTATCTAAACCTTGCTTTGCTCACTATTAGCACCATAACCTAGTACCCTGGTGCTTGGTCCAGTTCTAGTGTTTTGTTCACTATACTAGTTACCACACAAGGATGTGTTTGTTTCCATTCTTTTATCAATTCCACTGTATCTTTCCTGGCCTTGGGAATGACCATAACACAAGATAGCCACTCATATTGCTGTGGGAAGAGGAGACTACTGCATCATAAGTGACTGCACTGTTTGGTGGTGTTCCTGATGTTCAGGATGTATACAATAAGGGTTGATCCAGTATTTGAAGCAAAGTAAAGTTGGGTATAATTGCATCATTCCCCACATTTAATTTCTACTAAGAAGGAAGAGGATCAAATAACCAACAGTTTCTATTAGTTTTAGGGAAGGTGCATATCAGTAATTCACTAAATGTGGTTTTTCAATTAGAAATAATATGATTCAAAAAGGGTTGACAGTGTCCCTTTAAAACAGTACATGACAGTTGCAGCACCTGTTATCTTTCTCCATTGACTACTACAGAAGAGCTCCATCACCTAGACATGACAATTGTATCATGTAGAAATCTAGATGTGAGAGTTCTCCCACCTAAACATTTCCAGTTTAACCATTGAGAAAAATGTGTCATATGCTGCTCTGAGTTTAAGAAAATAGGATCTTGGTGGAACAGTGTTCTTCTATACACCATACAATGATAAGCACCTCCATGAAGTGAACTTAACCAAGGAGCTCTACCACCACCACCACAGGCTGCACATCTGTCTATGGAACCAGGCTTCAAGCTCACCTTGATGTTTCCTTTTTTTTTTGTCTTACAGATAATCAGCAAACCCTGTTTAACACTCAGTGTAGGATTTGCCTATTACTGGACGCATCAGCTAACTGTCACTGTGAGAATGAAGGTAAGATGAAAAGAATCAGAAGGATGGCAGTCCAACATCTCCATTAAAATCCATACATTTCCAGTCCACTGGCATGAAGGGCTAAGGCATTGAATGCCTCATCTCCCGCCGCACAGCAACCAATGTTCGAGAATGAGCATGGGTTGCTGGGGGTCAGTGGAGTGGGAGTGGATCTAGCATCCCAAAGACTGCTTTCCTATCCTTCGGGGGTGGCCAGCTGTCTCTGCCTCTGACTGCCACTGGGTGCAGGTCCAGTGGTAGTGCAGGTTAGTGAGCAACCTGAAGGGGGGGTGGCAGTTCGACAGGATGTGCGTGCCTCCTTGTACACATACTGATGTGTCACCATGGTAGGGGAAAGAGGGAGAACATGGAAAATTGGGCAAGGTGGGATTCATGAAGCCCTACCCACTTTTTCATGGCCCATGCTGCTGCTCGACTGTCGAGGAATCTGGCTTGCTGACCAAAGGGAAGGACAGCCCCCCCTTGTGGCCCACCACAGGGGAATTGTCACAGGGTGTGGGAAATAATCAGACAAGGCAATGTGTCAGGATTTAAAACACACAGATATGTGACCTTTATTTACAAATAGGAAAATAAATAATTGAACAACAAAAGAAATTGCAGTCAGAATGAGCATTTGACATCAGTGGTTTCTTGGAATACAGTCTCAAATCAATAACAACTCTGATCTTTTACCTTCTGTATCACTCATCTACCTGCACTGTAAACCTTCTCACTCTACATCCAAGGCTCATCCGATAAGGCTCCCTTTAGCAGGGGTTTATGTAGGAGAGGCAAGTGTCACCTGACCTGGTCGTTAACTTATACAGACAATTTCTACTGACTAACAACATCAAACAGGTGGGAGTACCCAAGCCCAGTACTATTATAATAAACGGCATTGTATAAATGCACATTTACAGTTTTAGATCCCCTTGGAAGCTTTGAACACCATTTTCTATATTTTTAAATTGTTCCCTAATGAGCTCTAAGCTCCTCCCATTTATATTTGATTGACAGCATGGTTCTATAAAACTAGACCAAAAAGGGCACTGATCTCCCTATGCAACACAGTTTTCTGGCTTCACAGTTGGACAGAGGTCTGCCTAGGGAAATTGGTAGGACCTGGAAAAATGGATTATCCCAGAGAGAAAAGAAAAACACCGTTGTTTAACAACAGTTTCAGTTTTACAGGAGCCCTCCTGTCTTACCTGTACCAAGGACTATGTACAGGTATTTCTTTATGAATTAACTACAGATATTTATATTGGTGCTGCTTATTTATTCATTTTGCTCTCTTCTTAACTGGCAGTGCATTTATTCTTACTGTCAGCTATAGAAGGAGCTAGGGAAAAGTGTTTCCTGCAGTACAAGGAGCGGCCGGCTGAAATGGTCAAAATGCTTCCTCAGCCACTGACTCCTCTAAACTGCTGTACAAGCATTTCTACTTTAAAGTTTTCAGGAGCTTACTACCTGCAGACATTACCTTAGGTAGTAGCTCTTTTGTACACTTAACAGTTACATAGTATTTCTCTTGCAGCCCACTATTTTATTCTGAGGGCTGTACCCTTAAACTGCATACTGCTTCACAGACATTCCTGTATAGGGATATTCCTGTCTCTTTACATTTCTAGGGCTCTTTAGGTTGCAGCAGAGCAGAAGTCTGCAAGAAAAAGACATACACTTGACGCTCTGTTGTGGGACTGAAAAACCCTCTGGTCAGCCCCTGTATATTTCATTAAGGTTTTTAGAAACAACACATTCCCCTGCACCATAGCATTTGTTACAGAGCACTTAGTGCTAGAATACGAAGAGGGGCGGCTGAAAGTAAAAGTAATTGCCACCCTGCTTGAACTGCAGCACAGTTACCTCAGTTGGAGAGGGAGCGAGTGAGGAGAGAGCGTGCTCCTCTAGTCTACTAATAACAAAGCTCTCTCTCTCATATCTTGGTATATTTAGACCCTGCAGGCTTGTTTTTGTTAGCAAGGGGCATCAGGAAAACTTTTGAAGAGCACAGAGCAGCTAAAATGTACTACTACATAGAAACATAGAAGCTGACGGCAGATAAGGACCACAAGGCCCATCCAGTCTGCCCATTTCTTTTTCTACCTTATAAATGTGCCATCGGCCTTTGCTCTGTCAGTGGCCTATCTATTCATAGTCATTTGTATTGCTCCCTTATGCCTATCCCATGCCTGTTTGAAGCCCTGCACTGTATTCATAGCCACCACTTCTTGTGGTAAGCCATTCCATGCATCCACCACCCTTTCTTTGAAAAATAATTTCCTCACATTCCCCCTTAATCAGCCCCCCTCTAATCTCATGCTGTGTCCTCTTGTCCTGCTATTTTTCTTATATTTAAACATGTTAGACTCTTTCACCTTGTTAATGCCCTTAAGGTATTTGAATGCCTCAATCATATCACCTCTCTCCCTCCTTTGCTCAAGGGTATACATATTGAGCTCTGTTAATCTGTCCTCATATGCCTTCTGATGCAGTCCCTGCACCATTTTGGTTGTCCTTCTCAGGACTGCCTCAATTTGGTTAATGTCCTTGTGAAGATGTGGCCTCCAATACTGCACGCAGTACTCCAGATGGGGCCTAACCAGTGTCTTGTAAAGAGGGATTATTACCTCCCTCTTATGACTTGTGATACCCCTACTAATACACCCTAACACCCCCTAGCCTTACCTACTGCTTTAGAGGTTTGCTTGGATGATTTCAGGTCATCAGTGATGATGGTGCCGAAGTCTCTTTCTTCCTTTATGACTGCTAGCAACTCCCTTCCCAGTCTATAGGTGGCTTCAGGGTTTCTCTTCCCTATGTGCATGATTTTGCACTTCTTTGCATTAAATCTCAGTTGCCACTCTTCTGACCATTTTGCTAGTTTATCCAGATCTCTTCTCATTCTGCCCACCCCATCTGGATCATCTACTCTGTTGCAGATCTTGGTGTCATCTGCAAACAGACAAGCCTTACCCTCTAGTCCATCTGCAAGGTCACTAATGAAGATGTTGAAGAGGACTGGCCCCAGGACTGATCCCTGAGGTACCACACTTGTGACTTGCATCTCTTCTGACTGTATACCATTTATCACCACTCTCTGTTTTCTGCCCATCAACCAGTTTGCCACCCAGTTGACCAACTTCTGACCCACCCTGAGCCTACCCAGCTTATTTATCAGTCTTCTATGTGGAACAGTGTCAAAAGCTTTGCTGAAGTCAAGGTAGGCGACATCAACTGCTCCCCCTTGGTCCACCACTCTGGTTACCCAGTCAAAGAAATCTATGAGATTAGTTTGACAGGACCTTCCTTTTGTAAACCCATGCTGTCTTGGATCCTGTGCCCCTATGGATTCCAGGCATTGCACTATCCTTTCCTTAAGGAGTGCCTCCATAATCTTGCCCACTACTGAGGTAAGACTGACTGGTCTGTAGTTCCCCGCCTCCTCCCTGCTACCACTCTTGTGGAGCGGGATCACATAAGCCTTTCTCCAGTCTTCTGGGACCTCTCCTGTGCTCAGAGACTCACTAAATATTTCTGCTAATGGCTCTGCTAGTTCCACCTTTAGCTCCTTAAGTACCCTGGGATGTATGCCATCAGGTCCCATTGCCTTATCCACCCTGAGCTTAGCAAGCTCTTGTAGGACCCTTTCTTTGGTGAAGGGAGTAGTGCTCACCTCCCTCCCCCCTGTGTCCATGATGCTGAGCTGTGGGCCCTGCCCTACCTTCTCTTCAGTAAATACTGAGCAAAAGTATCTATTTAGGATAGATGCCTTTACAGGGTCCTCCTCTCACATGCTCCCTTTTCTCCATTGCTTAGCAATACCCCTCTGGATTTTCTCCTTTCACTAATGTATCTATAGAAAGTCCCATCACCTTCTTTTACTGTTTGTGCTAGTGTTTCCTCAGTTTGGGACTTTGCCTGCCTTACTGCCTTCCCTGCTTCCCTTAGGGCAGTTTGGTATGCCTCCTATCTTCATCCTGCTGTGTTCCCTTATATTCCTGAAGGCCACCCTTTGGCTCTGACCATTTTCTGCTACTGTATTTGAGAACCAAAGTGGTTTCCTTCTTCTTTGCACTTCCTTTTCTGTCTAACACAATGGGATGTTGCTTCAAGTATTGCATCCTTAATGCTTGCCCACTTTACTAAGAGCTGACTGCTTCTCCGTGCTGGGATCCAACTTCGAATCAGGCTTTCAGCCCGATCAGCTGTTTATTCCTTCTGCTCCTCCATGGCTGGTTTAAACAAATATGTATTACTTTGCCATCAGCCAGGAAATATGAATACATTTTAACAAAGTCAAGGTGGTGGGGAGGGATCTGTTACACAACAAGCGGCGGCTGAAAATAAAGAAATGCCACCTGGTTTACCATGAATCCTGCTTTGATGCCGGATGTATTTAAACACTATACAACAGAGCGGTAGCTAAATTAAATAACTATATTCACACATGCCACTCTGTTTCACTTCTATAATTATCGGCTTTACTTAAAAGCCCTACAATACCTTTTTGGCAGCTCAGCAGCTTGTTTTTAAACCCCGCACATATGTATTTATTATGCTGCATTTTACTACATAGTTACTATTGCCACTGCAGCACTTTAATCACACAATAATCATTGTATGTCATTTCATAAAAAAACATATTTAAATGCACTGTTGCACTTTACTTCATTCTTCAAATTATATTTAAAAGCACAGATGCACTTTATTGAAACCCAGGCATGAAATGCCATATAAGTACCTTAACTGTTTTTATTGCCAGCTGGCATGTTGGACCTGAACATGATGCTAGATGGAAATGGTGGTGGTGAGGGACAGATGTAGAGAATAGGAATAAGGCAGTAAGAGACATGCAGAGCGAGAAAAAAGACTGATGTAGATGGCCAACCTACACCAGGGCTAGAAAGAGATAAAGAATAGGGAAAAAAGATACTGCTGTGCAACAGATTTAAAGTGGGAAGAAGAAGAAGATAGTAAAGTCATCCCTCCACCAGGGTCTATGAACTAGTGGAATGCAGAACTATCACACTCCTCCCTCCTTTAAAACAAACCAGTTTCCTACATACTGGTTTGCCTACCCCCTCTCATTCTCAGTACTCTGCCATGCCAGCAGAGTGGGGGATAAGTGGTCGGGCTTTTCAGCATTCCCCTGTTCTACCACCTACACTAACTGGCTGAGTTTTACACTCAGAGTTTAACTTTATTGCATTCACAGGATCAGGAGCAGCTGAGACAGGAAAACAAAAGAAAGAAGGGTGCTGCCCCTGTCTTTAAACGATACACTCTAAATATGTGTACCGTCTATCTGGGGAACACCTTAGATTTCTGAAGCCTATAAAGGCTGATTCCACAGAAAATCCAACAGGTTACATCTGGATCTCACATTATTTACATGCCTTCATGAGGCCTTAGAGGTTCTTTACCTGACCTCTCTGTGATATATATATATATATATATATATATATATATACACACACACACACATATCCCTCCTTGGGGGGAAACAGACATAACTGCTCTGTTACCTAAACTGTAGGAAGGGAGGTGGAGCTCTGGCCCACCCTCTCTGTAAAGCTCTACCCCAGGGTCCCTTATTCAAAGCAAGTATTTATGCCATCACTCACTGATAACAATATTTACTTACTATATCTTGGAGCTATAGATGTTCTTTCCACATAATATCTATTATGATCTAACTCCTTTATTTCAAACAGGAAGACTGGTCACTTTTTAAACATAACACAGGTTTTCAGCACCCATTAACTACATTAGGAACATCTGACACCTACTAATAGCTTGTCCCTTCAGACATTTTCCTTGGAGGTCAGTTTCCTCTGCAACCTCCTTATAGCTGGACTAGTAAAATAAAGAAACAACTAAGCAACAGATTTAACAGATCAAAAGACAATCTGATAAGTGAGCGACCCATTAGATGATTACAAGAAAATTAAAGAAGATAAAATAAAAAAACAAAGACTGTTGCCACAGCAGTTTCATGGTCCAGATATATTCAGTAAACAGTATCCACCTTCCCTCTCCCTGGAAGAGGATGGAGCTATGGCCCACCCTCTCACAATTAGCTCGTCTCAGAGTCTCTTAACACACAAGAATCTCTGTACTACATATACACTCTGTTCTATATCTGACCACCCTATGACAGGAGTCCATGAGGATTATCCCTCAATGGGTCAGAGAAACAAGCGTTGATTGCAGGGGATTGGGTCAGGGCTGAAAGGATGCCTGCCTGCCACGGGAGGAAAAACACGACAATGTACATACAGTGTTTGGGGATGTGCTTTGCTTTTCATCCATTTTTCTCCAACAATCTTGCAACTTTAAAATCTAGCAAGATGTGTTCCAAAATCCTGATCTTGTGTATCAGACCCAGTGTTTACTGGTATTCTAGTCAGCCAGATGTAGCCCAGTGGCACTGGAAATCTTAGTAAGGAGACAGTGTAAGGCAAGTGGTGACATAGGGAGCCAAAACTGTGAAGATGAGTCGTTTAACACTGAAATCTACTGGTAAAAATGATTTTAGTGGTCTAAGAGGATGGGGAAGTCTTAGCAATAAAGAGAATATTATCATCCCTTATGAGGGATGGTTAAGAGGAACCTAGTAGGGTAGGCTGTTGATAAGAGATGGGGAGCTCTGTGTTGTAAAAAACTATAGACTCCCACCAGAAAAAGGATATACACAGACATCATAAATCCTAATGTTCAGTACAGGACACATACAGTACTGTACAACTCTGGGGCAGTGAATAGAGTGAAATCTGACAATAAAAGAAATAT
This sequence comes from Neoceratodus forsteri, assembly GCA_016271365.2. NCBI lineage: Eukaryota > Metazoa > Chordata > Ceratodontiformes > Ceratodontidae > Neoceratodus > Neoceratodus forsteri. Next base: position 3,136,943 of record JADMNL010000034.1, read on the forward strand.
AAATATATTGGGGGGTTCAAAAAGCCACATCTGTTTTTTTTATGCAGCTGCCAAAATCTGTCCTGGAAGTTAGACCATAAAAAGTTGGCCTAACTCCTGAAACAGAATTCCACAGTTGTGTTTGAAAAACAGAAACGATCACAAATGTATCCAGTTGTCTGTGAATAGAGTGCAGACATTTGGACACATCTGCGTGGATGTAGCATGAGTCTGAAATATGGATGCAAGAGCTGCATCAACCCCACCGAAAATCCTGTCCACGTTAAATACGTTTCTGTGATAAAGGATGCTCTCCCGATCCCACCTTATCTTAGCGCTCAAAAACAAATGACAACTAATTAAGCAATGAGGCATGGTTGGGGGGGTGCTATGGAGGTAATTGCCCCCCTCAAGTGGGTTGAAGCACAAGGCAAAGGCGAGTCTTCTATCACCTGAGAAGGGTTGTTATCCCACCATAACTCTCCCCCAAGTGCTTTATTGCAATTATGAAATGGATCCCCATACTATGAATAAACAAATTAAAACATCTTTTTCTGTGTTTTACATTACTAAATATAAGAAATGTAAACAAGTAGTGGAAAACAGAAAAGTAGTGCCTGCCTCTCACTGTTGCTGAGTGTCTGCTCACTGCCAGTGACTTACCGCAACAGTACTCCTGGGTATTGGTCCTGCTCCAGTCTGTATTACTACTATCAATTGCATGAATTAAGAGAGGAAAAAAAAGTAACATTCCTGACTGGCGGCAATGATATTAGTCTGTCTGACTTTTTTTTATCTTCATTTTAGTGTAGACACATGGTAATCAGTATCAGTTGTCGGTGCAGCATGGATGAAACACAGATGCAGCCACATACGTGGTGTGCTTCATGAAAAGCATGATTTAAAAAAAAAAAGGGAGAGCTGTTAAAATCCAGTATCAGAGAGCTGTTGTGAGATTTGGACCAGAGAATGTGTGTCACTGAGAACACTGGAATTGTTTGAGGTACATGTTCTGCAGGGACAAGCTGTAGGCAGCTGAGCCAGCATAGGGCTATTTGTCCAGTGCTAAGTCCATTTTACCAGGCGCTACTTCAACTTGGGCCTTTGTGCTGGGACAATGGACCAGCTAAAAGCAGCTCTCCACCAATCAGGAGCTGTCATTCTTAAGACCCACTTCATAAGTAAGCAATAATACTTGACAGGGTGGGCTTCATTGGGAAATACTGGACTGCCCAGGAGCGTAACGAGGCCTGATGTCACAGGCAGATGGCCTTATAGCTCCTGGAAGGTCTAGTATTTCCCAATAAAGCCCACCCTGGAGGGTATTATTGCACTTATAAAATGGAAATAAAAACACAGACATGCTTTTTGAAGTTTTTGTAACAACATAAACAATGTATTGAACTTTTTTGGATTGCTACTGTTTGTTGTTAACATTTTATTACTTTATTTTTCTCTGATTCAAATTGCTGTTGCTGGGTATAACTTCTGCTGCATTATTACAAGGTGTGCCTACAGGTGTGTGCTAACAGATTACTGCTGTAATCTTCTGATTCAAATTGTCTTTTGCAAGGTATGTCTTCTGTTACTGCTTTATTTTTCTCTGTAGCAAAGTGTTTCCTACAGGGTATATCTTCTGTGAAATTATTACAGGTGGTGCTTAAATTTTTGTGACTTTTTATCATTAGGCTAAGCAAAATTACTGTTTGCCCCTATTTTATTTATTTCTTTTTTGTAGAAAAGGTTTTTTTGTGCCAGAGGTGTTGCAGTCTCCTTCTCACATTGAAGACAGGGAGAGTGAAAAAGTAGCCACAGCTTCCTTGAATCAAGGAGGTTATTTTCTAGACTACATTGAACTGAATTATTACTTTTTGGACCTTTGTAAGTAACTAATATTGATTCTGCTTTTGGTACGGACTTTTCTTAGTTTTAACTTTAATTTGCCTGGGAGGAACTGTAACTGGGAGATATTTGCAGTCAGTTATGACTAGATCTGTTACTCAGCCTTTGTGAAATAGGTGTCTGAAAGGAAGGAAGGCATTCCCCGGGGTGGAGGGTAAGAGTTGTAAGTGATTGTTTCTGGACAGCATAGGTTTCTGGATATTGTGGCAGTCACAGAAACATGGTACACAGAGACCCATAACTGGGATGTCAACATACCAGGGTACATAATCTACAGGAGGGACAGGGAGGGAAAGAGAGGAGGAGGAGGAGTAGCTCTCTATGTAAGGGAAGGGATGAAAGCAACAGAACTAAAGGGTAAACAGGGAGGAGACGAGGCACTGTGGGTCACCCTGGAGACTGGAAATGGCTCCATAATCTGCACAGGGGTTGTATACAGACCCTGTCCATTTCTCCCTGAGACAAGGAAATGATAAAAGGCATCTTTGGGATGGCAGAGAAAGGGGAGATATTGATGATGGGGGACCTGAATATGCCAGATGTTGACTGGAGCACCTTTGCTGCAGTCACATCCAAGAGCAGGGCCATTCTCGATGCCCTACAGAGGGCATGCCTCAGGCAGCTAGTTTTGGAACCCACTCAGGAGAGAGCAATCTTGGACCTGGTGCTCTCAAATGGGGATGGAGAGAGGATCTCTGATCTTGAAGTGGGTAGCCATCTGGGAATAAGCGACCACCAAACAGTGTGGTTCACGATATACTTAGCTGTAGAGTCAAGCCACACAAAAGTGAAAGTACTGGACTTCAGGAGGGCTGATTTTGACAAAATGGGAGAGTGCCTCAGAAAAACACTAGCAAACAGGCAAGAAAGTGGGGTGGAGCAACAATGGGGAAACATCAAAACCGCCATCACAGAGGCAACAAGTCTGTGTGAAGAGAATAAACAAATCAAAATGAAAGAAAAAACACTATGGTTCTCAAAAGAAGTGGTGGGGAAGGTAAGGCAAAAAAAAGATAGCATTCAGGAAGTATAAGGAAACACGGAAGAAGCAAGACAGAGAACTGTACCAGTTAAAGCAAAAGAAAGTGGGTAAGGCAGTCATAATAGCAAAGGCCCAAACCGAGGAAAAGATAGCCAACTCGGTTAAGAAGGGGGATAAAACCTTTTATAGGTACATTAGTGGGCAAAGAAAGACTAAGGCAGGGATACTGAGGCTGAACAAAGAGGAAGGTAGTTGGGCAGAGAGCGACAGTTAAAAAGCAGGGATACTGAATGAATACTTCTGCTCAGTATTCACAATGGAAAAGCAGGAGGAAATACCTAATCCAGTCAATAGAAGCACTGTGGATAGGCGGGGGGGGTTGATATTAGTCCTTTCACAGAAGAAAGGGTTCTGAAAGAACTCTTTAACTGAAGGTGGATAAAGAATGGGGCCTGATGGTATTCACCCCAGAATTTTAAAAGAACTAAGGGAAGAACTAGTAACACCACTGATTACCCTTTTTAATAAATCATGGGAGCATGGGGTGGTACCTGAGACTGGAGGAGGGCGGATGTGATTCCCCTTCACAAAAGTGGGAGCAAGACAGAGGCAGGAAACTATAGATCTGTCAGTTTGACCTCAGTGGTAGGGAAAATAAAGGAATCACTTCTGAAGGAAAGAATTGTTGAGTACCTAGAGGCCAATGGGGCACAGGACCCAAAGCAGCATGGATTCACAGTGGGAAGGTCATGTCAGACAAATCTAATTGATTTCTTTGACTGTGTGACCAAAGCAGTAGACCAGGGAGGGGCTGTGGACATGGCCTACCTAGACTTTAGCAAGGCATTTGACACAGTCCCACACAAAAGATTAATAAACAAATTAGCCAGCCTGCGAGTGGGTCCTAGGGTGGTAGCCTGGGTAAAACACTGGTCGGACAACAGGACACAGCAGGTAATAGTAAACAGAGTCCACAGTGAAGAAAGGAGGGTTACTAGTGGGGTACCTCAGGGTTCAGTACTGGGGCCGGTCCTTTTTAATGTCTTCATAAGTGACATTGCAGAGGGACTGGAAGGGAAAGTTTGTCTCTTTGCAGATGACACAAAGATCTGCAACATGGTTTATACACAAGGTGGGGTGGAAAGGATGAAAAGGGGATTGGCAAGATTGGAGGAATGGTCAAATGTATGGCAGCTTAGATTCAATGCAAAGAAGTGCAAAGTAATGCACTTGGGAAACAAAAACCAGGGGAAGAGTACACAATGGGGGGTGAGATACTGACAACAACAAAAATGGAAAAGGACCTGGGGTTAGTCATATGAGATGACCTAAAGGTGGGCCAGCAATGTGAGAAGGCAGTAATGAGGGCTGGGGGGATACTGGGATGCATAGGGAGAGGCATCACCAGTAGAAAACAGGAAGTTGTTGGCCCTCTCTACAGACAGTTGGTAAGACCACATCTGGAGTACTGTGTACAGTTCTGGAGACCGCATCTCCGCAAAGACAGACAGGGTGGAGGCTGTCCAGAGGAGGGCAACCAAAATGATGTAGGGTCTGCATCAGAAGACACATGAAGAAAGACTAAAGGAACTAAAGTTGTATAGCCAAAGGAAGGGGGGGGGACATGATAGAAACTTTCAAATACCTCAAGGGAATCAACAAAGTCCAAGAGGTTAGCATCTTTCAGATAAAGAGATGTGCAAAAACAAGGGGGCACAATTTGAAGATAGAGGGGGGACAACTCAGAGGTAATGTGAGGAAGTATTTCTTCACAGAGAGGTTTTTGGATACATGGAACAGCCTTCCTGAGAAGGTCGTAGAGAATTCAAGAATGCATGGGACAGACATAAAGCAATTCTAGTGGGGGGTAGACGGAAGTACTCTGTTGGTTAACTAAGATCTGCAGCTTATCCATTAGGTAGGGAAATGGGCAGACTAGGTGGGCCAAGCGGTCCTTATTTGCCGTCAAATTCTATGTTCTCTGTTTCTATGTTTAACTGAATTTGGGAAAAAATAGTCCCTTGTTAAACACGGTGTGGGCAACATAAACAAAATGCATAAATCCCGCAGTTGCACTTTTAAAAGGATTTTTTAAACAAGAAAACAAGAAAAGCAAGACTGCTACTTGTTTGATGAAATAAAGTTGATTTGAACATTCAAGGTGCAATTCACAGGCTTAAAATAGGTTGCTTCTGTGGTGCTTGCTACTGGTTCTTGTCCAAATGCAGTATCTGGTCAGTTCCTTTGCTGATATTGTTTCTAGTCCAAGTTTTGTAGGGTTTTCACTGTAGCGATTGGTTGCAATATGTGAGAAATGGTGGCTCACGAACTTTCGAGAAGCCTATGGGTAGCATGCTGAGCAGACAGTTCGAGCTGGCCCTCATTTAGAGGGGGAATTTTCTTGTCCCCGTGGAGCAATTGTTGTTATGGTTATCACTGTCTCCCAGCCCTTCCCTGCCCAGATGAAATCAGGTGGGAGAAACAATTTTGAAGTTTGTTTTCGTGATAATATTCATGTGGAGTGACTTTTTTTCTTTTACACTTTGTTTCCATTTTTTTGCGTGCTCCTGGCTGTGTTAGCAGAACTAGGTCAGGAAATCGAGTTAAGTATGCGAATGGAGTTGACAACCATAAGAAAGGTAAAGGTCTTTTGGCAGAAAAACTTAATTTTATTTTTTTCCTCAGAGTCTTAAATGAATACTGCTTGTTGTTCTACTGGCTGCAGCGAAACCGCAGAGTTCAGGTTGCTGAGGAGTGCAGTCATTCAGCACCGTATGAGGAGTTGAAAAGAATATGATCTGTTTTGGATTGTTTGTGGCAAAAAGTTTTATTTCAAAAAGTATTGGCAGTTTCTATAGTTGTGTACAGCATTTTTGTGTGAAGCGACTTGTGTCTGTTATTGTGGAGGGGGGAGACTCCTTTACTCCTCCGGTAGTAAGAAGAAAACATGGTGACTGCTGTGTTTGGAAATTCGGGGTGGCAAAAGATATTTGAAGTAATGGGGCACCCCGAGTTGGCACTAGTTTTGGAACAGGCTCTGTCAGAAAATAAATGAATCTCTAGAAAGGCGTTTCAGCTAATCAGATTCATTTATTTTCTGAACCCAATTTCTAATTAAGCAATAAGGCATGACAGGGTGTGGTATTTCATGGGATATCATCATGCCTCAGGTGATTGGGCATGAGGCTGCAGGCCGAGTATGTCTAACAACCTGAGAAGTGATGATATCCCATCATATACCACACCCTGGAGTGACTTATTGCTATTATGAACCGAGTCTGAAGTTTTATAAATAAAAAAAAAATCAAACAAACAGGTTTTAAAACGTTTGATGAACGAGTTTTTTGGGTGGTGTAGGAGTACATTTTGAAACAATACTTCTCAGACAGTAAGGAGCAAGAAGGCTGGTGGCGCCAGAACTTTTATGAAGCCATGATGATGTAGCCTGATATTATCATGGCTTCAAAGAACTCTCTGCAAGTCAGATACCTCTAATTACGATCCTCAGTTCATAATGTGAATGACACTATTTCATAGCAGTAAACCCTGAAACCTACATTATGTTGTTAAACAGGACCATGTCAAAGCATTGTTCTTAGCATATTTTTATATATTTTTCTCTTCTTCTTCAGGATATTGTCTTTGCATTTATAAGACTTAGATTGCTTTATACCTTAAAGTTGTGCCATAGTAATCTTACTGTCACAATCATTCTAAGTAGGACATTGATGAAATTAAGAAAGCAAAGTCATTGGACTGGTTATCTTTAAGGGGATGGCCAGCAATTAAGCAACTAAGACATTGATTGGGTTGGGTACTACCTGAAATGTGCCCACATTTAAACACTCTATACATTTTTCTTTAACTTTTATTAGTTACTTGTATTTATTTACCGTATGTGTTTATTTAACATTTGGAAACTGAGAAAAGCACTCTAAGCTGGAGATAATTTTCAGGTGTGCCCTGGAGGGAGGGATAGGGCAGGGTGAGCCAGCATGCATTAAAAGGACACAAAGAAGAAGGTTCGGAACCTATAGAATTAAAGAAAGAGCAGGGTTCACAGTTTGACAGATGGTCTGTGGTTTACTTAGCCCAAACCTGAAAACAAACAAAGTTCAAGCAGAAGGAACCTTACCAGCTTTAAGTAGCCCCACCGCAAAAATAGACACTCTACTCAATATTTACATCACCAAAGTGACAAAGACCAAAGTTACAGCCAAGACGTAGCCTTTCTCAGGCTATGTTACAGTGTACAATTACATTATATTAGATGAGTAAGAGCCTTTAAGCTATAGCAGCAATGATGAGAAGAAAAGAGACACTGTATCCATGCCTGTGAAAACTAGTTCTCATTTTAGCCTTTCAGATTCCCTCTCCTGAGGCTTGATTTACAAAAGAATGACATTTCTGCAGCATGTAATTGCTACAGAGCTGTAGAAGTGGTTATCTAAAAGCCATCTTTATAAAATGGGCTGTAAAAAATCACAGCTTCTGATTGGCTGAGGCAGGCTGGCACCCATACATTTACTTCAGTACAAGTCCTACTGAAAAATGTATTAGTACCTAGAAGCCTCATTATCAAAAGCTTTATTTTGTCCACTCCAGAATTTTCATTGTCAAAACTGCTGCCATTTTTCCCTCACTAATCGAAGAGGAAAAAAATAACTCACGCGCACCTCTAATTTGGGCATCCTTCAAGAACCTGTGCCAAATTTCTCTAAACACGTCAAGGAACAACCTGACAGTGAAGAAGCAGGTAAACCTCTTGTCAAAAAGACAAAAAACTTCTGAAACTGCAAGTAAAAGACACCCATGTTTATCTGAAGCTGACACAGTAAACCCAGCTGATGTCAGTAAAGGTGAAAACAGGCACAAAAACAACTAGCTGGTGTGTTACAGTGTTCAATGACTGGCATTATGAAAAAATCCAGTTTGACAGGAAAATGGCTTCTGCCACTGACATTAATCCATAGCTTGTTTTAGGTATCAGAAAACATGCAGTTGCTGTGGTCCCCCTGCTCATGTGTCCCCAGTCAGAACACAGTACTATGTTACTTAAAATTATTTTGTTTAACTATTGTAAACCAGCACTAAAGGGAATCACTGGGCTCTGTGGGGCCTTCTAATCTGGAATCGTAATATCATGAAATTGCTCACCAAGGTATGGCCCAACTAATCTGAGACCAATGAACAAAGAAACATAGAAACTGATGGCAGATAAAGGCTGTTGGGCCCGCCCTGTCTTCCATTTTTATTATCTTAAATTCTGCTGCAGAACCTACCTGATCTATCGCTCTGTCTCTTCCACCCTCTTTCTTACCCAAGTGATTTCCTTGTGCCTATCCCAGGCATTTTTGAATCCCAGAACTCTTTTACACATCCTGCCTCTGTTGGAAGGCTGTTCCAGGAATCCACCACCCTTTCTGTGAAGACGAACGTCCTCATATCTCTCCTGAATCTACATCCCTCCAGCTTCATAACATGTCCTCTTGTTCTAGAGCACCTTTCTTCTAAAAATATCCCCCACCTGTACATTATGAACCCCTATGAGGTACTTAAAGGTCTCTATCATATCCCCCTCTCCTCCAGGGTGTCCATATTGAGCTTCTTTAGCCTCTCCTCATAAGGCTTTCAAAGTAGACCCTGCACCATTTTGGTAGCTCTCTTCTGACCTCCTCCACTCTGTCTATATTCTTCCTGAGATGTGGTCTCCAGAACTGGATACAGTACTCTAGGTGGGGTCTTACATGTGATCTATAAAGGGCAACACCACCTCCCTCTTCCTGCTGGTGATACCCCTACCTATGCACCCCAGCATCCCACTAACCCTGCCAATTGCCATGTCACACTGCCTGCCCACCTTTAGGTCATCTGATATGATTACTCCTGGTCTCTTTCCTGCTTGGTCATTATCAGTATCACTGCCTCCATTTTTCACTCTGTTCCCAGGGTTTCTATGGCCCAAGTGCATTATTTTGCACATGTTTGCATTAAAACCCAGCTGCCATATCCTTGACAACTCTTCCAGTTTTTTCAGATCCCTGACCATCCTTTCCACTCCCCTAAGATTGTTTACTTTGTTGCTGATCTTGGTGTCATCCTCAAAGAGGCAGACCTTCCCTTCCAGCTCTTCTGTTATCTCACTTATAAAGACATTAAAGAGGTAGGTCCCAGCACTGAACTGTGAGGTACCCCATTGGTTACCCTTCCTTCTTCAGAGTGAACCTGTTCACCACTACCTTCTGTATCCCATCCTCTAACCAGTTTCTTACCCAGGTTACCACTTTTATTGCCCATCCCCATGTTACCCAACTTGATTACCAGTCTACTATGTGGAATGGTATTGAAAGCCATGCTGAAATCCAGGTAGGTCATGTCCACCGCCTCCTCCTGATCTAGCTCTTTGGTCACCCAGTTGAAGAAATCTATCAGATTTGTTTGGCATGATCTTCCTCCTGTGAATCCATGCTACTTCAGATTCTGTAGCCATTGGATTCCAACTACTCCTCAATACTTTCCTTCAGTAGTGTTCCATTAACTTACCCACCACCAAGTCAGGCCTATAATTACCTGCCTCTTCCTTGCTGTAACTTTTGTGAAGTGGGACTACTTCTGCCCTTCTCCAGTCTTCTGGGACCAGTCCAGCCTCCAGTGAGCTGTTAAACAGGGCTGCCAGAGGTGCAGTTAGTATCTCCTGAACTCCCTCAGCACTCTTGAATGCACCCCATCTGGCCCTATAGCCTTGTCCAACTTCAGGTTAGTGAGTGCTTTCCTGACTCCCTCCACAGAAAAAGGACTAATGTCCATTTCCCTCCCTTCAAAGCTCCTGGTGCCTTTTCATGAACCTTCCCCTTCTATGGTGAACACTGAGTGTGAGAGGCCTTTCAGCACCATGCATTTATGCTTAAAGTTGAACCAACATAATACTCTGTGGTGATTTGCATATGCAGCCCATGATGCTCTGCTTTATGGTGGCATGTGTGATTTTGTATTTCTTTGAAACCTGGCTTGCCAGCCAATGCCCTTTGGGGTAACCATTGCCTCAGTGCTTGCGCACAGAGGTTGTTTGTCTTTTAACTTTTTTTGTTTTAATTGGGTTCACTACAACATAACCCAGATAGACCATCTTAGGGTAGCTGGTTCATTCCACTCCGGTGTCAAACAGACGAGGCATACTGATGAGTCCTGGTAGGATGAAACACATGTCTATGTCTTATGTTGGCACCCTTTGCAAACTGTGTGAGAGGTATTTCGGCACCATGCATTTCCGCTTAAAGTTGAACCAGCATTTTATTCTGTGGTAATTTGCATATGCAGCCCATGATGCTCTGCGTTATGGAGGCATGTGTGATTTTGTATTTCTACAGAGTAGAAGTATGTGTTCAAGATGTCTGCCTTTTCCTAATCCCTCTCCATACAGTCCCCACTTTCCTCTTTAATGATACATCCTTTGTCTTCCTTTTTTTGCTAACATACCTAAAAAATGTCTTGTCCCCTTTTGATACTACCTGATCCATTTGTTCTTCCATTTGTACCTTTGCATTCCTTACTGCTTTCCCTGCTTCCCTCTGTTTTTACTACTATACTTCCTAATCCTCCACTCTCTGGGTCTCCTTATACATTCTAATTGCCACTTTTTTAGCCTTTATCTTGTCTGCCACCTCATTTGAGAACCATAGTGGCTTCCTCTTCCTTTTACTTACCTGCCTGATTTAGAGGTTTGTTGCCTTCACTATACCTTCTTTTAGTTTGGCCCACTGCTCCTCCACACCTCCCCTGGTCACTCCTCCCGACAGGTCATTCCTGAGGCATTTACCATTTTTTATAAGCCTCTGAAGTTCAGGACTCTCGCCATTGTATGGTTGGATTCTGCAACAGTTCTTATGTTGAACCACACTCTATGATGATCACTAGTCATCAGATGGCTTCCCACCTTGATGTCTGTAATGCTGTCCCTGTTAGTAAGCACCAGGTTCAGTATTGCCTCATCGCACATGGGTTCACTGACTAGTTGCCTGAGGAATGCTTCTGTAGGAGTCCTGGATGTCCCTGCTTCTGGCATAAGCTGCAGCTGTGAGGCTCCATCCTATATCTGGAAGATTGAAGTCCTCCATCAGCAACACTTCCACCATTTTTTCCATGTTGCCAGTTGCTTCTAGCATTTCCTGTCTATGTCCTCCTTTGTGCCAGAGGTGTCTACATCACTCCTGTCTGAATAGTGGCTCCATTTCCCAACTCAAAAGTGACCCACAATACCTCTGCCCCCCACATTCCTTGTATTTTGTGGTTCTTATGCTTTCCTTCACATAAAGCACTATGTCCCCCTTTTTTTTCCTACCCTGTCCTTTTCTGAATATCATGCAGCCTGGTATGACCATGTCTCAGTCATGGTTGTCAGTGCACCATGCCTCAGTAATGACTACACTGTGTAGGTCAGCCTCTGCCATGATGGCCTCTGGTCTGGGATCTTATTTCCCAGGCATGTACCATAAGCACACAAGGCCTTCCAGATTTTGTTAGCTCCTTGCTTATCACTTCCCCTTTTTTCCTTTTGCTTCCCCTTCCTCCCTTTCTCTTCTGACTGCTTCTTTTCCCTCCCTCTACCTTGCTACCTCTTCCTTCCTTTATTAATTTGCAATGTGGTGGACTCTCACCCCCTCATGATCTCCCTACTCTATCTCAGTCTGTGGAGGGGGCAGTTACTGCTCCCCTTCTACCCCCCGGCTACTTTAAAGGTTCATTGAAGTAACATTTAAACTATCCACTGAAAACTATGGTTCCCATCCCAGATGGATGAAGACCATGACCTCTGTCTAGGCTCTTATCCTCCCAGGTGGACTTCTATTCCCAAATGTAGCCATACCCCCTCCTCTCTTCACCATTCTTTCAACCATGTATTGATGGCCTTGGTGTGGCATCCTCTCTTTCCCCGATAATAGATAGGCAGCACATCAGCAAAAGCCACAGAGGATGCTAACTGTCTAAGACCTCTTCCATGCTCCCTGAACTCTACCTGCACTATTTGTGTCCTGTCCTTACTAGTCTGGTCATTTTTCCCCAGATGGGCAGTGACATCTAGTTCCCCATACCTTCCTACTGCCATAGCGATCTATAGAATATGCTTTCCATCCCTTCAGGACATGGAGCTGGGTAGGTACCTGACCTCCATTTCTGTCCTCTGTCCTATTCCCAACTGTGTCCCCCCTGACAAATGAGTCCCCCACCTAACGTTGCTTCCTCCTTCTCTGGGGTCCTCTACCACTCTCCTTGGGGCCTCCACTTAGGAGGGCCTGCACATTCTCCCTTGCCACTACACTTGGGGCTTCTGCTGGGCAGTCCTGCTCTGCCAAAGTGGTGTAGGACTCTGTAATGGTACCAATTGTGGTTGAGGAATGTGCTGAGACCCCTGCAGTCCTTCCAGATCCCACCACCCCCATCCTCCTCAAGCCCACTGCAGTCCAGCCGCTGTTCCTATCTGGCCTCCTTTGAGGTACTGCATGGATTGGATGGAGGAGGAGCCCCAGGACTAACACTGTTACCTCCCCCTTAAAAAACTGTAACTGGTCATATTAAAAATAGCATGATCTGCATATGGGACATAGTAAAAGACATGGTTATGGTCATGGTGGATTGGATTGGATAAGGGCCCTCATGAGTTACTTCACTGGGGGCCACTAAAACTTGAAAGTCCAGCCTGTATCAATTACAATACAAAGGCACTTTTACTCCAAAGTTCACACTTCAAAATTAGTGACTTTGTTACTGGCTGCACTGCTTTATGAGGAAGACTCAAATGGTATGTTAATGTCCTTGGTGCAAGCAAAGAGATTAATCAGTGTCTCCTCTCTATAATCTTGCAGCAATGTGTTTATCTTAGTCATTAAAAACTACTGAAAACACTGCAGAGATACAGCCTTTAGCCACACTGCCATCTCACCAACAGATTTATTAAAACTGAAACACTTCTGTTTTATCCACCAATACCACACCTGGCCTTGTTTGTAAGAGGGATGGAGAGTGATGGGGCATTGGAGGGGTAGCTATAAGGAGCTCGTCCAGCCCAGTACATTCCAGATGGCGAATCACTTCACACTCCTGGAGGAGGTTCAGGTACCTGACTTCACCAGGGCGGACTCTAGGCGAGTTGAAGGGAAAGGGCAGGAGGACAACCTGATGGCACCCAAGTGGGACAAGGCTGACAGAAAGGTCCTACTGGTTGGGGACTCAACGATTAAGGGATTAGAAAGGGTAATAGAGGAGGGGTCGATAGAAGGGGGATCATCTGATGCCTGCCTTGAATGTCAGCCATCCGGGATTTAGACAGAATAGGAAAGATCATAGAGAGGGAATGGGGGGAGATGAGGGTGCTGGTACACCTGGGTATCAACAATCTGGCAAACCAATCAGTGGCGATGGTGAAGCAGAACTTCTGTAGACTTAGGACAGACTGGTGGCACACTCAGCCTCCCTGGCCTTTTCTGACGTCCTCCCTGTGTGGGGCAGGGAAAGGAGGCAGGATAGCATAAGGAGTGCTGAAATAGAGGAGTTTAATAGTTGGCTTAAGAGTTGGTGCTGTGACATTGGGTACCATTCTGTAGGGGACTGGGGGGATTTCTGGGACAGAAGACTCTTCAAGGGTGGTGGTCTTCACCTGCTAAAGGGGGACACGCACATTGGGGCAGAAGTTTGATGTCTATATCAGACAGTTAAACTGACTGTGGGGGAGTATGGGTCTAGGGTAACCCCGGAGGATGGTGAGAAGAAGGGGATCCTATATAGTACTCCCCCACATCCAGGGGACCGTAGCATCAAAGAGGGTACAAAGATAGCAATAGTGTTTACAGGACCAAGAGAATGGGCAGTAGTGATGGATAAAACAAAGCCCAAACAAAGGTGGGAGAAAACATGGAAAACTGAAGCACTGTAGCAGAGTAAGAGCAGGGATCAGATAGAAGGTCATATGCCTTAATACCAAGAGCTTAGGTAACAAACTCAGCAAGTTCCAGTCTCTTACCACAGATACTGAGGTGGACCTTATAGCCATCAGATATGTGGCCACAAATAATAATGAGTGAGAGATGACCGTTCTTGGGTGTTAATTGTTCAGGAGGGCTAGAGGAACTGGTTGAGGTGAAGCAGTTGCCCTTTTTGTCAAGGAAGGTATCAAAGTGGTAGAAGATGGGTGCATTAGGGGTAGCAGTGGTGAGGTTGAGCCAGTATGGGTGCATCTCATGGCAGCCTCAGGCAGGAAAGTACACTTGTGGGTGATATATAGGCCTCCAGGGCAAGGGAGGAAAGGGACAGAGAACTCATAGAGGAACTTGAAAATGGGGTAGCAAAGGGGGAAGCAGTGGTGTTAGGAGATATGAACCTACCAGACATCCATTGGGAGGTCCCAGTGGCCAAGAGTCAAGACTTGCTAAATGCCTTCCAAGACTGGAAGTAGGGGAGCCACTGGGGAACAATGACCATAACTCTGTTTGGTTTGAATTGGCCCTAGGAGCTGGCAAGCCACAATCAAAAACTGAAGTCCTTGACTTTAGAAGAGCTGACTTTGATAGAATGAGGGAACTGGTCAAGAATAGTAGTAGTGGGAGGACATAGGTGGGGTGGAGGAGAGATGGAGGGTAATTAAGGGGTTCATCCTTGAGGCATGTAAAATATGCATAATAACAGTAATGAAGAAAAACAGGTTGAGGAGACCACTATGGTTCTCAGCAATGGTCAGAGAAGCAGTAAGGGCCAAAAAGAAGACTTTTCATAAATACAAGAAAAAGTAGGTTTCATAGAATGGGAGGATTATCTACAGAAAAATAGGGAGGCAAAGAGGGCCATTAGGGAGGCCAAAGCAGACACAGAGCTGTGTATCGTGGAGGGGGTCAGGAACTGAGGAAAACAGTTTTTCAGATATATTAGTGGAAAATGGAAAAAGGGTGAGGGAATCGTAAGGGCAGTTGAGGGGGAAGGGTGATAAAGGAGGATGGGCAAATAGTCACCATCCTAAATAAATACTTTGCTCAGTTTTCACTAAGGAGGACAGCAGTTCCATGCCAGAGAGTGGCATCAAAGCAGCCACTAAGGGAATCCCGGAAATAAGACAGTCTAGTTAAAGGGTTCTGAAAGGCCTGGCTGCCCTTAAGATAGATAAGGCCTCAGGACCAGATGCGTTGCTTCTAAGGATGCTCAGGAATTAGCTGTGGAGCTGGCTGAACCACTGGTATGTCTCTTCAGTAGCTCACTTAGGTCTGGGGAAGTTCCAAGGGATTAGAAGGTGGCAGATGTTGCGCAGCTTCATAAAGAGGGGATAAGGAGCAACCAGGGAACTACAAGTCTGGCCGTCTAACCTCTATAGTAGGGAAGCTGATGAAGCTACTGATCAAAGAGGACCTCAGAGACTACCTGGAGATAAACAGGCTCCAGGATAGTAAACAACATGGTTTCGTGGCAGGAAGATCTTGTCAGACTAAACTGATAGTTTTCTTTGACTGGGTGACAATGGAATAAGACAAGGGCCACACTGTGGATCTGTTCTACTTTGACTTCAGCATGGCTTTTGACTCTGTACCTCACAAACGATTGCTCAAGAAGATGGAAGACCTTGTTACAGCTGAACCCATAGTGAACTGGGTGGGTAACTGGTTAGAGGAGGGCAGCAGAGGGCGGTGGTCAATGGATAAATCAGAGAAGAGGAGGCTATGAGTGGGTTCCACAGGGACCAGTCCTGGGTCCTGTTCTCTTCAACATGTTCATTAGTGACACTGGAGAAGGAATCCAGGGCAGGTTGTGTCTCTTTGCAGATGATACAAAACTATGTGAGAGGGTGGATAGTGACGAGGGAATAATGGACACGCAGAAACCTACAAAAGCTAAAGAGTTGGTCAAAGGTCTGGCAGTTAAAATTCAATGCTAGAAAGTGCAAGGTAATGCACCTAGGGAAAAAAAGAACCCCAAGACAGAGTACTGGATGGGAGGAGAGAGAGTTATCACTACAGTTGAGGAACAGGGTCTGGGAGTTATCATTAGCAACTCACTTAAGCAGTCGAGTCAGTGCAACAGGCCTATAGCAAGGCTAACAGGATCCTGGGATGTATTAAGAGGGGTATTGACAGCAGAAGGAGGAGGAGGATATTTCCCCTTCACAGAGCCCCGGTGAGGCCTCACCTAGAGTACTGCACCCAGTTCTGGAGGCCTTACTTCAGAAAGGATAAGGACAGGTTGGAGACAGTGCAGTGCAGAGTAATAAAATGATTCAGGGCCAGCAGGGCAAATCCTATAAAGAGTGCCTCAAGGCACTAAATATGTAGTCACTGGAGACCCAAAGGAAGAAGGGAAATATGACAGAGACCTTCAAGTTCCTTAAAGGAATTTACAAAGTGAACTGCAGGGAACTATTTAGCCTGAATACCAATTCATGGTCACATGGACACAAATGGAAATTAACAGGAGGTAGGTTCAGAAGAGATGTGAGGAAGTATTACTTTAAGGAAAGGGTGGTGGAACCTTGGAACAGTCTGTTGGCTGAAGTGGTGGAAGCAAAAACAGCCAGGGGATTCAAGAAGGACTGGGACATAATGAAGGGAAAAGGGGTCACTGGGGGCAACAGAACCAAGGAGGAGAATAGAGAGAGGACAGGGAGGGTTAGTACCCTGGAGGAGAAGTCGGTTCCAGGGATTAAAGGGAACTTGAGCAAACTGGCTGCACCTCTGGTCTTTTTCTGCCATCATTGTCTATGTTTCTATGTTTGACATTGCCAGGCATGATCAAGATGGATTAAGAAAACTAACTTTATAGCAATTCGTGTTTAAAGCAGACAGAGGTGGACATGAGTTCTCCACCTTTACGTTTAATGAGGCTACCAAAAACCACAAGAAATATGGCAAAATAAAGCAACAGCTCTGTAGCACCATTTACTCCCGTCAGACAACTCTTTGTGTCCCATGCTGACTTTACAAAAAATGCAAACTGAACTACCCGATGCAGTCTGCCTTTATTTGCATCCTTATAAGCTTCTATAGGTGTGTCTCATCACAGTGGAAACCTAGTACACCAGGAACCTGTGGGAAGAATTATCTTGGCAGTCTGATGTCCCAAATCTGTCTTGAAGCCCAGCTCTCCACCCACTTCACCAACCTTTCAGTTTGTGCTTCTACAATCCTACAGTTAGATGACACTTTTATTGATGCATGGAAAATCGGAGGCCATATTTTGAAAAGGATTCCTCCCATACAGTACCTATTGAAAAAAATCTTTTGAAAATAGGACCCCAGTGGCCAGATATTCAAAACTTTGCACCAGGCAAAAACCGTTTGTACAGGTTTAGCACGGGTCTGCTATATTCAAAAGGCCAAATAGTGCGGGCAAACTGCATTAGCGCGGGGCAAAATCATAATGTATGCAAGGGGCAAACTAACATGAATACAGGCACAATGCTATATTCAGCGACTAGCACTGCGCAAATTGGTTTTGAGCGACTTAGCACAACACTTAGCGTGGTGCACATTACCACCCAGGAAAAGCTTGTCTTAACCCTGGGCAATCAGCTTTGCGTGGTGTTTGCATGAGTTTTGTGTGGGTTTTGTGCAACCATAACAAATAAATATGACACATAGACAAAGCCAAACATAGAGGAAGCATGCTGCTAACTGATGGCATCACAACGATGCCATCATCTGCCACCAGTCCCGGCCATGCCAGGCAGTAAGTGGTGACCCTGCCACCAGTTGACAGCATGGTAGTGTGGCTATATAGCACACACCTGCAGACCACACTTCTGAGGACACCAACAGATGCCAGCACACACATGCAGCACTGTGGGCATGGAGGATGTTGAGGGGAGAGTGTATGGTGGCCAGGCTGTCCACAGACCAGGTGTGGCCACAAGGCTGGGACACATCATGCAGTGCACATGGGCCAGTATTGGGAATACCCCAACATCAGTGTGCCTATTGGATAATATATGCCCCCCCGGCCACATACCACACAACTGTACAACTGCCACAGCACAGAAAGCCAGACATGTACATGTCACTGTGAGCATCCCATGCCAGAGGTGCAGCATCTGTGGGTCACACAACAGCGTAACAGTAATGTCCACTATCAGTAAACACCTGCAGGTTGGGCATCTCACTGTGTATAGTGCAGTCATCATCACTGCCCTACACACCACAGGCATTGCTGTGTACATGCACTACTGGCCCCCCTTGCTACTATAGTATCTGCTGTGCACTGTAGCATGACCTACAGTGTGACAGTTGCATGCAGCACCACCACCATCTGTGCCTGTGCTGTGTTATGTTGTCCCAGTACAGTTGCAGGCAGCAGCGCATGTGGAAGTAGTGTTCAAAACTGTATAATATTCCCCAAGCTGTTTGCGCAGTGCTAACACATTTGCATGGGTTTAGCTCAGGGCTAAACAGTTAGCCCGGCGCAAACTGCATGCAAATCAGGGCATAATGAGATGATAATTTAGATGTTTGCCCACAGACCACATAAGTAGGCTCATTTGCATGTCACTTTTGAATATGGCAAAGTTAACGCCGGTCAAATGTGTTTGCACTCACTAACAGTTTAGCCTCTGTGCAAACCTGCACAAACTTGTTAGCACTGTGCAAACAGTTCGGGAATATTTTACAGTTTCGCACACTGTACTTTCACAAATGCTGCCGCCTGCAGCTGTACTGGGTCCACACACTTGCTGGCATACATTGGCCACCAGTTGACCTCACCTACCTTCATATCGTTGTGCACTGTGTTGCTGTTGTGGTTTGCACTTCCTGGTTGCCATATTCAGAGCTGTCTTATTCCACGGCTAAGTTTGCCCTGCACTCCCAGCTCAGTTTGCCCAGCCTCATTCCCATGCTATATTCAGAAGCTGTTTGCCCTGAGCTATTCCTTTTGAATATGGCTTGTTTTGTGCTCCAGGCTAAGTTTGCCCACCAGGCAGTGCTAATTTAGCCCTGGGGCAAAGTTTTGAATATTTGGCCCCATGTGTATTACTGGTCATAAAGCTGAGTCCTCTCTGCAGGTACTCGCCTCCTTCCAATGCTGATCATCTGAAGAAGAAGAATATCCTCTCTACCACCACAGCAACTCACCGTGCTATGGGAAAACAAACACTCCCTACACAAAGTGCACAACTAAAAGTCAGAGCAGCCTCCTTCAAAAAAATGCTTGCTATATCTGTTGCACAAAACAGAAGCATTCCCGACTTAAGCTGTAGTAGTAGTGGTAGTAGTAGTAGTAGTAAAAATCTTTATTTTTATACAGGAGATTGATGGAGCTGCACATCATTAGGACAAAGTCCTATTTTCAAGATGTTCCTGTTAAAGTAGTTACAAAATCATCATATATCAATACACATAATATAATACAATGTACAAACCAATACCATACTAATACAAAATTTGACAAAACAGTCAACAATACAATACATGCTACATCATAAAGTGCATAAACAATGTTTACATGAATATTCTCATATTTCAACCTATGTTAAGAAAACCCCATAACCTGATTTATAGTACCCAAAATATATTTATTTAGTCCCTTTATCTACCCGTAGCACTTACAATGAACAATGAATTCTGATTTTATATCAGTTATGAAGGTTTTACATCTTTATACATTTTATAGGTCACAGACTTTATCGAGTTCCATAATCCAACAGCAACTTGTGCAAATCTATATCACTATATTTATTTTTAAATTTAGGACGTGCAAATTCTCTTAAATTTATATCTCGAAATTTTGATAGTACAATTTCTTTCCAATTTATCATAAAGGTAACTTGGTTGTTTTAAATTCAGAACTCAATAGGTATGTGCTGCCCAAACTAGTTTCCTCTTAACATCTTGTGGAAAACATCCAAGTTCCTTATAAATTTCACAGTAATGTGCATGATAATCCTTTCTAAGGATGAATCGGGCTAAACGATTATACATTGTATCAATTTTTAACAACATTTTCTTAGTGGCAAAACCATATACATGGTTCCCATACTCAAGTACTGGAATAAGAAGTTGATTCATTATAGTTTTCCTCATACACATGTTCATGCAAAAACTTGAGTGTCTAAACACCCCCAGTATTTTATTTATTTTTGAAATTGTATCAATTATATGGTAATCAAATCTTAGGTTCTGATCTACCCATACCCCTAGATATTTGTATTCTGATACTTGAGATAAAACTTCATTTTTTGTAGTTTTAATCTCTACTACATATTCATTTTCCCCAGATTTTTTACTACCTTTGTCAAATAACATGAATTTTGTTTTTTTTACTATTTAATACCAGTTCTGAGTTTGTCAACCATATACATAATTCTTCAAAATATGCCTGTAATTTTACCTCCATAATCTGGGGATTTTTTCCACTAGCAATCAACAACGTGTCATCAGCATATAAACATATATCAGAATATTTCACAGTATCCACCAAATGATTTATATATATCAGAAACAATGTAGACCCCAAATGGAGCCCTGGGGCACTTCTCTCAAAACTGTAGCTTTGTTAGATAAATACCCATCAGACACCTGTTGGGTTCTACCCTGCAAATAAGATCTAAACCAATCATATGACTCTTCTGACAATCCCATATCTATCCTCTGTCCTATTAATGTCTTATGGGACACAGTGTCAAAAGTCTTGGATAAATCCATGAACACTGCACCCACCGACAGGTCATCCTCCATCTTTGAGGCTATTATATCTACCATGTCAGTGAGTGCGGTGCCCGTGGAATATCCCTTGTGAAATCCAGACTGATACCCAGTTATTAAAGAATATTTTTCTAAGTACTCACTAATTTGGACCTGGACTAAATGTTCAAATATTTTAGAAACTCCAGATAACAAAGCAATAGGTCTATAATTTGTTGGCTCATATATATCTCCCCCATCCTTATAGACCAGAATTATCTTCACATTTTTCCATTCCTGGGGAAAGATACCATTCATCAGGCTCCAATTTAATAGTCTAGTTAATACCGGGGAAATTATTTGTACAGAGTCTTTAAGGAACCAACTTTCTATTAAGTCTAAACCAAAAGCTTTCCTCACTTTAAGTTTATTTATTATATCCTTTACTTTTCTACAGGTTACACATTTAAACCCAAATTTAGGGATATCAAATTTTACCTTTTCTTGATTTTCATTTGTATAAGTTGAAACTGGAATGTCTAAGTCAGGCAAATGTACAAAATAATTATTCAATATAATTGCTGATTGGTTAGGAGATTGAATAATAACATTTTTTATCATTCGAATAGGGGGTTTGTGAATTACTGGGGTGTCAAATGATTTAATTAATGACCAACATTTTTTAGTATCTGTAGTTTCAGAAGTTTTTGTTTAATAATATTTTTGTTTGAATTTCCTAATCTGAAATCTTAAATTGTTTCTAGCTTTTTTATACATATCCCAATCATCAGAATTTAATGATTTCCCTGCTTTTTTCCAAAGCCTATTTTTCACTCTAATCTGTTTATTTTTTCTGTTATACAAGGAAGGTGTGATTTCCTTTGAATACATGTTCTAAAAGGGGAAAATTCATTGCAAATTTCCATAAACCATTTAGTAAACTCTAAACTCTGCTGTGCATCTCCAAGCTGGAGAGCCAAACTTAGCAAGTGTCCCCCTCTATTGGAAACCCATTTTGCATCCTATGTCACCTGCTGGATCAACATCCTTACAGCCTTACAGTACATCACAAACTGTTGCTTCATCACTTACTCAATGTTGTAGGTGCTTGTGATAGAAATGGGAAGGAAAGAGTTAATGGTTTGGATTCTGTAGGTGCCTTATTCTTTTAGCAGTTTAAAAAAAATACACTCAGGCTAAAATCCTCTGTCCAGCTGCATCCAGCTTGTGGAATTCCTAGCTGCTAGATAAGAGCTGGGTCATAAATCTCGAGTGGACATCTCCATACACACACAGACCTGCAGACATGTACACAGGGCAGTTTGAATGGATTGGATCATTCAAATATAAACTTAAGGTGAAAAGGGAATATAAGGTCACTGATAGGTGTTCACTCTGATTGGAACAATTAAATACATGCATGTTAGTTGGTTGGTGCATTCAAAGGGAGAATAGGAATGACCTATTCTCCAGATAATATATAACCTTCTGAAAGACAGAGAAGGCTCTCTTGCTTTGGGGAGGCTGGAAGGGGAAACATAAGTTTGGAGCCTACCTTGTAGCTATGTCTATGGGAGCTGGCAGTTAGAACAGGGTCCTGTGTCTCTTTTAAGGACAGGGAAGGGTAAGTTTAGTGATAGCATATTTCAGTAATAGCCTTCTTCTTTTGCCATCTGTTATTTAAAAACATTTGTTTACTTTTCCTGTATGAGTGTTATTCTCTTGTGTTGTAAATATATATCCTGTAAATGCTCATTGCACTTTCTGTTAAGTAAAAAGCTATTTATTTGCTCAACAGTTGTGACTGTGATGTCATTTTTCTAAGGTAATATTTGGTTTCCAATGGCTGAGGTAAACTCTGTGTAGCATCCGCCACCCGAGAGAGAGACACACTACCAGACTTACTTGTGCAATTGCACATTTGATTATTAAAAGTTTGTGAACTTGAAGGTTTGCGCTGGATGAATCCAGCTGGTGGCAGTGAATACCCGAGGACAGACACCTCTCTAAAAGCTGTTTCAGCCCAGAGGCAGAGGAGGGTTGTCACAGTACTCATCAACTAACTTCTGCAAACAATAGCAAAAGTATGCTAACACAAGCTGCTGAATGTGTTAAAATAAGCAATAAGCTGGAACAAAATTTATGTTAAAATAATTTAAAAAGCTAAAAGGTTTACAGCAACAAAGTTTGACTTTCAGTATGTCACTGATAAACATATTGAATAGGATAGGCCTCAGTGGCACCCCACTTGTGACCTCCCTCTCTTTCAGTTGATCTCATTAACCACCATCCTCTGTTGTCTCCACAATGAGACTGTCACCCATGTTACTACAGTAGCTCCTTCCCTATTCTCAAGTCCTCACTTCCTCAGCAGCCTGCTGTGCATTTCCAAGTTGAATGCCTTTCTGATATCAAAATAGAGTGGACTAGAGATGTGCATAGTTGTGAATTCACCTCATTTCGTGAATTAATCCACCATGCAAAGTCAGAACATCAAGGTGAAGCGACGACTCCATGAAAATGCAAAGTTGCAAACTTCGCTATGGAGTTAGAAACAGACATGAAGTGTCCCAGATCTGTGAAATTAAACTTCACTGGTGAACTGCATCAGAAAGGCAAAGTTTGCACTGTTTATGGGATTGGAGGTTACATATTGCTCAACAGTATAGTCACATGTTGCTGAACAGCCTATAGGATGCAGAGGATGCTGTCTTTCACTGTAGTGTTGTGAAGACAGAGGGGGAGAGAAGAGTGTGTGCTTTTTCTGAGCAAGAAAAACCTTTTAATTTATTTATCAAATGAGCTATTTGGATTTCAAATTGCTCCAAAATTGTTGTGGAATACCTAGTGCTCCTAAATTTGTGTTTCTTTTTCCAGTTTATCTGTGAATATTTACTTTAATGCAGTGTTTTCAGTTTTGGTTGACAGCCTGTGAACCAGTAGTGTGGGGAGGACAGCAGCAAGACAGCAAGGCAGCCCATAAAGATCTGCAGCTTTTTTTAAGCAGGAGATTTCTGTTAGATTTCTATTTCCTCAGTCATTCTTATTAATTTTTTTTTATCTGTACAGTGATTTCTCTTTTTTCATTTGAGTTTGCTGTATTTAATCCATTTTGTCACTGTTCCTGCAGTAGTTTTAGTGGTTTTCTAGTTATTTTCTAGTTATAGTTTCCTTAAAGTGACAGTGTTCTTTTTTGTTTCATGCTAAATAATGAATTAGTAATAATACCTGTTACCGCTGTCATTTTAATCCCTGTGCTGTTTATTAGCAAAAAAAAAAAAATGTTTCTATCACAGTTGGTATAGTGTACTCTTGTTGTTGCAAGATGAAAAACATTTTTTCCTTTTGAGTTTTTTTATTTTCACTTTTAAGATTTAACACAGACACAAAGAGTGAAAAACAGACAAGAAATAGCCATATTGGAGGGCTATGGCCTGGGGAGTGAGGGTACACCACCACGAACTGCCACTAAACGCTCCATGCTCATCTGCTGGTTGTGAGGCACAACCACCTCAAGCATCTCTTTCAGCCATGCAACCTGCCGGGAGAGCTCCCTTACCTGCCTGCAGAGCTGTTCCACATCTCTAGGGGTAGCAGGAGGATCTGAGGCCAGTCTCTCAGGTGATGCCCCCCACTGTACCACCTGAGACCAACCGCTGGTCCCTGCTGCTTTCACCTCCATCTCCCCCTCCTGCACCTGCACACCACCATGTCACTCCTCTTCCTCTTGCCAGAGGAAGCACTAGTGTGCCTCCACCTACACCAGTGGTGCAAGTGATAGGCAAGAAGTACAGGAGCTCAGGCACTGGCAAATATGGAATATAGAATAAAGATCCTCAATCTGAAGGATAGTGGTGTCGTGACACATCTCTCTGTTTAGACACTAGTAGATTCAGTTAGAGATATTGAAGTATTTCCAGGAAAACAGCATTGTTGTACAAGTCAAATGTTATAGAAACCATAAATTCAGGTCACAGGACCAGAAACTGTCATTATGTTGCTGGTTCAAGAATTTCAGTTCCAGTGTCAGTGGGAAGAAGTACTGGAACTCCGTTCCTGTGGCAAAAAAGGTACCGTAGCTGAGTTCTTGTGTGTTTCTGTTTGCTTTCATCACTGACCTACACCCTTCTCACCAGCTTTCTGCTTAATTTGCTCCTTCCACTCTTTTGGGCTCCTTCCTAGCATGTGTGTGTGCGGGCCACCTGTTTCTTGATGTGTCCCTTGTTTTCCCATGCTGCACAATAGTGTGGCACAGTTTACATTTCAATGTAGAAAAGAAGACCAGCCACTCAGTTCATCATAAGAAATGTAGCTTTATTGTAATATTTTCTTAGAACACCATAATCCCCTAGGTACGCCCAACATTTCACCCAACACTGGACTTCTTGAGGGGCTTAGGATCTATTAGGGTATACAAATATGAGTATTACTGTCATACTAAAATAATTTTGATTACATTTTTTTTTTATGAAAAAACATTTCTCATAATTGGGACAGTGCCAAAATTGACCACTATATGTTTTAAGTGCCCAAGATCAATACCATTAAAAATGTGAAATGGCATACCGTATTGTGTGAAGAGCACCCGTTGAATTCTTTTTGTCATTAAGAACTAAACTAAGATTTCAAAATATTATTTACATACATTCACACTCATTTATCACACATATATATATGGATTCTTTTACCTTGTGTTCCTAAATAAATTCTTTCATTATTGCATTAGAACAGCTAGGATTCAGTTTCCTGTTTGTCTGTAAATACAATTCATCTTATGTGTCAATTAGTCCATTTTAAATTAAATCATGTTCAGGTTATTACGATATCATCTCATCCAAAGTTATAGCTAGGAATGTTATCCTAAAGGCAGACTTGTATAGTGAAGGTTGCACACTTCTGAAGCAGATAACTGTCTAGTAGTCACTTGTTATACCTGGTTATTCTTTCTTGGTAGCATGATGTTTTTCTAGTATTCAACGACTGTTTTTTTTTTTAAACCACTGTGACCTTTGACCCCTTACTCATGGCTCTCTTAACTTAGTTGAAACAGCTGATGCTGTTTCTTTACAAGTTCTGTTTGGTTAGAGACTAGCACTAAAATCTTAGTTACAAAAAAACAAAATCCACATTTAGAATTCACTAGTCTGATAAAAGTCTTTCCTTCATTAGTTTAAAAAAAGCTTTCATTATACAATACAGCCTGCACAGAGTGAAGTATTCCAGTTGTAAATGCTGTTCTACAGATAAACCAATTCCATAGATAACTGTCTAGTAGTGACCTGTTACATCTGGTTACTCCATCTTGGTAGCATAATGTTTCTCTAGTATATACGCATGGCTATCATACCTTAGTTGAAACAGCTAATGCTGTTTCTTTACATGTTCTGTTTGGATAAAGACTAGCACTAAATCTTTAGTTACAGACAAATAAATCCGGATTTCAAATTCACTGGTCTTATAGGTCATAGTTCCATTTGTTTGAAAATATAAAAATGTTTTACAAAAAACGTTCTTTCCATAATTCAACCTGCACAGGGTAAAGTATCCTAGTTGTAAATGCTGTTCTACAGATAAACCAATCCCTTAGTTATTTCCCTTCAGTATACATAGCCCTACAGAGCACTCTATGTACTTTCCATAATTCAAGCATTAAAAATATTGCAGAATATGTATTGACCCTTACTTCTAGCTTCAGATTATAACTTTTTTAACTGAAACAAGTTACAGTCACTTGTAGTCTATTTCAGACTACCCAGGGCTGCCATTCCAAACTTCCCTCCACTCGGTGATTTCTAGCATTACAATGCTCATTTATGTAAAAACATTGAAATGCATACTTACTTGTTTAAACATTGGGAACTCCTCTGCAATGCACAGTAATGCCATAAACTTTTTACTTTATACTAGCAAACCATTTTTAAGTTTCTTTTTCTTACCGTGCCTAAGCTGAATAGCATGTGGTGCAGTTTCAATTCAAGTGTGACTTGTGCTGGTTGCTTGTTTACGATGCTCTTTTTATGTGCCCTGGTTTAAGGGGATTGGCCAGTGGTGGCCACACCAACCAGACCACCCCACTGATGATGTAGCCAGTCTGATTGATGGACCCAGTGGCCACAAGCAGGCAGCTCCTTTGCAGCTAAAAAGAAGGCACTTATTAAAGGGAAAGCAGTGGGCCTCCATTTCCCAATAAAGTGCTCCCCGTTGTTCAAATGATTTTATGTAAGCCTTAATAGAAGCCAGTTTATAAGGAAGGAGTGAGCTAACAGATGAAATTGCAAAAGTACTTGATCAGCTCAAATTAAAAATTGAGGAGGAACAGTTCAAAACAAGCATTTGTTCAATGCCGAATGTTGATTGTGTTGGTCTGTTGAGCTCGCTCACTGCTCCTCTGTCACTTGCTCAGTCTGTTTCTCCTGGTGCTGCAGGTTGCTGTGTTGTACTGGGCTCCTGCCTGCATTGGCACCTTTTTCTGCCCACTAAGAAATGTGCAGCTGTCCCGGCAGAGCTCTGTTGAGGTGGCTCACTCCCCCTCTCTCATTCACTCATTCTGTTTCTCCTGGCACTGCAGGCTGCCCTTTTGTACTGGGCTCCTGCCTCTGTTGGCTTTTTCTGCCCAAAAAGAAATCTGCAGCAGTCCCGACACAGGTCTGTTGAGCCTGCTCAGTCTCCCTCTCTCACTCACTCATTCCGTTTCTGCCATGCTGCAGGCTGGCCTTTTGTACTGTGCTCCTGCCTGCGTTGCCGACTTTTTCTGCCAACAAAGAAACTGCAGCAGTCATGATAAAGCTCCATTGAGCTCGCTCACTTCCCCTCTCTCACTTGCTCGTTGCGCTTCTCCCGGCACTGCTGGCTTCCCTTTTGCACTGGGCTCCTACCTGTGCTGGCACCTTTTTCTGCCCATAAAGAAATCTGCAGCTGTCCCGACAGAGCTCTGTTGAGGTCCCTCACTCCCCCTGTCTCACTCACTCATTCTGTATCTCCTGGCACTGCAGGCTGCCTGTTTTGTACTGGGCTCCTGCCTCTGTTGGTGCCTATTTCTGCCCACATTGAAATTTGCAGCTGTCCTGACAAAGCTCCGTTGAGCTCGTTCACTCCCCTTCTCTCACTCACTCATTCAATTTCTGCCAGCGCTGCAGGCTGCCCTTTTCTACTGGGCTCCTACCTGCATTGCCGCCTTCTTCTGCCCACAAAGAAATTTGTAGCAGTTACAATAGAGCTCCATTGAGCTCGCTCACTCCCCCTCTCTCACTCGCTCATTCTGGTTTTCCCGCCACTGCAGGCAGCCCTTTTGTACTGGGCCTCTGCATGCATTGCTGCCCTTTTCTGCCCACAAACAAATCTGCAGCAGTCCCAACAGAGCTCCATTGAGCTCACTCACTTCCCTCCTCACTCAATCATTCTGTGTCTCCCACCGCTGCAGGCTGCCCTTTTGTACTGGGCTCCTGCCTGCGTTGGTGGCTTTTTCTGACCACAAAGAAATCTGAAGCAGTCCCGACACAGCTCCATTGAGCTCGCTCACTCCCCCTCTCTCACTCACTCATTCTGTTTCTGCCGGTGCTGCAAGCTGGCCTTTTGTACTGGGCTCCTGCCTGCATTGACACATTTTTCTGCCCACAAAGAAATTCGCAGCAGTCCTGACAGTGCTCCGGTGAGTTCGTTCACTCCACCCCCTCACTCACTTTCTCGTTCTGTTTCTCCCAGTGATGCAGGCTGCCCTTTTGTACTGGGCTCTTGTGTTGGGGCCTTTTTCTGCCCACAAACAAATCCATAGCAGTCCCGACAGAGCTCAGTTGAGCTCGGTCACTCCCCCCTCTCACTCGCTCGATCTTAATCTGTCCCAAACACTGATTTCCCACAGCGACCATGCTATTCTCCGGCAGGAGTGCAAAAACATAATTTTAGCCAGGATGTGAAAAATGACAGCTGTACTGTTCATAAGGAGATGTGAAAAAATGCCACTGTTGAAAATGTGGCTTGAAAATATTACAAATTTGTGAAGTTACAAGGGTGCATGGAAACAGTTCAACATATGCTTATAACACAGTCATGTTATCGAGTTTCATCACCAAATTTTCAACATAGGATTTTAGGACCTCTGCTCATGAACAGTGCCACTGTCATTTTCTTAATCTGTCCCAAACACTGATTTCCCACAGCGACCGTGTTATTCTGCACCGGAACTGTGAAAACATGTTTCGGTCATGATGTGAAGAATGACAGCTGTACTGCTCATAAGGAGGTGTGAAAAAATGCCACGGTTGAAAATCTGGCATGACAATTTTACAAATCTGTGAAGTTACAAGGGTGCGTGGAAAGTGAGCAACACACACTTGTAACACAGTCATTTGATGGGCTATCATCACCAACTTTTCAACATAGGCATTTTAGGACCTCTGCTCATGAACAGGGGTGTGGGAAGGGGCAGGGAGAATGCAGAGGGACAGTTTCCTTTTTTACAGGTAAAAAAGACATTGCAGGACCGTTTTCTAATTTACAGGGGCATGTGGCATGCTGGGGTGGGCTCCCAGTGTGCCATCAGAGTCTTTCTTTTGGGGATGGGGGCAGCTGTAGCTGACGGGGGCACACAACAAAAGGGGGGTATTACATTATGCTGACTGGGATTGGGCACCCCATCAGCAGACAATAAAAGTTGGGGGGGTTACATAATGCTGATGGGAAGTGGGCTCCCCCATCAGCAACATAAACATTGTGGTACTGAAGCTGATAGGGATTGGGGACCCCGTTGGAAAGTAAACATGGTGAGGGGGTTAATATTGTTTGTGAACACAGCGGCAGTTTTTCAAGATCCCACCCTGCAATGACGGGTTGCTCCCTCATTGCAGCAAATGACTGACTCTGCAATGACGAGGCGGCCCCTGATTGCAGCGGCTAATTTTTTACAAGTTGGTGGCATTCTGACTGAACTAGTGACAGCAGCAGCATGCCACAGCATTGGGGGAAGTGGGCCAAGCCTTTAAAGGCTGTGGGGGCATTCACCACAACAGTGCCATGCCACCACAACCTGCTTGTAGAGAAAGCTGCAGCAATATGTTGCTAGACTTGCTTGTGGAGCAGAAGGCAGCTAACTGAGGGAGACTCCATTTTCTTATTAGTTTGGTGCTTGTGTCTCAGCAGGAGTCGGTGTCTATTGGGATTGAGCAATACGGATGCTTTGTTGGAGGTGGAAGGAGTCTTATTTGGGGTTAAAAAAAGAAGGAAGGGAGAAAGAGTCAGTATGTGTTCTGTGCTGTGAGGGGTGCTGTGTCAACTTGCTTTGCTGGGCCGGTGGGAGGAGGGGGAGCTTGGTTGGGGGTGTGGCTTGGACACTGTGAAGGCGGGTGACTCAGATTGCAACTTCCTGTTACTAGCCTTGCTTGTAGAGCAGAAAGCAGCTAACTAAAAGAAGCTACATTTTCTTATTAATTTAACACTTATATCTCAGCAAGAGTCAGTGTCTGTTGAGATTAAGCAAGACAGATACTTTATTAGAAGTAGAAGGGGTCTTATTTAGGGTTAAAAAAAGAAAGAAAAGAAAGAAAGTCAGTGTGTGTTCTGTGCTGTATTACTGTATACAACCAGTAAAGGAGGAGAGCTAAATTGGGGTGTGGCTTAGACACTATAAAAACAGGTGACTCAAATTACAACTTCCTGTTGCTTGTTTTGCTTATAGATCAGAAAGCAGCTAACTAAAAGAAGCTACATTTGCGTTTACACATGTCCGCTGGGTACGCTGAAACTGCAGGCATTAGACAAACTTGGATAAGATAATTTTAGCATATCCTCTGCTTAGTAAATATACACCTTTAATAATGGAAAAAGAACTTAGTAAGTGTATGCAATGTTTGATGTATAGTGAGGGAAAGTATGGGAGCGAGTATGTATGTGCTAATTACCATCTGATTACTACTCTTGAAGCAGAGATAGCATTTCTACTTAATATTAAACCAGTTTCTACTGATATTAGGGAATTGAAAAGTTACATTGATCTTATGGATGAACAACTTCATTCTAATGAACAATTCCTTCACATTTAGGTAGCATTTCTATGCCTCCTGATGAGGAGACAATTGTAATGACTAGTACTAGTATACCTGTTGCCTCTGCCCCCTCTTATAAGGTGGATGATTATCTGCCCTCTTCTCATGATAATGATGACTGGACCATTGTCACAAAGCCTCTTAAAAAAAGGAGGGGTGGTCAAATACGCAATAGTGCCCCTATTGAAACTTGTAATAGGTTTGAGCAATTGACTGTTTCAAATAATGAAGTGCTACATGATTTATCCTGTGCATCACCCTCTGTTGATAATAATGGTTCAGAAACACTTTTTAATCAGGCGTTAATGCCCATGAATACTTGTCCTAGTAAGTCTCAAGCTACCAAATCAATACCTATTAAGTTAATCACTCCAGAGTGTGTTAAACAATCACCTGTTTCTGGTTCTTGTACCCCTACTGTATCAAAACAAGTGTTAGTCCTGGGAGATTCAATCATTAAGCACATTGACAGGGTGGTATGCAATAGTGACAAGAGCAACCGCACTTGTACTAGCTTCCGTGGGGCCAGGGTATCTGACATTACCTCCATGATGCCTAAAATTTTATAAAATGCGGGGGAAAATCCACTGGTTATCATACATGCCGGTGTTAATGATATAAAAATAACCCCCATTTAATCAGTTACAACAGGACTATGTGGTGTTATGTAACCTGTTACTTGACAGGGGATGCTGGGTATGTATATTTGAAATTATACCTGCCCCGAGAGCAACATCTACCATGATGCAGAAAATCAAAGCCCTAAATGAATGGCTAAGAAAGTGGTGTTTTAAGCAGGATATACCCTGTATTACCCACTGGGAATCATTTTCATATCATTCTTCCTTGTTTTGCTGGGACAGTTTACATCTCAGTCGTAGGGGTAGTACACTTATGGGGAAAATATCACTAAAATCATAAATCACTGTTTAAACTAAAAACAATGGGTGAATGGATCTATTCCCAAGTCTCTGAATACTTACCAAAATATTATTGCAACTAAATGTAAATTCCTAGCTTTGAATGCAAGATCTTTAAACCAACTCAAATTAGCAGAACTCAAAGCCAAATGTAAAACTTTAAATATAGGTGCGGTGGGAGTAATTGAAACTTGGTGGGGCGCATCCTCAATTTGGTCCAGAGAAATTCCAGGTTATAAGTTATATCATAAAAACAGATTAGATAAGCAAGGCAGTGGAGTTTGTATGCACATATGAAATGATATTCCTTCTTTTGAAGTGTGTCCTCTCTTTCCTTTGGAAAGTATATGGGTTAAAATCTTATTGAAGGAGCAGTCCTATATAACTATTGGTAACATCTATCAACTTCCATCTGCAAATTCAAATTACACAACTGATATGTTTAAAGAAATTACACATTTTTCAGAATCTCAAGATACTGTAATATTTGGTGACTTTAACCTCCCTCATATTAACCGGGACTCATTCTCAGGACAGTCCTATGCCGAGAAAGGACTAATAGATGTGGTAGTTAGTAGTGGATTACAACAACTTGTTACTGAACCCACTCAAGGTGCTAATATTTTGGATCTATTATTTACTAACATAGAGCAACAAATTTGCAATTTACAAATTTGGGATCCACTTGGGAGCAGTGATCATTCATCTATTCTTTTTGAAATCAAACAGTTTAAAACTACACAAAGGAAGTTATACTATACAAAAAATTATAATAAAGCAATTTTTTCTAAAATCAATGAATACTTACAAAACATAAACTGGGAATCTAATCTTCTTAATTGTACAACACAACAAGCTTGGGACTTTTTTAAAAACATTGCACATTATTTGGAAAATACCTTTATTCCATCTAAGAGGAAATTTAATAATAAAGGAAAAAATCCCCCTTGGTTCAACAAGACAATTAAAAATCAGATTAAAATAAAAATTAAACTTTTTAGGAAACTTAAGAATAGTTCTGTTCCATTTAAAACTACTCTATTACATAAATACAGACTATCTGTGAAAAACTTAAAAAATTCTATTAAATTGGAAAAAAATAAGTTAGAATTTAAACTAGCTCACACAAAAGACTGTCACAAATCTCTTTTCTCCTATATAAATAGTGAAAAGGTGTATCAAAGACCACTGGTCCCATTATAACCAATGGCTCTTTTCTACCTGATATAGAAACCTCGAATCTCTTTAATAAGTACTTTTGTTCTGCCTTCTCTCAAAAATCACCTATTAGTACATTTAAAGTTCACCGCATAGATTATCATAGGATCTATCCAACTGACATTATATAGGGTATCAAAAAACTAAAAAAAAATACTAGTCCGGGCCCAGACGTTTTTCACCCATGGTTTCTGATCTAAACCTCTATAAATATTTTTATACCTTTGTCAATTATTTTCAATAAATCCTTACAAGAAAGCATTGTACCAAATGATTGGCATTCAGCAATAGTTACTCCCATATTTAAAAAAGGCAACAGAGGTTCTGTGCAAAATTATTGTCCAATTAGCCTGACCTCAGTGGCTGATAAATTAATGGAATGAGTAATGAAGTCTCTAATAGATCAAGATTGTAAAAAATTAGGAATTTATGATTCAAATCAGCATGGGTTTACTCCCAAGTATTCCTGCACCACCAATCTGATATCTTTTTACAATAATATAAGTACTCTACTAGATGTGGGTATCCCTACTGATGTAATTCTTTTGGACTTTAGTAGAGCTTTTGATAAAGTCTCACATGAAAAACTCATTACTAAAATGCACAATCTAGGTTTGTCACCTGATATTGTCAACTGGACTTTAAACTGGTTGACAAATCATTCTCAGAGAGTCAGAATTCATGATATCTTGTCTGATTCGGGTAGTGTGACAAGTGGTGTATCACAGGGATTGGTCTTGGGACTAACATTGTTTAACCTCTTTATCAGTGATTTACAAACAGGGCCAAATAACTTCATAGTTAAATTTGCAGACGATACTAAATTGGGGCAAGGTTAATTATCAAGAAAATATTTCTGCATTAAAAAAGGATTTGGAAAAATTAACACTTTGGGCAAATGAAAATCATATGCAGTTTAATCAAGACAAATGTTTAGTTGTGCATTTCGGTGTAAATACTCCAAAAACGATATATCATATAAACAGACTACCACTTCACTCATCAAATTGTGAAAAAGATTTAGGGATATATGTTAATAATAAACTTACATCAAATGATCACTGTCGTTAGAACTGCTTGCATGAACAACAGACTTTTGAAGCAAATAAAACGCACTTTTGTTAGTTGCACTGAACAATGCCTTATTCCATTGTATAGGGCATACATTAGACCGTATCTAGACTATGGCTCCCCTTTCTGGAATCCAAACAAAAAAACAGACATAGCAATTCTTGAACAGATTCAAAGGAGAGTAACTAGAATGATTCCAAGATTAACAAACTTGGATTATCAGAACAGATTAAAAGCTACTGGTCTCTTCTCTCTTCAGACTAGAAGATTAAGAGGTGATATGCTTATGGTTTTAATTTAATAAATTCACCAGATCTAATGGAAAATGTGGTCTAACACTCTCCAAAAGGAGACATGTTCTGAGACTGCATAATAAACAGCTTGAAGTAAAAACTTATAAAACCAGCAAAAGGGGAAACTTTTTTACAATAAGAGCATCCATTGTATGGAACACCTTGACACAAGAATTGGTAGAGGCAACTAGTGCCACTTTCTTTAAAAACAAATTAGATGTTTGGTTGAGGGATAATAGATAAATAATGTCCCACATAGTGTGGGGAACAGTCTTGATGGGCTCTGGCCTTCTTCTGTTCTTTCATACCAAGTAATACCAAGTAATATATTTCTTGCGCATGCCGCAATCAACATAAAAACTTTAGAGGAAATAAAAAAATGGCGTCAAACATTAGAGGATGAACTGAAGAAAACCAAACTTGAAAAATTCAAGATGGATACGAATGACTACGGGCTAAACAGAGTTTATACATGGAAAGTGATTCTACCTTATAGGAATTATAGGGGGTTCACTGATTCCAATAGCTCTGGTAGCTACGGCAGAAGAACAGACAGACCTCAGTACAATAAACAAGGGCATAACAGGAATTTTTTTCAAAGGGAGCAAGCGGATGAGGAACTCCCACCCCATCGTCAGGAAGAAAGGCAACCCAGATATTATACTAGGGCACAGGGCACTGTACCAGAACAAGGTCAAGGTTACTCAGATCAAAGAACCAGAGGTAGAGGAGGAGAAGGCAGAGGGAGAGAAGGCAATTGGGGATGGGGAGGGGTGGAAACAGGGAGCTCAGGGCAGACAGATATAGCAGTGTTCAATCTGAGTGACAAAGAATTCTCAGACACAGATATGGGAGTTTTGAGCAAAGGACTCTCGTTTGCTCCATATCAAACACTTAATTGTTTTGAATTTATGGTAGACCTACATGGTTCTTTAGGACTGTTAGATTGAGAGAGATGTTTTACTTGGAAGCGCCACAAGATCCATAATAAAGGGAGATTAGAACAGCTGTTAATTTTAAATCAAAGTTTAATCCCCCAAAAGGTTCGGAGTCATAGTGTAGAGGCTTTTGTCTCTTCATTTACCATGGATGTTAAGGAACTATTCAAGAACTCGGCATCCACAGAATCCGGGTATAACCTTACACAACAAGAAAATAAGGCCTTGAAGAAACTAGAAAAGGATGAATCAGTAGTCATTAAGGAAGCTGACAAAGGGGGTGGAATAGTGGTTATGGCCTGAGAAAAGCATGTTGAGATGTGTAACTATTTGTTACTAATGGAAGAGAACTATGGACTTTTGAATCAGGATCTTACTGCTAGGATAGCAGCAAGCATAAAAAGCTTACTAGATGAAGCTGAGGATTTGAAGCAAGTCAAAAAATGGCAAAAAGATTTACTTATAGTTCCTTTTCCTATAACACCGTTGTTTTATGCAATACCTAAACTTCACAAGGATGCAGCCAACCCTCCAGGGAGACCAATTGTTTCAGGGAATGACTCAATTCTAGAACCATTATCTGGTTTTGTGAATTATTTTGCCCAGCCAGTAGTATCAGGGATGCAAAGTTATACCAAAGACACTGGGGACATCCTTACACTTAGCAAGCAATAATACCCGACAGGGTGGGCGGTATTGGGCTATTCCAGACTGCCCAGGGGTGTAATGAGCCCTGACACTGCAGGCGGAGGGTCTTATAGCTCCTGGAAGGTCCGGTATAGCCCATACCACCCACCCTGAATGGTATTATTGCGCTCAGAAAATGGGCCACTGTATTATGTACAGTATGTTTGAAAAAATAATTATGTTTACACGTAAAAACTCTTATTTTGTAATAATAGTTCCTCCGCCTGAATTACAATGTTGTTGGGTTTTTTTTTTGAGCTAGGGACTTTGGATCTAGTTGTCATGGTTACCCCCCCACATACATACATACACACACGCACACACGCACACACACATATGTTTCATAACTTTATTTATGAAAGCTTTTGTTTTAGTGTGTATAATTTATTTATTCAGCTATTTGTGTGTGTGTGTGTGTGTGTGTGTGTGTGTGTGTGTGTGTGTCCCAGTATCTGTTTCTTTTAGTATGAACTTGGATGAATTAGGTGTTGCTGTTCAGATCAGGAGTGTGGCTGTCATGGAGAGGGCACTCTGTCCACTGACAGTTACCTGAAGGCGATTGAGCTGACAGCTTCATTTTCCTTTCTTCATTCATGCCACCCGTGTGGCTGCTAATGACATCTGGAGTGGAGCAGGAGAGATCCAGTAATGCCAGCAATCACCTCAGACTGTGCTGGTACATTTACTTTTTCTGTAAACAACTGTACAAGTATTTTTTGTTTATTGTGCAATGCACAGTGATTAGGATGGGGAGCGGAGCAGGAGTGGGAAGATTGTTTTCTGTATAAGATTATCAGCAAGAATACTCTGTAGATTGGGAGTGGAGCAAGGGTGGCGGGCGGGTGAGCGAGCAGTCATGCTGTACATCAGCCAAGTAAGAACATCACAGAATGTCTGTAGATTTTGTAGGATGAGGTTGAATGAGGTGGCAGGAACAGAAAACTAAGCCTGCTTAAAGCAGGTACATTTGTGTTGGGTGGTGATTTGTGGAAATTGGTTGAGAATCAGTGACGGGACAGGGGCTTGGACGGACAGGGGTTGGCGGACAAGTGTAAGGGGTTAAAGTAATGTAGCTAAATTAAAAACAGAAGCTTTACTGGCCATTAGAAAAGAAGTACTTTCAGTTTTTTTTTTAAATGCCAAAATACTTCTGGTCATGGTTGTGCTGTGTGTGTTTGGTAGGGCTGACTCACTATTACTTTCTTGGTAAGCGAGACAAAAAAGTACAATTTCCTTTATACCAGGGGTTCTGACATCATTTATCACTGTCATATCCTTTCCTGAACACTGCACTGACAATATACGCATACACTTTATATAATATATGTATATTTACATATAACAAACCAATAACTGGAAGGAGAGAGAGGAAAAGACAAGATAAATAAAAAAAACTTGCACAGGATAAACAGGAAGATAGACAGACATGTGGGGAGTAGTGCAATGTACTGGCTGTGGGGCAGCAGTCTTCCAGGAGTCTTTCTGGAGGCTCAGATGCTGCCCTATTTGCAGGCAACTCTCTGCCCTGAGGGAGGAGATTACCCTTGTTCAGGCCACACTGGACATTAGTAAGGGAACCTCTCCCACCCAGGGAGCACTAGGGTCACCACCACTGCCTCAGAGAATGCAAAGAAAGTGCAGCAGTTGGACCACAGTGGGCTCAGAGAGGGTGAGGGTGGTGGAACAGAGGCACACCCAGTCAGTTGTGCCACTCCACAATCCATACACCATTCTGGGGGAACATAATTCCCCTATGGAAGCACCTGCAGAGGAGACTAAGGAGGTTGCGGACTACTGTCACAAGGGAGGTCCATAGGAAGGAGGCAGAGGATACCACAGGGAAAGGAAGCAGCTCCTGGTGGGGTACTCAATTATTAGGGGAATAGAACTTGGGGGAGCAGGGAAAACTGAAGTAAGGTGCCTGCCTGGTGCCATGGCTTGGAGGGACAGAAAGTGCATCCTCGGGATCACGAGAACAGCTGCACAGGAGACTGAGCTGGACATCATTGTCTACTTAGGGATGAATGACTTGGCTCAACATGAGATTACAGCAGTGCAGGAAGACTTTGTGGAGTTGGGGAGGGGCCTAAGACAAGTAGCACACACAGTATCCTTCTCAGAGGTGCTGCCTGTCTATGGCATGGGTGAGGCGAGGGTACTTCGCGCCATGCGATTCAATGAATGGTTGAAAAAATGGTGTGGAGCACAGGGGTTTGGCTTCATTGTGGACTGGGGTTCTACCTGGAGGGATACCAGCCTATACTGGCAGGATGGTCTGCATCTGTCCAGGAAGGGAATAAGCCTTTTGGGCAATCAATTTAAATGCTTCATTGGCAAGCTTTTAAACTAGTCAAGTGGGAGGCACAGACATGCAGCAGCTGACCCCATCCTCCGCCTACAAAACAGGGCAGGCTCAATGAGGAAAAGACCAAGGTAGAAAGGTCAGTGGGGGATGTTGCTACAAGAGGTAAAACCATCAAAAAATGGAGTGCAATGAGTACCAATGCCTGTAGTCTGGGTAACAAGCTTCCTGAATTAGTGGCCTTGATGGAAGAGGAACATCTGGATATCATGGCAGTCACAGAAACATGGTACACACAGAACCATGACTGGGTTGTAAACATACCAGGATACACTATCTACAAGAGGGACAGGGAGGGTAAAAGAGGAGGAGTAGCTCTCTACATAAGGGAAGAAATGAAAGCAGCAGAACAAAAGGGTAAACAGGGAGGAAAGGAAGCACTGTGGGTCAATTTGGAGATAGGCAATAGCACCACAATCTGCACAAGGGTTGTATACAGACCCCCCTCCCAGGGGGAGGACATGGACAAGGAAATGATAGAAAGTATACTTAGAATGGCAGAAAAAGGGGAGCTATTGCTGATGGGATCTAAATATTGCAGTTGTTAACTGGAGTGCAGTTGCAGCAGCCACTTCTAAGAGTGGGGTTATTCTAGATGCCCTAAAGGGCATGCCTTAGAAAACTAGTATTGGAACCCACTTGAGAGGGAGCAATCTTAGACCTGGTACTCTCAAATGGATATGGAGAGAGGATCACAGATGTAAAAGTGGGTAGCCATCTGGGAACTAGTGACCATCGAACAGTATAGTTCACTTATAAACACAGCAGTAGAGTCAAGTTATACAAAAGGCAAAAGTACTGGCCTTTAGGAAGGTTGACTTTGCCAAATGGGTGAGTGCTAAGGAATGCACTAGCAAATGGGCAGGAAGGAGGGTGGAAGAACAATGAGAATAATCAAGACTGCAACTGCAGAGCAACAAGCCTTGTGTGAAGCAAATAAACAAAACAAAATGATGTAAGAAACCACTATGGTTCTCAAAGGAGGTGCAGGGAAGGTTCAAGAGAAAAGAAAGCATTCAGGAAGGCTAAGGAATCACAGAAGGTTAGGATGAGAATTGTATCAGTTAAAGCAAAAGGAAGCTGGGAAGGCAGTCAGAACAGCAAAGTCCCAAACCGAGGAAAAGAAAGCCAACTCAGTTAAAAAGGGGGATAAAACCTTTTATAGGTACATCAGAGAGTGAATGAAGACCAAGGAAGAGATAGTGAGGCTTAATAAAGGGGAAGGGGTGGGCAGAGGGTGACTGTGGAAAGGCAGAGATACTAAACAAATATTTTTTGCTCAGTATTCACAAACGAAGAGGGGGAGGTACCTAAACCAAACAATAGAAACACTCTGGATACAGAAGTTGATACCAGCCCATTTACAGAAGAAAAGGTTCTGAAAGAACTCTTAAAACTGAAGGTGGACAAAGCAATGGGGCCTGATGGGATTCCTCCCAGAATTCTAAAAGAACTAAGGGTAGAATTAGTGACACCACTGACTACCCTCTTCAACAAATCATGGGAGGATGGGGTGGTACCTGAGGCCTGGAGGAGGGAAGATGTGATTCCACTTCACAAAAGTGGGAGCAGGTCAGAAGCAGGAAACTACAGATCTGCTAGTTTAACCTCAGTGATAGGGAAAATGATGGAATCATTTCTGAAGGAAAGAATTGTTGAGTACCTAGAGGCCAGAGGGGCACAGGACCCAAGACAGCATGGATTCAGAGAGGGAAGGTCATGTCAGATGAATCTAATAGATTTCTTTGACTGCGTGACCAAAGTAGTAGATCAGGGAGGGGCTGTGGACATGGTCTACCGAGATTTAGAAAGGCATTTGACACAGTCCCACACAAAAGATTAATATACAAGTTAGCCAGCCTGGGAGTGGGTCCCAAGATGGTAGCCTGGGTAAAGAATTGGCTGGAGAACAGGACACAGGGTAATAGTAAATGGAGTCCACTCTGAAGAAAGGGGGGTTACTAGTGGGGTACCGCAGGCTTCAGTATTAGGACCGGTCCTCTTCAATGTCTTTATAAGCAACACTGCAGTGGGACTGGAAGGAAAAGTGTCTCTTTGCTGATGACACAAAGCTCTGCAACAGAGTTGAGACACAAGATGGGGTGGGAAGGATGAGAAGGGACTTGGCAAGGTTGGAGGAATGGTCAAATGTATGGCTGCTTAGATTCAATACTAAGACATGCAAAGTAATGCACCTGGGAAACAAAAACCCAGGTGAAAGGTACACAATTGGGGGGGCAAGATACTAACAACAACAAAAATGGAAAGGGAGGGGTAGTCATATCAGATGACCTAAATGCGGGCAAGCAATGTGAGAGGGCAGTAAGGAGGGCTGTGGGGATACTGGGATGCATGGGGAGAGGCATCACCAGTAGAAAACAGGAAGTTGTCATCACTCTGTACAGACAGCTGGTAGACCCCATCTGAATGCTGCATGCAGTTCTGGAGACCCAGTCTCCACAAAGACATAAACAGGATGGAGGCAGTCCAGAGGAGGGCAACTAAAATGGTGCAGGGTCTGCACTGAAAGACATATGAAGAGAGACTTAAGGAGCTTAATATGTATAGCCTCGAGGAAAGGAGGGAGAGGGGGACATGATAGAAACTTTCAAGTACCTCAAGGGAATCAACAAAGTCCAAGAGGGTAACATCTTTCAGAAAAAGGAGTGTGCAAGAACAAGGGGGAACAATTTGAAGATGGAGGGGTGGCTCAGAGGTAATGTAACGA
Organism: Neoceratodus forsteri; assembly: GCA_016271365.2. NCBI lineage: Eukaryota > Metazoa > Chordata > Ceratodontiformes > Ceratodontidae > Neoceratodus > Neoceratodus forsteri. Next base: position 3,177,702 of record JADMNL010000034.1, read on the forward strand.
AGTATATTTTCACAGAGAGGGTTGTGGATGCATGGAACGGCCTTCTGGAGGAGGTTGTGGAGTCAAAAACAGTGGTGGAATTCAAGAATGCATGGGACAGTCATAAGGCAATTCTAGGGGGTGGGGGTAGGAAGAAGTAGGCTGTTGGTTAACTAGGATCTGAAGCTTATCCATTAGGTAGGGAAATGGGCAGACTGGATGGTCCAAGAGGTCCTTATCTGCTGCCAGATTCTATGTTTCTATGCAAGCGAGACACAAAAAATGGCGGCAATTTCACTTTCAGATTAGGTGGTTTCAGCCAATTAGGTAGCACAGGTGGGCAGACAGGATACTTCAGTGGTGAAGACGTACTATAGGATGGTACTTTTATTTCCTGGGCATCTATTGAAAGTTAATGTACCCCCTGGCAAGAGTACTAGCCAATCAGATGTCAGGAAATTAAAAGCCCATTTTCTAATAGACACTCTTAACCACACAGAAGACAGTAACAAATGGATATTATGCACAATGGACGTTAAGGACCTCCACACCTCAATTCCTCATAAGGAGGGGTTAGAAAGACTTCAGGTAGGCTTAGAAAGGAGTACTAATACAAATATTCCCCTGATCAGCTTCCTCATTGAACTATCACATATAGTCCTGTATGAGAACTACTTCAGGTTTAAGGATAGATATTATCGACAAAAAAAAAAGGCACAGCAATGGGCAGTATTTTCCATATGCCAACCTATACATGGAGCATTTTGAAACTCAGTATATCTCAGATCCAATGTAAATCCATATTTTAATTTATACACTCCTACAGATGTTTTATTTGATGATATTCTCTTTTCTGGTATGGCAATCAAGGAAAACGGCAGGATTTTCACAAATATGTTAACCAATTACAACAACTTCAGTTCACAATGACAGCCAGTACACGGAGTTGGCCTTTTAGACTTAAATATCTATAGGATCAGGGGAATACTGCACTAGGATATTCCGAAAACCCACTGGTAGGAACGCTATTGCATGCTGACAGCTTCCATGCACAAAGACTAAAGGACAGTATTCCCTTTCACAGATGCTCAGGAGTGAAACATAACTGCAGTGAGCCTGCAGTGAGAAAACAGGAATATGCAGACATGTCATGTAGTTTAGAGCTAGGGGTATAAAAACAAGTCGTAGCAAAAGCAAGAAATAGGTCGCAACAGGGAACAGTTAGGGCAACAACACTAATGGATAGTGAGACAGAAACTAGTTCACACACATCTGAAGGAGAATAGTGTTGTCCTTGGATACTCATCTTGACACAGAAAATCACAGACATAGTGAACTCCCATTGGGAAACATTAGCACCTACAGGTGTTCTGGAATTTAGAAACAGACCAATGGTGGCATCTAAAAAAGCAAAAACTTTAAAAGACAGACTTGTGCATTCAGAATTGAAACCAGTTAACAAAAGATCTGGGGCCAGATATTCAAAAGGGTTGCGCCATGTGCAATAGGGTTGCGCCTGCCCAAGTCCGAAATTGCTCCATTCTGTAATATTCAGCAGGAGGCAGTTGCGCCACTGAAAACATGCTGAGCAACAGCACAATGCAAATGATTGCATGCTGAACTGGAGGGGGAGGAACCATGCACAAACTGCACAGCCAGATATTCAGCCGGGCTGTGCAGAGTTGTGCAGGCGCAACCCCCAACCTGCGCCTGCACAACTTTGAGCCAAAAAAAAAAGGATCAAGTCGAGGGCCACCCACAGGTGAGCTGCTGCATTGCAGGGAGCAACACAGCAGCTGCCACCTGTGGCTGGCCCTCAACCTACTCTCTGTGCCGCCTGCAGCCCAATCACGGGCAAAAGAGTGTAAAATCACTCCCACCACCCCCACTGGCCCGATTGTGGGCATAGCTTTAATTCCCTCCCACCAGCCCGATCGCGGGCAGCAAAGTGTCTCCCCCACCGAACATATCCCTGGTGGTCCAGTGGACCAATAAGCCCGATAGCGGGCTGCAGTAGTTAAACACACCCCCCCACCTCCCGAATATATCCCTGGTGGTCCAGTGAACTGATAATCCCGTTTGCGGGATAGAGTAGTAACCCCCCCTCCTCCTGAATATATTCCTGGTGGTCCAGTGGATCAAAATCCCGATCGTGGGATGGGGTGAACCCCCAACATCCTGACTAGTGTCCCCTACCACCCACCCACGAAGCCCACCACCTCGGCTCCTCCCCACAGCCAGCGGGGTAGCATCCCACCCGCCTGCCGCCCGCCGCCTGCCGACTGACTGCCGGTAGGCTGCACACCCATTGGTGCAGAGCAAGAGCCATCGGGCATGCAGCCCATACCGCATAAGACAGACCAGATTTGTGAATGAATGTATTCTTGCTCTTGCTCTGCACCAATGGTGTGCAGCCCTCACCGGCAGTCAGTCGGTGGGGTGGCGGCAGGCGGTGGATGCTGCCACCCGCCGCGCGGGGTGGGTGGTGGGGTCGGGGTGGGTGGGGGGACACTAGTTCACCAGGGATGTGTTGGGGGTTTACACCTCCATCCCGTGATCGGGATTTTCAGTCCACTGGACCAACAGGGATATATTCGGGAGGTGGGGGGGGTTTACACCTCCATCCCGCGATTGGGCTTTTCAGTCCACTGGACCACCAGGGATATATTCAGGAGGTGGGGGGGTTTACTACTCCATCCTGCAATCGGGATTATCAGTCCACTGGACCACCAGGGATATATTCGGGAGGTGGGGGGGTGTGTGTTTAACTACTGCAGCCCACGATCGGGCTTATCGGTCCACTGGACCACCAGGGATATGTTTGGGGGGAGGGGTGTGTGTATTTAATTACTCCAGCCTGCAATCGGGCTTATCGGTCCACTGGACCACCAGGGATATGTTCGGGGGGGAGACACTTTGCTGCCCGCGATTGGGCTGGTGGGGGGGGGGAATTAAAGCTATGCCCGCGATCGGGCCAGTGTGGGTGGTGGTGGGGATTTTACACTCTTTGCCCATCGATCGGGCAGCAGGGGGCGTTGGTTCCCAACGGCTGCTGCCTGGCAGGGTGCCAGGCACAAGTCCTCGGGGATCAGTGCACCTGCATGCTAATGGCATGCAAATGGGGCCATAATCAGATGCAAATGGCCCCCCCTGCACCTTGCATGAATTATGGGTCCATTTGCATGTCACCTTTTGAATATCGGGATTTTGCGCATTGCGCAATGGTACTTGCGCCACCGCAAGTTGAATGCTCCACTCTGACCACTTGCGGTGGCGCAAGTTCCACTGCGCCATGCACAGTGGCTGTGGCCGGGGGGTGATATTCAAAGGAGTTGCTCAAGGATGCAACTCCTTTGAATATCGCTCTGACCACACCCCTGCGCAACTATTTTGTGCAGCGCAAGGGCTTGCTCCACAAAATAGCGCAGTTTGAATATCTGGCCCCTGGTGAACAACTACTTTTGCAACCATTAGAAAATGGCATGGTACCCTGTGGTAGATGTGCTCACTGCAGCAACACCTCAAAAAAGACTGAAATTTGTCACCCAAATGGTAATTCTAAGTACTGGATTAACTCACCCATCACCTGTGAATCACACCATGTGGTGTATGTTTTAACATGCCCCTGTTCCAAATATTATGTTGGGGAAACCACACGCCCTCTTAAGAACAGAACATAGGAACAAAATAAGGTTGAAAGCAGAAAATAGTCCAGTAGCAATTCATTTCACTAATGGGAATCACAATGCACCCTCCTTAAAGTTTTGGGGCATAGAAACAGTGGAGAAACCACATGGGGGGGACTGGAACAAACCCTAAAAAGGCGGAAAATGTACTGCATATACACTCTAAATGCAACAGAAGACAGACTTGGCATGAATAATGATGAAAATTGGTCAGCATGCTGGTAGTACTGTTCAAATCAGCGAACTCATGACAGTGAAAATCACAAAAGATTGTGGTAATAATACAGTAGTAAGCTGCACCGACAATAACTGGTGTCTATCTAAGGGAAAAAGGAAATTGAGAATTTGACCTCCGGTGACCTCCCATCATGATCACACCTCTAACCCTCCTTGTGACTTTCAACATCCAGCCATTTTTGCACCCTTCCAAAACCTAATCCGATGACCCCTTTGCAAGTCTTGAAAAATTTGTATGTCTGAACTTTAATTACAGTAGCTTTAACTTTGGCTACAACAGTAGAGCAAGACATGATTTGATTATGAAATGAATCAAAATATACACAATGCTTTTGAAATAATATACACATAGCATCACCACCGGCTTTGAGCTGCCCATTCAAAAATTATCCTTCCACATCCAAGTGGTAATGTTGAAAAGGGGTGCAATTGGGAAAAGGAGGCCCACTGCCTACCCTTTAATAAGTGCCTTCCTTTTAGCTGTAAAGCAGCTGCCTGCTTGTGGCCATCGGGGCCGTCAATCAGACTGCCTACATCATCAGTGGGGTGGTTTGGTGGGTGTGGCCACCACAGGCCAATCCCTTAAACCAGGGCACATAAAAGAGCATCATAAACAAATGACCAGCACAAGACACACTTGAATTGAAACTGCACCACATGCTATTCAGCTTAGGCAAGGTAAGAAAAAGAAACTTAAAAAGCATTTGTCAGTGCTGAATGTTTGCTTGCTGGCATTGGCATTGGTAGTGTAGGAGTTACAGAGCTGCATAATAGGAATGGCAGTGAAGTATTGAACTGAAGCCAACCCCACCACCACCCTGCAGAGACTGACAGGCATTAGGGTGTGCCTTTGGGTCATCAGGCATAAGGGCCACGCCATTTCACCACACCCTACCCTGCAAACACTGACAAGTGTCACGGTGTTCCTTGGAGTCTTTGGCTCTTATGCACATGCCATTCCATCAGGAAATATGGTGAGATGGGTGCGGTATAGGAGAATGGGGTGAAATTTGGGGCCAAAGAGTCCAAGGCACACCTCGATGCCTCTCAGTGACTGCAGGGTGTGGAATGGTATGAGCATTACAGGCGAGAATCCCAAGTCACACCCCTGATGCCTGTCATTCTCTACTGGGGCGTTATGGTCGGAAACCCTAATGCCTCAGGCATTCATTGGTATTTTCACTCCAAATTTTTAACATGGTTGTTTTGTGACCCCCACCTCATGAACAGTGGCAATATCAGTTTGTTAGCTGAAAGCTGCTATTGCACAGTGATTATGGCATTTAGCACCACAGGTGCAAAAACACATTCTGAACAGGATATGAAAAATGACAGATGTACTGTTCATGGGAGGTGTAAAAAAATGGCAATGTTGAAAATCTGCAGTGAAAATATTAAAAAAACTGGTGAAGTCACTAGCGTGCGTAGAAACTGTGCAACGTACACCCGTAATGTAATTAGTTTTGGGATATTTTACAGCAGATTGTCAATACAGGCATTTTGGGACCTCCGATCATGAACAGTGTCACTGTGATTTTCTTTATCTGTCCCGAACAATGATTTCCCACAGCAAACACGCATTTCTGCGCTGAAAGTATGAAAATACATTTCGGCCATGTTGTGAAAAATGATAGCTGTACTGTTCATAAGGAAGTGTTTTAAAAATGCCACTGGTGAAAATCTGGACTGAAAATATTACAAATTCATGAATGTACGAGGGTGCGTGGAAACTGCGCAATGCTCACTCATAACACAGTCATTTTATGGACTTTTGTCACCAAATTTTCAACATAGCCATTTTAAGACCTCTGCTCATGAACAGTGTCACAGTGGTTTTCTTAATCTGTCCCAAACATTGATTTCCTTTACCGACTGTGTCATTGTGCGCTACTTGCAGGGAAACACATTTTGGGCAACATGAAAAATTACAGCTGTACTGCTCATAAGGAGGTGTGGTAAAATGGCAATGTTGAAAATCTGGAGTGCAGATATTAAAAATGCGTGAACTTACGAGCATGCGTAGGAACTGCATAACACATGCTCGTAAAACAGTCATTTTTAAGAATTTTTACACCAAATTTGCAACATAGGCTTTTTGAGAGCCCACCTTATCAGCACCAGCACTGTCGTTTCGTTAATTGGTCCCAGAAGGTGATTTTGTGCAGTGACTGCGAAATCACCCTATGGGTCCGATTAACACCATGACAGTTCAAGAATTCATGAGGAGGTGTCCCAAAAACCCCATGTTGAAAATTTGGTGCCAAAATTCCAAAAAATGCCTGAGATATGCATTAAAGTTGAAAAAACCCTATTTATTTCATTATACAGCTTACCAGCATTTCCTCAATTCGCGGTCGGCTTTGAATAGTGCAGACATGTTCCCAGTCCACCGAAGATCGTCGCGCCGGACTCCGGAGGAAGTATGGGGTGAGGGGGTGTGGGAGGCAGGGTGCACAGTGGGTGGGTGCGGTTGGGGGTGGGAGACTACAAGGGACAGTTTTTTTACAGCTTTAAAATATTTAAAAACCATCACGGATGGTTTTTCCATTACAGGGCATTGGGCATGCTGGGGTGAGCTCCCAGCGTGCCACCTGACTGTTTCTGGGGGTGTAGCCGATGGGGATTGGGCACCCGTCGGCACAAAGCGGGGCGAGAGCAGAGGAGATTGGGCACCCCCTTGGCACAAATTTACTTTGTTTTTCGGGGGGGCGCATTATGCTGATGGGGAGTGGGCTCCCCCATTGGCAAATCAAACTGGGAGGGGGGACATGATGCCGACGGCAACTTTACATTGCAGGGGGAACTGAAGCCAACAGGGATTGGGGCCCCCGTCTGCAAAAACACTGCTGTGGCGGGGGAGCACATGCTGCCGAGGGGCATTGGCCACCCCCTCGGCTCGGGGCAACATTAATATTGTTCCTGAACAGGCAACAAGCCACTCGCCATGTTCACAAACAATATTACAGTTGACAAGTTCCACCCAGCAATGACAGGTCGTTCCCTCATTGCAGCAGAATCACTGGACGCTGCAGTGACGGGCGCCCTGATTGCTTCAGGTGAAAAAGTTGCAACTTGGTGCAACTTTTGGAATCCAGTGTCATCAGCACACTCTGCCTCCATTGGCCCACCACTGCCAAGCCCCCAAATGCTGCGCCTCTCTTGGCTGCTACAGTGCCGCTCCTGCACAACCAGCTACTCTCCTTAGCTGTCACATAATGATTCTTGCGCATGGGCGCAAGCAAACATAAAAATGGTTTGCTAGTATAAATTAAAAAGTTTATGGCATTACTGTGCATTGCAGAGGAGTTTCCAATGTTTAAACAAGTAACTATGCATTTCAATGTTTTTGCAGAAATGAGCATTGTCCCCCTGAACCCCTCCCAGGAATGATGGACGCTACACTTATTTTAATTTTTGGTTGCTCATTGGCAATATTTATTTTGGCACAAAGAATATATTATTACTTCACATTCCACACATAAATTCTTTCAAAGTTTTTCCTGGTTCCAGCCTCTGTCCTTCTTCAGGTTGCTCCTCCATCTTGACTTTCAGGGCCCGGACACTGTGAATCCGGCTCCCTCCTCCACACCAGAACTAGGCCAGTTCCACCTACCTGGGCTTTCTCCCTCCAGGCCCAAACACTTCTGAATCTGGCACCTAGACCTATCCCCTCCCGCTTTACCACCACATCTGGGTTCCTTGTCCCCAGCATGTGTCTCTTACCCTGCTCCATCCTTCCTTTCCCTCGCTCCCCTTTTTCTTTCTTCCACTGTGCCTCCACCAGCTTGCAATGGACGGAGGGGCTTCCCCCTTGCAGGCTAGTTTCTCAAACCTTTGCTGGTTATCTTTTTCACTAGGTCCCCCATAGGCCTCAGGAATAGGCACATGTCAAATTCCTTCACATGTACCCCATCAGCCCTGTACACCGCCGGCTGATCGGAGGATATATTCTTGTGCTGCAGGTGCACTCCCCCATCTCAGTTGCTGCCCTTGCCACTCTTCTATTCAGACGCTTCCTAACCTTATCGATCAGCCAGACTTCTTTAACCCCCCTCCAAACCCGACGGGCGGTGATGTCAGACCAGCCGATTGTCACCCTCGGCCACCACCCTCTCAATTTTTCTAAGTCCCCCATGATGTTCTGCCCCAATTCACCCCATGGCAGGCCCTCCAAATCATTGCCCCAGGTGAATAATAATGCAATCTGGGTGCCCCACTGCAACTTTAACTCCTTCATTAGTGGCATGAGCTGTGCCCATCCCATCCCTTTAATGCCTTTCCACAGCACCCTGGTGTGCTCGGTATTGTATTGCAGCTCTGCTCCTCTGGAGGTGGCGACCACAAACCTTTCAGCCCAATATACAAAGGAACACCCCGCTATACAGATTTTCCTCTTGGAACCTGCTATGGAAAACAAGATACATAGTGTGAATTGCTGTTGTCAACACCTGACATACCTCCTATAGCAGCTGGACTTCCAGCGCCCCACCTTCTTTACCTCTTCCACTGCAGCCCCTTTCTCTGCTGCCTCAGTAGCTGCTCCAATCCGAAATGACTGTGGGGCAAATCCACCCAGGTCTTCCCCAGTGAAGGTCAGGACCCTCCTGAGCACTACCCCTACCTGAAAACTGGTGACCGGGGAGCCGTCCCCATGTCTGAACAAGGCCCCCCCAGTCCCCCCTCAAGCACTCCCATATGCCTCCAGTGCGCTCTCTGCACAGCTGGTGGACTGTGGTTGCCTCACCAATGACATCTTGGTCCCCTTCCTTCTTTGGTCCATTTTAGACCTGGTCAGGTTAATGACCACTCTATCATGACCCCATAGGACATCCTCGTGCTGCAGATCCTGCCCAGCAGCTGTCTTTCATGTGGCCACCACTTTCTCCACCCAGAATGCCCCAGCTGTCATAACAGCAAACACGGCCCAGAATAGTGCCCCCTCCTGGGCCGAGGTGCATATAATCTGAGTTGCCCATAAGACCTTTTCAAGCAACTGCCCTCTTATGGGCACCTCCTCTCCACCCTGGCCACCTGACCCTCTGCCAACCTGACACCATGCACTTTATTGTCCTTCTGGCTACAACATCAAGCCAGCCCCTGTCCTGACATGCCAGCCAAGTGCACCACCACCACTGTGGCATGGGCTAGTCCGTCTTCCCACTGCTCCACTACAACCTCCTTACCTGCTTGTCCCAGGCCTAGTTCATCCCTGCCCCACCTGTGCTTCCCTCTGAACTCCTAGAACCTTGCCCACCCTGCTTCATAGGCCCTCAATGTGTTTGCTGACCAGGAGCCCCGGTACAGTGCCCTGGCTGTGTCCCTCCAGCCTCCCATAACTGATCCAGGATCCTGGTCCTGTGTGGTGCTGTCTGAGGCCTCAGTTCCTGAAACCTGTTGATCTGTAAATGGGAAAGATTGTCAGCCACTTTGTTTCTCAACCCTTTAATATACTGCAGTTTGAAAGACAGATTCAGTTGCAGCTCAACAAGACCATACGCCTGAGCAGCCTGCCCACTGTCTTTGTCCTCCCTCCTTGCCTATTAATGACCTCCACTACCCCTTTGTTGTCACACCAAAACAAGATGCACTTCCCCTTTATCCTATACCCCTACACTTCCAGGGCCACCCATATCGGGAAGATCTCCAAGAACATGATGTCCTTCAGTACTCCCCCTTCCGTCCAAGATGCCGGCCAAGGTTCTAACATCCAGTCCCCTTAGAAACATAGAAACATAGAAGTTGACGGCAGATAAGGACCGCAAGGCCCATCCAGTCTGCCCATTTCTTTTTCTACCTTATAAATGTGCCATCGGCCTTTGCTCTGTCAGTGACCTATCTATTCATAGTCATTTGTATTGCTCCTATGCCTATCCATGCCTGTTTGAAGCCCTGCACTGTATTCATAGCCACCACTTCTTGTGTTAAGCCATTCATGCATCTACCACCCTTTTCTGTGAAAAAGAATTTCCTCACATTCCCCTTAATCGCCTCCTCTAATCTCATGCTGTGTCCTCTTGTCCTGCTATTTTTCTTATATTTAAACATGTTAGACTCTTTCACCTTGTTTATGCCCTTAGGTGTTTAAATGTCTCGATCATATCACCTCTCTCCGCCTTTGCTCAAGGGTATACATATTGAGCTCCATTAATCTGTCCTCATATGTCTTCTGATGCAGTCCCTGCACCATTTTGGTTGCCCTCTCTGGACTGCCTCAATTTGGTTAATGTCCTTGTGAAGGTGTGCCTCAATACTGCGCCAGTACTCCAGATGGGGCTAACCAATGTCTTGTACAGAGGATTATACCTCCCTCTTACGACTTGTGATACCCCTACTAATACACACTAACACCCCCTAGCCTTACCTACTGCTTTAGAGGTCTGCTTGGATGATTTTAGGTCATCAGTGATGATGATGCCCAAGTCTCTTTCTTCCTTTGTGACTGCTAGCAACTCCCCTCCCAGCCTATAAGTGGCTTCAGGGTTTCTCTTCCCTATGTGCATGATTTTGCACTTCTTTGCATTAAATCCCAGTTGCCACTCGTCTGACCATTCTGCTAGTTTATCCAGATCTCTTCTCATTCTGCCCACCCCATCTGGATCATCTACTCTGTTGCAGATCTTGGTGTCATCTGCAAACAGACAAGCCTTACCCTCTAGTCCATCTGCGAGGTCACTAATGAAGATGTTGAATAGGACTGGCCCCAGGACTGATCCCTGAGGTACCCCACTTGTGACTTGCATCTCTTCTGACTGTATACCATTTACCACCACTCTCTGTTTTCTGCCAGTCAACCAGTTTGCCACCCAGTTGACCAACTTTGACCCACCCGAGCCTACCTAGCTTATTTATCAATCTTCTATGTGGAACAGTGTCAAAGCTTTGCTGAAGTCAAGGTAGGCGACATCAACTGCTCCCCTTGGTCCACCACTCTGGTTACCCAGTCAAAGAAATCTATGAGATTAGTTTGACAGGACCTTCCTTTTGTAAACCCATGCTGTCTTGGATCCTGTGCCCTATGGATTCCAGGTGTTGCACTATCCTTTCCTTAAGGAGTGCCTCCATAATCTTGCCCACTACTGAGGTAAGACTGACCGGTCTGTAGTTCCCCTTCTCTCCTGCTACCACTCTTGTGGAGTGGGATCACATGAGCCCTTCTCCAGTCTTCTGGGACCTCTCCTGTGCTCAGAGACTCACTAAACAATTCTGCTAATGGCTCTGCTAGTTCCTCCTTTAGCTCCTTAAGTACCCTGGGATGTATGCCATCAGGTCCCATTGCCTTATCCACCTGAGCTTAGCAAGCTCTTGTAGGACCCTTCTTTTGTGAAGGGAGTAGTGCTCACCTCCCTCCCCTGTGTCCATGATGTTGAGCTGTGGCCCTGCCCTACCTTCTCTTCAGTAAATACTGAGCAAAAGTATCTATTTAGGATAGATGCCTTTACAGGTCCTCCTCCTCACATGCTCCCTTTCTCCATTAAGCTTAGCAATACCCCCTCTGGACTTTCTCCTTTCACTAATGTATCTATAGAAAGTCTTGTCACCTTCTTTACTGTTCGTGCTAGTGTTTCCTCAGTTTGGGACTTTGCCTGCCTTACTGCCTTACCTGCTTCCCTTAGGGCAGTTTGGTATGCCTCCCTATCTTCATCCCGCTGTGTTCCTTATATTTTCTGAAGGCCAGCCTTTTGGCTCTGACCTTTTCTGCTACTGTATTTGAGAACCAAAGTGGTTTCCTTCTTCTTTTGCACTTCCTTTTCTGTCTAACACAATGGGATGTTGCTTCAAGTATTGTATCCTTAATGCTTGCCCACTTTGCCTGTACCTCCTCACCTGTGTTTCTTTTTGCCAGGGCTAGCTTAACTCTGTTGGCCATCTTATCAAAGTCAGCTCCTCTGAAGTCCCATATTTTGCTTTGGAATGGGATGATTTAGATGTAGTAGCCAAATTGAACCATACCATGTGATGGTCACTGGCCCCAGGTGACCTTCTACCTGGAGATCTGTGATCCCTTCTTTGTTAGTCAGTACTAGATCTAGGATAGCCCTGTCTCTTGTGGGTTGCTGTACCAGTTGTTTGAGGCCCTCCTGCAGGAATCCACTATGAGTCTAGTTCTGGCAGATGTTCCTGCTGGTATTGACCAATCTGTATCTGGCATGTTGAAGTCTCCCATTATCAGAACCTCCCTTTAGCTGTCATGTTTTGTATATCTTCTAACAGTAATGTGTCTATGTCCTCCCTCTGGTCTGGGGGCTGTAGACAACCCCAGTTCTTATGGCTGTCCCATTTCCTGTTTCCAGGGTGACCCACAGTTGTTCTGGCTCCTTATGTGTATTCGAATTTCTGTAGCTTTGATATTTTCATTAACATACAGGACCACCTCCCCTTTTTGCACCTCGGTCTCTTCTGAACAATACATAGCCAGGTACTGAAGTCTCCCAAGTGTGGTTACTGGTAAACCACGCCTCACTAATTGCTACTATGTCCAGTTTAGCCTCTGACATAATTGCCTGCAGGTCTGGGATCTTGTTTCCAGGCTGTGAGCATTGTGTACATGATTTTCCATTGGCCAGATTTTGGTGTGTTAGTTGTTGGGTGAAGTTTGGCATTACCCTGTGCATCGTATGGAAACAAACCTTTTTCTTACCTGGTGATGCAAATGAGCGGCAAACACGCTGAATTCCTGTTTGACCACTAGCTGAGGGGAGGGTGTTCTTCCCATTTGACGATGGGGTGCTGCACCTCTCCCATTTGCTAGTTTAAATATTCTGCAAAGACGTCAAACTTCTGCCCCAATGCACTGACTCCTCTTTAGTCAGATGCAGTCCATCAAATTTAAAGAACTTTCGCTCCCAGAACTGTTGCCAGTTCCCTACAAATCTGTGTCCTTTTTCCTGGCACCAGTCCTTGAGCCACGTGTTTAGCTCCCCTATCTCCCCTTCTCTGACCTTCCGTCCATCTGCTCCCTTCTCCCAGACTGGCAGGATCTCAGAGAAGGAGATGCCGGACGAAACAGATGATAGTTTGTCACCCAGCCTAGTCAGGTGTTCCTTGGTCTCCACAACTGACCGGCTGGCGAGATCATTAGTCCCTATGTGTACTAGGACATCAATGTTTTCTCCTGCTTTGTGAACAATTTTAGCAATGCGGTCAGTGTCTCTCCATGCTGATGTACCTGGGAGACATCTGACCATCACCCCTGGCTGGAGATGGGTATCAACTCCCCGAATCATGGAGTCTCCTATGATCAGAAGTTTTTTGGATTTCCTTTGTGCTTGTTTAGTTTTGGTTCCTGATTTGGGTGAGTATTGTTGTGCTAGCTCCTGTGCCACAGTGTCCTGCTCTGCAGTGTCTTCTGCCTCTTTATTTGATTTCAGAGATAGAGGCAGATACCTGTTTGTAGTGTTTATATGGTTTTGGAGGTAATGTGTTGGAGAGTAGAGAGTGATGGGGCACCTGATTTGCTCCTCTAACCACCTGCCAACCTCCTGGACCAACTACCCTCTGCGGTCGAGGTTTTCTGTTGGTTGCTGGGGAAATGGCGGGTGGTTCTTATAATGTATTTCCTCTTCAATATGAAATTTGAGGCGCAATCTCTGCCCATGCTGCCTGGAGCTGAGACCTAAGATCTCCAAAGGCCCAGCATGTAGGACAGTGTCCTAAATCTTGTAAGACTGTCCTTCTGAAAATTGTTCCACAGTACCTGCAGTTAATGAAATCCATTCCAAATAAGTTGCTGGGTTTGTAACCTAGTCAGAGTAATTAGAAGGAAAAAAATGCAAGTAATGGTTTAATTGTGCTTTGTTTAACTTGTTATAACAAGTTAAATTACTAGTGCCCTGTAAATGAGATCACCTTGTGGAGGCCCCACTGATCCACCCTTCCTGCTCTGCCACAGGAAATGTCACAACTGTGGTACCCTATAAAAGGAGTGTAGCGTGGGTTGGTTGGGGATGGTGGGTGGCTGGGCCCTCTCTGCCTAAAAAGAAGAACCACGGACGAAAGAACAAGGAGGTAAGAGCAGAAACAATCAGTCAACAACAAATGCAGTAACCCTGAAAGCTTATCCTAATGTTAGATAAAACTGTAAAACCTGTAAAGCACCACCTGTAATAATTTCAGAGAAGATATACCCTGTAAGAAACACTTTGCTCCAGAGAAAAATAAAGCAGTAACAGAAGATATACCTTGCAAAAGACAATTTGACTCAGAAGATTACAGTATGGAAGTATGCCCCCATTCCCATGGCACCTGAAGCGTCCATGAACAGCTCCAAGTCCATGTTCCGCTCCCACTCATCCTGCCAGAATGTCACCCCATTATAGCTGTTGAGAAACTCTTCCCATACCTGGAAGTCCTCCGAACCTCTTTTGACACATCCACCGAGTGATGTGCAGTTTAGCCTTCCCCATGGCCCTTCCTAGCCTCCTTGTAAACTCCCTTCCTGGGCTGATGGCATTGAAGGTGAAATTAAGGTGCCTTAGCAGTTGTTGCATTTGTACCAGCGGCACCCTCCACCTTCCCCTAATCTCGGCTAGCAGGCTTTTAAGGTGCACCACTTTTTCCCCGGGAAGCTGGACACAGCCCTCCTCCATGTCCACCTCTATGCCCAAGAATTCTAATCTCCGGGCAGGGCCCTCCATCTTGCCCTGTGCCAGTGGTATCCCTATCTGTCTGCACATTTCCTTAAAATCCTGCAAACTCTGCACTTCCATTCTCGACCTCCAATGAGGAGGAAATCATCCAGGTAATGCACCACCTCCTGTTCTCATACCTGGTCCTGAATACCCACTGCACCCAGGTGCTGAATGCCTCGAAGGTAGAACAGGCCACTGAGCACCCCATGGGCATGGCTTTGTCAAAATACCCACCACCTAGTTGCTCTAGGGATCTTATAGACTTAGTATGTCAAGTGTACTAGTTTATTTAGTTTAGCTTACTTGTAGTCTGTACACCATGAATTGAAACCTGCGTGCACCACTGTATCCCTGAAATTGCTTGTATGTCCATTTGCTTTGCTTTGTATGCTCTTTATTGTATCTCACCTGTGTTGTTCCCCACTGTTGTACTCCTCCAAAATATTTTCTCCCCTTCCTGCAACAAGGTGCCTTTGTAAATGAGTCTTTGACTCAAAGGTTGTAAATCCGAATTGTGAATAAATAAATAAATAAATAAATAAGTAAATAAATAAAATATATGCTTCCTTGGAATTGAAAGCCCAACAGGTCCCAATCCACGGGCCTGACTGGTAAGAGTCAAAATGCTGACTCAATGTCCGTCTTCATTAGCCATGCCCTCTCGAGTGCCTTGATCAGTGTTATGGCCTACTCTAGAGAGGCATATAACACTGTGCTAAGGTGATCGAGTATGCCCTCATTCACCGACGGTCCCTCGGAGTAGGATAAGTGATGGATCAGGCGGAATTCCCCATCCACCTTCTTGGGTACGATACCCAAAGGGAAAACTTGGAAATACACACACGGGGGGCCCAATGGGCCCTCCACCCAGCCCACCTTGATTTCCTTTTCTGTCTTGTTCCCTACTATCCCCTCCTTCCCCTTCACTGACCTGAGATTCCTGGCCCACATCTGTGCCTGCCCCCTTTGAAACCCCAGTGGGAAGCCTGTCTGAAAAACTTCCCTGAGCAGCTCCACTGCCCCCCTACTAGGGTATTCAGCAGTCTACTCCTCCATCACTGCTAGGGAAATGGGAGTACATGCCAGCACATACCTGCACCACCCTCCCTCAGGCCCCATGTTAGTGCCATCCTCCAGGGGCATAGTGCTGCCCCCCTGGCCCCTGCCCTGTCCCCCCGGGCACCCCGCAAGGACTGCTCATAGTACTGCCCCCCCATTCGGTCCTCCTCTGTTGCCATTTTGTCAGCAATTGGAGACTGGGTGCTGCCCCCCACATTTGGAACAGATGTGCCAAAACTTACAGCTGCCCCATGTGCAGGTGGCCTTGTTATAACTCCAAAAGAACTTGGACCCTGAAGCAGGAATGGTCTTCATTGCCTGTTGGCCACCAGTCCCTCTCCCCTCTCCCCTCCCCAGAGAGGGTCCTCGCCCACAACTCCGAGTGGGTGCACTCCCATCTCAGATCCCCTTTGCTGCCATCCTCTTCCAAAATGCTTCATCATATTTTAGCCACCCATACCCAACCTTTGCCTTGTACGCATCTCTGATGATGGACATGTATATCAGCAAGGAGATGGCAAGCTCTGGCTGCTTCTCCAGCATCAATGTGCTGTAGATGATGAAACACCATTATTGATGGTCTTCCCCTTGTACTTCATCTCCTCTGTCTTGTGGCCTACCACTGCCAGAGCCACCGCCATTTCAGACTTCCCCACTGACTCCTTCTGCTCATATTTCATGGCCATGTCCTTGTCCATCAGCCCAAAGATGTCAACATATTCCCTTTCCAGATTTTGTCTTTGATTGAGGCCGGTCGTGGTCACCAACTGAGCAGCCCAATACAACTTCTTGGCTGTCATTTTGGCCCCCACCTTTTCCACCCTAGCCCTTTACTTTTTAAGGCCTGTATGGCCCACTCCATCTTTTCCACCCTGTATCCCCAATGCTGCCCAGCAACCCTTTAAATAATCCTTCAGACCACTCTCGTTCGTCAGGTCCAAGTCATTCTTCACCCCATCAGGCTCCCATCATTGGTTCCGGTGTGGGCAGGGTGCTATGACGGGTGTGGGTGTGGCTCTTCCCATCTGGGTCTCTCCCCTTCCCCAGCCTGGGCGCTCCTCTGCTCATTTCACTTCCTCTGCACCTCTTCTCTCTCTGCTTTTACGCTGCCACCAGCTCCGACATCTGCCCCATCAATTTCGATGCTCCTGCATCATCTTCTTGCCGGACATCTGGGCTCACTTGGGTGCCATGGCTGCTATTCCATTCCTACATGCAGGGGATGAGAAAACAATTGCTCAACCTTGTGCACTACCACAAGACCACATCCCTTTTCCAGGGTCCAAGGCACTTCCAGCCCTGCCCTGCCAGGGCCAGTGCATGAACCGGTAGGTCTTTAGCTTTGTTCCTCTGAACACCACCCATTCTGGAGTAATCCTCCCCCATAATACTGTACATGGGTGCCAGCCTTTCCCACACAGGTACTTTACCCACAGGCCTCTGTTTTCGAGGCAGATGCCCCACCCCTTGCACCAGGATGACACTACACTGCATATATGTATTTTCCTTCTTTGCTTTTCTGTTTTTTTTTATCTGCACCCTCCCTAAGAACCCTGCTATATCCTGCCACTCATTCATTCCCTTCCTGGACACTGTACTGCCAGTCGACGGCTATAATGACCTGGTTGCCACCCACCTTCAAGCAACCTGGCCTACCTGCCTGCCAGTGCCCTCCTTGAGTTGTTATTCACTGCTTGGGCTCTAAAACTGCCCACTATAGGCATTACCTCTGTCTGTTTATATGCCTCTCCCCCCCAAGCAGGTCTTGTAACCCAGGCACTTTCTGGCTGCACACACACAGTTGCCTTCTTCATGCTGTAATACGGCTGTGGCCTCCTGTTTGGTGTAGCTGTGGCAACATCTACCAAGCCAACGGCTAATGTTAGGCCCAGTCTCTATCCCCCTCCAGCCAGGTGGCAATGCCCCCCTGCTCTGTGTATCATGCCTGCCAATGCTAGGCCCCTTGCTTCATCCTCAGCCTGCCTGGATCCACTCATTTGTTCAACCCCAACTTGATATAACCGCAGTGCCCCCCCATCCCTGAGCGAGCAAGAAGGGTGCCGATCGCTTTCCTGTCTCTGTCCGAGTTTTCTTTTAGTTTTTTTAAAGAAAAGAAGACAATGCAGCCACTTCCTCTCACCCAGCCTTCCACCTAGGTAGCCCTGGACGGGGCGATCAGTCCTTAATCAGCCGCACCGGCCACGTGGCCTCCTATGTCTGCTGCTCTCCAAGCGTGCAACCTTGTTTCTGCTGGGGAAAAAAAAATCTTAATCCACCAAGAACCTCACCAGTAAATGTGCTCATCTGCCGGGCTTTGCCATGATGTACCCACAAAGCAAACAAACGAGAAACCCCAATGCTCTCTACGAGCCAAAACGCTTGAGCGAGCGTCCCTCCGCCACATGTCCTCCAAGGCCTAGCTGTAACAAGCCAGCCCGGGGGAAGGGCCTCCAAATTTCCATGCAGTCTCTGCCTTCTCCCCCAATGAAAAACCATGGTGTAACCCCCTGAGCCATCTCGTTAATTGCAGCGTGCCTGACGATGTCCAGTCCTCATTTTTTTTTCTTTATTTCCTCCAGTTCTCCACCACAGTGGTAGACCAACCAACCACCAAGTGCTCTGCACTCGCCCCCCCACATGGAACAAGAACAGCTGGATATGTGAAACAACTTGGAAAGCTAAACTTGCTTCTGTGCCTCACCTCCCCCCCCCAGGTTTTCCGCATTGTTAGCAGCATGGGACAAATAAAACCCACTGGCAATGCGCTCTGTCCCCAAAACATTGTTTCTGATGAATTGAGGAGCATTTTCATTGTGGGCACATCCTTGCTGCCCATTGTCCTTCTTTTACCTCAAAAAAACACATTAAATGAATGAGGCACAAAACCAACCACCCGCGATGAGCTCTGCTTGCCCACGCGGTTCCAAATGCTTCACTGAGTCTCATGCATTGCAAAAGCATTCATTATAGCTCAATCCTTACAACCTCAGGGGCACCTGCTCTAGCTACTACCAACCTGCATCACTCTTCCAAATGCCCCAATGCTAAATAAACAAAACAGCCCCACGGAGCTCACTATTATTACCTATACCTACACACAGACAACTGGGCATGCACAGCAAACCTGCTATTTTTGCTATCTAACAACGTACTGAGAAAACAAAACCTTTTTTTTTGAGTTAGCCCCTGGACCAACGCCTTGATAAAAGACACGAACAATCCCTCCAGGAGCTCTGCATGCTCTATTCACTCTGCACTATACCCTGGCCTGCACAGCAGACACCAGCCCTATTTAGCCTAGGCTTACTCTACCATTTAAACACAATGCAATACCAATATGCCACAGAAATCCCCATCAGCTAAACACACTGGACCGCAGGGCCTAAACAGGCCTAGTTGCCCCCATGTGCCTTACCTGCTACTTGCCAATGATGTACTGAGATCCCAGTCCTGAAAATTCCCAGCAAAATGAGGTCATCCTGCCTGAGTCCTGGCCTAATCTACCCCTACAGGGCTCTTGGTCAAGACCCCTTAGGCTCCCCCACCAGCCAATCCCTGGGGCTCTGACATCGCCCAGTCATATTACACCCCCACCTGCTTGATGATGTCACTAGCCCCACCCCTGCTGCCTGATCCTTTTCTCCCCCTTCCCCCACTCCTCCCTTTCTTGTGTTTCTTCCTGGCAGGGGTCATCAGACAAACTGGCCTGCCTTTTAGTGGCAAGCTCCACTGTAGTGCTAGAAATCAAAGAGTGAAGGGAAGTTTGGAATGGCAGCCCTGGGTAGTCTGAAATGAAACTAAGCACAGACTGCAAGTGGCTGTAACTTGTTTCAGTTAAAAAAGTTATAATCTGAAGCTAGAAGTAAGTGTCAATACATATTTTGCAATATGTCTAATGCTTGAATTATGGAAAGTACATAGAGTACTCTGTGGGGCTATGTATACTGAAGGGAAATAACTAAGGGATTGGTTTATTTGTAGAACAGCATTTACAACTAGGATAATTTACCTTGTGCAGGTTGAATTATGGAAAAAAAGGTTTTTGCAAAACATTTCTTTATTTTCAAATGAATGGAACAACAATCTGTATCAAACCAGTGAATTTGAAATGCGGATTTATTTGTCTGTAACTAAGAATTTAGTGCTAGTCTTTATCCAAACAGAACTTGTAAAGAAACTGCATTAGCTGTTTCAACTAAGGTGTGATAGCCATGAGTATATACTAGACAAGAAACATTATGCTACCAAGATGGAGTAACCAGATGTAACAGTTTACTACTAGACAGTTATCTAAGGAATTGGTTTATCTGTAGAAAAACTTTTACAACTGGAATACTTCACCCTGTGCAGGCTGTATTGTATAATGAAAGCTTTTTTTAAAACTAATGAAGGAAAGACTTTTATCAGACTAGTGGATTATAAATGTGAATTTGTTTGTTTGTAACTAAGGATTTAGTGCTAGTCTTTATCCAAACAGAACTTGTAAAGAAACAGCATCAGCTGATTCAACTAAGTTATGATAGCAATGAGTAAGGGGTCAAAGGTCACAATGGTTTAAAAAAAAAAAACAGTAATTGAATACTAGAAAAACATCATGCTACCAAGAAAGAATAACCAGATATAACAAGTGACTACTAGACAGTTATTTGCTTCAGAAGTGTGCAACCTTCACTATACAAGTCTGCCTTTAGGATAACATTCCTAGCTATAACTTTGGATGAGATGATAAAGGAATAATGCACGACAGAGTGTGTGTCGTGCTGGGATGACGCCATGCCTGGGGTGGGGGTTGGGCACGAGACCGCAGGTCGAGTGAGTCCAATGCCCCAGGTGTGGCGTTATCCCAAATGACACACACCCTGGAGTGCATTATTCCTATTATACAATGGCTCATTGTTATACAGAATAAAAAAAATAATTTTAAAGATGTTTCTGTGTGGAAAAATATTTTTTGTTTTTAACAGAAGATGAAAAATCAATCAAATGCTCCATAAAATGCTCATCTGCATTGGTTCACAGTGAGGGTGAGACTAGACCTGTGGCTACGTGCTGGGATAACACCATGGGTCCAGCCCCAAATTGACCAATCACAGTCCAAGATTCTTTCTTGCCATTTTTTTTTTTTTAAGTTTATTAAGAAAATTTTATTATTTTCCACCTCAAAATACACATGGCAGACATATGTGAAGATGAACATGGTACATTAGACAATTGAAAACCTGAGTCAGCCCCCCCAAAACCAACACCACATCCCCCCTCCCCCTCCCACCGCCCTCACTATTCATATTGAGCACAAAAAGTTCATCATACAGTCACACTGACACTATTTCGAATGCCAGATCAGCAAATTGGGCTCTGAAAAACCATATGGCCGGATCAACCATTTTGTAAAGAATATAAGGTATACAAGGGATCCCAGATTTTCTTGAATTGCTCCATTCCATTCTATTGTGAAGGCTGGCAATGGCTCTTTCCGTGCTAAGATTCACCAGAATCTTGGACAACCATTCATTATAAGTGATCTCCTGTTGATCAATCCAGTGCCTTAGAATAAGTTTTTTAACCGGCATGGCTAAAAGAGTTATGTGATATTTATGAGCACGAACTTTGACCTCGGAGAGATCACCCATAATGCACACTGTGGGCCTAAACAGGTCTTCGAGCCCCAAAAGAGGATCAATTGACTGCTTGATAGTAGTCCATGGGGTGACACTTTCTTTCTTGCCATTGTATAATATCGTAATAACCTGAACATGATTTAATTTAAAATTGACTAATTGACACTTAAGATGAATTGTATTTACAGATGAACAGGAAGCTGAATCCTAGTTGTTCTAATGCCAGTAACGATAGAATTTATTTAGGAACACAAGGTAAAAGAATCCATATATATGTGTGATAAATGAGTGTGAATGTATGTAAATAATATTTTTTTTTTTTTTTGTTATTAAACATCTTTATTAATTTCCACAAAAAACACCTCAATACAGATACATAAATGAGAGTGCGAACTGGAACGATATAAAACAACCTGACACTAGCTCACCCTTTTATCGGAAAAAACAAGGTCCAACCACCCCCCAACCCCCAAGGCTACACACATAAGCACACCCTAACTTGCCAGCCCTGAGGTGTTCCGAGGGCCAGGCCTCCAGGTCATAAGGAGCATTTCAAAAGAACTCCAAAGTGCTGTGTATGCTTTCAATCTATTCTGCATACGAGCAATATGTTTTTCTAATTGTACTGCCAAAGTACATTCTCGGTACCACTCCAACAAGGAGGGGGCTTTATCACTGGTCCAATGCCTTAAGATTACCAATTTAGCCACAGTGGATAAAAGCGACATTTGGGCCTTTTTAACCTTGGAAGTGCCAATTGGAAAAAGGCTCATCAGACATACCTCAGGAGTAAACAAGTTTGTTAAGCCAAGGATAGGGTCTAAGAGATTGTTGATAGCCCGCCAAAGAACCTGAATTGAAGGGCATGACCATACCATGTGATATAAAGTACCATCTTCCCTCCTACACCTCGTGCAGAGAGATGTATCCTTTGCCCCATATTTACACAGTCGTGATGGTGATAAGTATAAGTGGTGCATTAAGTTAAAATGTACCATTCTCAACCGGTCTTGTTTTACATATTTATACATTGTGAGCCACAACTTCCTCCAGAGATCGGGTGCCTCAGATATTCCTAATTCCCTTGTCCAATAGAAGCAGACCCTGGAGGAAGTCTGTGGTCCCATTCCTGAAGTGTTTTATATACCTTAGAGACTGAGTTTGGTTGAGAGGCTATGGTGAAAAGCATATCGACGTCACGGTCCCCATAATCCACTAGAGCCCTCTGAGAAAAAATGGATGTTAAGACCTTACTAATTTGCAGCCACTTAAAGAAATCCTGATCCACAACCCCGAAAACATTCACCAACTGGTCAAAAGACTGAGGACCCCCATTCACCCAAAAATCTGAGATTCTTAGGTGACTTACCTGGGGCCAAAAAGTGATGGACAGGGTCTCACCCCCAACCCTAATGTGAAAATTCTCAAAAATAGGTTGGTTGATGGATAGATGCCATTTAACTGTGAGGTAATTTTGCAACTGCTGAAAGGCCTTTAACGACCATCCCATTGGGTTGTTTTTCAATGATTTGGGTATGTCCGATGGAGAAGCGTATAACAGGGCCCATAGAGAGCAGCTCACCCTCTTCGCCAACCCCCGCTCAATGTCAACCCATAAAGGCAAGTAAGCCGACTGGGCTCCTTGTACTCCAATAGACCAACTTGCCTACGTGCTGCGCGACATAATATAGAAAAAGAGAGGGCGCAGCTAGTCCTCCCTTTAGTTTCGGGCGGTTAATTTAATATATAAGACCAGTGCCCTTTTCCCTTCCAAATAAATAGATTAAATGCCTCTCTAAATTGGTAAACCACGCCTTCGGAGGTATACGCCGAGCATACCCAAGGGATACAATAATCTGGGCAGAATGTTCATTTTTATGACATTCAGCCTACCCAAAAGTGACAAAGAGAGCAGTCTCCACCTGTCCATATCCCCAGAAATGGTTTTAACCAGACTGCTTAGGTTATTTTTAATCATATAACTCAGTCCGGTGCTAATGTTTATCCCGAGATACGTAGTTACTTCACCTCCCAACATAAGCTCTAACGATGATAAATCAGCCTTCCTGACATTGGTATTTAAGGGGAGAATCTTCATTTTCATGCGATTTAACTTGTAGTATGATATTTTGGAAAAGGCATCTATTTCCTCCAAGATAGCTGGAACCGAGGTTTCCGGGTCTTCAACATGTAATAGTATATCATCAGCATATACCGAGTACATATATCTGGCACCCCCCACCTGTATACCCTTAATCAAACAGTTTCTAGCCAACCTATGTAATAATGGCTCTAAGTATATGTTGAATAGTAACGGGGATAAGGGACAACCTTGCCTCGTGCCTCGCTCCAGTCTTACGACCGGCGACATAAACCCATTACATTTTACCCTGGCAGAAAGGGAGGAATATAGGATTTGGACCCATCTCAGGAACACATCGGGTAGACGGAAGGCAGAAAGGGTAGCAAACAAATAATCCCAGCATACCCTATCAAATGCCTTTTCGGCATCTAATGAAATAAGTATTGCTGGGATCTCGGCGTCCTTAACAGCAGTAATCAGGTGCAATAACTTCTTCATATGATCTTGGGGCGATCTCCCCCTCATAAAACCCACTTGTTCCCTACTAACCAACTTGTCCATAACATTAGACAACCTATTAGCTAAGATTTTTGCTAGAATTTTGATGTCTGTATTTAGAAGGGAGATAGGCCGATAACTATCCATACTGAGAGGGTCCTTCCCCTGTTTTAAAATTAAAGAAATCGTCGCCTCAGGAAACCAGGTTCTGATAATCCATTATCAAACCAGTACTGAAAGACCTCCTTTAGAATTGGGAATATCAGCGAACCACAAGCTTTGTAAAAGTTGCTAGGGAACCCATCCAGGCCAGGGGACTTGTCTAGAGGCATTTGTTGGATGGCTTGCTGGATATCTAATACCGTTATAGGAGCACTCAAAAAGGCTGTATCGGCCTCTGGTATTTTTGGCAACTCCACGGACCTGAGAAATAGCCTAATGTCCTCCGCCGATGGTTTGCACTCTGGGTTAACCGTATATAACTCCTGAAAATACAAGCCAAAGGCATTCACCATTTCCCCTGGATCCATGCAAACCTGCTCCCCTAGTCCCATGTAAATAATATTTTGAAATCTTAGTTTAGTTCTTAATGACAAATATAGGTCCTCAGGTGCTCTTCACACAATAAGGTATGCCATTTCACATTTTTAATGGCAATGTTCTTGGGCAATCAAAATATATAGTGGTCAACTTTGGCACTGTCCAAATTATGAGAAATTATTTTTCATAAAAAATATGTACTTAAAATTATTTTGGTATGACAGTAATACTCATATTTGTATACCCTAATAGATCCTAAGCCCCTGAGGAAGCCCAGCGTTGGGTGAAACATTGGGCATACCTAGGGAATCATGGTGTTCTAAGAAAATATTACAATAAAACTACATTTCTTATGATGAACTGAGTGGCTGGTCTCCAGATACTTTTTCTCTTCTACACTGAAGTCAGCCATTCAACCAGCCTCCAATAGGAACATTTGGACTACTTTATAGAAAGGGCACCCACCCACCACGTCCTCGTCCCTTGGTAACAGTTTATATTTCACTACTCTGTTGTCAGTGGGGTCCAAGTTGAAAAGTCCCACACCAGGGACTTGGGCTTCTGGTGGTGGTGGGGAGTGAGATAGTCCTGGCTGCAGGTCCTCCTCCTCCTCCTCCTGGTGCACAGGTGCTGATGGTGGGCACTTAACTGGTGGTACCCTTACCTCATCTCCTTGCTGGGGCTGGGGATCCTGCACTGTGGGGGAAGGGTTGGGTGTTACTGCGGCTGTCTCCTTCTGCTGTTGCCATTGGTATGGACTAGGTCCTTTGTATGCGAAAAGTACATCTCCCCTCTTCTACCTGAACGCACCTCTCCTCCTGACTCTCTATCACACTCATTCTACTCTTAAAAAAAAGAAAAAAGTAAAAAAAAGTGAAAAACACACAAAAAGAGTACAAAAAAATAAAATCAAGTGTAAAATACACACAAAGTAAGAAGGAAAATACAACTACAGAAAGACTGATTAACTATAAAATAAAAATAATATATGTAACAGCCAACAGAAAAGTGAACAGTTGTCTTTTTTGCTCTACTTTTGTAGTAGTGAACAGTTCTGACCTCTCCTCTTTCACTCCCAGGCTAGCTCTTAATGAGTCACACTGCATGAGCAGTATCATGTGACCTGCAGGAGTTGTTTGCATGTGACCTCAGGCACTTGTTTACAGGAAGCCACCATGAACTTTGCCTTACCATCTTTATCAGCAAATTTACCAGTGAAGTTAACATACTTTGCCCACCCAACCTAATGGTGAAGTTACTGCCAAAGTCACATAGGTGAATTTGTGATCTAGTGGCAGAACTTCATGGATTGTTCTGCAGAGGCGAAGTCAGCAACTTTGCCGGAAATTCATCAGCAAATTAAAACTTCATAACATCTCTAGAGGGGGCCTACTGCCTGCCATGTGTCTGCTCCTTTAGTATCCCAGTCAAGAAAACTATGAGGTTGGCCTGGCAAGACCTCCTAGTAATGAACTCATGTTGTTTATTATCCTGGGGTTCAGTGCTTTCAAGATAGGTCACCTGATCTTCTTTGACTAGTGCCTCCATCAGTTTACCTACAATGGAGGAAAAACTGATGAGTTTGTACTTTCCTGGTTCCTCCCTATCCCCTCCCTTGTGCAGTGGGTCCATGTCCACTGTCCTCTAATCTTTTGAACCACTCTTTACTGTAGTGAGTGAATGAAAAGTCATGATAGGGCCCTCACTCAGTTCTGATGCAAGTTTCTTGATCACTTTTTGATGCATCCCAGATGGTCCCTGTGCCTTATTTACTTTTAGGGAAACAAGTCATTTTCTTACTCTTCTATTGAAAATACTACCCTACCCATGCTGAATCCCACATGCTGCACCCTTAATTCTAAATTCCAGTAGAGGCCTGCCTTCTTCTACTGTGATCACAGAGCAGACGTAGTCATTCAAAACTGTTGCCTTTTGCTCAACATCCTCTACTAACCCTCCACCTGCCTATCAATTCCCCCATTTTCTCCCTTTTTCCTGATGTACTTGAAGAAATATTTTGCCAATCCTTGAACACCACCACAATTAATAGTACTGTGCCTGCCTTTGTGCTCTGACCACCTTCCTGGCATCCTTAATCTTACTTTGGTACTCACCCCACTCCTTGTCACATTGGTGCTTCTTAAAGTTAGTGAAGGCCCCTTTTCCCTCATCATCTGCCTTATCTTCCTTGAGAGCCAGATTGGTCTCTTGTATGTGTTGCTTCGGTGATGGTACCAAGTATGATTTAGTTGCTTTAAGAATTACTCCCTTAATTTCTCCTCTCTACTTCTCCTCCACTCCACTGATCTTATCCAGTGCCATCAGTATTTCCCTCACTTGATTAAAATCTACCCATCTGAAATCTACAACTGTAGCTATTGACTAGGCTTTACCTTTAACCAGGGCCAGATTAAACCATATGGTGTTATAAAACAAAACAAAATGGTAATATTAAATGCATTCTGAAAATGAAAAATAGAGTTAGAATCAAAGTTTTATCCATAGGTGTTCTTCAGGAATTAACTAAAAGGAAAAATGCAAAGTTAGTTGCAAATTACATAAGTGTAAGTGCCCCCCAATCTAGGGTGGTTCCACCAGGCTGGTTTGACAACAAAGTTGTCACAGTGGTACAGTGACAGGATTTTGCCAATGGTGACCATGTCACCTGCCAAATCCATTGACGGATGGCCACAGTGCCCCAAGTATTAGGGTGCTTTTGCATTGTTTGGGGTTTTCCACCACGCCCCCATGCGGGGGCACTGCCCGCCGCACTCCAAGATATATATATATATATATATCTAACTCCAGGGGTGGCAGATTCGTGGGGTGAGCATCCAAACTCAGGAGTCAATGAATCTGTTCATCGCTCTGACAACCAGTTCAACACTGTGGGTGTTGAACGGGTTGTATTGCTGTGGGGGATTTAAGCAATAAGCCACGAGGGGGTATGGGTTACTGGGGGATTTACCACAGCCGGAGTGGTTTGCCCACGAAGCACAGCTGAGTGGGTAAATCCTCGCCAGCCGTGGTAAATCCCCCGATAACCCATATCTTCAGAGTGGCTTATTGTGGTTATACCAAGGTTCATTTTGTTACTATAATAAAATACAACTTTTAAAGAGGTTGCTGTGTTTTTTTATTTTTATTGTATTTATTCTTGTGCTGCAGATGATTAGGATTTGGAGTTGGATTAGTTGCTCATCTACAGCCATTGATCATCAGAGGATTTACACCAGTGGTAAACTGCCAGTCTGACGATTTAATTGGCTGTTCACTTATGTCCATGGTATAATCATTGTTATAGCATACGCGTAACAAATGAATACCATCTGAAGCTTACCTGAATAGAACAACAGCCCCACTGTGGCCCCAATGTGTCCCATTCAGCTTCCATTCCCCTGGACAGTGGATCAGGACCGGAAGGCTCCCTCATAGGTCTGTGGCTGCAGTCGCTGAATAACCCTGATTTCAGCCCCATAGAGGTGGGTGGCTGAGGTCTGTTGTGCTGTTTGCACCTCCAAGAACTGAGGGAATGTTCTGCTGGTTCAGGGGGTGGCCATGAGTGAACCAGGATGTGATCAAATACAGTATGGCCACTCATGGCAATTCCTGTGCATACGCAGCTGATGTCTTAAAGGAGCTGCAGCTTCCAGGAATGTGTTCAGCCATGTAGGCACTGCTTAAAGAGATTCCCAGCTCCTGGACAGGCAGCAGAGTTGGGGGTCATGATGGGGGACGGCATGGTATTGGTGGGCTCTGGTGCTAAAAAGGGCTGGCAATAAATAATAAAGATTGCAATGTACTGCAGAAAAAAGTTGAACAATTTTGGCAGCTCTCATGAGTTTCTCTGCAGCAGGGGACTGCTGGGAGAAAGGTAAAAGGGCACCCTCAGAGAGTGGGAAGGGACTGTCCAATAGAAATGGGGATCAGAGAACACTATAAAAAGTGTGGCTGGCTTGAAAAGTAGGAGATTCCCCTAGGCTCCAGAGAGACAAAAAGAGAGACTACAGGAGGGTTACACCAGCCAGTAAGGTAAGCTGGGGTGTGCAAAGGGCCTTATGAGCCCCAAAGAAGGTTTTGCCAGAGTGCCTAGTAGACCATTTAGTCAGCTGGGAAAAAGTGGGACTGCTGACCTGTATTTCCTGGGGAACTGAACTGCTACTTAGAACGTTGTATGCTTTCAATAGGTAGGGAAATGGGCAGACTAGGTGGGCCAGGCGGTCCTTATCTGTTGTCAAAGTCTATGTTTCTGTATTTCTATTAAAGTGATTAGACAGTTTGAACTGTTCTCTGAGTTGTAAGGAAAGTGTCTGGGCTGGATCAGAGACTGTGTAGCAGCCCCTTTGTGTTTGAGTTCAAGAAGAGAGCTGTTTGACCCCCTGGATGTCCAGGGTGACTACAAGCCTGCCAAGACACCCTGGACTGATGTAAGGCCAGAAGGATAAAGATGACAAAAGGCTTTAGAGGTGAAGATGGCAAAAGGACAGAAGGACGAAGACAATGAAAGGCCTTAGAGATGAAGACGATGAAAGGCCAGAAGAGTGAAGCTGACAAAAGGTCCTTCACAGGCAAATGGTCCTGCACTTGCTGCACATCTACAGTTGGCTGATGTGGTGCAAAGAAAAACTGTCCACTGTTGCCAGGCGGTACCGCTATCCTATGCCATCTATCCACCCTCTGTAACCTTCAGATACTGTAAGGACCTCTGGTTGTGGCCCTGAGGAGTTCTCTGCAATCTAGCTAGTTAGATAGTGTAGCACATAGCTTCAGTGAAAATATTACAGTGACCGGTCATTTACAGCGACAAAACGACAGTCACTGACAGTCACTGAAATGGTCATATGGGACCCTGGCATAGTTTCTTGGGGTCTTGCACTCGAAATACCTCCGCTGAGGAAGTAATTATAATGAAATCTAGTAGTTGTGTGGGGGCACAGCCCCCCACCAGAAAACACACTTGTGATCCCGACGGCACAATGCAGACAGCAATCGCGGTCAACATTGTGCAGTAACTGTAAAGCCGGTCGACAGGCTTTGTGTTGAACTGGCCTGGTAGAACCTTTAGATAGATAGATTTAAAGGGGTAAAGTAATGGGCAGGACTTTGAAATCTGCAGGATTTGCCCAGGCAGAAAACTGAAACCCCAAGTTCTGTGTGTTTAATTGGATCCTACTGGGACCCCGATGCCAACTGCAGTTCAAGTTTAAAACTGTCATTCTCTCTGCATCCCAACACCCATGGTGCACTGACTCTGCATCCTCTGGTTGTTCACCAACAAGTCAGTGAGGTACCCACTACAACAGACGGTTACCATACCTACAGCCATTGTGAGGAAGACAGGTGCACCCATGGGGTGGTACAGGGACTGTGTGGGGTACAATTGTTATCAAACGCTGTTGTATTTTCTTCCCCAGTTCCTCCACCATGTAATAAACCTGAAGTTAGTTCATGTTAATATTGCTGTGCACCGTTATTGCCTGAAAGTGTATTACTGCTGGGGAGGAGGAAGGTACTACCACTGTGTGGGGGGGGAAGGTAAATACTACTTATTCCTGGGGATTGGTAACCTTGTGTTTTATCATCCAGATACCCCATAACACTGCTCATATTCAGCCATTATGGCTACATATGGAATAATACATTCTGAAACCCAACTGTTTCATGAATTTCTTGTATCTACCTCTTCAATCACAGGTGAAAGATAACGCATGCATAAATGGTTCCTACTAACTTTTAAAAAGATCAATAATATTCTAAATCTGGAGAAAGCAGCCCTGCTATTCATGCCCCATGGGAAAATCCAGTAACTACCCTATGAAATTCCTGAAGGACCCATCCTCTGTGGTCTCTATGCCTTCCTTAACTCATAGCAGTATTCTACCCCCTTTTCCTTTTCCCAATCTCTTCTATACAGGGTTTACTCCAGTACAAATCAGGGTTTGAGTCACAAATGTAATGAGAATGTTCCAAGCATTGGATGCATCAAGCATGCAACATTCCTGGCAGGTGAGCTGGATTCGATCCTGCAGATTGATTGCCGCAAATCAGACCAGCTTTTTGTGGTCTAATTTGCAGCAGTCTCAGGTACCCTTTTTATGGGGCTTGCACCAAAGAAGTGGCGCAAGCTGCCATAATTCAGGAAATGTATCACAATGGCACCCAAGCTTTGTCAATTGGGTACATTTTGCAGCAACCTGTTTGGTGCAGCCGTACCAAAAAATTAGTTTGCTGCAGGACTTGTGTCAACGTTGGTGAATCGGCCCCAGATCTCAGATATGATTCCCAAGCTCATTTATATTTATTTACTTGAATTTTGTTAACTGACTAGGCCCACTGAGACATGATGTCCTTTTTCAGGGGCTCTTGGATGGCCAGAAGGTCTAACTCTGCTTCTGACACCATCGCCTGGTGCTTACAAATGTTTCTCAGGCTCCTGGCACTTAGACACACCAACACCATCTTCCAGCCCATGCCCTTCTTATTCATGTCCGTACCTCTCCTTTCATCTTCCGCCACTATTTTCCTTCCTGATCTTTATTTCTCTACTGACATTCTGTGTTCTCTTGCATCGGTGCCCTTTTTAAAATTAGTTAAAGCCCATGCTATGCTGCTCCAACTGCCCTTCTTCTGGCCATTTCTGTAGGCACCCTAGCTTTGTCCCCCCACATCCATGATGATTCCATCAACATCACCTCCTCAGTTTAAATGTCTACCTATGCAGATGTCAAGGTTTTGAACAAGCACAGTGGTCCCCTTTCTTGACAGGTGATGGCCATCACCATGAAAGAGCCTTCTGTCCCAGAGTTTCCCCCAGTCATGCACAAAATGGTATTAATGCTCTTAACACAAACCCTTGAACAATTTGTTAAATGCCTCTATTTCTCCTCTCCTCTCCTCTCCTCTCCTCTCCTCACCTTGCCCACTTCTTTTTCCAACATAAGAAGGACATCCTGGCAGCTCCCCCAAGGGTCCGAGAGGGCAGATGAATACCCTCCCCCACAGCAGCTCTCCCCTTCTGATTTTCAAGAATTATTCCAGTGGCTCCCCTGAGGGTCCAAGAGGACAGATGGATGCCCTTCCCATAGCAGCTCTCCCCTTCTGATTTTCAAGAATTATTCCGGTGGCTCTCCCGAGGGTCCGAGAGGGTAGACGGACACCCTCCCCCACAGCAGATCTCCCCCTTCTGATTTTCAAGGTACACCACACAGCAGCACCACCAACGTGGGACCAAGACCCAAGCGCTGTCGGCTCCCGACTGAGGATATTTTCTCCTCATAAAAGACTAATTGTCTGCTTTAATTTATTCCTTTTTTCTGCAGATTTAAATTACCTGTAGCCAGTCAGATTTCTAATGCCTTCTTCAAGCACCTTTTTTTCTTTTGCTGCCTGCAGCCAGAGTTCTCAGCCTTGCCTAAATTAGCTTAACATTATGTGTAGCCAGTCAGTTTTCAAATGCCTTGCTTTATGCATCTCTTTTACTATTGTTAGCATTTGAAATGTATTTTTACTGCCAGCAGTCAGAGCTGAATCTGAGCCTTGCCCAAATTAGCTTGTAAAGTGGAAATAGTAGCTGAGCTCTCACTGTAATCCGAATCCCACTCCACTACGCAGCCACTCTCCCTCTCCCACAGACAGCCCCTCCCAAAAGGTTCCTTGTTATTAATGTGTTCTCTCTCTCTCTCTCTCACCTTCACAGAATTATTCCGGCGGCTCCCCTGAGGGTCCAAGAGGGCAGATGGATGCCCTCCACCATAGCAGCTCTCCTCTTCTGATTTTCAAGATATACCACACAGCAGCACCACCCACGTGGGACCGGGACCCAAGCGCTCTTGGCTCCCATCCAAGGATAGCCCCGCTGTCCCACCACCACCCTCGGTCGGCTCTGCATTATATAGCTGCAGACACATGATGGCTGAAACCAATCAGCCGAGTTTCCCACTAGCAAGCTATCATTTCTCACCACTGGAGGTTGCTACTGCAACTTTTACCTTCTTTTTCACCCCCTCAGCCATAATGCTGCATTACCCAGTTTTGTGCCTACTACTTCAATTTCCTCTTTCCTACAGAGTGCCTACCTATCTTCATCCTCCCCATCTTGGCACCCCTTTGACTACCTCTCTCTTTCTCATTCCTTCCCTTAGGAATACCTCCTCAAATCTCTCTCTCTGGCACACCCCTACTTTACAAAGTCAGTTCCTCCCCCCTTCCCTTTCACCTATCCTCCTACTTTTCCCACCCACACTCACCTTCCCCAACCATTCACCCTTCACTGCTTCACTCTCACCTGCTGAACCTTGAGGCCTTTCTCCGATACTTAAACCTGAGTACTCCACCCCCCAGGCACAGTACATGTAACAGTAAGAAATCCTCTCCCTCTCCATCCCCTGCTATTACTACTCCTGGCAGATGACATCCACCTAACCTGGGCCCCTAGCACCTGGACAGTCCATGCCAGTTCCCTATCCCTCATCAACCCAGTACTCAGATTCTCTCCCCAAGGGCCTCCGTATATTCCATATCAACGCAAGGAGTTTACTCCCCAAACTAGATGCCCTATCTATCTGGGTAAACCAGTACCAACCAGATATACTCTGTGTCATGGAATCCCGACTATCTGCCAAAATCTCCAACTCCTCGCTTGCTATCCCTAACTACATCATGTTCCAGCAGGACCATGGCAAGCGAGGCGGGGGGGTTGAGTTGTATGTCAGGCAACCCCTAACTTGCTACATCAGCTTCAAGGAATCCTGCCCAGCCTCCCACAAATCTCTAGTAGCCCTCCTATCCTTTCCCTCATCCTCCCCTTTACATTGGGGTTCTATATGCCCCCCCAAAGACCTCGCCTGACTCCCTCATCAAGGCGATCACTACAATCTCCTCGGTTGCAACAAATGGTGAACTCATTCTACTAGGTGACTTCAACCTCGACTGGCTGTCCTCCACCACCAAAACCACTGTTCTGAGGATCAAAGCTCTAAACCTCTCCCAACTAATCCAGGAACCCACCCACCTAAATCACTGGTCTCAAAATCACTCCCTTCTGGACTGGATTTTAACCTCTCATCCTCACGGGATCACTGCCTCGGGCACCCTCTTTGATGCCATTAGCAACCACTGCATCACTTACTGCATCCGCAAAATCCACTCACCACAATCTGGCCCCTAATTCATCTGGTCTTGCCTGCTACACCTCCTCAATGGATTCGCCTTACAGTATGACCTATCCAATGTGGACTGGCTCCCAGTCTTTGCCTCCCAAGATGTTGACCTCACTCTATCCCACTTCTGCAACATCCTCCTAAGCACCTGGGACCACAACGCTCCCCTCAGAAAAGCCAGAGTTAAGGGTTACCATCACCCCTGGATCACTTCGGATGTCATCACCTTTTGTCGGGCCAGGGACAAGGCATGGAAGCTGTATAAAGCCTCCCTTGTGACTTCCAAACCTCCAAACATCTCAGAAACAAGTGTTCCAATGCAATTCGGAAATCTAAAACCTCATACTTCAAAGCACAACTTACCTGTAACCAAGCCATCCCTGCAACCTTCTGGAAGGTCCTAAACTCCCTTATGGACCCTCCCGCTAAGCAGATCAACCCAGTCCTCAGCCTAAATGGCAGAACCATATCTTAGCCTGTTTCTGTAGCTGAACTCTTTAACTCATTCTTCCCTCCTGTGCCCTGCCAGACTCAGCCCCTTCACCTTACTCCACAAATTCCTCCCCTTTGTCTCCAGCTTCCTCTTTCCCCCTTCATGCCCCTGGAGGTCTACTCTGCTCTCACCCATTTAAACCAGTCCAAAACCAGCCCTGATGGCTTGCACCCCAAAATGCTCCACATCTCTGCCTCAGCCTTAACCGCTCCCTGAACACACTTACTCAACCTCTCCCTCTCAACAGCTACGGTCCCCACCACCTGGAAAATGGCCAAAATCCTTCCCCTGCATAAAGGAGGAGACCCCTCACAACCAGGAAACTACAGACCCATCTCTCTCTCCTACCCTCCCTCACCAAACTCCAAGACTGCCTCATGCTTTCCAAACTGTCAGCATTTCTTTCCACAAACAGCTCCCTCTCCCCATTTCAATCAGGTTTTAGAAAACATCACTCCACTATCACCACTCTGCTATGTGTAACTGACTCTATTCTCACTATCATGGACAAAGGCCAAACCACCTCCACCATTTTCATTGACCTGGCGAAAGCCTTTGACTCAGTCTCCCACCCCCTGCTACTCTGCAAATTAAGCTCCTTTGACCTTGCTCAACCTGCCATGAGCTGGTTCCACTCTTACCTCCAGAACAGGCCGCAGTAGGTTCGAGTAGGGGACACTGTCTCCCCCTTCCCAGCAACCCATCCTCTCAGGTGTCCCCCAAGGCTGTATCCTGGGCCCCATCCTTTTCTCCCTTTTCATAAATGACCTCCCCTCTGCCTGCCTCTCCTCTAACATGCATCTTTATGCTGATGAAACCATCATCTTTGCCTCAGGCCCCTTCCATGATAGCATGCTTCCAGATCTTCAAAGTGACTTCGACAGGATCCAAACCTGGTTCCAAAAAAATCAGCTCAAACTAAGTGCCAAAAAAAGGTTACCATGGTATTCGGTACAAGACAAAAGTTTGCCTCCCTACCCACTCCTCCCCACCAATCTGCACCTTGAAGGATCTCCTCAAGATGGTGCCCACCTTCAAGTACCTGGGAGTCTGCCTGGATAGTCACCTCAACTTTTCTGTCCACATCGAGGCTATCTGCCCAAACTCCAGCCAAGTTGGCCAGCCTTTATTGCCACAAAGCCAGCCTTCCCCTCCCCACTTGTAGCAAACTCATATGCAAAACCATCCTACCTGTCCTGGACTATGCAGACATCACCTACGGTACAGCCCCAGCCTCATCCCTTTCAAAACTCGACATCCTTCTCAACTTCTTCTGTCATTTTGCCACTGCCTCTCCCCCACTTACTCACCACTGTCCTCTACTCTTCTCTATCCTTGACCCCACTCTTGCACAGGAGGATGATCCACAATGCCTCCCTCTTAACTAAATACTGGTTAGGCTCCCTACCTTCCTACTTCTCCTCCCGGCTTTCACCAGCCAGTTACTCTGGCTACCCTCTCCATCACAGAGATGCATGCACCTTCCACCTCACATGCCCCTGTTCTGCCTCGAGACAGGCAGCCTTTTCCTATCGTCTCCCCTCCTTTGAACAATCTCCATCAGTCCCTCTCACAGCCATAAAACTACTCATCAGGCTCCTCCTTACCCCTCTTGCCCCAGTTGCTCATCTGGTCCAACCCCAACTCATGCCTAGCTCACCATGGCTGGCCCCTGATGGAAATACTCTGCCCCAGTCAGCTCCACCTTTCGTTGCACCGATAATTTTACTGTCCAGTTCCAGTGCTAGTCCACTCTATTGTGGTACCATTTTTGTAAGCTGTCTATACAAACTCCGACTTATGCTGATTATGAAATCATTAGACATGAAATATCCTGGATGCTGAAACTCACGTCCGAACAGAAATTAGCTACACTGACCTGCATACTGTTGTTGTACTTTAACATCTGTAACAAAAAATTGTTGCATTTCTCTGCTTAGTTTTCTTTGTACACCTTGTACCAGGGTCACACCTGGAAATGAGCCTCGGCTCAGAGTGCCTTTCCTGGTCACCAATTTTAAATAAATAAATGAAATAAAATAATAATCTAAAAAGGCCATGAAGTTGCTTTCAGTTTGTCCCCCAGCCTCCTGAAATTAAGTTTGACTGCTTCCAGAGACTGGATCACTGGATCATTGGTACCTAAACGTATCTGCACCCCAACTTCCTCAGCTCAACTGATGACACAGCCCATGCAGCTACTAGATGTTCCTGGAGCTCTACAAATCTGCATATGGGGCAGTAGTCTATTCTCCCAATTGTAACCCAGAGGGTGAGCTGGCTATCTTACTGTCATATCTGTTCTCCTTACTGCCTGTGGTCTCACCCAATATAGTCCATAGTCCCCCTCTTCACATTCACATTTGTTCCCTAGCTGCTGTACATTTTTACAGGACCCAATATATGCTTCATCTGCATTACCCTGCCTGCTTTTTTTAATCCTGCCTCAATCCCCTTAACGTATCCTCAATAATTCCCTGACCTAGATAGGTTGTTTGAATTATTAGTTTTTTGCTCATGCTCCTATGGACTTAACTCATTGAACTACATGGAGAAGAGTTCCCTGTGGAATAGTGGACTACCTGCAGATGCTCTGTAGATTTCTCTACTTTGATACTACATTCATGCTCCATGGCACTCACGCTCTCTTTAGCTTATGCATGGGAAACGCTTGCCTCTAGTTGCCCAATGAGGCCTCCTACTGTGCACTCTGGTTGACTGATGTCCCTTTTGCCATACTGTAGAACCAATTCAAACAAGATGATGCACCTTGCCTTTGACCTCCCCTTTTACAGACAGATTGCAATCAGGGAAGGCCATTGAGAGCCATTTTACTTCCCTCTAATGCATTTTCAGTCCTCTTGCCTTCCAAGGAATTCTGTTCCCTTTGCAATCAGGAAACAAAAACATGGTAACTGTTTTAAACTTACAAATCCCTACATGATTTGGTCCCAGAGTACCTGAAAGAGCTTCTGGGGTGGGGATCCTGCCTGTCACCAGATCATGGCTCAATCAGTCTAGAGACAGGGCTTTTGTGGAGGCAGCTTTGCTACTGTGGAATACACTGCCTCTGTATTGGAAGGAGGCCCCCTTGACTGAGAGCTTTGAAAAGGAGCTAAAATGCTTCCTATTCACACTGGCTTTCCCTGACTAGTGCCAACAGTCCCTAAAAGTCAGCCTGTCCTATGGGTTTAGGTGATATGGACTGTTTATTGATACTGCTATTTGATTATGTTTTCAGATTTATTGGCTGGAATTGATGTTAGCAGTATTTGAAACCATGTTTCATGCTGCTGTGTAGGTTACTAATTGTACAGCTCACCAACCCTAAGGATAGGGCATTGATAAAAAAAAGTTTCATTTTCTACTAATATACAGAATAAAAACTAATTTAGACTTCCTTTCCACATATGAACCATTATCACTGAGGAAACATGATGACAAAATCACTAAAAATTGAACTAAATATATAGCCACTGAAAGACAAGTATCCTTTTGTCTAATACCACTGTGAGTGCGATGATTTAATACGGATTATAGACCTAGTTCATTGGATTTTTTTCTCCATCAGCAGCCTATTTTGGGGGATCTGTTCACCGCCCCATTAGTTTTAATGGATACATAACAGCAGGATGAGTACACTAAGCTCCAAAGTCAACTTCTAATCATGATCAAAACCTTATAAAATCCTGATTATTTTTCTGGCAAGGTTCATTTGAAGAAAAATGCTTACTGCTTCTTGAACATTCTGAATTTATCTTAACTAGTTGACATATCCCTACTAGTTTTTCTTACTTTTACTTACCATTGTTTATATAATCAGGGGACAGAGGACACCAGTGCCTCTCTTTACACATGCAGTGATCCTTGTTCCTGATTTTCAGGCTCCACATTTTCACATTCAGCACCTACTGTATGTCATCGCTCCTGGGAGCACAATCTGTGTGGACGTTGCGGCAATAACAGACCACTCTGAAGTTTAACACATTTACTAAGATAGATGTTCAAAAAATGTAACAGCTGATGAAATTTGTAAATCAGAGGTCAGGGAACAGGATTATGCCAAAGGAGCTAATTTTAAAAGACTGGGAATGTCAACACAGTTTCTTGAAATCAAACATTGATAGTAGGTCAAGGACAAAGTGTAGTAAGACTGCGCAAAATATTGGTCCATTTGTACCTCTGCACTGTTTGTTCCAGCGTGCCTGTAATAAAGATGGTTTGTGAAGTTTGAACCTACTATCAACGGTTGATTTTCAAGTATCTGTGTTGACATTGTACCTAGACTTTTAAAATGAAGTGCATACCAACTTGCATGACTGCACCGTGTATCCAGAGTGAAATTATATCCATTTCTCATTAAATCAAAAGAGTCTTAACCTTTTGGAATGGGTATAACAATGAGGTAGGTTTCATTTAGTTGAGATAGATAGGTAATAGATAGAAATCTTATTTAAAAATGCTTTCTAAAAAACAAGGTGCCTTACATAACCATAGTGATTCAAATTAAACATTAAAACAAAAAAAAAACTCTTATATTACAGATAGCATTACAAGCAGTGCAGATACTCATGGCTATTTCAGTCTCCCTCAAAAGCCTATCTGAAAAGCTACTGAAGCTCACCAGGATGAAGAATTACAAAATCACATCTATCCCCATAATGGAAAGCATCATGGGATGTATATGCAAATAATCATGACATTTTAGGCTGGTTCAGCTTTAAGCAAGAATGCATGGTGCCAAAGGGCCTCTCACACAATCTGCAAAGGGTACAAAGAGAAGACACAGATCCACGTTTCATCCTACCCAAGATTTATCAGTGTGGCTTGTCTGTATCACAGTCCAGGGGAAGTTAACCTGCCTTAAGCTGGTCTTACATGTTTGGGTCATGGTGGGATGAAACCCAATTCTGCAGCATACTGCAGTAGAGTTACTACAGGAAAAGATACAATTTCAATGGGAATTAATCCATTTTGTCATGCAGGAAATTGTGACACTGTGCTTCATCCTAGTGGGCTTTACTGTATGTCTTCAACCTACTTTTATTTGTGATGACAGAAGAGGCAAACTATCCATGAGTATGGTCATTCTAAAGTAGAGTAGCAACTACCAAAAAGACTGTGTCCTGAGCCAATTTTAATTTTGACTTTGGAACTACCAACATGCCGGTACCCAAAGAACATAACTCATCATCCCAATCCATTAAGGGCTTTAAACATCAAAATAAGGATCTTAAAATTAATCTACAATCTTACTGGAAGTCAATACAAACAGTGCAGTACAGGAATGGCATGTTCACTCTTTCTTATAAAGGTAACTAGGCTAGCTGCAGCATTTTGTACCAGCAAAATGTGTCTGTGGATATGACCTGCTGGAAGGCCCTGCTAGAGCACCTTTCAGCAGTCAAGGAAAAAGATGACAAAAGCATGAACTAGTGTAAAGCATGAACTAGTGTAGAAGGGACTTAGCAAGGTTAGAGGAATGGTCAAATGTATGGCAGCTTAGATTCAGTGCTAAAAAGTGCAAGGTAATGCACCTGGGAAACAAAAACCCAGGGGAAGAGTACACAATGGGGGGTGAGATACCAACAACAACAAAAATGGAAAGGGACCTGGGGGTAGTCATATCAGATGACTTAAAGGTGGGCAAGCAATGTGAGAGGGCAGCAAGGAGGGCTGGGGGGATACTGGGATGCATAGGGAGGGGCATCACCAGTAGAAAACAAGAAGTTATTATCCCTCTGTACAGACAGCTGGTCAGACCCCATCTGGAGTGCTGCGTGCAGTTCTGGAGACCCAATCTCCACAAAGACATAGACAAGATGGAAGCTGTCCAGAGGAGGGCAACTAAAATGGTGCAGGGTCTGCACTGGAAGACATATGAAGAGAGACTTAAGGAGCTTAATATGTATAGCCTCGAGGAAAGGAGGGAGAGGGGGAACATGATAAAAACTTTCAAGTACCTCAAGGGAATCAACAAAGTCCAAGAGGGTAGCATCTTTAAAAAAGAAAAAGATGCAAGGGGCACAATTTGAAGATAGGGGCAGTTCAGAGGTAATTTAAGGAAGTATTTTTTCACAGAGAGGGTTGTGGATGCATGGAACGGCCTTCCGGAGGAGGTCGTGGAGTCAAAAACAGTGGTGGAATTCAAGCATGCATGGGACAGTCATAAGGCAATTCTAGGGGTGGGGGTAGGAAGAAGTAGGCTGCTGGTTAACTAGGATCTGCAGCTTATCCATTAGGTAGGGAAATGGGCAGACTGGGTGGCCAAGCAGTCCTTCTCTGCTGTCAAATTCTATGTTAATAGATTGTTCAGGTCAAGGTAGGGGTATAGTCCCTCTATGTTCTTCAAATGACGGAAGCCACTCCTGACCACAGCTGACACCTGTGACACAAGTGACAGCTCATGGTCAAGAATGACCCCCAAATTACAAACCACATGTCGAGTCTGGAATTTATCATCCCCCAAAACTAAGGAGATCCAGACTCTCCAAAATGGATTACCTAAGTTGATCTGATCCCACCAGTGACAGACCAGTTTAGCTGAGATTCAGCTTCAACCCACTATGAGACATCCACCAACAGATCTGATAGAGCATTCTCAAGCATATTCACAGAGGAGTCCTATCTGGGTTTAAATGAAAGATACAGCTGGGTGTCATGAGCATGGCAATGAAAACCAAGCTATGCTTTTGGGTCACTTCTCCAAGCAGGAGCATAAACACTTTGAACAAAAGAAGAGACAATATGGAACCCCACACTCAGTGACCAAGGGAAATTATCATAAATTCTCTAAAATCACTGATCCACGTCAGTTGCTTAGGATGGATCAAAGACAATTCAGTACAGTTCCTATAGCCCCAATGATCCTTTTCATATGCTTCACCAACTCCTCACATTGAACAGTGTCAAATGCAAATGACAAATCCAACAATATCAGAAAAGAAACCACTCCAAGGTCCCTCGCAAGGAGCAGATAATTATACACCCTCACCAGGGCCATCTCAACACTATGCTGAGGACAAGAACTAGATTGGAAAGGCTCATAAATGGAACATTTCTCCAGATTCTCTCTTAGGCACACCACCACCAGTTTTTCAATAACTTTGCCAAAAAGGGCAAGTTAGATATAGCTTTAAAACTTGCAAAATCATCAGGATCTAAAGAAGTCTTATTTAGGAAGGGTCTCACCACTACCTCTTTCAAGGCAGCAGGGAACACACACTCCCTCAGAGAGGCACTAATGATTTTAAAGAGTGCCAGACCAAGAATCATCATTCCAGTCTTCATTACAGATGCAGGGGATGAGTCCAGCAAGCAATGGCTTGGATACAAATCCAAGAGCACTTACTGAATCTCCATCAAATCAGTCAGGTGGAAACAGTCTGAGTTTCTGTCATATCCCACACCAGACCACTACAACTGTGTGTCACAATGGAGAAAATAACAGTCTAGATATCTAAAATCTTGGCTGAAAAGTAATTTTCCAAACCATCCCACCTCTCTTCAGTAATCTCTCCAAGATTTTGAGAGAAAGGCTCAGGGTGGAGATTGCCTTCTACCACTCCAAAGAGGGTGGTGGGTCTATTTCAGCTGTAATGATGCCCAACAAGAAAAAGCTTCTAGTGGCAATCATTGTCTTCTGATGTTCTCAGTAATGAGCCACCAGGACAAGGCTACCAGACTCCAGACTAGACTTCTTCCACTTGCTCTCTTATCCTTAACCCTTCAGTCTAAGACAAAGGAAAGCATCATTTGGCCATGGTGCACGCCGTCTCGTCAAAGAGCAAAAACAGATTGGCAATAGGGCATCAGCAGAAGGCATGATTCTATTATTCAAAAGCACTACTGTTTTAGTGACATTTCTAGTGGAAGCAGAAACAATGCCAGAGATGTCTGCAGTCCCCCAGAACATATCAGGGTTGAGCCTTCCTCAGGATCTACTATGAACCATCTCTGAAAGGGTGGACAAATGCTGGGAGGTTATCAACCCAATGCATATGGCAGTGTGATTCAACCAAACAACAGAGTCAATACAGGGATTCTCAACCACTATCCCAGCAGTGAGCACAACAGCCAGTGTGTGGCCTCTGATGTGCATGGTGGCCCTAACAGGTTGACTAAAATCCAGAACTCTCATCACTTGGAGGAGCTCCACAGTGAATTTATCATCCTTAGTGTCCACCCAGCAGTCGAAGTCCACCAGTATTAAAAGTCTGGGGGATACCAACAGCTGAGCAGACACCAATAAAAACAACAAAAGTCAGTGCACACCCTCCCCCCCAAAAAAGAGGTAAATGTAATAGACATTTTTTCAGATGAAGTTTGGAGTAGGGACCCAGCTGATGGGTGGTCCACCTTGATGATGGTAGCTGGGCTACTTCTTAGCAGAGCTATGAGGTGGATGCAAAGAGACCCCCACTCCCTTTGAAATCAAAGTAGCAAGTAGCCAATCCAGGCTGAAAAAAATGATTTATTACATTTACCCGTTTCTTGGGGTTGAGAGTGTGCACTGACTTTTGTTGTCTTTATTGATGTATTGTATACCATATGCAGTAGCACCCCCATTCAGGATCCAGTTTATACAGTAGTTTGTGTATGAGCAAGGGTGAGCAGCTAACATTGGCTCAGGTTAGTATAAAGAGAAGTATGGTTCTCTCATTAGCTAGCTCCCCACCAGTTACTTGCACATTGGCTAGGGACCACACCTCAATTAAGCCCATTTCAGCCTCATGAACCCTATATAATGGAAGCTACTTGAAGCAGATGCAGTTTGGAGTAGAGAGCCAGCTGATGTGGGGTCCATCTCAATGATGGTAGCCAGGTGACTTCACAGCAGGGCCCTGAGATGAATACCAAGAGACCCCCACTCATTTTGAAATTAAATTAGTTAGTAGCCAATCCTGGCTGAACAAATGTTTATTACATTTACCTCTTTCTTGGGGGGGCAGGGTTGAGGGTGTGCACTGACTTTTGTTGTTTTTATTGATGTATACCATATGCAGTAGCACCCCTCATTCAGAATCCCATTTTTAGTTTGTGTATGAGTAAGAGTGAGCAGCTAACATTGGCTCAGGTGAGCAGACACCAAGCCTGAGATCTCCTCCAAAAACTCACTATCCCTGCTACCTTGGGGTGATATAACAGAAGGATCTAACAGTCTGGGCCACCTGCACATGTCTTGGCCACATACTCAGAAGTACCTATGTACCTCACCAGAAAGACCATACCCCTCAGGTCAGATCTATAAATTATTGCCACTCCCCCACCACTATGCTCCCAGCAAGGGTAGTGTGTGACTGGGAAACA
The DNA here is from genome assembly GCA_016271365.2 of Neoceratodus forsteri. Taxonomy (NCBI): domain Eukaryota; kingdom Metazoa; phylum Chordata; order Ceratodontiformes; family Ceratodontidae; genus Neoceratodus; species Neoceratodus forsteri. The sequence continues at coordinate 3,220,990 of JADMNL010000034.1, forward strand.
AGGTGGGACAAGCTCAGAAATAAAAGTACTGGTATTACCCTCCAACCAGGTCTCCGTCATGAAAACCAGGTCGGAGCCAGAGGTCAAAATTACATCCCTCAAAACAGCAGTTTTATTTGCAACTGAGCTGATGTTAATTAACATCACCCTCACTGAAGTGGCATGGCTGTCTGAGTCCCAGCACCTGGTAGCCTTTGAATGGGAAGAGAAACCAGGACCAATGCTCTTTCCACATATCTCCTGGTTCTAATTCCTCTTTTTTGCCACCCACCATTACCCCCTTTTCTCTATCTACCACTGTGGTAGATTCCTAAAAATCTGCACTTTTTAACTTCATCATCTGGGAGCCCAAAAAGACAGTCCCAAAAAGGACATAGGCTCCAAAGTTGCCCAGATGAACAGGTCCTTCTTAAAGGACTTCTACAAATTATCCCAATATAATGAAGCTACAGTAGAATTAAAACTCCCCCAAACCCACAAATATAGAACATCCAAACCACCAGGTTCAGAGCTTGATGGTACCCCTACCCTGTAATGTTTCACTGGTGTCTAGTAGCACCCCCTACCCTCTGATCACCAGTCCTGTATTTACATAATGTTTTCCTGATGTCTAGTGTCACCCCCACCCCTCCAATCACCATCCCCATATTACTTTTGAAAATGTGACCTGTAATAAAGAGAAACAGTCCTAAAACATTTTTTCTTTAAACCTGTAAGAAAGAAAATGGTCCCTCACTGATCTGACCCCTGCTACTCTGATCTCCCACTCAGCAGTCACCACCCCACATCCCCCCACAGCCCCCAAAACACTCTCACTCATCTGAACATGCCCCATGTTGAAGATCCATTCTCCAATCAAAGACACATCTGCTATCGGAACTGGCAACTACAATATGAGAAACTAAGGTAAATGCAGTTCAGTGTATTTCAATGGGGTTTGGAACTTTGAGACATAACTTTGTTTGCCATTGTTGCATATTTTCACCCCAGATTTTCAATATGGCCTTTTGGGACCCCACCTCATGAACAATGGTGGTGGAATTAAAAAAATCAGGCCCAAAAGGCAAATTTGCAGTCACTTGGCAAAATCAACTTTCTGGCAGGATCTGCACATTTTTACCACCGTTGCTCATGAGGTGGGGTCATAAGAAGGCTGTGTTGAAAACTTGGGGTCGAAATATGTAAAAATAACAAAGTTATGAGCGTACATTGACAGTTTTCTACACTCGCTCATAACTTCAGTAATTTAAAATATTTTGATGCCAAATTTTCAATGTAGTCATTTTTTTCACACCACCTCATGAACATGACAGCTGTAATTTTTCAAATCCTGGCCAAAATGTGTTTTCGCAATTGTGATATTTTCGTGGTGCGCAATCACACTTCAGCAGGGATTTGAACACTTTCACCTATGTGGTTCATAAGGTGGGATAATAAGAAGGCTATGCTGAGAATTTATCTTTTTGCAGCCATACTGGCTCTGACCAATGTTTGTTTCAGTGAAGTGGCCACTTTGCAAGCACATTTTGGTAATTTCGCACAGAAAATGGCCACTTTGCTGGCAAAACTTGTCAAATTTGGTAAATTAACAAACTAATTTATAAAGTGAAATTTAGACACTTCACCCTCCCCCCTAGTCATAGGTTATCATTAGGACTGTGTGAAATTAAACTTCCATCTAACAGAATTTTGGTGAAAGTCAGAATTTTGCTTTTGCAAAGTTTTGGAATGCACTTTGACAACTTTCACAGAAATTCTGACTTAGAATGGCAGAATGAATGTATGAATTGTGGTTTAATGTATTAAACTATGGAAAGCAATTCTGCAAAACTGATCATTGTCAGTGTCTGTTCTGCAGAATTTCTTTCAACAGTTTAATACGTTAATCCACAATTCATACATACATTCATTCTGTAGTTCAGTGAGTAACTGATGTGTGGAATAAATGTGTGAATGTGGATTTAATGTATTAAACACAATAAAGAAATTCCACAGAACTGATCATTCTTCAGATTATGTGTATTATTCTGCAATTCTACCAGAAAAATCCTTGGAACAGGGCACATTCAGAAGATTTTGATTTTGCTAAAGGCAAAAATTCAGAAAGTTTTTCAAAACTTATGAAATTTCACAAATGTTTTGCAAAAGTTGAATTTGCATCTTCTGCCCGGCTCTAGTCATCATTACATCAATGAGCTCCGCTGTGATCCTTTATTACAGTCTCTTAGTATTAATCATTAATGCTACACAGTGCATTTCTGCTCCTCCCATTCACCTCACAAGTTGTGAGTGAGCCAACATTCTGGGAATGGGGATTGATTAAGTTACCGGACATCTGCTTCAGCTATTTTCATCTTCCTATTATGGATCATGGGTCAAAAAGAGCAATGAAGATTCCTTTAACAGGGACATTGAAAAATTACTTACAGGGTTAGGTAGGTGACATATTAAGAAGGAAGGAGGCTTGGTTACAATATTATTGGGTGGGAATGGTCTGACAGGAAAACCAGAATGATACAATGTGCCCACTTGATATTTCACAGTATGATGACCTTTGCCCCCTCCTCTCTATGAGAGAGTGGTGAGACTGAGAGGAAGAGGAGTTGCAAACATTAAAGAAGCCTTAGGTGCCCTAAGTTTATTCTGGGAATGGAGGGCTCATGTTAAAAAATCTACTTGACTCTTTTCAATCAGGATTTAAGGCTTGCCTTTCTACTTAAACAGCCTTGTTTAAACCAATAAATGATCTCCAGATGGCAAAGTCTAAGGGTGAAGTATTTGTTCTGATATTGTATACAGAGCAATGCAAGGGGTGGTGTGTGTATAATTAGAATTTTATACACACTTGAAGTTTGGAATTTCATTTTATTTTATTTTTTTATTCATTGTTAACCCCAAGGTCAAAGCTTGAGGGGTTTAATCAAGCAATCCACACTGAGGGTGTGTATAAGCTTCAAGTTTTATACATCAACCCTTGCCTTGTTTGTTTATAATTGCTAGTAAGCGTTTTTTAGTCTCATCAATTATATGTTTTTTTTTAGACTTCTGGTGACGTAAGTCACAGTGATGGCAGGATAAAGCAGGAGCTCCACCAAGGACTGGCATATTTACCCTCCTTTCAGTGGTGTTTCTTCAGCTATTTAGTTTAAAATAATAAAAAGGAAGTTACTTTTCTATGGGAAAGCACCGGCGATCAGCAAACCCAGAATCTTCAGTGATTAAGATGTTGAACCCAGCACCTGCAGCACAAATCTGCACAGCTCCATCAACTATGGCGGCAGGCGCTACTGAGGAAGAAATTCAGCTGACTAATGCTGCCCTGATGTTGGATCGCAGAGAATTTAGGGGTGAGGCACACACTCTTTATAATGAATTTATTCCATATCTAGAATCAATGGAAAAATCCAGGAACTTGAACAGCAGGTTTTAGAGGCAGATCCCTGGTTGGAATGGCTATTTACATGTCTGTTACAGGAGTTGCAAAGTTTAACAAAGAAATGTGATGATTTAGAAAACAGGTCCCAATTAAGTAAAATTCAGATCCATGGGGTGCCCGAGGGCACGGAAGGTAACGTTGACCTGCTGGAATTTTTACAAGGTCTGCTTCGCTCTATAATAGACATCTCTGATCTCCTGCTCTTGCCAATCGAAAGAGCTGACAGCTCCTGCAAAGGGTCCCGGTGCTCATCCTCAGTTGATCATTTACACAATTTTTTAATTATGCTATCAAATAGATGATGCTCACTAGAGCTTGGAGAAAGGGGCAGCTGAATTATCAGGGCCATCATATTACGCTGGCTAATGACTACTCTCCTATAAGTCAAAGTCATAGGACAGCCTCTGTTCCACTCTTAACCATCCTGAAGTCTCATAACTTAAAATTCACTACTCCGTATCCAGCCCTCTTGAAAATTCTCTTTCCAGACAGGGCTCTGGTATTCGAGTATTATGAGTCTACACTCTGTGTTCTTCAGGAAAAGGGTCTACTGCAGAAGGACTCCATGGAGGTTTAGGAGACCAGAGACAAAAGAGCACTACAGAAAGAAATCTGGGTAAAGGTCCCCCCTGAAGGGAAGAAGCAAACTCTGAAGGAGATACGCTCTTTATTACAGTCATGTAGAAAAGCACTGCAATGCTGATTTGACTTCTGTTTTGATGTTTGTTCAGTGCCTAAGCCTGGTGTGATATTTGCATTCAGCTCTGGTTATTCTGCAGAACTGAGTTGAACTGTACCTATCAATGGCTTCCTGCTGGGTTTGTTAGATGTGGGCATCAGGGCCACATTTGAATGGACTCTGTTTAATTGTTATTGTTCCTAAACTTTTAACATATAAAATTATTTTTGTATAATGGGTTGTTGAATGTTATTTGGTGTGGGGTGCTGGGGGATTTAGCAGTGGGAGGGATGGGTGTGGGATATGGGTGGTCTACGTAGAGATTGGCGGGTTTGGAAATAGTTTACTGGGTTATGCTTTTGTTTTGTTTTTTCCTTACAGGGTAAATTTGTTTTCTGATTCCTTCCATGACCTAGTCAAAAGTGTTAATGACTCTGTTTGACTGCCTTTTCAAAGTTAATTGATTAGTACTAGTTTGCCCATTATCCTGCATATGGTTAAAATGTGCTTGTTTGTTTTCTGTTCTATCAGCTGCGATGCTGGCTGACCTATGTTGTATTTGAACTGGTGAAAGGCCTGGTCCAGGTATTTTTAAAAAGTTAGTTAGAGTCAGTCTATTCACTTGAACCCTAGTGTGGAGCTACGATATTAGTGGTGAGGTCATGGGCAGGCTGATTTCTATCTTTTTTATAGATGTTCATTTTCAAATAATAGCTGGTAACTAGCTCTATTTTTCTGGGTTACTGCCTGATGGAGGGAGGAGGGTGTTGGGAGTCTGTAATGGGAGGGTTGAGTAAGAGGTGCAGGAAGCCCACAGAATGAGTGAAAAGCTGTGGTTGCTCCTCAGTGACTGCCTATGCTTTCTCTTTATCATAAAGTGAGCATCTTATTTAAGTTTCTCAGCAGCATGTAAGTTAAACTTTACATCATTTTCATTAAGTTAGTTTGCTTTGGAAGGATTGATTGTTACTCTTTGTATTTTTTTTGACCAGGAGAGACACTAAGCTGAAAGCTTGTTTACAGGTGCAACCTGGGAGCACAAGGAAGTTACGTAACTTGCTCAGGGTCACACAGTATGCATGTGGGGCTGTGGGATTCAAACCCAGCTCTTCAGGTTTGCACTATACTGCCTCCTTATTGAATTCTACATATTGCGTGAGGGAGCACCTATTTTGCTTAAGTCAGCTGCAGTTTCCAGAAATCTCTATTCACTCGTATGGAGTGTATTGTTTCTCTGACTTTGACATATTTGTTGTGTTTGGTGTACATTTGGTATGGTTCTTGCAGTCAGTCAGTGCTCTGGGATCTTTGAGGGGATCTGGTAATTTTATTACTGTGCCAGATAGTCTCAATAGGCAATGAAAATTTCACTGAGTGAATATGCCGGCTGAGAGGCTACGTATTGAGATTATTGTTGGTAATTTATTTTCTGGAGATAGGGTCCCTGAGTCCTTTCCGTATACTCTCCCTTTGTTTGCCTATTTTATGTCCTTAATTTTTTAAGGACAAGTAATGAAGACTACAGATTTCATAGCTGCTTGAAAGGGTTCTATTTTTTTTGTCTGTGATAATACTTGTTTTTTATTGCATTAGTTCCCTCTCACAGAAGTTATCTATAGATAAATAGAAAGATAGATAGATAGATAGATAGATAGATAGATAGATAGATAGATAGATAGATAGATACTTTATTTATAAAGCACCCATTTCCTGAGACTCTGGGCACTATACATTCATAAAATACAGTCATAAATGACAGGCCAACAAATCTTAATTTATATACTGAACACCATCAGACCTATTAAAACACTGAAAGCATTAAAATCACTATCTAGCTCAATAAAAAATCTAAAAATATATCAACAATTAAGTCATAAATGCTTGCTGGAACAAAAAGTTTTTAGGCCAGTTTTAAAGGCTTCCACCGAGGGAGCCTCCCATAAACAACCTGGCAGGAAACTCTACAAGTTAGGTGCAGCTACTGAGAACACCCTGTCCCCAGAATGATGCAGCCTAGCCCTGGGAACGGCCAGGAGGCCTCCCCAGCAGAACAGAGAGCCCAGGGTGGATAATAGGGGACAAGAAGATCTTTCTGATAGCTAGGTCCCCTTCTGTGTAGGGTCTTGTAGGTTAGGAGCCCTACCTTGAAGGCAATCCTCCACCTGACTGGCAGCCAGTGCAGCTCGCGAAGGACCAGGGTGATATGTTCAGACCTTTCCACCTCCATTAACAATCTTGCCGCCACATTCTGCACCAGCTGCAGCCTGTGGAGATTGCCTCTAGATAATCCTAGGTACAGGGCATTGCAGTAGTCCAACCTGTTAGTGACAAAAGCATGCAACAGGGTGGTCAGGTCCTCAAGTGGAATCACTGATTGGATTCAGGCAATGTTCCAGAGATGGAAAAAAAAACACTCTAATCCATGGCTGACACCTGGGCATCCAGAGTCAGGCCAGCATCCAGGATCACACCCAAATCCTTCACTTGAGTAGAAGGGACAAGAGGAATCCCCCCTAGCACTAGCCCAGGGTTTAGCCCACACCCCCTCCTCCACCTCAATGACTGGAGTACCTCAGTCTTTTCTGGGTTGAGTCTAAGCCAATTACAAGTCATCCACAACTGGATCTCCTTGAGGCTGCTGTTAAATACAGAGACTGACACCTGGGAATCAGGTGCACAGGACAGGTACAGTTGGGTATTATCTGCATAGCAGTGAAAAGCCAAAGCAAACCACCTGATAATGTCCCTAATAGCAGCATGTATACCATGAACAGCAAGTGCAACAAGACCGATCCCTGCAGAACCCTGCAGCACAGAGGCTTAGAAGACAATGAGGCTAATCCCATTATCATCCTTTGCACCCTGTCAGGTATGACCTGAACCAGTTGAGAACATTACCTAACAGACCACAACAGAACCACAGGCGGTCAAGCAGCACCTCGTGGTCCACAGTATCAAATGCCGGAGAGAGGTCTAGGAGGACCAAGATGGTAGGATATCTCCTATACCTCACCATCAGGAGGTCATTTAGCACCCTCATCAGTGCAGTCTCTGTGTTATGCCCTGCCCATAAACCAGACTGGAAAGATTCATAGGCAGAGGAGGAGGAGGCAATATGTCTTTCAAGTAGAATGTCCACCACTTTTTCAGTAACCTTCCCTAAAAATGGGAGGTTTGAGACTAACCTGTAGTTGCTGAGGCAGTCCAGGTCCAGCGAGGGTTTCTTCAAAAGAGGCCTAATCAAAGCCTCCTTCAAAGCCAGTGGAAAAACTCCACTCATCAATGAACTCCAGACAACCCCAGCAACCACAGGTCCAATCAGATCAAAATAACCAGCTAAAAGTCGGGTTGGACCTGGGTCGAGATCACACTGGGTTGGCCACAGTGTCGAAATTATCTCCATCACCTCCTCCACCCCAACCAACTCAAATTCAACCCAGACACAAAGAGTGTTTTGACACAATTCAGGTCAAACCCCACATCCCTTTCGAGAGACATCCAAGGAGACCACATCCCTGATGGAGGACACCTTGCCAGTGAAGAACAGAGCCAGCTCCTCACACTTAGTGCTAGAACCTGCTCCCCCCACACGGTGACAGGCAGTATGTAATAGCCTATCTACCGTGTGGAAGAGATGAGACAGTCTGTTCCTCACTGCAGCGATCTCCCTGGACAGAAAATCCACCTTCTTATGGGAGATTGCCCCATGATAGTCCACATAATGCAGCTTCAGGGACAATTTGTCCCCACCCTTGGCTGGATCTCCTCCAGTGCCTCTCTAACCTCTGCCCCTTAGTCTTTAAGCACCAGAGTTCCTCATCAAACTATGAAGGTCTTCGGCGAGCTGACAAAGGGCAGACATGAATGGGTGCGATGGAATAGAAGGCTGCAGTCACAGACCTATTAAAGACTGCCACTGCTTCCCCGGTCCCAATCACACACACCTCCCCAACACTCAATAGATCCAGCACTGCTGATAATCCCATAGAGGAAACCCCTCTTAACGGGCAGTACCAGATCATTTCCACAGGGGCAGGACCATCTAAGGGGAGTGTACTAAGCATGAACCCCATGGTGCTATGGTCCAATCAACTCATCATATCCACCGTGAGGTCATTTACCTCGAAACCCAAAGAAAAGACAAGGTTCAGTGTGTGGCCACCCGAATTTGAGGCAGTTGTTACATTTTGTACCAGGCCCAGGGCCCCCATATTCCTCAGGAGGCCATCTCCAAAACCCAGCCACCTGAAAGACTCCAAAACCAGGCCAGTGATGAGCTCTTTGACCTGTCACAAAAAGTCCCCATCAGGCCCAGGGGGACGACAGAGTACGAGGACCCTGAAGCCTGCACCTACACCACCTCATGCGGCTACACACTTAGAAGATCTTGTCTGATCCATAGGTAGCACCATGGGGTTCAGGCTAGAGTTAAAACAAATTGCTTCACCCCCACCCATGCAATCCTCCCTCAGGTTGTGTATCACGGAGTACCTGGCAGGAACCATCACCTCCAAAATGGGGGCTTGCATTATCATCCAGCCAGGTATCCGTGATACATGTCAGGTCAGCTGAGGATATCAAGTCCGCCACCATGGCCGCCTTGTTCCTCATTGACCTGACATTGCATAACACAGCCTGAGCAGGATGATGCAGGTTGGCTGGACCAGCCATCTGCCCACAACCCATAGTGGAGCACTTGGGTATGGGAACCAAGCAAGGCAACCCCCTTTCAAGTTTCCTTTTCTCCCTAGGGTATCTCCTTGGCCTCACCACCCAAATCCCAGACATCCCGGCAGCCACTCGGGTCACACACCCCCATGTACCCCCCAAGCAATCCCTAAGGCCTACATCTCCTGTAGGTCTCTGCTGAAAGTTCTGGGAGCATGAAGGGACGGAGGTCATAGAGGTGGTCCCCTGCGTAGCTGCGCCTCACGGGCCCCTGTCCCAAACACATTCCAGCAACCAATCGCAAGTAATCTTACAATACCTATAACTTCACTAATAACCCCAAATTATAAATACCCCCAATACCCCACACATAACCCCTTCAACAATATAATTTAACTATCACTCAACCTTCTATTCCACCATTCACTCACTCAATCAAACCCAAATCCACACAGCATACAATTACAAATACAGTAAAATAAAATTGTCAGGAATCCTCAGAAGAACCAGACAGTGCTCTAGTTTAAATCAACAAAGTACTTGAGTAGTACTACTCCATCTGAAAATTCAGCAAATAATTTTGTCCAAAATGTCTTTCGTTAAAATGCTGAAGAGTTCTCACCTCTGCAGCCCTAAAACAACAAAATTATGAGGGCTCTCACCCCGCAACATTCACAGTTCCTTTTATTTCTTTACATGTTCACAATGAAAACAGTTCGACTGCTGCACAAAACACCAGTTTCCAAATGCAGACTTCCCATTGAAGGTTCCAGCCAGGGTACTCACAAAGCCAAGCCTCCAGGGAGCAGATCTCACAGGACAGAGATTACACGCCGCTTCAGCTCACACCATCCACCATCCATGGTGACCTTCATTAATTTCAGCTAACTGGCCAGTAGAACTCCACAGGGACTCCCCAGCAGCTGTTACCACCCTCCAGCTGCAACCCCACTGGTTCTCCCCAGCAGAGAGTAGCCACCCACTGATGACCACCTCAGCTGCATAATACCCCCCCGAATTGCCCCCACAGATCTGTCAGCCTCACCAATTGAAAATGCCTCACAGTCCAACTTCTTCAAACCTTCCTCCACTTTCTTCCTTCACATCTCTCCTCTGACCCAAGCTCCTACGGACTCCCACACCGCTTCCCAGCAGTTTCTTCCTGCAGAGTCACTCCACTGACCCAGCCAATACCAGTTAGCCAGTCCACCTCCAGTTCTCTGCAGCATTCTCCCCTGCTTAAACCTCCAGGCAAGTCCAAAAATGCCCTGCTCTGTATGTTAGGCAGATCTACGGACAAAAATGGCACAATAGACGGTAAGGCGGTCAGCAAGAACACATTTCCACAACACCACGATGCTGTAATGCACAACTGAATGCTACCAAAACTGAGATAAGGCACAGAAAACAAGCTGTTCTCCATATACCACTGATTTTACTTAGATTTCCAAATAAAACAAAAATGATATCCCAATAGAAATAACAAGAAAAGCAATAAACACAAAAATTTAAAACAACAGCTCTCAGACTTTACAGCTGCCCCAGCATGGTCGCTAAATTGTTTGGGATCATAAAGCTATCCAGTCTCTCTGCCCCCTCCCTGCTCTAATTGTTCTTTCTATCCTCATCTTCTTTGTTACAAATCACCTTTTTCTTTAATATCTGACCCTTTGTGCATCCCTATATTACTGATCAGGGCTGTTAATTAAAGCTGGAGCCCTCTGGGGTCACATATCCATCTTCATGGTACTTCTTAGACTATACTTTTTTTTTCTGTTTGGGGTTTGTTATAACCTGGGGGATCTCTGAAGTGTCCAGACTATTGCCCCTGCAGTGCTGAACTTTACTGCTGCACTGCCAAGGAGCCTTACTAGTTTTTGGGCTTCCATTTTTGGAAGCAATAGGGTAGATAGATAATAGGATTAGTCAGTTGATTATTTGCTACTGCTTCAACCCAATTGGTACAAGCAACTTAGATCTCGATTTATGGGAAACTTCTTTATTAATTCCTTGCACCAAAGCTTTGCATAGTAAAAAAATATATATTTTACTTCCTTCCCCCTTAAGGGTTATAGTGTTTGGATGAGGTACATTTTTTGGAATACATTTGTTTGTAGAGTAAACTGGGTATATGAATTTTTCCAAAGCCTACTTTAAATGTACTTGTTCTGTAGTGTTATACAAATTGTTGTTATCTTTTGTTCCCGGGGGGGGGCTTTGTTATTATTTCAGGGGGTATTTGATTTATATATGACATATGATATTTGGCTACTGGCACAATGTTTCATTAGTATATATAATAAGTATAGGGTTTATAGTGGAAATAGACAACATATTGTTTACTACATGTGGCATTTCAGGGATTTTTCCAGGATGGGAGTGACACCGCTGTATGTTTTTTTTATGTCAGATTCTATTTAGAGTTGAAGTTATTTTTTAAAATGTTAATAGGTTATAGTTAATTTAATTCAAATATTATCGTTGATAAGATGGCCAACAGAGTTAAGCTAGCCCTGGCAAAAAGAAATACAGTTGTGGGGTACAGGCAAAGCGGGCAAGCATTAAGGATGCAATACTTGAACCAACATCCCATTGTGTTACAGAGAAAAGGAAGAGCAAAAGAAGAAGAAAACCACTTTGGTTTTCAAAAACAGTAGCAGAAAAGGTCAGAGCCAAAAGGCTGGCCTTCAGGACATATAAGGGAACACAGTGGGATGAAGATAGGTAGGCATACCAAACTTTCCTAGGGGAAGCAGGGAAGGCAGTTAGGCAGGCAAAGTCCCAAACCAAGGAAACACTAGCACAAACAGTAAAAGAAGGTGACAAGACTTTCTATAGATACATTACTGAAAGAAGAAAGTCCAGAGGAGGTATTGCTAAGATCAAAGGGGATAAGGGAAAGTGTGAGGAGGAGGACCATGTAAAAGCATCTATCCTAAATAGATGTTTCAGCTCAGTATTTACTGAAGAGAAGGTAGAGTAGGGCTCACAGCTCAGCACCATGGACACAGGAGGGAGGGAGGTGTGCACTAGTCCCTTCACAAAAGAAAGGGACCTACAAGAGCTAAATAAGCTCAAGGTGAACAAGGCAATGGAACATGATGGCATACATCCCAGGGTACTAAAGGAGCTAAGGGTGGAACTAGCAGAGCCATTATCAGAACTGTTTAGTGAATCTCTGAGCACAGGAGAGGTCCCAAAAGACTGGAGAAGGGCTCATGTGATCTCACTCCACAAGAGTGGTAGCAGGGAGGAGGCAGGAAACTACAGACCAGTCAGTCTTACCTCAGTAGTGGACAAGATTATGAAGGAACTCCTTAAGGAAAGGATAGTGCAACACCTGGAATCCATAGGGGCACAGGATCCAAGACAGCATGGATTTACAACAGGAAGGTCCTGTCAAAATAATCTCATAGATTTATTTGACTGGATAATCAGAGTGGTGGACCAAGGGGGAGCAGCTGATGTCGCCTACCCTACCTTGACTTCAGCAAATCTTTTGATACTGTTCCACATAGAAGATTGATTAAAAAGCTGGGTAGGTTTGGGGTGAGTCAGAAGTTGGCCTACTGGGTGGCAAACTGGTTGACAGGCAGAAAACAGACAGTAGTGGTAAACATTATACAGTCAGAAGAGATGCAAGTCACAAGTGGAATACCTCAGGGATCAGTCATGGGGCCAGTTTTCTTCAATATCTTCATCAGTGATATTGCAGATGGACTGGAGAGTAAGGTTTGTCCGTTTGCAGATGACACCAAGATCTGCAACAGAGTAGATGATCCAGATGGGGTGGGCAGAATGAGAAGAGATCTGGATAAACTGGCAAAATGTTTGGAAGAGTGCAACTTGGGTTTAATGCAAAGAAGTGCAAGATCATGCACATAGGGAAGAGAAACCCTGAAGCTACCTATAGGCTGGGAGGGAGTTGCTGTCTGTCACAAGGGAAGACAGAAACTTGGGCATCATTAACACAGATGACCTGAAATCATCCAAGCAGACCACTAAAGCAGTAGGTAAGGCTAGCGGGTGTTGGGGTGTATTAGTAGGGGTATCACAAGTCATAAGAGGAAGGTAATAATCCCTCTTTACAAGACACTGGTTAGGCCCTATCTGGAGTACTGCGTGCAGTATTGGATGCCGCACCTTCACAAGGACATTAACCAAATTGAGGCAGTGCAGAGAAAGGCAACCAAAATGGTGCAGGGACTGCATCAGAAAACATATGAGGACAGGTTAACAGAGCTCAATATGTATACCCTAGAGCACAGGAGGGAGAGAGGTGATATGATCAAAACATTCAAACACCTTAAGGGCATTAACAAGGTGAAAGAATCGAATATCTTTCAATATAAGAAAAATAGCAGGACAAAAGGACACTGCACAAGATTAGAGGGAGGCCGATTAAGGGGTAACATGAGGAAGTTCTTTTTCACAGAAAGGGTGGTGGATGCATGGACCGGCCTTCCTCATGAAGTGGTGGATATAAATACAGTGCAGGGCTTCAAACAGGCATGGGATAGGAATAAGGGAGCAATACAGATGAGTATGAATAGATAGGCCATTGACAGAGCAAAGGCTGATGGCACATTCATAAGGTAGAAAAAGAAATGGCAGACTGTATGGGCCTTGTGGTCCTTATCTGCCATCAACTTCTTTCTTTCTATGTTTCTGTGTTTGAGTGTAAATGGTGTACATAATCTAATTAAAGGGTACCGTTTACTTCAGTATTTTAAACATCAACACACCAATTACATTTTGTTGTAAGAAACACATATCTCTGATGAAGAACATCAGAAATTTAGTAAATTTGGTTTTGATCAACTTTTTTTCATCCCAAAAGTCAGGTAGATGGGGAGGGGTTTTATTATTATGCCGTAGATGGTTGTCATTTGTTCCTAGGTCTTCAGTTAGTGATTCTGCTGGGTGCTATGTAATAGTATCAGGTTCTTTAAATGGATACCCTGTAACTTTTACTAATACCTATTTTCCGCCAGGCTCCTCACGTCAGAAATGTGTTACATTTTTGCTGTGCTCTTGGACCATATACATGGTCAGGTGCTTTGTGGGGGTGACCTTAATTTAACACTGGTACCCGTTTATGATTCCTCAAATCCTATAGCCTGCCATCATTCTGCAGCTTCTACATAGTTTGTGAAATCATTGCAAGTCTTAGTATTGATGGATGTCTGGAGGTGTTTCATCCAAAAGTTGGAGAGTGTATGCACTATTCCCCATGCCATGGCACGTTTGCTCGGTTGGATTATTTTTTCACTGCGGACGGGCATATTGACATGCTTAACACAGCCCACCACGGTGTTAATACATCTTTCTGACCACACACCCTCTACATGTTGTACTTGCTTTGGAACAGCAAGATAGACAGTCTTTTTGGCATCTACACCCAGGTCTTATCAGTGACCCACTTCTTTTGGATAGGTTTAAGACTCAGATTCCTCAGTTTCTTAGTGAAAACAATGTAGAGGGCATCACCCTGAATATTTTATGGTATACTAGGAAAGCTATTTTGTGGGGCACAATTATAGATTATTCAGGTGCTCAACATTAAGATCAGGAAAAGAGGCTTTCAGAATTTCATTCTGAAGTTCAACTTCCCTGACAGCAAGATGACTGCACGACTAAATCCTTTATGTTAGAGGTTCAAGCACAAATTCAAAAATATTTAGATCAAAAAGTGGAACATGCTTTGTTTCATCTTGTTCCTGTGCCACTGGGCCACAGCTGGTCTCATATATTATCATCAAGCCGTTTGGACACAGTTGTTGCATCTTTTATTCAGAATTACAGGTGCTATACTCCATGCCCTCTTCTGACTATTATAGATATTTGTATTTTCGGGCCTACCTAGAAATGGTACCACCTTCACAGACATATACCTGAATGTTTGTTTCTAATTTTTCTTTTAATTCAACAACGTCAAAGGGGAACCATGTCCCTACTTAATTGGATTTATTTACTCGGTGTTGCTATCCCACTCAACAGAGTCTGCTTTATCGATATTAAATAAGTGGAATAATGGACTTCAGCAAGATCTCAATTTCTTACTTTGGGAAAGACATTTTCTTACCTCATACATACATAAATAAACATACAATAAATAAGCTGTCTTGCAATGAGTTGGTTTTCCATTATTTGTTAATGTCAGCAATTCATTGGTAACTGGCATTGTGTTGTTTTTTTTTTCTTATACAAATGTTTATGCTTCTTGCTTAGCCTGCCCTATTCAGGCCCAGCCCCTCAACTGACACCTCTGTTCACCAGGACACACCATATCTCCTCTTGTGTCCCCCCACCTTAATAAGGGCTCCTTTTTCCTTCCTCACCTCCAGGGAGAGAATCATGGTCTGTGGCAGGATGGGAACATGGTCAGTGGTGTAGGATCTGCAGAGAGATAGGCTGTCACACTGTCACAGCCAGCATCCAGGTTTGTCCCTCATGTTTTCTACCTCACAGATGGCCCACACAGCATTGGTTGGGGGGGGATCACCTTAGATGCATGCAATGTGCTCACCACCAGGAAAGAAATCTCCCTGGCCCACCAGTGGGAGTGCTGTGGCACTGCAGCATGCTGCCTTATGCTACTGGGGGCAGTGCATTTCCCAGCCTGGCCACCTGAGAGGCAACTCCTAACTTTGCTTTTGACCCCAAGCCACCCACATGAAGAAGCACATGGCTTCTGCTGGGCCATTGGACAGCTCATTGTTTTTATTTTCCTCTTTTTTTATATTTCAAAGTTTTGTTAATTGAATCAAAAAGTAAAGAAGAAGAGACAGTAATAAAGACATCATCAGATATGGCGGTTAATACCTTGATAGAGCTTGACATAGATGACAATGGTAGTAATGACGGTCTGAAATGAGTACAGCAAGACAGTAAAAACATATACAGTACATAACAGTTCTGTCATTCTGGGACCTCAAATAAAATGTCAATCAGAGACCATAACAATGTCCCAAAAACAAACAGGTATGATCGTAAGAGCCCAGTGTTGGTGTCCATATATTATTTTGTAAGTACAAATATCACAGAACAAATGATGAGTCAATAGACATAACATGTAATACCCAAGGTTGCCAGATGTCCAAGAATTACTGTTGACAATTTCTGAGGGAAAAAGTCCATTTCTCCATGCAGTACAGCCTGTTAACAATAAACCCAGCTGGTTTTATTTTGAACACTTTATGAGCTCAAGAATATCTTTAGAGAAATATTTTTGCAACTCATTTGGAATGCGTCAGCAGTTCCATCACAAGACAATCAGAAACTGAGATGCAGCTCTTAGATAACAGTTTTTTACAAGATTTTGTGCTGCATCAAGCAACATGTACGCAACCCAGTCAGAAACACCAATGCAAACCATTGATGTGATGGTTTATTGTGAATTGTACTGTGGAATGTATGTATAAACAATACAATGAGGCAGATAATCTACAATGTGTTTATGTTCTGTAAATCTCTACAAAACACACACATTAGCCTTAACCCAGCACAAGACATGGTCTCATTGGTATGCAAATCACCATCTGGGGAGTAGACTGATGCAGTTCACCACAACAACAAACTCTGGCCAGAGCCAATAGGGATGCAGCTAAGGACTTTGGGGTAAAGATATTGAAAATTACCAAAGCCTGTGTTAGTACAATGTACCATAGG
The DNA here is from genome assembly GCA_016271365.2 of Neoceratodus forsteri. Classification (NCBI taxonomy): domain Eukaryota; kingdom Metazoa; phylum Chordata; order Ceratodontiformes; family Ceratodontidae; genus Neoceratodus; species Neoceratodus forsteri. The sequence continues at coordinate 3,237,444 of JADMNL010000034.1, forward strand.
CTCATAAAATTGTTTGTAATATTTGTACACAAAATTTTCAACATAACTTAGTTATGACCCTGCCTCATGAAGAAGGGCAGAGCAAATGTTCAACTAATGCCTGAAAGGTGATTTCATGCAGGGACTGCAAAATCAACTTTTGGTATGGAAAAACACATTCTGGGCAGGAGCTGAAAAATGAAAGCTGTCACATTCATGAGGCGCTATAAAGAAATAGCCATGCTGAAAATTTCGGGTTGAAATATTTAATATTACCATTTTAATATTACAAGCCTGCGTTTGCAAAATTCAACATAGCCGCATAATATATTCTTGTTTTTAAATATTTTTGCACCAAATTTTGAACATAGCCTTTTTATGACCCCACTTCATGAACAATGACAGAGAACATTTTCAACTCCTGCCTGAAAAATGATGTCTTGCAGGGACTGTAAAACCATCTTTCAAGGTTTAAAAAAAAACATTTTGGCCAGGATTTGAAAAACGACAGCTGTCACATTCATTAGGTACTATAAAGATATGGCTATGTTGTAAACTTAGGGTAAAATATTGGAAATTACCAAAGTTATGAGACTGCATTCACAAAATTCAATCTAGGCTCATAACTTTGTTGTTTTTTAAATATTTGTACACCAAATTATCAACATAGCCATCTTATGACCCCACCTTATGAACAATGGTGAAGAAAATATTCAACAGAATCACTACCACATCCTGAAATTCTTTTCTCTGACTCCCCAAAGCCTGATACTGGAAGTCTAACACACAAAATCCCACCAGTGTGATTCTGCCTCCCCCTCCCCCAAATGTTGTTATATTAACTAAGGTGGGTGCAGAGGCAAAGCCCCCCGAAACATGAAAAGCGGACAAAATCCCACAGTCAGGATTTTGCATCTCAGGATTCTGGCATTGGGCTACACTGTGTTGGGGAAACGTGTGTTGGGAAAAAGTAGTAGATCATTTTCAGCTCTTGCCTGAAAGGTGATTTCATGCAGTGACTGTGAAATCATCTTCTGGGACAGATTTCCCTAACCTCACTAGCATTGTTCATGAGGTGGTGTCCCAAAAAAAGTGTGTTGAAAATTTGGGGCAAAAATATTGAAAAATGGCCAAGTTATGCTACTAAGTTCAAAACCTCATTGAAATACATTGAACCACATGCCTGATTTCCTCAGTTCACAATCTGGCATTGAAGAGTGAAGATGTGTCTGCAGTTTAGAAAGGATTATGGCATTGGACTCCCAATGGGTAAGTAGGGCTTGGGGGGTACAGGGGGTAGGTGCTGAGTGGGAGTGTCAGGTGGGGGTCAGGAATAGCCGCAAAAGACATAGAGGGATGGTTTTCTTTTTACAGGGTTTAAAAAACAAGAAAAAAAAAATGAGGCTGTGGATCATGACACTGGAGGATTGCTCCCTTCCCCAGTGTCACTCTTATGCTTCAGGGACGTGGTCACTGAAAGGGGGGTCTAGTGGGAGAATATTAAAAAACAAACACAGAAGAATCCTGATGATGACACTGGAGGACTGGGCATCCCCAGTGTCACTTTTATGTTTCTAGGGGGCGGGGTGGGTGCTAGAGAGATTTGGGTGGGGGATATCTCTATTTAAAAGAAAAAATTGGTGGTCACGGCACAGTCCACAGTGTCCAAGAAGGCCACCACAGTCTATTGTACATGCACGACTACCAGTGCATGTGCAATAGGCTGTGGTGGCCATATTGGATACAGCAGAGTGTACAGTGAGTGCTGATTTTTTCTTTATTATTTTAAATTATAGATATCCCCCCCACCTGACTCCCCCTCTCATCACCCACCACCCCATACCCCCCAGAAACATAAGAGTGACACTGGAGGTGACCAGTCCCCCAGTTTCATGATCAGGACACTGCCTAGTTTTACAAAAATAGTGCAGTGCCCCTGGAGACAAGGACCAGAGTGCTCCAGGGATGCCATGGATGCAGAGGCAACTGTGCTCCATGTCCAACATGTAGTTCAGTCAGAAGGAATGTGCTAAGTCCTTTGTCTGTAGCAGGAGGTCCGCAAGGCTACACCCACTGCAGCCCTAAAAATGACTTTTTGAGCAGGCTTTTACTGTATTTCTGTTTCACCTAAGCCTCAAAGTAAGAAACTGCAACCATATGGTTAATCTTGTTTGGACTCCTCCGTGCAGCTCATGTAAAATCACTACCTCACTAAACCACCCAGTTAACTACAGACCACATCCGGTAACCAGTATACATGGCTGTAGCGTACAAGTGGCAGAATTCTAAACAGTTAGCTTAAAGGAAGAGCAGTATGCAGAATGCCTAAATGACACAGAAGATGGATAATTTCTAATTCTTTAGGGTTCTGTTAGAGTCTATTAACAATGCAACTACTACCTTAAGCATCAAACCTACACAAATCCTTATAGATATGTAAATCCTTGTTTGAGGATAGGCTGAATAGAAAATGGCCCTAATGGCACTACATTCTGCTTACCATACCACATTGTAGACTGCACTAAACTGGCTCATGCGCCCCAAAGGTGATACTAACCTACAACTTCTGCACATCAGAGTATGCTTGACTGCAACAGGTGAAATTGCCCAACATGTTTTGACACTTAACAGCAAAGGACAGAAACACAAGCAAAGACACTGCATGCTTTAATCAAATAAGTCTAATGTTCACTGCTCATTTGTTGTAACCCAACTCTAATATTTTTCAGCTGAGGTCGACCTTGCAGATGAAAATGGCCTGGTGAAGAATTTACCCCAGAACCAACACTGCTATGCATCAGAACTTTTAAGTGAGAGAGAGATCTTTGTCCTTCTTGGTGTAAGCAGTAAGTATGGAGTACAAAATGAAAAGGTGCCAGGTTTCTATTATATATTACACTGGTGCGATAGGTCCAGTATGTAATGGCTGAGATGCCATTTGTGTCAAAACCCCTATTTGTAATGGTTTATACTGTAACTCAGAAGTCTTACATTTAGAACTCAGAAATTTTGTGTGTGCCTTTTCTGTCCTTGGGACAATTTTTGTTTTGAAAATTTGGTGTCAGTCAGTGCATGGGGTTTGGGAGTTATTAATTAATAAATTTACATAAATATAGCAATAATTAACACTTTTCTTGTGCTTGTCTAGTGCAAAAAATAAAAATAATTTTGTTGTCAAATGTACAGGTTTGTTAGCTCTAGGGCCATTTATTAGTTTAAAAATAAAATGTGTGAGACCACTTACATTCCCTGATGAACATACTGTACAAGACCCACACCTCCTCCACTCCATTTGTAGCAGTGGTGATCGATATTGAGAAGCCTTTGATTTGGTGCAGTGGGGTATCAACTTGAGTACTTAGTACCAAGGGGTTTGGACCCTCCTTCCATGGTTGGATCAGCACCCTTTATGCTGCACCTAGGGGGAAAGTCCTCATCAAGAATCTCCTCTCTCCCTCCTTTCCCAGATCTAAAGGGACTATGCAAGACTGTCTCTTATCCTCCCCTACTTTTTGTGCTGGCCATTGATCCCTTGGCCATTGCCACTTCATAAACACGAAAACCTTCTGGGAATATCAGTGGGCTCCTCCTCCTATTGCCATATGCAGATGACTTTGTGGTCCTCCTAGAAGATGCCTGAGTTGCTAATTCCCTGCTGTTATCTTTTTTACAAGAATTCACCCTTCTGTTGGTCCTGAGGATCAACCATATAAAAACTGAAGTTATTCCTCTCATTCTGCACTGCCCCCATGCACCCTCCTTGTTTCTAGGTCTGTGATGGCCTCAGACATAACAATATTTGGGGATGTAGGATACCCTGGATGTAACTGAGATGTGTGTGGCCAATATTCTGCTATTCTCTAAAATGTTGGAGGAGGACTGTGACCATTGGCAGAGACTCTCTCTCTTTCCCTCGGTCAGGGAAATATCAGCCATAAACCTGATCATGGCATCACAGCTCATGCATTGTCTCTCCCACCTGCCAAACAAGCCCCATACATCCTGGTTTTGATAAAACAGACTCTCTGATAAGATGGCTTCTGTGGGAGGTGGAACCTCCCTGTTATAGTAGGGCCAAATTACCTCTCATGGTTGTATGGCTGCCACCCTACCTCTGTGGGATCACAAACTGTGGATGGTTCCAATGGTCCCAACCTCCAAATCCTTCCTTCCCATTATGGACAATAATATAACAGGAGCTCTGTTCCCATGCCTTGCCAGCAGTACTTCTACACTTGCCTTTACCTGCCCATTTGTGCTCCCATTCCATTATAACCACCTCCGGATTTCTGTGGAAATCCTTAACCAGTTCAGTACAGAAAAAAATAGCTCTGCTCAGTGACTGCCAAATCAAAAAATCAATAAGAAATAGAGCAAAGGACTGACGTTGACACCCATTATACAGTAGGTGTTAATTAACTAATTTAATCATGAAGTACGAAACTCACATATCCAACATAAAAAGAAGCAGGTAACCACACCAAGATGTCCCAAATACTTAGTCAAACTGATTAAACACCCTCTAAGCTTTCCATCTCTCACACCCATTTGGTGCAGACCATCTCTCTGTTTTGATAAAAGTCAGTGCTTTGGAAAGGATAGCAAGAAAAGGGTATTCACCAAGTATGGGACCATCTCACTCCAGGTACAGCTCACCTTGACTCCCTTCAAAGCCTTCTGGCCTATTATGGTCTCCCTTAGACCAGTTTGTGGAAATTTCTTTAACTCTGCAATTCCCTATTTGCCTTTGTATACTTGCTCCCATGATAGCCCCACTTATGACCACTTCCTCATGTATCCAATTGGATTGCATGTCCTAAGGGTAGGACTGGAAAAAAATCTATGCATGCATTCATCAGGAGATCATCCCTTTGCAGTCAGCTTGTAAGTACTGGGAACAGGCTCTTGATATCTCTCTGTCCTCCTCTGACTGGGTGCATGTTGGAAAGTGGCTAAAGCTGCATGCTCAGACACAGTGCATGCCACTTACAGCAGACCGATTGGTGTACTAGCATTTTGTGTGCTATACCAATGTCCATATTATGTGGCATGACAGAGTGAGATGCTCTTACTTGTTGTGCTGCGTAAGTGCTTATAAGTTCTCATGTTATAGTAAGACAGAGTAGGATTTGATGCTTATTATAGCTTAATTCTTTTTCTTGAGGGCCATGGTGCTGGTGATAGGTGAGATTTGATACATATTTGTATCTTTAACTATACTGTATTTGTGGTTCTGGATTTGTTTACAATATACAGTACAGCACTGTATTTTGCCTTGTGTTTTGTACTAGGTGCTATGGCAAAACTTGTACTTTGTTGAAACTTGTGTTTGTGCTTTAAAAAAACAACTTTTGTTCACATAAAAAGACTGAAAAATTCAACACACTATTAAATGCAATTCTCTGTTTTAAGAAACCCTGTATTTTTAGATTGCTTTGAGCTTGAAATTATGTATCTGTGCCAGCTTTGCTCTGTTTTTTCAAGCACTAACCAGTTGGTGCAATGACTCCCCACTGCTCCATTCCATGTTGCAGGATCTGTAAAGCTGCTTGCATGTTAGCACAGGTCACCGTAGAATCAGTGGCTTCTGTTTCCTCTAGTTCTTCCAGCTTGGGTTCCATGCATTTGGTTGGATTTAGTGCCTCTATGGCCTGAGCTATCTCATCCTTAGTAGTCAATTCAGAAAAGCCTACAGCAATTGATTTCTGCTGAGGTTAAACTGACTTATGTTATCTGATAAGGAAAAGTTTTTGTTGACAATGATGGAGGAGGAGAAATGTAAATATACTGCAGAAACAGTGAAACACGAAGTAGTGAAAAAGAAATGCATGATATTGTCCCCTCCCAAAAAAATGTTTCTCTCACTAATCCAAATGAGTACAGAGGACACAGTGTTTGCATCAAGTTTAGATCTCCATACTGTGTGACTTAAACAGAATTACTTACCTGCTTGCACACAGGCTGAGATACTCAGTCAGGATACTGTTCCCCTAGCTGCTGCCTAAGAAACACAGCCTCCCCTGAACTTGCAACTGGACTGGGAACTGACAACTCTGCACTTCAGGCATCTTCAGCATGGAAATGGAGGTATATCCATAGAGGAGGGTTGGTCAGTGGAATAGGCTTTCTTAGGTTCTGGTTGAATTACAGTAGGCCTCCAGCATGAGATACTGTAAATGGCTCTTAAACTATTCAAAAGAGCCTTTAACAGCTACATTGAAAAGTGTCAGCAGACCGCCAGCTGATACAACAGCCGGGCAGTTGGATCAAAGATGTGCCACATCTACAGCAAGAACAGAGCTGGAAGTCAGTAAGACAATGCTTACAGACCATGGAGAAATGCTGATTGAGAGCATCAGTGCAAATGCTGGGGAAGAGGTTGCTAAAACCATGCTTAAAATGATTCAGGACACTGAAACAGTGACCAGCCAGACACAATCTGTCAAGCTTGGTCCATGCTCCTCTCTAAACCCTCAGAGTTCCAAAATGCCTAGTCCTGGGACCCCTGCTCTTCACTACCTATGTTAACAACCTACCCAACTCCCTCACTGCCAGCAACCTACACATGTATACAGACAGTACCATTACCTATGTATCTGGCACCTCTACTCCCTCAATTGAGTGTCATCTTCAACAGGACTTCATCACAGTACAAAAATGACTACTGGATAACTGCCTCATGATGAACCAAAATAAAATGGTGTCCATGTTGTTTGGCACCAGAAATTGTCTCAGCTCTACCAACCCCTTCTAACTTTACACGCCCCATTCCCAGATGGGTCTTGCCTGTCCTGACTAGACCCAGCTTTCCATTTCAAATAACTCAGTCTACACCTGGACCAGCACCTTAACTACTTGAGGCACATCTCCCAGGTAGTAACCAAGTCTTACGCTAAGCTAGGTTCCCTATATACAGTAAAGGGATGCCTCCATCAAACCATCAGAAAACAGATTTTGGAACAATCAATCCTTCCCTTTATAGACAATGGGGACATAGGCTACACAGATGCTATGCCCATTTCCCTTGATAAAATCAACACCCTATTCACCGCACTGTGTAGATTTACCCTGGGCTGCCCCCCAACTCCCACCCATGCAGTATGTACAATGAGCTACAGTGGTACCCTCCCATCTCTAGTTAACTGATGTGTACTGCCTTACTGGGTGCCAAGTATAGGTCCAACAAATTGCCTTGATATCTGTCTGACCAATTCTCCCCTGCAGTGAACCCTTCCTATCTTCTTAGATCTGAGGCAGGATGTCACCCCCATGTCCCATGGTGCAAGTGCACCCCTGGCTAAGTCTCCATCAGCTTCAGGCTCCCTAACACCTGGAACAGTCTCCCAGTCAGTGTCACTGTCTTCTCCCCAACATCTAGCAAGGTTATGATCAAGTCCCCTTACAAATCCCTGACGTCATGTCCGCAAGGGCATGCAATCCTCCCAGTTTATCTAGCTACTCTAGTTAATGCATATCATATTAACCCAGTGATGTATGTTGTGTTAACTACTCTGATTCTCAGCATGACAGCCGTGGTTCCACCCTTTATTTTCTTTCTCTGCGGCTACCCTGTCATGTTGCTATAATTTACTGCTCAGGACGTGCTGCTTACCATGTACTTGCTTACTTGCTTCATTGATCTTTGGAATATGTAAATCATGTAAAGTATGAACACTGTCATCCTCTTCTTTTTCCTTCCCTCCCTCCATGTCATAACTGGAAACAAGCCCTGGGCTCAGTGTGTTTACCTGCTAAAACATGTTTAAAATATGTAAACTAAATAAAATAAAGATAATCCTATTGTTGTTCCTTCCTGCCACTAACTTTACATCCATTTCAGTCAGTATAAATCATGAGGTTACTGCTGTGGTGAAAATGACACAAAGATTTTCTTAAATACTGGCACTGAGCCCCTGTTGGTGCCATGAATACAGTCGCTATGAGCATACAACCTGACCCCATTCATGGTTTAGAAAAAGGTACATCAGACAGAAGTAGACTGGATTATAATAGTAATCCTGAGGAGGGCCCAAGCAACCAGCAATCCAGGAGGCAGCAAGTAAGGGATTCAGTTACAGACTCAGCGTATGCTAATTACTTCCAAAGCACAGATTCTAAAAGAGGTTCCACTGGACATACAAAGCCCCATCATAGCCATAGAGGATTTGCAAATGGCAGATTTGTCTAATTCTTCTTGTGTGCTGGCTCAGAGGAGAAACGCAGTACACCTGTGTTACAGGAGAGGACCAGAACTTCCACCAAGCAGGAGGTATATTGGCAGAATGCTGCTAAAAATCCGTACAAACTTTTTTTCAGCTAAAATTTATACCCTCTTGCATATCTTAGGTGACAGCATCTTTGACATCAGTTTTGAAAAGGCAGTAACACTGGAACATGTTTGGACAAAGTATGATAAATTAAAATACTCTGCACTCTGGATACCTTTTCAATCCATTCCTGTAACTAAACCTGTTCTGAGAACTGTTACTATTTTATTTAAAAATGATGTGGAAATGTATTTGATATTAAATACTGTCTTACTCAGAAGTTTGACATTCTGGCCTATAGATACAGAATAAATATGTATGGGAAAATGGAAGTTTTGAGTGAAGCTGAGAAACATGGATAAAGGAGTTTCCCACTTACCGAGCTGTGTCAATCTAGGCAGAGATAGAGGACATCGCTTCTATCAGAGGCAGTCTAAAACTTAAGTGTAAATCACCTAATCATCTCAGCAGTGCTTGTGACCAGACAAAATGTACATTCTGCTTGGAATATGGTTATGTGAGTCAGTTTGGTCTAATGATTTGTTCTGCCACCTTTGCAAAGAAACTGGCCACTCTTTTGGTCCTGTTTATGGGCTTCATATAATTGGACAGATAGACCTGAGCAAGATGATATTTTGAATCAGGCTCAGAAAGATGGGTCAGTGAGAAAACAGCAGTCCTGGGCTCAGAAAAGAAAGCAGTAAAAGGAAAAGGAAAAACAAAAGACAATGAGCAAGAAAGAGAAGACTCTGCTCAAGGACATGACCTTGACCCTCATCCACCCCTCAGGACAGGACCTACCTAGTGAACCAAACAACATGACCAACATTTCCCCTAAAGAGGACATTATGGAGCAAGAAGTTGTTCAGGACAGAGTACCAAAAATGATTTTTTTCCACAAGAACCAGTATCTGGACAAACAAATCAGGATGTCATTCCAGATACTCAAAATATGGATTAGGGGGACATGATGCCCCCTCCGACAAGAATGACAGTGATCACAGGGAGGAAAAGTACACATAATCATCTGCCTAAAACAAATATATTCAGGAATGAGTCTATTGGGATGTCAGTCTCCCTTTAAAATAAAAATTATGTGCTATCAAGTCAAAAAGATTGGAGTGACTCTGATGGTGAGGCTCAGTTAGAGGTCTCCACTAGGTCTAATAGAATGGGGTCTTCGGAGACAGAGGCAGACAATTGAACAGATAAAAGAACAAAGAAGAGGAGAAACCAGCCTAACTCTTGAACATGAGTGGCTAGAAGTGTGAAAGGAAGTTGACTCCAAGCTACTCCACCCTCAGACTTAATGTATGTCATCTGAAATGCATCTGAACATTGAGACTATTAACGTCAATAGCATTAAAGCTCCTAAAAGACATTTATTAACATACTGTGCCCTGAAAGATTTGCCCTTTGATATTTATTTATTAATTAAAGGAAACAAGATTAGGTGCTAGCAGCAAATTAAGAAATGCAAACACAATCTTGGTGTTGTGACCCTTCCGTTTGGTCCTTTGGAACTGACAGGTTTGATGGTGTGGGAATATTATTTGAAAATTCAAACTTAAAGGTTTCTTGTTTGCTGGATATTAGTTCTGTAAAGGCACTCATGCTACATGTAGAAACCAATAACACTACACTAAGAAAAAGTAATGTTTATGTGTCTCAAATGAAATGTTCTAGGGTAGATCTACTTACTCAAATCCATCCCTATTTACAGTATATACTGCCGAAGAGTTAGTCTAGGGGAATAGTTTTAATTGTATATTTTCTAAAGATGCTAAAGGTGCTGTCACAGACGAAATGTATTGTGGCTCTAATTTCTTGGAAAAATGGTGTATGACACAGTTTTAAGGGATACATATAGAACTGATCATCATACAGAAGGATGCATTTAATAAACACATTGTGGGTCCCAGAAAAGACTTCCTTTTTGAAACACATAATGTTGATATCACATCTGTTTCCTTAATTCTTTTGGAAAACTCAAACCACATATCATTATGGGACTGTATGGCTATATAATCCCAGAAAACCACTGGACCATAAATATGGAGGTTGAATAATCTGCTATTAGAAGACTCTGACACTAAGATTGCCTTATCTCTTGCAAGCTAGAGAAGCTGTAATGTGCACTTACGAAGATCTGGGTATGATGGGAAGATAAAAAGCAAGATCTGAAAGAACTCAATCAAAATCTCTAAAGATGAGAATAGAAAAAATTGCCATTGACCTCTCTAGGACATAAATACTGGTCCTTATTTGTTGAAAGAACATGTTAGACAAATAAAAATGTAAATGCAATCTCTACAGTATGATTGAGTGACTTCTCTTTTGATGGTGCATTGGTATGTACCACTAGGAAATACGGCTGCAGATAATATATATGAAAGTTGCCAGGACGGGGTCAGTAAAGAGGTCCTTTTAGGTCTTACAGATGTAAGTGGAAAACTGGCTACAGAGAATGAAGATAAGAACAATATTATGTAACAATATTTAATTCAGATGTTTGGTACTCAGGCTTCGAATTAGGGGATATACAAGTATTCCTGAATGACTATGTTATAGAATATTTGCCAGATGCTGTTAAAGTGGATTTAATTAAACCCATAGTTCCTGAAAAATTTCACTTGTTTATCAATCATTTAAAGAATAAAATTGCATCTGATATGGATGGCCCCACTGTTAAACTCTATACGTCAGAGAATGAAATATTTTCACAGATTGTAACTATGGCATACCATTACTTTCTGTTAGACGGGAGTGATGCAGACTTTCTTCTTTTTCAAGAAAGGAGCTACTCATAATTTGTGTAACTGCCCACCCAAGTTTGTTAAACACTGATTTTAAAATGTTGATGAAAATTCTCTGTAAAAGATTATTATAATCTCATTAGTTTTTTATTTCTCATTATCAGACTTGCTTGGTTCCCAACAGGTGTATACAGGAAAACGTAATAATATTGAAGTAAACATGTAACACAAGGGGAACATGGATGACTGGGTTGTTATATACTTTCAATAGACCAAGAAATGTATTTTGATAAAGTAGGGCATAACTATTTGTTTGAAGTATTAAAGCATTATGCAATAGACCAATAATTCATAACTTGTATTATTACATTATATAATACAGCAGTACTAACTCCAAATCTGAATAATCATTTAGAAACAGACATTAGGATTAAACTGGGGCAAAAGTCCCTTGTCAAATTGGTAAACACAAAGATCGGGGTCCTCTATAGGCATAAGAAATCCCTCACCCTGGAGGCACTCAGAATCTCAGTCTCCAGCTTCATACTCTCCACGATAGACTACGGGATGGTGGTCTATGGAGCTGCTACTGATACAGTGCTCAAAAGGGTCCAAATTGCACTCAATAAGGCATGCCGCCTCACCCTGTGTGCAGATCACTACACTCATACTTGTACCCTGTATCAGTGTACAAACTGGCTTAGCCTAAAAGACAGGATCAAATACCAAACTTGCCTCTTGGGAAAGAAGGCATTCCTCAGAAAAAAAACACCTTGTATAGGAAACCTGTTTGAGGCTTCTTTCTCAACACACATCACCAGATGGAGGAAGAATGGACCACTGTCCATACCATTCCACCGAACCTCACTAGGAGAGCGTGCTTTCTCCCATTGGGCCCCGCTCTGGATAAATGAACTCCTGATGAAATTACAAACAAACAACAGCCTGTCTCAATTCAAAGTAGGCCTCAAACAGCACCTAATGTCTAACTCAAAATGCACCTGCTTCCTCAGGCCTCACTTGATAGACAGGCCTACTCCCAACGTAACACCCAGCAGGGCTACCTAGAGAACCCTGCCTCCATTCCAGCCTAGCCAAGAGCTTAAGTAAGCTATCAGTCCTCTTTAAACGCACTTGGTACTGCCCATCCCAACCCCCCCCACACACACACCATATTCGACAAAGCCCTCCGAGCTGCTTCCCCCATCACAGCACCCCCCCCCATTTCACTATCCTCCCACCTCTCACTCTCTGCGGTTGGTTTCAAACCCAATCCCGCTTGTTTCACTGTCACCCAACCTCTCGCCATCTGGGATAGTGTTAAACCCTATGCAGTTACTGTGCCATAGTCTATCAAAGGATTTAGAGGTTTCCAGGTGTGTGCTACCTAGGCAACCAATTAGAAATAGCTTAGTATTTAATTACAACTGCTCAGTTTTTTTCTCCTATTTGTCTAATTGTCATGTAATCGCTCTTTAATGCCTAATGATTGGGCCTCTGTAACCACTGAATATGTGTATTGTCTTATTGTCCATCCTGACATGGAACCTTTGTAAAAGAGCTCACGCTCAAATGTCTTTCCGAAATACTAATTAAACAATTGAACAATACCCCTTATTCTGTTACTGTATGTCTTTGGACTGAACCCAGTATTAAGTCTCTTATCTCAATGCCTAGATAATAAGGGGTAGAGGGTGAAACATAGAAACACAGACTTTGACAGCAGATAAGGACCACTTGGCCCACCTAGTCTGCTCATTTCCCTACCTACAGGATAAGCTGCAGATCCTAGTTAACCAACAGCCTATTTCTTCCTACCCCCTTCAAAAACTGCCTTATGTCTGTCCCATGCATTCTTGAATTCTCCCACAGTTTTAGACCCCTCAACTTGATCAGGAAGGCTATTCCATGCATCCACCACCCTCTCTGTGAAGAAATACTTCATCACATTGCCCCTGAACCGTCCCCCCTTCTATCTTCAAATTGTGTCCCCTCGTTCTTGCACATCTCTTTTTCTGAAAGATGCTACCCTCTTGGACTTTGTTGATTCCACTGAGGTACTTAAAAGTTTCTATCATGTCTCCCCTCTCCCTCCTTTCCTCAAGGGTATACATACTAAGCTCCTTTAGTCTCTCTCCTCATATGGCTTATCTTGCAGAAGGGTACTGGGTGTGTCTCAGCTAATACAGGTGGCCATCTATGTGGATGGCATGTGCATTTTGGTGAACAGTATAGAATCAGTTGAAAACGCTTAAGGGATCACGGCTGAGTACTCTAAGGTAACAGATTTCAATATTAATATAGCCAAAAGCAGAGGATATCAATTGCATCCCAGTACACTGATGACAACAGATATACCAGGTGTTTATATCTCTCTGGAACCTGTTCAGATTTGGGGAAAAACAATTGAACATGGGGATAGGGCCACCCTGAACTGGACTGAAAAAAAATATTGGAATGTGAAAATAAAGTTTTGGGGCCCGATTCTATAAGCACCCCTAAGCACGTTGCAAGTTGCGACATTGGAGTGGTGCAGTTCTGCCAAGGACCCTGTGTCCGATTTTATAAGAGGCAGGGTACCAGCAGCTTTGCCATAAGCCGCAACCCTGGGATCGAAGGGCGCAAGTGCCTCCCTATGCAAGGATCCCTCCTGTCCGTAAAGCCCCTCAAGGCTGGAGCATGCCTGTGACCCCCAGTACTCAGTAAATAGCCCCACAGGGCTAGAGAATTCCCCTGACTCCCAGTACCCATTAAATAACCCCACAGGGCTGAAGAATGTCCCCAACCCCCAGTACCTGTTAAAAAGCCCTGCAAGGCTTCTGCATGCCCCTGACCCCCAGTACAATACGGAAAGCCTCACACCCCACAAACTGAGAAAATAAATCCCCCCAATCCACTCAAATGCGGCCATTCCCCAAGTCCCGAGTATCCCTGGTAGTCTAGTGGCCCACCCCTTCCACCTGGCAGCACTCGATCACCTTGCTCCCCTCCATGACCTGTTTTAGGCCAGTGACTGGCACAGCCCACCACTCACCACTGTGGCCAGCCACTGATTGAACATACAGGAGCATGTACTGTATATACCACATGTATGTACAGTAAGCACTCCTGCAGTGTTCAGTCGGTGGCTGGCCACGGTGGTAAGTGGTGGGCTGTCATCACCAGCCAAAACTGGTCTTCTTGGAGCGAAGTGTTGGTGCTGCTGGGTAGAGGTGGGCGTAAGCTCACCAAAACTCAGAACTTGAGGAATGGTTTATGGATTGGGCGATAGGAGGTTTATTTTCTCAGTTTAAGGAATTACCTGTATTGTGCTGGGGTCAAGAGCATCTGTATTCTGCAGGACTTTATAACAGGTACTGGGGGTCAGGGGCATTCTCCAGCCCTGCAGGACTATTTAATGGGTTCCAGGAGTCAGGGTTTAAATTCTATTAATCCAGTTGCCTTTTTCTTTAGTCTGTTTTTGTATTTTAATTGTAATCCTTTTTTTACTAAGTCATAGAACCTGCGGATTCAGTGGATTGAAACATGGCCTACCCCTTTACAGTATGTACCACTTAGGGTAGAGGACTAACTAAACTTAAGAAATCCCGTGAGTTCCCTGTATATGTTAACAATGTCATTGAAATATCCAGAGAATTGAAACTATAGGCTATTTTTTCAATTACTCTAGAATGAAGCTATATAATGTTATACTATCCCAAGGTTTTCCAGCTTAGGTGGAATATGGGGGCATATCTCCACAACAGCATCCCTAAATCATCCTGCGATTAACTGGCCACAGAATTCGACCAAGCATATGGGAGGTGATATGCCTTTCTAGCCATGGAAAATTAGAGGTGAAGGACAACTTAAAGCACAAAAGCCTGGGAAAAAAACTCTGTCCTCAAAATAACTGTATTACATTACTTTTAAATATTGGAGCAATTATTTTCTGAAAGTGATTGTTTATTTAATTTTGGTAACCAGGTAGGCCCACTGGGACCATGACAGTCCCTTTTTCAGGGGCAACCCAGAATTAATTACAAATAGTAGAATTTTACAGAGACACATTCAGTGAATTGCTCACTTTATGACAAACACTTACAGTATCTGTTCACATTTCAACAATCATCTGTACTCAACATTTGTTAATCCATATAAGACATCTTTGATTACAGACAGTCACAGTAGGAACATCAGGTGCAAATGAGGACTGACCAGTGGTATCATTGATAGCAATTGCATTGGTTAAGCTGTAACAGGTGAACCTTGAGTCCCTTTATAAATTCCCCAAGGAAGCTGCGTACTTGAGAAATTTCTTGGAGTACATTCCAGAGGGGTGGGATGCTGGAAGAAAATGACCTCTATCTCTGGGATGACCTGCTTTGGGCACATTAAGAAGCTGGTAGCTTGAGAATCTGAGGGTCCTACAGTTATGTTTATATCTGATAGTGTCTCAGCCAGGCTTGTGGGGGCATTTTCAAGCCTGAGCTTGAATGTTAAACATAGTGATGGGTACATTAGTCACCCTTCTAATGATGGCCATGCTAGGGCTTGAATCACCTGGCAGTGATGCTCTTGGGACCGGGCACCTGCTGCAAACTGGTTTATCCTGTGGTTAAGGTTCAAATCTTTTGTATTTGTCCACCTTTAACAGTGAGTAGTACTGCTGAATCATACAGGAGGGTAGGTAGTAAGGCGTCAGGCATTATCTTTAGCCAGGAGCCCTGTGTAAGGAAGGGGCAAAGGAGATAAAGTAGACCAAGGTTCTGGTTCACAGACTTGGTCAGCTGGTCTGTATGTGCCTTGAAAGTGCAGTTTTGATCTAAGACAATACCTAAGTAGTTTATGGATTCTACTACCTCAATCTTTGAGCCATTAGAAAGAATGGGCATCAGGATTGGTGACCTGTCGGGTCCCAAGCTTATGGGGCTGTATAGTATTGCCCTTGTTTTTTTGCCATTCAGTACAAATTTGTTGCTTTCCAACCAGCCCTCAGGGAGTAGTAGGTCTTTCATCAGCGAATCATTCAATGTACAGTGGCCTCCCCCAGGATGAAATGCACTTTTAAAACACTCTGCAGTATACTGCAGCAGACCTACTGAATAAAGCAATGTAATTTCAATGGCAAATAGCCCCTCTTTATCATGCAGCAAACTGGTATTCACTTCATCCTGGCAGTGTCACATTTTCTTGAATAACAAAGGGGACTAATTACCATTGAAAGTACATTGCTTTATTCAGTAGGTCTGCTGCAGTATACTGCAGAGTGCGTTAAAAGTGCATTTCATGCTGGGGGAGGCCACTGTAGCTATGTCCTTGGAGATTCCTATACAGTACTGCATCATCAGCTTATAGGGTTATATTTGTCTTACCACAGTAATCTGGCATGTCATTATTAAATATGGAGACTAGTAAGGGCCCTAGGTTGGACCCTTGGGGACCCCATCAAGGATTGGACATTTGTCAGATTGGGTGCCCTGACATCTGACGAGTTGGGACCTTTGGTAGTCAGAGAACCATTTAATGGTCAGACAGTCTAGGCCTATAACTTTTAATTTCTCAGGGAGCAGATGGTGGTCCACCAAGTCGAAGGCCTTGGTGAGAGCAATGAAGACTGCACTGGTTAACAGGCCCTTATCAACAGCTGAAAAGATGTCGATGGGAAGGCTGGCTAGGCCAGTGTCTATGCCATGGTTTTTACTGAAACCATATTGTCTAGATGTGAATATTTTGTGTCACTCAATATAATCTATTATCTGGTTATAAATGGCCCTCTCGAGTACAGTACCTTACTTAGGATGGAGAGGGGTGATATGGCCTGATAATTTTCAACTTGTTCTCATGATCCACCTTTGCGGATTGGTGTAACCAGGGCCACTTTCCAGAGTGTTGGGGCTTTCCCTTCTAGGATTGTATTAGAAACTTTTGGAAAGTACTTGCAATGAATTGGAAGGCCCCAGTATGGTCTCAGATTAAATATATTTGCCTAGTCATGGGATCCTTTTTGACTTTGTCTAGTCATTACAATTAGAATACTTTTGGGGCGAAGCCTGGCAGCCAACATGGTGGCACACTAATTCTTGCAGGAGACACCCTGTAAAACCCCTATCAGTAAATCTGCGACGTCCAATTGGTAATTCAGCACTCCAAAAAGTAAGCTTTCAACGACGGAATACCAGAGCTTTTAAATAAGCCCTTTTTTGTTGAAATTGGTGGCAGAATTGCGAATCGACGCTGTGTCTAACAGCCCTGGCCAAGCTGCGTCTCACGCCCACTACATGCCATGATTTTAGTGCCACCTGAGTTTCAAAGTCCCCACCCTGATGCATGGTGAACAGGCAGCAATTGGGAGACAACAGCAAGAGCAATGGCCACCTCCAACACCTCTAATAGCATGGCCAAAGACATTGCAAATATGTTGGCGATGTTAAGCAAAGTTTTGCAAGATACTACAGAACTAAAGCAGTCATCTACACAAATAAATGAGGAACTGCGGCTGTTAGCTCTTCAGGTGGAGGGCTCCGAAAAGGACATAAAGCAGCAAGCTGAGCAAATATCCCAACATGACGGGTACCTGAGGGAACATCATGGACAGATTCAGTACTTACTTTCTAAAGTGGATGACATGGAAAATAGAGCCTGGAGACAGAACATCAGAACTGTGGGCATTCCAGAAGGCATGGAGGGCAGGGACATGATATCTTTTCTGGAGGATGCGTTGTCAGCAATGCTAGGGCTAGAGCTCGAGGCCCCTCCAGAGATTGAGCAAGCTCACTACACGCTTGCTCCCAAACTTAAACCAGGGGAGTGCCCTCGCCCCATTTTGTGCAAATTTCTATGGTATCCAGTGAAGGAGCGCTACCTCTACCTGGCCAGAGATCTAAAAACACTGACATGTCAGGGATGCTCCATGAAGCTTTATCAAGATTACTCTCAAGAGCTTGCAAGGCGGAGAAGAGCATACGCAGAGGTGAAACAGCAACTTTACAAATGAGGTATTCCCACCTCTCTCAGATATCCCGCGCAGCTAAGAGTCCAGTATAATGGTGTCTTTCACATGTTTAGCAACCCTGGAGACGTGGAACACTTTCTACAAAACATACAAATATCAGGCAGAGGCATGAACAAATCCCCACAACCCTCAAGCAGTACTAATAGACTGAACTGGGAGAACTCCCCGATATCCATGGATTTAGCAACTAGTACTGCACTGAAAGACACAGAATCAGAGGGGGCCTGGTAGGGAGTTCAGCGGGGTCACTCAAGGAAGCCTGGAAGAGAAACCCCAAGTAAAAAATCTATGGCCAAGAAGAACAGAACAAGGAGCTGCAAGAAATTATAAATCCTGTTGGATGACAGCACAATCTCCCCAGCCGCTACGCCAGTTAAGGTATCCAATAGATATGAACCCTTGGGGGACCTTGTGCCGCAAGCCCTGGATTTAGCAAGGAACTCAGACAGCCTGATGCCAGAAGATCTTACGGACCAGAGTCTGCTCACAGACTGGGCCCTGCATTGTAAAGACTGGGCCGAATATGATGGGGAGCTGTTGGCCGAACAACAACTGCCAAGATGACTGAGGGGTCCTGACTATTTTTTATTTCCATCCAGATTGCTGGGCTTCGAATGGCTGTGGAGGGGCTGAGTTATTCTCCCCTTCCCTCCCTCTTGTCTGCAATCTTACATGGTCCGGTTTTCCCTGATAGTCAGGTACCCGACCAGGGAATGATATGGCTAGTTATGGCGTAGAGGAAATATTTAGGGCCTGCCCGGCTTCCTCTGCCAGATGGCTTAAAGTGGTTATTATTAGTTAAGGTTTGGTAATATGAATAATCTTGTTTCCCTCACCAGTTACTCTAATGGTAAGATGTCACTCCACCCACCTTGGGGTGGTGGCATGCCTGTGTTAGCCTGTTTTAAGCTCGATAGCTCCCATCTGGTCTCACCATGTGGTAGCATGAGCAAGACCGGGGTTTCCCCTTCCCTGACGTAGGTGACACAAGTCGGCAGTTAAAACTATTTCAAGAGCTTTGAGCATGCCACTGATTTTTACCATGCTAGGTTTAAAATGGTCAGGATGCGGGGATTTTTCTTTTTTTTTTCCTTGTATAAATTTTGTCCGGAAGGCTGCTTCCTAGTTACTATAAGCAGGAGAGAGATAACGCAAAGTTTTCTTTTACAGCGCTTTCAGGATTCACTCCACTGGAGAGTGCACATCCCCCCCCCCCAGTGGTTATAAAGGGGGATTATCTCTGATCTGAAGTGTTTTAACTGCTTTATCATGTCATCAGTTTCTCAGTTTAAAGGTTTAATGATTGCTGCTCTCAAACCTGATGTTTCTTTTAATGTTAGATTAGCGGGGGTTCACAAGACACTACTTCGGGTCAAGTAGCAGAGTTGGTTACACTATCTGATGACAGATAAATTGCGGTTCCTGGTAAATTACCAGGCCCCGTGCTCAGGAGGGGTTCTTTTGATCATGCACCACATCCACCTGCAGTGGTCAGGTCATATAGGGAGAGCCTCTTAGGCGAAGGTGTGGTACAAGGAGAATGGTATGGAGAGGTAAAAACAAAATTCATAATAGAGACTAGAGCGTCAATATGTGGACTGATCCGTAGTTTATGTGGGGTTTGCAGAATTACAAGGGACAGACAGAGGAAGGGATTAGGGGATGATTCTAAGGACAAGCTTCCTGTATGCAGATTACTCGGTTTCCTTCTACTTAGGCGGGGGCCTCGGGCATTGCTGATTGACATATGTCATGGCAGGTAAAGATATGGTGATGGCTACCTCCTGGAATGTGAGGGGCCTGAACTCGCCCATTAAACGTAAGAAAGTACTTGCATAAACTGCAAGACATTTGGAAGGTAGCCCACCCAGTTGAGAGGGACTATACATATTTCTCTGAAGCTAAACAAGTTGCAGGTAGGATCGACTACTAGTTTACTTCCCCAAACATTATAAGCAAGGTACTGGATGTCACAATAGCCTCCCTGTATATCTCAGATCACGCCCCATTGACGTTAGCAATGGGACCTTTTGTCCCCACTACCAGGTCAGTTAGTTGGAGGCTAGACCCATTATTGTTGCAAGAGACAGACTTTAAGGAGTGGCTTAAGGAGGAGGTAAAAACCTTTTTCTCTGACAATCCACAAGGGTCTGCATCTGCATCAGCCATTTGGGAGGCTTTTAAAGCTACGATTAGAGGTCGCACCATTAGCTATGCTGCCTACCATAGGAAGCAGAGAGAAAATGAAACCAGGGAGCTGGAGTGAACATTGGGAGAGAAAGAAGGACTGTATAAGAAGGATCCCACTAATCCCCAAACCCAGACCTGCTGCATGACCTCCTGGCCCTACGAATGAAATTGAATATGCTAGCTTCTAGAAAAGTGGAACTTCAAATATTAAGACTAAAACATAAATATTGGGCGGGGGGAAGCTGGGAAACTTCTAGCATTCGGTCTAAAAAAAACAAGCCAAGAGGCATATAGCCCAATTACAGGACAATAAGGGGGAAAAACATAGTAAATCAGAGGTCATTAACCAACTTATGCTATCTTTCTACAAAACCTGGTATAGCCCCCAAACTACCTGGGACAAGACCAAATTTGAGAATTTTATAGCAGGTACAAAGCTTCCTAGGCATACAGACGCCCAGAGAGAACAATTAGAGATGCCCATAGAGATACAAGAAATCAAGGAGGCAATTCAAAAGATGGCCCCTAAGATAGCCCCAGGTGGAGATGGGTTCTCTGTTGATTTTTATAAGGTCACACCTGAGATAGTATCTCACCCCCTGAGGGATATGTTACAGGAAGCCCGGGTACAAGGGATTCTCCCCACCACCCTTAGGGTGGCGATTATCACAGTCCTTCCAAAGGAAGGCAAAGACCACACCCTGCCTACAAGCTATAGGCCCATTTCATTGATTAACGCCAAGGCAAAAATTCTAGCAAAGGTGTTAGCAGCCAGGTTGGAGAAAGTCCTTCTCTGTTTGATTCACACTTCCCAAGTGGGCTTTGTGAAGGGCCGTGTCAGTACTGATCACATTAGATCTTTAATCTCCCTTGTACAGAAGGCAGAAAAAGCCCCTACTCCAGCAGCCGCTATATCGGTGGATTTTGAGAAGGCCTTTGATTCAGTAGAGTGGGACTTTCTCCGTATGATGCTGCAGCACTATAACTTTGGGGATGTGTTCAGGTGATGGGTTAAAACTCTTTATACATCTCCTATGGCCAGACTGCTAACTAATAATACACTCGCAGAACCATTCGAATTGCACAGGGGTACTAAGCAGGGATGTCCCCTCTTTCTGATGTTGTTTGTGCTGGTAATAGAAACCCTGGCTAGTGCTTTGAGGGAACATCCAAATATTAAAGGCATATGGGAAGGCCCCGATTCGTATCATGCACTGTTATATACTGATGATTGTCTCATTCTAACTGACGATTTTCATGCCAGCGCTGCATACATTGTGAATTTATTGCAATCCTTTTCAAGCATTTCAGGCCTCAGGGTTAATCAAGGTAAAACAGAAGTCCTCCCCTAAATAGGCAGCTTTCATCTGAAGATACCTCAGCAGTGGGCTTAGTCAGTGCTAAGGCGGGTATTAAGTATCTAGGCATTAGGGTAAATTCCAATGTGACTTCCCTACCAGAGACTAACTTTTCTCCCTTAATTGATAGCCTTTAAGTAGAAACTCAAAGGTGGAAACAGTTGAACCACTCTCTCCAGGGGAAAGTGGTGGCAATTAAAATGATGATTGCCCCGAGGGTGTTCTATATACTATCCCATCTACCAATTGAGATCCCAAAGAAATGGTTTCAATTATTGGACAATCTACTATGGACCTTCCTGTGGGACAATAAAACACCGAGGTATAGTAGAGCCAAAACTCCGAGCCCCTTGGAATAAGGGTGGGTGGTGTCTTCCACATTTCCAACACTACGCATATGCTTTCTCAGCAGCAGCCACATGTAAACTGCTTTGGGGAAATACCACCAACTTGCCAGCTTGGGAGTCAATTGAGAGGAATGCCCTGCATGGGACCCATTTGGTTGGGTACCTGGGCAACCTCCTCCCCTTCAAATTTCATTACTGGCTCAAAATAAAAGCAGCTCACAAGGCCTGGCAACAAGTGGGGGCCATAAGTAAGACCTGTTTCAATCCAGGGAAGCACCTTCCTCTATGGAATAACCTTGGCTGGACCATTAACCATAAACGCCTTTACTGGGAGGGCTGAAAGGGGAAGCAAATTAATACACTACAGGATATACTAATGGGGGATGGCCACACCCTAGATAGCTTCACTTTCTTGAAAGGGAAATATAATCTGGGCCCAAGTGATTTTTGGAGATATCTTCAAATGAGACATGTTTATTCATCCTGGCTTAAAAGAGGATGTACATGTGTGATATGCCAACATGATGGCAAAGCCATGCAAAACAAATTGCCTTTAGACAGCTGGCTACAATCACAGAAAGACCTGGCTGGCCGTATTTATAAGTTCATGATGGGATCCTTACCAGAGCCATCCCTACCTGCCAAAGCAAGATGGCAGCGTATGCTGAATCTTCCTTTTAGTGAGGACGCCTGTCAGAGTAGCTGGTTAATAGCAAAAAAAATCCTGTGGAGACCCCAGAAGTTTCTTTATTCAAAATAAAATAAGAAACCTTTGGTAACGTTCCCCAGTAGTACTAAAGAAAATGAATTTACTTATGAACGATGTGTGCTGGAGATGTAATGTGGCAGGAGCAGACTTACTTCATATATTATGGCAATGTGGCCCCATTCTTCCTTTCTGGTCTGAAATACTTACATGTTGCTCCCATATCTTGGGAAAAAAAGGTCACTACCTCCCCTAGCTTTTGGATCCTGGGGCTTCCACCCACTGAATACAGACCATTGAGACCCCATTTGGCATGGCATTTACAAGCCTCAGTGGAAGCCAAATGGCTACTTTTGTGCAGATGGAGGACTACAGAGGTACCCTCATTCATGGTGTGGCTCATAGCCATGGCTAATCTGGCTAGCTTTTCTAAGCTAACTCATTTGGCTAAGGCATCCATGCAAGCCTTCTCGGACAAATGGGCTCCGTTCATGCATTATTTTCAAAACTCACCCCCCAATTCCGTAAACCCTCTGGGTAAGGATATGTTAAAGCCACCTTGATGGATGACCAGGCCTCATATTCCTTCCACTCCCTGCCGTTAATAGTGTATGGCTTATGGGATCCCCCACCCCAGCATCCCTCCTTGTAAATAACCAACCCAGTCCCACATCAAATCTGTGATTTCTTTCATTTCCTTCTGAGTATTGTGAATTAACTGTGAATACCTCACTATGTTACAATATGTAAAGTCTGAATGGAGTGTAATGCTCATATATGTATTGAGGTATATGCACAATAAAAAATTAACTGCAAAAAAAAAAACAATTAGAATACTTTAAAGGTGTTCTTTTCTTGCATTAAGTTTTTCATTTGGCACGTGAGGTGCAAACTTTTCTTCCAACAAATGGAACTCCAGCTTCAGACTCTGAACTATTTAAGCAAGAAATGTCACCTCTATATGTTAAGGAATGTGCTTCTTTTTCATGACACACTGTACAGGAAATATGGGAAAACATTGTTTGGTTCTAATGTATATTCCTCTTATTTACTGTTCTTTTTTGTTTCTGTCAAATGGTGTTGATTTATTTTTGTATATATGTTAAGTGAGGGAGGACCTAGCCAGACTGGAGAGATGGTCCAGAATATGTCAGCTTGGGTTCAATGCCAAAAAGTGCAAAGTTATGTACATTCTGGCCAAAAACCCAAGGATGGAGTATAACATAGGGAAGGTTCGGGTAGGCTTCTAAAGAGAAAAAGGACCTGGGGTGGTAATTACTAGTAACCTGAAACATTTGGCTCATTGCAAAAAGGCTGTGGTGAAGGCTAATAGGGTGCTGTGATGTATTGTGAGGGCATTCAGTAGCAGACAGAGTGAGGTTATTTTGCCTTTGTACAGATCATTGGTGAGGCCACATCTAGAATATGGGGTGAGGTATTGGCATCCATACCTTAAGAAGGACATAAACATGCTGGAGGAGGTCCAGAGGAGAGCAACTCAAATGATCAGGGGGCAGCAGGATGGGTCATATGAGGAGAGACTAAGAGCCCTAAAAATGTACTCCCTGGGAGAGAGGAGGGTGAGGGGTGATATGAAAGAGACCCTCAAGTACATGAAGGGAGTAAACAGAGTGGAAAGGGAAGGTCTCTTCAAAAAGGGAGACAATACTACCACTAAAGGTCATAACCTAAAACTGATAGGGGGGAGATACAAAAGGGATGTGAGGAAGCATTTTTTTTACAGAAAGAGTGATGTCTGCCTGGAATGAACTGTCAGAACAGGTGGTGGAGGCAAAGATGATGGGTTCTTTCAAGACAGCCTGGGATAAGCATAGATTGAAGTCATGGAACCAAGAAAGAGGAAAGGGAGGTGGGATAGGAGGGGAGGAGGAGGGGGACAGGTTCACTAGTGTAAGTGCAAGGCCAGGACCCTGCATTTATATGAGCAGACATGATAGACCAAGAGGTCTTATCCTACTGGCTATTTTCATATGTTTGCATGTTCGTCAGTATAATTTAATTTGTATGATGTTTTTGATTGCATGACTGATGATATTTTTTTCAATGAAAACTTCTCCCACTCTCACTCTTAACATAAACAACATGGGCTAGTTAATGTTCACCTGAACTGCTAACACAGCTGAGCAGAAGGGACTTCGGTTTCACATCTCATCTGGATTGCACCTCAACAGTGCTATATCACTGTGTTAGTTCCTGGTGTGGAACTACAAACCACATAATCCAGCCCCAGAGGCAATCATGGAGTCTACTAAGCCACTGACCCTTATAACAAAGCCAGTCCTCCAAATAGAACATGTAAAGATATTATACATCAATTTCAAAAAATAATGAAATGCACATTTTTACACTTTACAAACATTAAAAAAATAAATTAGAAACTGTTCTATTCATTTGTCATTTTGCATAAATGTACACTCTGGGCCTGATATTCAGAAGTGTGCCTGGCAATGGTGCAAGTGGTTGCACAGCACATCTGAGTTGCACTGGAGCAACAAAGGGATATATTCAAAAGAGATATGCCATGACGCATCCCTTCTGAATATATCAAAGAATGTGCCCAGCACAAATACATGGTGCTGGAGCATCCCTCAGACAGGCCCGCATACCTGGACTGGGAATGCTCCAGCACAACTGGAGCTGCGCCAGGCACAATTTCCAGATATTCAGACCTGGATATGCAAATGGGGCCATTATGCATGCAAGGCACAAATGGGACCATTTGCATGTCATTATCGCCCCATTTGCATGTGTTGTGTAGGACTTTCCAGTGAAATGCATCTGGCACCCTGCACAGCATGCGGGCCCTGTACCAAGGACAGCAGTAGTACCCCCTCCATATCCCGTACCACCAATCCCCATACTAAGATTTCTAAAAGATCCCTGGTGGTTAGTGGTTTACTCCTCCCCATCCCATAACACCGATCACTGTATTAATATTTTGTTAAGATTCCTGGTGGTCCAGTGGTTCCCCCTCCCCATCCTGTAACACTGATCACAGTATTAATGTTTTATTAAGATCCCTGGTGGTCCAGTGGTTCTCTCCTCCAATCCCTGGGTCCAGTGGTTTCCCCTTCCCATCCCATAACACCAATCACCGTATTAATATTTTTTTAAGATCCCCAGTAGTCAAGTGGTACCTCCTTCCTGCCTGTAACCCTAATCACTGAAAAAGGGTACATGGCAATTCGCTCCCGATTTCTCACCCCCTGTCAATTCGCTCTTGACATTACACTCCCATGTCAGTCCGCTCCTATAATGATCCACTCCCAGGCAATTCGCTCCTTCAGAAAAATTATTTTCATTATGGTATTACTATATGTGTCAGTTTCTGATTGGTTAACACAATTCATTAGCCCAACACTCTGATTGGTTTAACATTTCTACAAAAAGACAGCGAATTACGCCCTGCGTTCCCATTCTGAACTACATTTGCAGCACATCACACTGTGTCTTACAGTAACCATGACTGGAAGGTTTGTAATGTCAGAGTGCTCTAAGTAAAAGCTGGTTGATGACCAGAATTACATTTATACATTTCACAAGACTGGCCATCAAGAAAAAGCAATTTGGCAGTGTGAATTTGCTGTAAAGAAATCAAAGTTGTGTAATGCATGCATTCACACTTTATCATATGATAACCCTGTAACTGTACATAGGTTCTTACAGCATACAAATGCACCAGACCCTTGAGCTGTGGAGAGACATGAAGCTGTGAAGTTAGCAAAGGAAAGGGCCAGAGCAACACAGGACACAACCTCACAAGTGCTACTGCATGCTAAAGAGAATGTGTCACTTGCAGCACAAGGCAAAATCATTGATAAAAACCTAAAATGCACAATTCAACGTGTGCATGTCCATGGAGCACCACCTAATCCTAAGGATCTATGCGCACTGCAAATCCCTGACAGTTATACAACTTACAAGCCCAACTCAGATGGTGATGAAGTCAAGTTTTTATTGCATGACTATGTGCCCGGCAGCAACAGAATTCTAATTTTTGGCACAGAACATAATTTGAAATTCCTCAAACGATGCAAGCTGTGGCATGCCGATGGTACATTTAGCGTGGCACCCCCTCTTTTTAAACAGTTGTATATTATTATGGGAGAGCAGTATGGTAACGTACAGCCAGTGATATATGCACTCTTAACAGGTAAAAGCAGAGACTGCTACGAACGCATGTTCACCATGCTTAAGGAACTGAACCCGAACCTTAGTCCAGAAGTAATTATGACTGATTTTGAGCATGCGTGCATTTCTGCTTTTCAATTAGTATTCCCTGAAGCTAAACCAGTTGGGTGTTTTTTTCATTTTACGCAATGCTTATACAGAAGAATTCAAGCTGAAGTATTGGCAACACGCTATGTGCAAGATGCAGAGTTCACTCTCAAATGCAAGAATCTCTCGGCCCTCACTTTCTATCCACCAAAGCAAGTAATCTCAAGATTTGAGAAGATTACAGAAGAAAGTTTGTGCATTTTCCCCGAAGAGCTAGTCCCACTAGTTGATTAATTTGAAGATGTGCGGGTTGGGAGGAGAAACAGAAGGGGCACAGGGAGAAGGCAACCACATTTCCTGAAAGAACTATGGAGCCATTCGCAAAGTGTGTCTGATGGAAGAGCCAAAACTAACAATGTAGTTGAGGCTTTTCATTGGGGGATGCAAAGCATTTTGTGCATAATGCATCCTACTGTCTGGAAATTTATTGAAGGGCTACGAGGGGTTCAGAGAAAGCGGGATTCTGAAGTACAACAAATTATTGCAGGAAACCCACCAGCAGGGTCACGCCGCATTTACAGAGAAAACGTTACCAGACAAGCATGTATCCTAGAGAAGTGTGCTGATCGCACCACTGTGGAATTTCTTTGAGGGGTGGCCCACAGCTTTGAATATTAACTTTAACTGAAATGTTTTTAATCCATTATTTGAATAAAAAGAATGTTTTTAACCCACATATGCACCAAGCCTCTATCGTGGTGTGGATGTGGATATGGAAACTATGGTAAAATGGTCCGGCTCATGAAGTGTCCGATCAACTATCTTTCCTGTTGTGACTTGAGGAAGTACAAAATCGTTACGCTGCACTACACTTCCAGGAGTCTCATCTTGATGTAAGGTAAGGAACTACTGCTATCAAACTGTTTGGGAGTGAACTAGACATTGGGATTGAATTTGGGAGTGAATAATCTTAGGAGCAAGTTGTTGTAGGAGCAAATTGAATCCGGAGTGTAATGACAGGAGCAAAATGTCGTGGGCAGAGTTGTCATGAGTGAATTGTCATGTTCCCACTGAAAAACATAACCAAAATTGGTCTCTGGTAGTCTAGAGGTTCCTCCCACCCCCTCCACCCACACAGAATCCCCAGCCTACCCAGCTCCCTCCAGGCAGCATACCCACCCACATACCTCCGCGGTTGCCCACCGAATGACAGCTTACAGTATGTGCCACAAGATTATTGGTCCACACTGTAGACCAATGAGCTTGCAGCACATACTGTAAGTTGTCACTCGGCAGGAAGCTGCGGAGGTATACAGATGGGTATGCTGCCTGCTGATGACCAGGAGGGAATGGGTGGGCTGGGGATCCTATGTGGGGGGTGGAGAGACCACTAGACTACTAGGGATCTTAACAAGATATTAATGATTTTTGAATTATTATGCTGCTTTCTGTTTTTGTCGTTTTTTGGATTTATTTTTATATTTGTGGTAACAATATGTGCAGCGCCTTGATATTGAAAGATGCTATACTGTACAAATAAAGAGTGATTGATTGATTGATTAATATGGTGATCAGAGTTACGGGATGGGGTGGGGAGAACCACTGGACCACTAGGGAATTCTGTGGGTGCTTTTCTACGGTGTTCCAAGGGGTGGAAGCCACCCACAGCTGGCGGCTTCTGTATTGCGCACTGCACTACAGTGGCCCACCTGTGGCTGGCTACCAGTTGAGCCATTATTTACGGGCTCAAATTTGTGTTCAGGTATGTGGCACATCTTTGGGATGTGCCGGCAAATGTGCCACACATCCTGGGCTGAATATCAGGATGTGCTGCATATGTATGGGCATGCCCCCTGCAGATGTGCCGGATACATTATCTTTGTGCCCCGGCGCATCAGTAATTGCACTGCACAGTTCCTTCTTTTGCATAGTGTCCCGTGCCACATTTCTGGGGTTGCGCTGGCACAACTCAGTTGCACCAGGTGCAGCCCCTTTGAATATCTCAGCCTATATCTTCTTATTGTGATACACTTAAATAAGTAACTGACCCATACTTTCAGTACATGACATTATGTACTGTTATGAAAAATAACATCTTTTCAAGGCGGGTAGAGCGATCTAGTTATATTTTCTATGTAGTATTTCTTTGACTTCTCATTACCATGCACAGATTAATGATACATGGGTCAGGTCTTAAATATCTCTAATAGCTGCAGCTGCATTCTGAGCTGGTATATGTTTTTTTATCTGGCTTCTAGACAACTCCTGTAATTTATTTGTAATCTAAATTTGGAAATGATTTTCCTACTCATGAGCATTGTAAGATAATCCTCTAGTGTGTTGCTAGTCTTTAGCTTGAGAAGCTGTGGGCTGTATTTACTGCTACCCACCTTGGCCATGTTGTGCTGTTTACCTTTGTCAGTCAACCTTTCCCACAGCTCCTTTTTAGTTATTATCTGTGAGTTGAGATAAGGATTATATGGCTAATTTCTTTTTGGTGGTTTTAAAAACTCATACTTGACAGCAACTGCTTTAGTAGAAGTTTCTTAGAATGCTCAATATGACTTTGCACAGCTGAATATGTTGATCAAAGTAATTTTAGCATGAGCACCCACAGCTGAGGTAATTCAAACCAAAACTGAAACTCGTAAATCAAATACATTTTCCACCCATTTGCCACTTTTGCACAGATATAGCTGTATTTACTCCACTGCTCAGATGAGGAAAGACTTAAAAATAGTGAGTGCTTAAAAAAAATGAGGTCTCCATTATAAGAAAATCATGTTGTCAAAATGGGTGATGTTTTCCACCACATGGGTTCTGTGACATCAGGAGCTCTCACGCTTCACTCTCAGGCTCTCATGATGTCACAGTACCTACTTGGTGTTAAGAATGAGCCCGTTTTTAACTTGTAAATAACGTTTAATGGTACTCAGCATTTGGTTCCTTCTTGTCTAGTCATGTTGTGACACTATTGTTACAATGCCCTGAGTGATGACTCGAAATGAAGACAGGAAACACATAACAATTAAAGGAGTACTTTAGTCACAATTTGTAAACCCATATGTCATGCACATGGTTTTGATTTGTGTGTGATTCTATTGCACCCTTCCCTTTGTTTGCTAATAGGAGTTTTTTCTAAATTTGCCTACAGTTGTATTGCCCCTGGGTATCTGTATGTCAGCATTGTTTGTTGCTCTTCTTTTCTCATTACTCCTGTCGCATGTGACAGTGATGTGTCTAGGTCCAGCAACAGATTCAGTGAGGGAAAGCTACTATACTTCAGCAGCAATCTGCTATTAGGAGCTTGATGTTGTGGCCTCAACTAAATAACTCTAATTTAATCCTTTTGCTTTCCAGGTATGTGTCTAGGTCTAACCAACTGGAGTAAATGTTTTGTTGTTAATGTTTTCCATTTCATCAAACTACATGCAGCGATAAAAAGCACATAAATCCCCACAAGTCATCAATGATATAATTAGTGAGGACTCTAGTTGTTTTCTTACAGAATAAGCCACTCAGTTTTCACTCAGGTGTTTGTTAAACTGTAACTGTAGCATTTATTAGTTCTCACTGGTTAAGGAAAGCATTTAAAATCATAGTTCTACTGCTGTAAAATTGACTCTAAACCAGTACTTGCTGAATCCATGGACACAGATGCTTCACTGTCACAAAGGACAGGAGGTGTTGTAGTAAAAAGAAGAGCAATAAAAAATGTGAACATGGATATCCCCAGGGCCATAAAACAAGCAGGAACATTTAGAAAAACTCTGAATGGAAAACAAAGGGGAGAACACACTAGGACTATACAGATGAATCAAAACACTCTGCACAACATATCTTTTTACAAGTGCTGACTGTAGTACTCCTTTAAGCAATTAGCACTAGAGGTAGGCAAGCCAGAAATCTTTCACCTAGAGTCAAGCCAGAGCTGAGGCAGAGGTCTGGCTTGACTCTGCAATCCAAAACATGAGCTGAGCCCTGGCAACTGCAGGCTGTTCTCTACATAGGAGTTGAACATTTCAGACACTAAACTGCTTAGGCCAGCAAAAATGCTTACTTTGAGCATAAGTGGCTTGGCTTGACCTTTTCTCTCAATAGCTTATTGAGGTTGAGCTGAGCTGAACGAGGCACTAAACTACAGCCAGGCTTGAGCCTTCTCTGATTTGCCACCACAAATTAGCACGGATGGGTCTGTATTCATCTTTGCCAGTTTGTGTCTAAAGGTGCTGACAGACATGACTAGACAAGGAGTTATCTGACACCAAGTACCACTGTACTTGTTATCAATTGTATCCAATGCAATCCAAACCCAATTCTATATCTAGGTACTGCATTGTTTCTGTAAGAGATGATCTGGGGATGTGCTTATTAGGTATGAACTGAATTTTTAGCCAGTATGTCAGCACCCTTACCTTTCCTAATGTGTCAAGGTCTGTTTGTCCCAGCGCTGATCTGAGAAGTGCACCTGCTACTGTATACGGTAGGCCCAGAATGCACCTGGATAATCTATCTGCAACCTTTTGTAGCTTTTGACAAGCCAAGCAGACCCATATTTCCACCATCTACAGTGCTTGGGAAACTAATTTTGCATTAAATATCATGATAACCACCTTGCCTGAATTCCCAGCATATTTTGCATTAAGGCTGGTAACTTCTTGTTGAGTTTGATTGCATTTTGTAGCCATTTGCGCTTTATGGTTAAAGTGAAGGGCTACTTATTTCTGCCATGCACATAAATATCTCCCCATATTTGTTTAAAAGATATCTTATGCCCATGGTAATCCTAAACTCTGACTGACTGAAACAGTGATAATTAGTTGTACTATTTAACAGAACCTGTACTTTGACTATATAAACATATCTCAGTAGTGCAGGTTTCAGATTAAAATGAGCTTCTGTGTATGCTGTATTTAAACTCCTGAGAAAAGCTTTCTTTCATTTTCCCTTTACATAGGACCTCCAGACTCGTCATACCCTGTGTACACACCCCTACTTAATGACGGTGGCATCATCAGCCATAAATTCCTCGGTAGGTATTTCTCCTTCATGAGCCATATGAAGATGCAGTCCAGTATAAACATGTATATATAATTTTAGCTTGGATATTACTGAAAATGCCCCCACATCCTCTGGATAAATTAATTAAATATGGTGGTGTATCTTCATTTCTGAGTATTCCACTACCACTAGCATCTAGTAGACTGCTGTAGTGGCAAACTAAGTGTCAGGCAGAGAGGTATCACCATGCTGCTGCTGCACTACATGTATGCCATTAGACCTTACAGAGTGTTGATAGTTGAGCTAGAACCACATGCCCAGGGGTGTGGTAAGGCATGAGATCACAAGCAGAGTGTCCTCTTCCCCTGGATGTACGATTGAGGTACAACTACCAACACTGCACCCTTGTGATTGAAAATGTACTTCTCTGTGCAGCACCAGGTTGTGCATTAGAGAAAGAGTAAGGTGCCTCAGGATATCCCAGTTTCCAGTTGCCATCATGGAACAACTGGTAGCACAACTGGAACAGTATTCTGGGCAACCAGAATTTAAGTTACAGCTAAGGCACTTATTTCTTTCTCTTTTCTGTTTGTTTGGCTTCCATAGATATGCATACCACACCCTTGTGATTGAAAATATAAATACCGACACCCTGAAATGTATTATTGCACTTATTAAATGGGCACCAAGGGAAATATACAAGAATATACAAAGGGTTTGGAAAGGTGAGCGGGTGGAGAGTTAAGCAGAGGTACAAGACAGGATACAATAGCAAATGTACAAGGCGCTGGATAAGTATTGTTTCATTCAACATCACATAAGACTTAGACAAGTTGATAATGGTGTGTACCAAGTCAGATAGACTGGATCATCAGATTGCCAAGCACAAAATGCATTCAATTCTGTCCAAATATTTCAGTATCCAAATCTCTCCAACAGTTCTGAGCACCCAGTTCTGGTATTATTGGGTAAGTAAACAAAGGCTCAGGTTTAATTACATACCAAAACTTATTGGCACATCCCTTCCTCAAGTAGAGCTCACAGCTCGGAGTACACAGTTCATTGAACTTCTCAGCATATTCCTCCCTCAAGTAAAACTCCCAGCTCTAAGTATACAGTTCAACCAAAGTTCTCGGTATACCCATCCTCAAGTAGAGCTCCCTACTCTGAATGCACATGTTCCTTGAACTTCTTGGTGTACCTCTCCTTGAGTCAAGCCCTTAGCTCTCAGGACACATCCTGTCTGCTTCAGATCAAGGCTTCCACTTCTCTGCAACTGCTATAACTGCAACTCCAGCTCCGACTCTCTTTTCCCCTCTGCCACAAGGCTATTTATACTGTGTTATGGTGATCAGTCACACATAGAGATGAGGCAAAGTTTAAATTAGTGGGCAAAGCTGCTGCGAATCAGCCAAAATTCATGCATCACAGAGCTTCACAGAGATGTTCTGACCTGCAGGAACTTCACTTTCACCCAAAATCATGATGTTTTCACCCACAAATGGCAAAATTTCACCCATGAACAGTGACGTTACGCTGTTTGCAGCGAGAATTCCTCACTTTGTGGATGGAACTTTGCACTTTGCAGCAGAACCTCAAACTTCATGGCAGAACATTGCATTTCATGGATCAATTTGTGTTTCACAAATTGTGTGCAATTCGTGGGTTAATTCATGAAGCGAATTATGTCGGCTTCGCCCCTCTCTAATCACACACCCCTTCACAAAAATTTGCATATTACTGCTGTCAAGCATCTAAGAGACAGGAGGCGCTTTCAGAAATACAGAAACATAGAAACATAGACTTTGATGGCAGATAAGGACCGCTTGGCCCACCTAGTTTGCCCATTTCCTGCCGACAGAATAAGCTGCAGATCCTAGTTAACCAACAGTCTATTTTTTCCTACCCCCCACAAGAATTGCCTTATGTCTGTCCCATGCATTCTTGAATTCTCCCACAGTTTTAGACCCCACAACCTCCTCAGGCAGGCTGTTAAATGTGTCCACCACCATCTCTGTGAAAAAATACTTCCTCACATTGCCTCTGAGCCGCCCCCCTCTATCTTCAAATTGTGTCCCCTTGTTCTTGCACATCTCTTTTTCTGAAAGATGCTACCCTCTTGGACTTTGTTGATTCCACTGAGGTACTTAAAAGTTTCTATCATGTCCCCCCCTCCTTTCCTCAAGGGTATACATATTAAGCTCCTTTAGTCTCTCCTCGTACGGCTTCTCTTGCAGACCCTGCACCATTTTAGTTGCCCTCTTCTGGACTGCCTCCATCCTGTCTATGTCCTTGCGGAGATGGGGTCTCCAGAACTGGACGCAGTACTCCAGATGTGGTCTCACCAACTGTCTGTACAGAGGGATAACAACTTCCTGTTTTCTGCTGGTGGTGCCTCTCCCTATACATCCCAGTATCCCCCCTAGCCCTCCCTACTGCCTTCTCACATTGCTTGCTAACCTTGAGGTCATCTGATATGATTACTCCCAGCTCCCTTTCCAATTTTGTTGTTGTTACTACCCCCCACCCCATTGTGGAATCTTCTCCTGGTTTTTTGTTTCTCAGGTGCATTACTTTGTACTTCTTTGCATTGAATCCAAGCTGCCATATTTCGGACTATTCCTCCAACCTTGCCAAGTCCTTTCTCATCCTTTTCACACCTCCTTGTGTATCAACCCTGTTGCAGATCTTTGTATCATCTGCAAAAGACATACTTTTCCTTCCAGTCCCTCTGCAATGTCACTTATAAAGACATTAAAAAGGACTGGACCCAGAACTGAACCCTGTGGTACCCCACTAGTAACCCCTCTTTCTTCAGAGTGGACTCCATTTACAATTACCTTCTGTGTCCTGATGTCCAGCCAATGTTTTACCCAGGCTACCACCCTGGGATCCACTCCCAGGCTGGTTAATTTTATTATTAATCTTTTGTGTGGGACTGTGTCAAATGCCTTGCTAAAGTCTAGGTAGGCCATGTCCACAGCCCCTCCTGGGTCTACTACTTTGGTCACCCAATCAAAGAAATCAATTAGATTCGTCTGACATGATCTTCCCTCTGTGAACCCATGCTGCCTTGGGTCCTGTGCCCCACTTTCCTCTAGGTACTCAACAATTCTTTCTTCAGAAGTGATTCCATCACTTTCCCTACCACAGAGGTCAAACTGACAAGTCTGTAGTTTCCTGCCTCTGTCTTGCTCCCACTTTTGTGAAGGGGAATCGCATCCACCTTTCTCCAGTCCTCAGGTACCACACCATCCTACCATGATTTGTTAAAAAGGGTATTCAGTGGTGTCACTAATTCTCCCCTAAATTATTTTAGAATTCTTGGGTGAATTCCATCAGGCCCCATTGCTTTGTCCACCTTCAATTTTAGGAGTTCTTTCAGAACCCTTTCTTCTGTGAATGGACTGGGATCGACCCCCTATCCAGAGTGCTTCTGTTAATTGGATTAGGCACCTCCCCCTCCTCCTCTTTTGTGAATACTGAGCAGAAGTATTTGTTCAGTATCCCTACTTTTTCACTGTCCCTCTCTGCCCACCCACAGTCCTTTCTATTCAGCCTTGCTGTCTCTCCCTTTGTCTTTCTATGCTTCCTGATGTACCTATAAAAGGTTTTCTCCCCCTTCTTAACTGAGTTGGCTATCTTTTCCTCAGTTTGGACCTTTGCTATTCTGACATCCCTCCCTGCTTCCATCTGCCTTAACTGGTACAGTTTATTTATTTATTTAGTTTTTGTTTACCAGGTAGGGTGCACTAGCCATAGCAATGACTATTTTCAGGCATGACCCGGGAGTGTTACAGATACAATACAGTTGAAATTAACATTTGATCAACAGGGATAGAAGCAAAATACAGAACATTAAATACAATAAGGTAAAAGTATAGACAGTAGCAAATACAGAGAAGTCATAAAGCAACATGATACAGATTACATAGGCAATAACATGTAGTGAAAAAGTGCAATAAATAAACCAATTAAGCAGTTATCCAGGTGGACAAAATGGTATAATACACAAATCAAAGATGCCCCCAAAAGTATAATTATACATAGAGGAATAAAGTAAAACCAGAATATGGCTAGGGAGAAGTGCAGTAAAAGGGGAAGGATGGAAGGCAGAAAATGGGGGGATAGGAATTTGTTAAAAACTAAGGGTGCAAGTAGACTCTTTCTCTGTCCTGCTTCTTCTGTGTTTCCTTATACTTCCTAATTGCTATCTTTTTCTCCCTAACCTTCCCCACCACCTCTTTTGAGAACCATAGTGGCTTTTTCTTTTGTTTACATTTGTTTATTTGCTTCACACAAAGGCTTGTTGCCTCTGTGATGGCAGTTTCGATGTTTCCCCATTGTTGCTCCACCCCTCCTTCTAGTCTGTTTGCTAGTGCTTTTCTAAGGCACTCTCCCATCTTGCCAAAGTCAGCCCTCCTGAAGTCCAGTACCTTCACTTTTGTATGGCTTGACTCTGTAGCTGAGTTTATCATGAACCACACTGTTTGGTGGTCACTTGTTCCCAGATGGCTACCCAGTTCTAGATCTGAGATTCTCTCACCATCTCCATGTAAGAGTATGAGGTCTAAGATTGCTCCCTCATGAGTGGGTTCCAAAACTAGCTGTCTGACGCATGCCACCTGTAGGACATCGAGAATGGCCCTGCTCTTGGATGTTGCTGCAGTAAAGGTGCTCCAGTTAACATCTGGCATATTCAAGTCCCCCATCAACAGTATCTCCCCTTTCTCTGCCATCCTAAGGATGCCTTCTATCATGTCCTTGTCCATTTCCTCTCCTTGACATGGGGATCTGTATATAACCCCTCTGCAGATTGTGGTGCCATTTCCAGTCTCTTAGGTGACCCACAGTGCCTCCTCTCCTCCCTGTTTACTCTTTTGTTCCATTGCATTTATCCCTTCCTTTACATAGAGAGCTACTCCTCCCCCTCTTCTACCTTCCCTGTCTCTCCTGTAGGTTGTGTACCTTGGTATGTTAACATCCCAGTCATGGTTCTCTGTGTACTGTGTTTCTGTGACTGCTATGATATCCAGGCATCCCTCTTCCATCAAGGCCACAAGTTCAGCACTTGAGTGCTGTGATATCTTAGACTTCTCCAGTACCTCTTAGATCTCTGTCATATAGGTATAGCTTAAACCTACAACTTATTTGCATAGCCTTTTTCTTCTGACATTGTAGATTCCCTTTTTTTTCAAAAGAAACTTCTACTCCTGGCTTCATAGATACAGTATCACTTTTGCATGGAAAAGAAAAGTTACAGGCTAGAAATGCCAAAGGGCAAGGAAAAGGGATGGCAGAAATAAATGCCAAAGAAGGGGAGGTAGTTTCAGAGTGGCCACCTCAGCAATGAGATAAAAGGATAGAACCATGGGACACAGGATAGAAAATAAGTAGATTAGATTCAGAAGCTTCTCAATTTCCTTTTATTTCCCTTGTTATGTTTGCTTGCACGCATGCGCTAGAAACATAGTGCCATCATCTGAGTTTTCCAGAGGTGTGTCAGCCTCTTCCAATTCAGTCAGTGTGTTTGCAGGCACGGTCGCAGTGCACCAATCACTGCTCCAGCTGTCTATGACAGCTGAAAATGCAGTGGCATACAGTTGAAAGGGAGAGCTCTGCTTCAGTAAGCAGAGCTCCCCCCAACACGCACGCACGCATATTGCGTGCTGACACGCTCCCTCCCCTCCACGCACATACTGTATAGCCGACAGGGGTGCCCAATCCACCATCGGCTTCATGCCTCCTCCCAAAAACTGTCCAGGTGCCATGCTGAGAGCCCACCCCAGCATGGCAAAAAATTTTATAGCCAACGGGGGTTCCCAATCTGCCGTTGGCTCCATGGCTGCACTCCCACCCCCAAAATCTTTCCAGGTGCCATGCTGGGAGCCCACCCCCAGCATGGCACAAGCCCATATGGCCAATGGGGGTGCCCAATCCCCCATTGGCTCCAGCTCCCCAACCAGCATTTCCAGCTGCCATGCTGGGAGCACACCCCAGCATGGCAAATGTCCCGCGTCATCTTAATTAAAAAAAAAACAACCTGTAAATAAAAAAGGTCCCTCGCAGTATCACTGCCCCCACCGCACCCACCCATTGCACGCCCTGCCTCCCCACACACCCCCACCCCATACTTACCTCCGGAGTCCAGCATGACGATCTTCAGTGGACTGGGAATATGTCTGCACTCTTCAAAGCTGACCGCAAAATGCGGAAATGCCGGTAAGCTGTCTAATGGAATAAATAGGGTTTTTTCAACTTTGCTGCATATCTTGGGCATTTTTTGGAATTTTTGCACCAAATTTTCAACATGGGGTTTTTGGGACCCCTTCTCATGAATGCTGTCACTGTCATGGCATTACTTGGGCCTGAAGCATGATTTTGCAGCCACTGCGTGAAATCACCTTTCAGGAACCATTAATGAAACTACACTGCCAGTGTTCTTAAGGTGGGATCCCAAAAAGCCTGTTTTGAAAATTTGGTGGAAAAATTCCTAAAAATGACTGTTTTATGAGCATGCATTGCGCGGTTCCTATGCACGCTCGTAAGTTCACGAATTTTCAATATTTTCATTCCAGATTTTCAACATTGCCATTTTACCACACCTTCTTATGAGCAGTACAGCTGTCATTTTTCACATCTCACCCAAAATGTGTTTCCGTCCATGTAGCGCACAATGGTGCAGTCAGTGTGCTAAATCAATGTATGGGACACATTAAGAAAATTACAGTGACACTGTTCATGAGCAGAGGTCTTAAAATGGCTATGTTGAAAATTTGTGAAAATTCCTTAAAATGACTGTTTTACGAGCGTGCATTGCGCAGTTCCTATGCACGCTGGCAAGTTTGCAAATTTGTAATATTTGCACCCAGATTTTCAACAGTGCCATTTTACCGCACTTCCTTATGAGCAGTACAGCTACCATTTTTCACATCTCGCCCAAAATGTGTTTCCGCACATGTAGCACACAATGGCGCAGTCGGTGTGCGAAAACAATGTTTGGGACAGATTAAGAAAATCACAGTGAGACTGGTCATGAGCAGAGGTCTTAAAATGGCTATGTTGAAAATTTGGTGACAAAACTCCATAAAATGACTGTGTTACAAGTGAGCATTGCGCAGTTTCCACACACCCTCGTAAGTTCATGAATTTGTAATATTTTCAGTCCAGATTTTCACCAGTGGCATTTTTCCACACCTCCTTATGAACAGTACAGCTGTCATTTTCCACAACATGGCCGAAATGTGTTTTCACACTTTCAGCACAGAAATGGTGGTCGCTGTGGGAAATCATTGTTTGGGACAGATAAAGAAAATCACACTGACACTGTTCATGATCGGAGGTCCCAAAATGCCTGTGTTAACAATCTGCTGTAAAAAAATCCCCAAACTAGTTACATTATGGGTGTGCGTTGCACAGTTTCTATGCACGCTCATGACTTCACCAGTTTTTTTAAGATTTTCACATCAGATTTTCAACATTGCCATTTTTTACACCTCCCCATGAACAGTACCGCTGTCATTTTTCACATCCTGTTCGGAATGTGTTTTTGCACCTGTGGTGCCAAATGACATAGTCGTTGTGCAAAAGCAGTTTTCAGCTAACAAACTAATATTGCCACTGTTCATGAGGTGGGGTGGTCACAAAAAACCATATTGAAAATCTGGAGTGAGAATACCATTGAATGCCTGAGGCGTTAGGGTTTCCGACCATAATGCCCCACCCTGTAGAGAATGACAGGCATCAGGGGTGTGACTTGGGATTCTTGCCTGTCATGCTCATGCCATTCCACCCCCACCCACACCCTGCAGCCAGTGAGAGGCATCAAGGTGTGTCTCGGACTATTTGGGCCCAAACTTCACCCCATTCTCCTATACCGCACCCATCTCACCATATTTCTTGATGGAATGGGGTGCGCATAAGGGCCACAGACCCCAAGGCACACCGTGACACTTGTCAGTGTCTGCAGGGAAGGGTGTGGTGAAATGGCGTGGTCGTTATGCCTGATGACCCAAAGGCACACCCCAATGCCTGTCACTCTCTGCAGGGTGGTGGTGGGTTTGGCTTCAGTTCAATACTTCGCTGCCATTCCTATTAAGCAGCTCTGTAACTTCTACACTACCAATGCCAATGCCAGCAAGAAAACATTCGGCATTGACAAATGCTTGTTTTTCAGTTAGGCATGGGAATACATCACACATCTGTCTTCTTCAACCCCCAACCCTTTAATCCAAACAAAATAAATCACAATAGGAGGTACTGACTCTACCACAAAGGGAAATTTGGAAAAATAAAAAATAAGAGTGCCATAAAAATCATACTTACTGTAATAGTCCCTTCACTGGCAAGGATGTGTTTCTACACACACACACACACACACACACACACACACACACACACACACACATACACACACACACACTTAATCCTGTGCTGCCAGGATTGTGTCTCCACCCTCATTTTCCACTCTTGTGCTACCAAGACTGTTCCCTCTGCCCCCTTGCCTACACTGATTCTACCCCATATTTTACTGACTGTTGTCCGATTCTATCTCTGCAGGACTGCCTGTCACTTGCACAAGTGGCAGAAAAGACATTGTGATCACATGTGAGCAGGACAAACAGGGTCTGGTCAATGACTACAACTTCCATAGGTACTCTCACACTCTATCAGTACTAATGAATAGGAGCATATAAGCACCTATGGAATCTGTAGTTCTAGAGGAAATGGTACCATAGTAGCAGCCACAAATGCAGCCATTTGATGATGTTATACATTTAATACATTTAAAGTAAAGAACACAATATTTTTTATTTCATATTTATATTGATTGTGAGAGAGTCAATAAGTAGACAGGAGGCTTGGCACGTAAGTGTGCAGTCAGGCACAGAATACTGTTTGCAGCCATAATTTTTACAGAAAATAACAGCACACAATATAACAGGAGCTGATGGAACACTGTTTGAAAAGTGATGTATTAAGACATTGGCAAATCAATGTATTGTGAAAAGACAAATAACATCAGCACAACAACATTAAGACAAGGACATTGGCAACAAAACTAGATTTTCAAGACATACAAAATCTCAAATAACCCCATAATACAAAGTATCATGGAGTATATATGCAAGTCATCATAAAACATTAGGCTAGTTCTGTTTTAAGCAGGCGTGCACGGTGTCAGAGGGCTGTCATACAATCTGCAAAGCATGAGAACAGAAGACACAGGACATGTTTCATCCTAAATAGGACTCATTAGTGTGCCTCATCTGTATCTCACCATAGGGGAAAGTGAGCCAGCACTAATGTGGTCTTATGGGTTTGGGTCATGGCAGGCCCAAAATAAGAAAGCAAGCTAAAAAGACAAAGAATATCGGCACACAAGCACTGGGGCAAGATTTAGCCAAAAAGACAATGTAAATGTCATTTGTTATATACAGGTGGGGGTTAAGCAAGGTAAAACAAGTGGCATCCATTTGAAATGTGAAAATGCTGAGCCCTGCACATGGCTATATTTCGGTACTGTGTCTTGATCGATAGCTCCTTTTTTATATTTGCTTGTCAAAGGCATGCAAACCTATTTCAATTGGTCTGAGTTGTGAGTGCTTGCCCTTGTCTGTCTTTCACAGCTTCAGAATACTAAATCTCAAGCATGGGATGACAGGGGTCAGCCAGGGGGGAAGGGGGCTGGGAGTGGATGGAGTGGCCACCAGGCAGCTCTTCTCTCCTAGACTGGTGGTGGGATTCTCTGGCTCTTGGCTGACACAGAGTGGAGGCTCAGTGGTAGTGTCGAGCATGGGGGGGTAGGTGCTAGGCCAGGTGAGCAGATTGGGGCCATCTCCAGTGCCAGTGTACAAATGCGACTGCACATGCATGTGCATCTGTGAATGGCCAGGGCTCTGGGGTAATGAAGGGTGAAAATGAGGAAAAACACCCCCGGCAGTAAGATGAGGACCAACTCCTCACAGGCTCTGCACTGGTGGCTGGGTGCACATCGCAAGACTGTGGTGGAAGTTAAGTCCTCGCGGAGCTAGGTGATGGGGCCGGGGGCGGGGTCAGTTGGAAGGGGGCTGCCGGGGGAACAGATGCATACAATGTAGAAAAAAAACTGTACCTTGTTCTTCATTATTTTTTACAAACCGGTAAAGAAAAACACTGTTCATTGACATCTTCTAGCTCCTCCCCCACCCCAGTCCCCCAGTCTGTACCACCACCCTCCACACCTCCACCACTCACTTACTGTGCCTAAGAAGGGTCCCATGAAGTAATCCTTTCATGAATGGCAGTGCTCCTCTCTTTACTGTGCCCAACCACAAAGTGGCCAAAAACAAGGTAAGTGGTTACATCACTTTTTTTAATTAGGTTATTGGCTTCAAATTACATTTTTTTAACATGAAAGATCTTTACTGAGAATTTTGAAAGACACAACAAGAATAAATGGCTCAAAATACAACAGTTGACTTGGAAATAATACTGAACAGTATATAGCAAGTTGTTGCATAAGGTAATATACAATTGCTAGTTGGTATTTGGATTGAGAACATTATGAACCTGCTACACATCTGTATCACAATGACAATGTTAACAGATGATCATGCTAGGTGACAGAGATCATTATCAGTTATAGGTGTGTGAGTGCATCTGTTTTGCCACGGAGCCAGTATCCCTCTGATTGTTCTGCTTGTCCCCTTAGGACAGAGAGT
Source organism: Neoceratodus forsteri (assembly GCA_016271365.2). Taxonomy (NCBI): domain Eukaryota; kingdom Metazoa; phylum Chordata; order Ceratodontiformes; family Ceratodontidae; genus Neoceratodus; species Neoceratodus forsteri. The sequence continues at coordinate 3,279,984 of JADMNL010000034.1, forward strand.
TAACTGCAACGTAGCTGAATTTCATGCATACTCTATTTGCACTAACCAGTTGTGGAGATCTTACTAGTGGTCCTAGAACAAGGAGGGGGTAGTTATTAAATTGTGGCAAGGATACTCCATAGAAGTGTGATGCCAGGAAAGGATCCTGTTTCTTAGATTATATCCCAGTTTTGCCCACTGCCAAGAAGTAATGTCATTCAAATGGTCTGTTTGGCAAGTGATGTGCTGTATGCAAGTTGATTAGTGAGGGAGTGGAGGTTTGCCTCCCTTTTATTAGAATGAGTCACTTGGCTTCCAGCACAGCTGTTAGTAGCAAGCTCAGGACTGGCCTGGATGATGTTCCAAAATTTATTTTATTTTTTATTTTGTTTATTTTTACTTGTTATGAGGTGTCCAGTAGGATGATTTCTAGAACCTGTGGGATGGGGTATTTGCCACATTTCAACAGACTGCCAATATTCCTTGCCAGAAGTTGCTGAGTTCAGGGCAAATCCAGAGGGTATGCAGGAGGTCTGCACTATCCTGAGTGCATCTCCATCAACTGGAGTTTGGTAACAGGGCCATGGGTTGGAGGACTTGAGGGGTTCTGTCTTACCTGTGGGCAATCTTTACCAGGATCAGCTTGCTTTTGAGATGCTTATATGCATGGTGTGCCATGATAATTTCATCTGTCCAGTGATTCGGCATGATGTGCTGGTCTATTTCCTGCTCCCACTTCAGCCTACTGTGATCCAGTATAGTTCCTGGACATCTCTAATTGAAGAAGAATCAGCATTTATATAGTGCTTTTCATACATATTGTATCCCAAAGTGGTTTACAAGCAATGCTAGACTAGTAGTGAAGTGACTGAATGTGTAGTGGCAGCCATTTCACACATCAACACCCACACACAGCCTTGAACAATTGCATGGACCAGTTTTATGGAAAGGGGAATGTTGGCCAGGACACCAGGGAAAGATCCCTACTCTTTGTGAAAAGTGTCTTGAGTTCTTTTTCTTCCACCTGGACACCCATCAGCACAACACTAGGATGGGTAGAGGGGACCTGGGTTTAACATCTCATCCAAAGGATGGCCATAGGCTTTACCTGCCAGTCCCTTGAGTGTTGGAGTGGGAGTGAATCCACTGTTCCCATACTGAGGGGGTCTTGACTCCTTTGTTCAGTTTTTGTAGGACGTCTCTCAGCTGGATGTATTTACAGAAATCTGTTTGTTGAATCCCAAACTGGGCTTTGATTTGCTGGAAGGACATTAGGGTGCCTGATTACAGCAAGGAGATGTGGGCTATGACTTTGATGCCTCTGCCATACCACGTCTGCCACCAGATGGTCATACCTCATATCAGAATGCATGGATTGTGCTGTAGGTAGGTAAAGTGCCCTGAGGCGCAACCAGAATTAGGAAATGAAGTGAGGGCCATACAGTGGTCCCACACTTATTTGATGGCTATCAGGATGGGATGCTTCATGGGAAATATCTGTGAGTGTTGTCCCAACAGTAGACTGAGACAGGGGACTCATCCCCTCACAGTTTCCAGTGAAATCCACTGTGGCATTAAATCATTGGGTTGCCAAAACCACTTTGTGGCCTGTGCCAGGTGCTAGCCCAGGGCATAGCCTTCCATTTAGGGTAGGCCTAAGCCTCCTCTCTTCAAATGTGCAGACAATTTAGGTTTTCTCATTCTGGGTGGTTTATTTTCCCACAAAAAATGACTAAGCAGTCAGTCAATCTTGGTAAAGAATTTACCAGGGATAGTAAGAGGGAGGTTACAGAACATGCATGCCAATTTTGGCAGGGAAAACATTCATATAGCCACAATTTTCCCTGCAAGTAATAAGTTCAACATAAGCTATATCCTGTTCTCGTGCTCAAGGTCAGTGAGGAAAGGTGAGGTATTGGAGTTGATCAGATCCCACTATGTGATGATGATGATGATGATGATGATGCCTAAGTACTTAAAGCAGTCTCTAGCCAGAGAGGAGTGAAAAAGTAGGGTAGGCCAATGTGGGAAGCATGTCATTTGTGTGTGAATTAATGAGATATGGTTTGTCCCTTCACCAAAATCCCCTGGATTTCAAATCTGTTTAGCAGCTTCCTAGTGAGTGGGTCAAATGCTAAAAAGGAAGAGTAACCATGCACAGTGTGACCTGTTCACACACTTGTGAAAACATGTTGCACATGGTACTGACTGAAATCGACGAGTGGCTGAATCCCCTGTCCCTGAGAGCTGGGTTCATATCAAGTGACAATGGGTCAAATGTGGTGAAATGCATCATGAATGGTGTTTTTTTTTCCCTGTTCCATGCATGGCCCATTGTTTAAATCTTGTGGTGCAGGAGTTTCTGCAGCACCATGATGTAAAGGAAATGTTGACCGTTGCATGCCATATCTGCTCTCATTTTTCACGATCTGGAAAGGCCCAAGACCAACTGCGGCAGTTGCAGATACAAAACAGCCTACCTCAACACCGCTTGAAGTTGGAAGTTATCACCCAATGGAACTCCACTTTACACAAGCAGAGAGGTTATATGAACAGTACAAAGCCATCCCAGAATATCTTGTGATGCACACTAGCCATGACAGTTCTGGGGCCTCCATGTCTATGATGATTGAACAGTGGTGCCTCATGGACTCTGTAATAACAATTTTGCAGCCTTTTAAACATGCCACACAGGCAGTGAGTGGCGAGTCTGCCTCCATTAGCCAATCAATTCCACTGCTTTGAGTGCTGAGGCAGACATTGGTGAATGTACAGCATGGCTTTGATGTTGCTGGAGACTGTGCTAACAGTATGTTGCTGCAACACATGCTGACAGTATTTGACCAGAATCGTCACATTGTGAGCATTCACCTTAGTGACAACTTTGCCATAGCAACAATGCTGGACCCATGATACAAACGTGGAATTGCATCAGTACTGGAGGGAGGACCTGAACTGGTAAAAAATATCAGTGGTCGACTGGAGCACTTGGTTCATGGGCACAGAAGTCACGTGCCAAGGTCAGCAAACCACAGCAGCATAATCCGGCTGAAGGTGTACCTGGAGAACCATCAAGCATATCCTGTAAGGGAAAGGGGACTGCAGTTCCAGGTGGTCTGTCATCCAAAGTGGCTGATGTCAACCCACTTTGGGAGGCTTTGTCCCAAATGGGGATTTGCAAAATAAATGATTCTGGAGAACAGGATGATGCATCAACCACTGGACTTAGTGCGCGACAGAGAATGATTGAGTCATATTTGTCTGAAAACAGGCATCTGACAATAACTGATGATCCTCTTTTGTACTGGAATGCAAAGGTCAGTGAATGGCCAGAGCTGACTGCAGTGGCACTGAAGTATCTCACATGCCCACCCTCCAGTGTAAGTGTTGAGAGGGTATTTAGCTCAGCAGGTGCAATAGTCAAGGATCATCAGACAAACCTGTCTCCTGCAAATGTTAGTTTGCTAACATTCATTAAAATGAATAAGAGGCACATACCAGCACAGACTGCAACCTCAGTATTCATATCCTGACCTAGTCATAGTGGTTTTGGTGATGTGGAAATGGACCATCCTGGCGGCACTGGCAGTGGCAGTATGAAATGGCCCATCACTGATGTAGATGATGACACAATGGAGAAAGAATTTCCCAGTGGTCAGACTTCAGACATAGATGACTGTGAGGGCAGCTTTCTTTATGAGAATGATGATGTGGTTAATGTTGGCAGGTTTTAACTGAAGTTGTTAAAAGGCGGTGTGCTCCCCCTCAAGACAACCACCACCACTGGGACTGATGTTAGCCACTGCCACCACTGAGCATGAGTCTGTCCACCCACTGGACCACCATCGGTACTGATGTTAGCCACTGTCACCACTGAGTATGAGTCTGTCCACCCCCCGGACCACCACCGGGACTGATGTTAGCCACTGCCACCACTGAGCATGAGTCTGTCTACTCCGTACCATCACTGGGACTAATGTTAGCCACTACCACCACTAAGCATGAGTAGTTCTGCCCCCTGGACCTCCACTACCAGGACTGATGTTAGCCACTGCCACCACTGCCAGTTGCAGGAAGATAAAACAGAGAATGTCATCATGTGCCACAGCTATCACCACCAGCACCCACCACCAGTGTCATTCAGACAATATTTCCCCATTACATTTACATTTACCATGCCAAGGCAGAGGGGTCGAACAGGAGACCACATCCATCAGCCACAGGCACAAAGCCTCCTAATATTTAAACTATCAAGTGAGTATGTGTACTAATGTTTGTTATGCTATTTAACTTCCTTTAGTTGTATGTTTTGTTTTCTGCAGTTTTTCAGATTTTGTTTTTTTACAGGTTAACAAAAAAACTCTCCTTCTCTGAAACTCAGTAGGAATGGTACTGCAGCTGTACCATACAGATGAACCTATGGAATACCCATTTAAAATTCATTCTGGTAAGTAGGAAGATTTTATTTCATCTGTTTAATTTTTTTGGAAAGACTGCATCAAATGTGACTGAGCACGATTCATAAACTAGGTGACATGTGTACGTCACCAAAACTATTTCTGTAAGATATCATTCATGCACTGTATTCTGAACTTGCAGCTGTGCAGCCCTGACCATGACAGTGTTGAAAACATTGTACACAGGCTGTGTTACTTGACAAGATGTGGTTTTGAAATGTAACTTGACTTGAGATTGAGAACCAGGGACAAATTACAATCAAGTTGTAAGAAGTCGTTCATTTCTTTTTTAAGGAAGCTTCCAGATGCTTTGTTGTTGTGTCAAAGTGGGCTTATCCAAAGAAGTTCTTCAACATCAGGCCTCTCCAGGCTGGGGCACACATGCAACACACAGAACTTGTTTCGTTCAATGACCATGATCATCATTAACAAGACTTGAGAAGGATGCAGATGAAATCTGTGAAGAAGTAACCAAATAAGAAACCATTACAAACCTGAAAATATCCTTCCCCCACCCCAAAAAAAAATCGCTACCTTCATTTGCTTGAGAGTTATCCATTTCAAATTTCTACACAAAAAGTTATCTTCGAGCACTGGAATGTGCACACCAACAGTATGTGTGAACTATGATACAGAACAATACCATGAGTACATGTCCATGTCAACCCCCCTCACCTACAAAATACACAAATATATATCTATATATATATCAACTCACCAAGACTACTATTAGTGTACAGACAAAAGGCAACCTTCCATCCAGTTGAGATGATCACATTTGCTGGAATTGCAGCACACATTGGACCAGCAACAGTTCTCTCACAGTCATCATTTTATTCTGGGGGACTTTGTATATGCTGTAATGCTCCCATTTCACTTTGTTACCACTTGTCAATTTTCTGGACACAAGGCAGATGCATTTTGGGCATGCAGAAAAAAATCTGGAGAGTCTGTGCCACCACTGCTCATATGACTGAGTGCACCATTAATGCTGGGGGACTTTGTATGTGCTGAAACACTTCCATTCCACTTTGTTACCACTTGTCAATTTTCTGGACACAAGGCAGATGCATTTTGTGTGTTGTGTGATTGTGGGCTCATGATGTCATACTGATATTATCAATTAAAGCAGCATTGCAAGAATGTGGTGACAATTTTGAACTGTACTTTTTACGTTCGCTTGCACGCATGCGCAAGGAGCGTCATGGGAGAGTAGCACACTTTGGAGGTGTGCCTCTCCCTTGCAATCCAGTGCTCCGTTGAGCAGGCCTGGAAGTCCTGCACCAAAGGGTGTGGTGGCTCTGTATAACAGCGGTTGTCTTCGCTTCAAAGAAAACCACTGCTGTCATCACGCCACCCACCCCAAAGCTTAGGTGCCATGCTGGGAGCCCACCCCAGCATGGCAAACGTTGTTTGCCGATGGGGGTGCCCAATCCCCCATTGGCTCCACGGTCCCCAAAGCCATCCATCTGCCATGCTGGGAGCCCACCCCAGGGTGGCAAATGTCCCATTTTTTTTGTCAACGGGGGTGCCCAATCCCCTGCCAGCTCCTCGGCCCCCCCGCATAGTTTGCCGATGGGGATGCCCAATCCGCTGTCGGCTCCTCAGCCCCCCAGCCATCTTTTGCCATGCTGGGAGCCCACCCCAGGGTGGCAAATGTCCCATGTAGTCCTTTTTTTTGTTTTTAAAACCTGTAAAGAAAAAATGGTCCCACATAGTCTCAAAGTCCCCCCTCCCACAACCTGCACCCACCCACTGCACACCCAGCCTTCCCACACCCCCCTCACCCCATACTTACCTCTGGAGCTCGTTGCAACGATCTTCGGTGGACCGGGAACACGTCTGCACTCCACAAAGCCAACCGCGAACTGAGGAAATGCCGGTAAGCTGTATAATGGGTTAGACAGGGGTTCAACTTTATTGCATATCTCAGGCATTTTTTGGAAGTTTTGCACCAAATTTTCAACGTGGGGTTTTTGGGACCCTTCTCATGAATGATGTCACTGTCATGGCGTTATTCGGGCCCGAAGGGTGATTTCGCAGTCACTGCGCAGTCACTGCATGAAATCACCCTTCGGACCAGAATAACGCCATGACAGTGACATCATTCATGAGAAGGGGTCCCAAAAACCCCAGGTTGAAAATTTGGTGCAAATATTCCAAAAAGTGACTGTTTTACAAGCGTGCATTGAGCACTTCCTACGCAGGCTCATAAGTTCGAGAATTTTCAATATTTTCACTCCAGATTTTCAACACTGCCATTTTACCATACCTCCTTATGAGCAGTACAGCTGTCATTGTTCATGAGCAGAGATCTTAAAATGGCTATGTTGAAAATTTGGTGAACAAATTCCTAAAAATAACTGTTTTATGAGCGTGCGTTGAGCAGTTCCTACGCACGCTCGTAAGTTTGCGAATTTTCAATATTTTCACTCCAGATTTTCAACATTGCCATTTTACCACACCTCCTTATGAGCAGTACAGCTGTCAATTTTCATATCCTGCCCAAAACGTGTTTCCGCCCATGTAGGGCACAATGGAGCAGTCGGTGTGCAAAATCAATGTATGGCACACAGTAAGACAATCACAGTGACACTGTTCATTAGCAGGGGTTTTAAAATGCCAATGTTAACAGTTTGGTGAAAAAATTCCTAATAATGACTGTTCTACGAGTGTGCTTTGCAGTTCCTATGCACGCTCGTAAGTTTGCGAATTTTCAATATTTTCACTCCACATTTTCAACATTGCCATTTTACCACACCTCCTTATGAGCAATGCAGCTGTCATTTTTCACATCTTGCCCAAAGCGTGTTTCCGCCCATGTAGTGCACAATGGCACAGTTGCTGTGTGAACTCAGTGTATGGGACACATTAAGAAAATCACAGTTTCACTGTTCATGAGCAGAGATCTTAAAATGGCTATGTTGAAAATTTGGTGAACAAATTCCTAAAAATAACTGTTTTACGAGCGTGCGTTGTGCACTTCCTACGCACGCTCGTAGGTTTGTGAATTTTCAATATTTTCACTCCAGATTTTCAACACTGCCATTTTACCACACCTCCTTATGAGAAGTACAGCTGTCATTTTTCACATCCTGCATAAAACGTGTTTCCGCCCATGTAGGGCACAATGGTGCAGTTGGTGTGCAAAATCAGTGTATGGCACACATTAAGAAAATCACAGTGACACTGTTCATGAGCAGAGGTCTTAAAATGGCTATGTTGAAATTTTTGTGAAAAAATTCCTAAAAATGACTGTTTGACGAGTGGGCATTGCGCAGTACCTAAGCACGCTCATAAGTTTGCAAATTTTTTATATTTTCACTCTAGATTTTCAACATTGCCATTTTACCACACCTCTTCATGAGCAGTACAGCTGTCATTTTTCACATCCTGCCCCAAACATGTTTCCGCCCATGTAGTGCACAATGGAGCAATCCGTGTGCAAACTCAATGTATGGGACACATTAAGAAAATCATGGTGACACTGTTCATTAGCAGAGGTCTTAAAATGGCTATGTTGAAAATTTGGTGAAAAAATTCCTAAAAATGACTGATGAGCGTGCGTTGCGCAGTTCCTACGCACGCTCATAAGTTTGCGAATTTTTAATATTTTCACTCCAGATTTTCAGCATTGCCATTTTACCACACCTCCTCATGAGCAGTACAGCTGTCATTTTTCACATCCTGCCCCAAACATGTTTCCTCCCATGTAGCACACAATGGAGCAGTCCGTGTACGAACTCAATGTATGGGACACATTAAGAAAATCACAATGACACTGTTCATGAGCAGAGGTCATAAAATGGCTGTGTTGAAAAATTGGTCACAAAATTCCTAACAATGACTATTTTACGAGTGCTCATTGCGCAGTTCCTATGCACGCTCGTAAGTTAGCAAATTTTCAATATTTTCACTCCACATTTTCAACATTGCCATTTTACCACAACTCCTTATGAGCAATGCAGCTGTCATTTTTCACATCTTGCCCAAAATGTGTTTCCGACCATGTAGCGCACAATGGCACAGTTACTGTGTGAACTCAGTGTATGGGACACATTAAGAAAATCACAGTGTCACTGTTCATGAGCAGAGATCTTAAAATGGCTATGTTGAAAATTTGGTGAACAAATTCCTAAAAATAACTGTTTTACGAACGTGCGTTGTGCAGTTCCTACGCACGCTCGTAAGTTTGCGAATTTTCAATATTTTCACTCCAGATTTTCAACATTGCCATTTTACCTCTCCTCCTTATGAGCAGTACAGCTGTCATTTTTCATATCCTGCCCAAAATGTGTTTCCTCCCATGTAGGGCACAGTGGCGCAGTCGGTGTGCGAAATCAATGTATGGCACACAGTAAGACAATCACAGTGACACTGTTCATTAGAAGAGGTTTTAAAATGCCAACGTTGACAGTTTGGTGAAAAAATTCCTGACAATGACTGTTTTATGAGCGTGCGTTGCGCAGTTCCTACGCACGCTCATTGGTTTGTGAATTTTCAATATTTCCACTCCAGATTTTCAACATTGCCATTTTACCACACCTTCTTATGAGTAGTATAGCTGTCATTTTTCACATCTCACCCAAAACGTGTTTCCGTCCATGTAGCACACAATGGCGCAGTCGGTGTTCAAAATCAATGTATGGGGCACATTAAGAAAATCACAGTGACACTGTTCATGAGCAGAGATCTTAAAATGGCTATGTTGAAAATTTGGTGAAAAAAATCCTAAAAATGACTGTTTTGCGAGCTTGCGTTGCTCACTTCCTACGCACGCTCGTAGGTTTGCGAATTTTTAAAATTTTCACTCCAGATTTTCAACACTGCCATTTTACCACACCTCCTTATGAGCAGTACAGCTGCCATTTTTCACATCCTGCCCAAAACGTGTTTCCACCCATGTAGGGCACAATGGCGCAGTCGGTTTGCGAAATCAATGTATGGGACACATTAAGAAAATCATGGTGACACTGTTCATTAACAGAGGTCTTAAAATGGCTATGTTGAAAATTTGGTGAAAAAATTCCTAAAAATTACTGTTTTACGAGCGTCCGTTGTGCACTTCCTACGCACGCTCATAGGTTTGCAAATTTTCAATATTTCCACTCCAGATTTTCAACATTGCCATTTTACCACATCTTCTTATGAGTAGTATAGCTGTCATTTTTCACATCTCACCCAAAACGTGTTTCCGCCCATGTAGCGCACAATGGCACAGTCGGTGTGCAAAATCAATGTATGGGATACATTAAGAAAATCACAGTGACACTGTTCATGAGCAGAGGTCTTAAAATGGCTTTGTTGAAAATTTGGTGAAAAACTTCCTAAAAATGACTGTTTGACGAGCGTGCGTTGCGCAGTTCCTACGCAAACTCATACATTTGTGAATTTTCAATATTTGCACTCCAGATTTTCAACATTGCCATTTTACCACACCTCCTCATGAGCAGTACAGCTGTCATTTTTCACATCCTGCCCAAAATGTGTTTCTGCCCATGTAGTGCACAATGGCGCAGTCGGTGTGTGAACTCAATGTATGGGACACATTAAGAAAATCACAGTGACACTTATCATGAGCAGAGGTCTTAAAATGGCTGTTTTGAAAATTTGATGAAAAAATTCCTGAAGATGACTGTTTCATGAGTCTGCGTTGCGCAGTTCCTACGCACGCTCGTAAGTTTGCGAATTTTTGATATTTTCACACCAGATTTTCAACATTACCATTTTACCACACCTCCTCATGAGCAGTACAGCTGTCATTTTTCACATCCTGCCCAAAACATGTTTCCGCTTCATGGCTTAATAATGGCGCAGTCTGTGTGCGAACTCAATGTATGGGACACATTAAGAAAATCACAGTGACACTGTTCATGAGCAGAGGTCTTAAAATGGCTGTGTTGAAAATTTGGTGACAAAATTCTTATAAAGCATTTGTCAGTGCCGAACGTTCGCTTGCAGGTATGTTCAGTGGTGTTTGACATGCATGGTGCTTTACTCTAATGCCCTGTGCGATTGCTGGTATTTGCACAATAAATTTTCAGCATGACCTTTTTGTTACCCCCATTGTGCGCTACATAGGCGGAAACACGTTTTGGGCAGGATGTGAAAAGTGACAGCTGTACTGCTCATAAGAAGGTGTGGTAAAATGGCAATGTTGAAAATCTGGAGTGAAAATATTGAAAATTCGCAAACGTACGAGCGCGCGTAGGAACTGCACAACGCATGTTCGAAAAACAGTTATTTTTTGGAATTTGTTCAAATTTTCAACATAGCCATTTTAAGATCTCTGCTCATGAACAGTGACACTGTGATTTTCTTAATGTGCCCCATACACTGAGTTCACACAGCCCATACACTGAGTTCACACAGCGACTGTGCCATTGTGCGCTACATGGGCGGAAATACATTTTGGGCAAGATGTGAAAAATGACAGCTGCACTGCTCATAAGGAGGTGTGGTAAAATGGCAATGTTGAAAATGTGGAGTGAAAATATTGAAAATTCGAAAACTTACGAGCGTGCATAGGAACTGCGCAATGAACACTCGTAAAACAGTCATTTTTAGGAATTTTGTCACCAAATTTTCAACACAGCCATTTTAAGACCTCTGCTCATGAACAGTGTCACTGTGATTTTCTTAACGTGAGCCATACATTGAGTTCGCACACCGACTGCGCCATTGTGCACTACATGGGCGGAAACATGTTTTGGGTGAGATGTGAAAAATGACAGCTATACTACTCATAAGAAGTTTTGGTAAAATGGCAATGTTGAAAATCTGGAGTGTAAATATTGAAAATTTGCAAACCTACGAGCGTGCATAGGAAATGTGCAACGCACGCTCGTAAACAGTCATTTTTAGGAATTTTTTCACCAAATTTTCAACATAGCTATTTAAAGACCTCTGCTAATGACCAGTGTCACCGTGATTTTCTTAATGGGTCCCATACATTGATTTCACATACTGACTGCGCCATTGTGCGCTACATGGGCGAAACATGTTTTAGGAAGGATGTAAAAAATGACTGCTGTACTGCTCATAAGGAGGTGTTGTAAAATGCCAATGTTGAAAATCTAGAGTGAAAATACCGAAAATTCACGAACTTACAAGCGTGCATAGAAACTACACAACACACGCTCGCAAAACAGGTATTTGATGCATGACTCATTAACATAGTGACCTTCATGAACGATGTCACTGTCATGAGCACTATTTGGCCTGAAGGTTGATTTCACACAGTGACTGCGAAATCACCCTTCGGGCCCGAATAACGCCATGACAGTGACATCATTCATGAGAAGGGGTCTCAAAAACCCCATGTTGAAAATTTGGTGTAAAAATTCCAAAAAATACCTGAGATATGCAATAAAGTTGAAACCCCCCTAGCTTGCCCATTATACAGCTTACTGAAATTTCCTCAGTTCGCGGTCGGCTTTGAAGAGTGCAGACGTTTTGCCGGTCCACCGAAGATCATCGTGCTGAGCTCCGGAGGTAAGTATAGGGTGAGGGGAAGTGTGGGGAGGCTGGGTGCACAGTGGGTGGGTGCGGGTTGTGGGGGGGTTTGGAGACTTCATGGGACCATTTTTTCTTTACAGGTTGAAAAAAAAAGGACTACGTGGGACATTTGCCACACTAGGGTGGGCTCCCAGCATGGCAAAAGATGGCTGGGGGGGTCGAGGAGCCAACCGGGATTGGGCACCCTGTCAGAAAAAATGGATGTTTGCCACACTGGGGTGGTCTCCCCAGCGTGGCAGAAGGATGGCTTGGGGGCCGTGAGCTGGCGGAAATTGGGCAACTTCACGCCGGCAAACAATATTTCGCGATCAAAGCTTTGGGGGGCGGCATGATGCAGGGGGAGTGCGGGACGCGAAGGGGTAGCGTGACGTGGTGCTCATTATGACAGCGGTGGTTTTCTTTGAAGCAGACGACCCCTGCTGTCATACAGAGCTCCCGCACCCATTGGTTCAGGACCACCACACCTGCTCAATGGAGCAGTGGATTGAAGGGGGAGAGGCACACCTCCAAAGTGTGCTACTCTCCCAAAATGTTCCTTGCGCATGCGCGCAAGTGAACGTAAAAATGACTGTTTCATGAGTGTTCATTGCGTAGTTCCTATGCAAGCTTGTAAATTTGTGAATTTTCAATATTTTCACTCCACATTTTCAACATTGCCATTTTACCACACCTCCTTATGAGCAGTGCAGCTGTCATTTTTCACATCTTGCCCAAAAAGTTTGTCCGCCCATGTAGCGCACAATAGCACAGTCGCTGTGCGAACTCAATGTATGGGATACATTAAGAAAATCACAGTGACACTGTTCATGAGCAGAGGTCTTAAAATGGCTTTGTTGAAAATTTGGTGAAAAACTTCCTAAAAATGACTGTTTGACGAGCGTGCGTTGCGCAGTTCCTACGCAAACTCATACATTTGTGAATTTTCAATATTTGCACTCCAGATTTTCAACATTGCCATTTTACCACACCTCCTCATGAGCAGTACAGCTGTCATTTTTTCACATCCTGCCCAAAATGTGTTTCTGCCCATGTAGTGCACAATGGCGCAGTCGGTGTGTGAACTCAATGTATGGGACACATTAAGAAAATCACAGTGACACTTATCATGAGCAGAGGTCTTAAAATGGCTGTTTTGAAAATTTGATGAAAAAATTCCTGAAGATGACTGTTTCATGAGTCTGCGTTGCGCAGTTCCTACGCACGCTCGTAAGTTTGCGAATTTTCAATATTTTCACACCAGATTTTCAACATTACCATTTTACCACACCTCCTCATGAGCAGTACAGCTGTCATTTTTCACATCCTGCCCAAAACATGTTTCCGCCCATGTAGCGCACAATGGCGCAGTCTGTGTGCGAACTCAATGTATGGGACACATTAAGAAAATCACAGTGACACTGTTCATGAGCAGAGGTCTTAAAATGGCTGTGTTGAAAATTTGGTGACAAAATTCTTATAAAGCATTTGTCAGTGCCGAACGTTCGCTTGCAGGTATGTTCAGTGGTGTTTGACATGCATGGTGCTTTACTCTAATGCCCTGTGCGATTGCTGGTATTTGCACAATAAATTTTCAGCATGACCTTTTTGTTACCCCCATTGTGCGCTACATAGGCGGAAACACGTTTTGGGCAGGATGTGAAAAGTGACAGCTGTACTGCTCATAAGAAGGTGTGGTAAAATGGCAATGTTGAAAATCTGGAGTGAAAATATTGAAAATTCGCAAACGATGAAGGCATGAGGAACTGCACAACGACATTTCAGAAAACAGTTATTTTTGAATTTGTTCAATTTTCAACATAGCCATTTTAAGATCTCTGCTCATGAACAGTGACACTGTGATTTTCTTAATGTGCCCCATACACTGAGTTCACACAGCCCATACACTGAGTTCACACAGCGACTGTGCCATTCTGCGCTACATGGGCGGAAATACGGTTTGGGCAAGATGTGAAAAATGACAGCTGCACTGCTCATAAGGAGGTGTGGTAAAATGGCAATGTTGAAAATGTGGAGTGAAAATATTGAAAATTCGCAAACTTACGAGCGTGCATAGGAACTGCGCAATGAACACTCGTAAAACAGTCATTTTTAGGAATTTTGTCACCAAATTTTCAACATGGGGTTTTTGGGACCCCTTCTCAAGAACGATGTCACTGTCATGGCACTACTTGGGCCTGAAGGTTGATTTCACACAGTGACTGCGAAATCACCCTTCGGGCCCGAATAACGCCATGACAGTGACATCATTCATGAGAAGGGGTCTCAAAAACCCCATGTTGAAAATTTGGTGTAAAAATTCCAAAAAATACCTGAGATATGCAATAAAGTTGAAACCCCCCTAGCTTGCCCATTATACAGCTTACCGACATTTCCTCAGTTCGCGGTCGGCTTTGAAGAGTGCAGACGTTTTGCCGGTCCACCGAAGATCATCGTGCTGAGCTCCGGAGGTAAGTATAGGGTGAGGGGAGGTGTGGGGAGGCTGGGTGCACAGTGGGTGGGTGCGGGTTGTGGGGGGGTTGGGAGACTTCATGGGACCATTTTTTCTTTACAGGTTGAAAAAAAAAGGACTACGTGGGACATTTGCCACACTAGGGTGGGCTCCCAGCATGGCAAAAGATGGCTGGGGGGGTCGAGGAGCCAACCGGGGATTGGGCACCCTGTCAGAAAAAAAATGGATGTTTGCCACACTGGGGTGGTCTCCCAGCGTGGCAGAAGGATGGCTTGGGGGGGCCGTGGAGCTGACAGGGAATTGGGCACCCCCGTCGGCAAACAACATTTGCGCATCAAAGCTTTGGGGGGCGGCATGATGCAGGGGGAGTGCGGGACGCGAGGGGGTAGCGTGACTTGGTGCTCATTATGACAGCGGTGGTTTTCTTTGAAGCAGACGACCCCTGCTGTCATACAGAGCTCCCGCACCCATTGGTTCAGGACCACCACACCTGCTCAATGGAGCAGTGGATTGAAGGGGAGAGGCACACCTCCAAAGTGTGCTACTCTCCCAAAATGTTCCTTGCGCATGCGCGCAAGTGAACGTAAAAATGACTGTTTCATGAGTGTTCATTGCGTAGTTCCTATGCAAGCTTGTAAATTTGTGAATTTTCAATATTTTCACTCCACATTTTCAACATTGCCATTTTACCACACCTCCTTATGAGCAGTGCAGCTGTCATTTTTCACATCTTGCCCAAAAAGTTTGTCCGCCCATGTAGCGCACAATAGCACAGTCGCTCTGCGAACTCAATGTATGGGACACATTAAGAAAATCACAGTGACACTGTTAATGAGCTGAGGTCATAAAATGGCTGTGTTGAAAATTTGGTAACAAAATTCCTAACAATGACTGTTTTACGAGTGCTCATTGTGCAGTTCCTATGCACGCTCGTAAGTTTGTGAATTTTCAATATTTTCACTCCACATTTTCATCATTGCCATTTTACCACACCTCCTTATGAGCAATGCAGCTGTCATTTTTCACATCTTGCCCAAAATGTGTTTCCGCCCATGTAGCGCACAATGGCAGAGTTGAGGTGTGAACTCAGTGTATGGGACACATTAAGAAAATCACAGTGTCACTGTTCATGAGCAGAGATCATAAAATGGCTATGCTGAAAATCTGGTGAACAAACTCCTAAAAATAACTGTTTTACGAGCGTGCGTTGAGCAGTTCCTACGCATGCTTGTAAGTTTGCGAATTTTCAATATTTTCACTCCAGATTTTCAACATTGCCATTTTACCACTCCTCCTTATGAGCAGTACAGCTGTCAATTTTCATATCCTGCCCAAAACGTGTTTCCGCCCATGTAGGGCACAATGTAGCAGTCGGTGTGCAAAATCAATATATGGCACATAGTAAGACAATCACAGTGACACTGTTCATTAGCAGGGGTTTTAAAATGCCAATGTTGAAGTTTGGTGAAAAAATTCCTAATAATGACTGTTTTACGAGCGTGCATTGCGCAGTTCCTAAGCACGCTCGTAAGTTTGCGAATTTTCAATATTTTCACTCCACATTTTCAACATTGCCATTTCACCACACCTCCTTATGAGCAATGCAGCTGTCATTTTTCACATCTTGCCCAAAGTGTGTTTCCGCCCATGTAGCACACAATGGCACAGTTGCTGTGTGAACTCAGTGTATGGGACACATTAAGAAAATCACAGTGTCACTGTTCATGAGCAGAGATCTTAAAATGGCTATGTTGAAAATTTGGTGAACAAATTCCTAAAAATAACTGTTTTACGAGCGTGCATTGAGCACTTCCTACGCATGCTCATGGGTTTGCGAATTTTCAATATTTTCACTCCAGATTTTCAACACTGCCATTTTACCACACCTCCTTATGAGCAGTACAGCTGTCATTTTTCACATCCTGCCCAAAACATGTTTCCGCCGATGTAGGGCACAATGGTGCAGTTGGTATGCTAAATCAATGTATGGGACACATTAAGAAAATCATGGTGACACTGTTCATTAGCAGAGGTCTTAAAATGGCTATGTTGAACATTTGGTGAAAAAATTCCTAAAAATGACTGTTTTACGAGCGAGCGTTGTGAACTTCCTACGCATGCTTGTAGGTTTGCGAATTTTCAATATTTTCACTCCATATTTTCAACATTGCCATTTTACCACACATTCTTATGAGTAGTACAGCTGTCATTTTTCACATCTAACCCAAAATGTGTTTCCGCCCATGTAGCGCACAATGGTGCAGTCGGTGTGCAAAATCAATGTATGGCACACATTAAGAAAATCACAGTGACACTGTTCATGAGCAGAGGTCTTAAAATGGCTATGTTGAAACTTTGGTGAAAAAATTCCTAAAAATGACTGTTTGACGTGCGGGCATTGTGCAGTTCCTACGCACGCTAATAAGTTTGCGAATTTTTGATATTTTCACTCCAGATTTTCAACATTGCCATTTTACGACACTTCTTCATGAGCAGTACAGCTGTCATTTTTCACATCCTGCCCCAAACATGTTTCCGCCCATGTAGCGCACAATGGCGCAGTCCGTGTGCGAACTCAATGTATGTGACACATTAAGAAAATCACAGTGACACTGTTCATGAGCAGAGGTCATAAAATGGCTGTGTTGAAAATTTGGTGACAAAATTCCTAACAATGACTATTTTTCGAGTGCTCATTGCGCAGTTCCTATGCACGCTCGTAAGTTTGCGAATTTTCAATATTTTCACTCCACATTTTCAACATTGCCATTTTACCGCAACTCCTTATGAGCAATGCAGCTGTCATTTTTCACATCTTGCCCAAAACATGTTTCCGCCCATGTAGCGCACAATGGCACAGTTACTGTGTGAACTCAGTGTATGGGACACATTAAGAAAATCACAGTGTCACTGTTCATGAGCAGACATCTTAAAATGGCTATGTTGAAAATTTGGTGAACAAATTCCTAAAAATAACTGTTTTACGAACGTGCGTTGAGCAGTTCCTACGCACGCTAGTAAGTTTGCGAATTTTCAATATTTTCACTCCAGATTTTCAACATTGCCATTTTACCTCTCCTCCTTATGAGCAGTACAGCTGTCATTTTTCATATCCTGCCCAAAACGTGTTTCCTCCCATGTAGAGCACAGTGGCGCAGTCGGTGTGCGAAATCAATGTATGGCACACAGTAAGACAATCACAGTGACACTGTTCATTAGAAGAGGTTTTAAAATGCCAATGTTGACAGTTTGGTGAAAAAATTCCTAACAATGACTGTTTTATGAGCGTGCGTTGCGCAGTTCCAATGCACGCTCATTGGTTTGTGAATTTTCAATATTTCCACTCCAGATTTTCAACATTGCCATTTTACCACACCTTCTTATGAGTAGTATAGCTGTCATTTTTCACATCTCACCCAAAACGTGTTTCCGCCCATGTAGCACACAATGGCGCAGTCGGTGTTCAAAATCAATGTATGGGACACATTAAGAAAATCACAGTGACACTGTTCATGAGCAGAGATCTTAAAATGGCTATGTTGAAAATTTGGTGAAAAAAATCCTAAAAGTGACTGTTTCACCGGCGTCGTTGCTGCTCGCTTCCTTGCGTACTCATTAGGTTTGCGAAATTTTTAATATTTTCACTCCAGTTTTTCAACACTGCCATTTTACCACACCTCCTTATGAGCAGTACAGCTGTTATTTTTCACATCCTGCCCAAAACGTGTTTCCGCTCATCTAGGGCACAATGGCGCAGTCGGTGTGCGAAATCAATGTATGGGACATTAAGAAAATCACAGTGACACTGTTCATGAGCAGAGATCTTAAAATGGCTATGTTGAAAATATGGTGAAAAAATTCCTAAAAATGACTGTTTTACGAGCGTGCGTTGTGCACTTCCTACGCACGCTCGTAGGTTTGCGAATTTTCAATATTTCCACTCCAGATTTTCAACACTGCCATTTTACCACACCTTCTTATGAGTAGTATAGCTGTCATTTTTCACATCTCACCCAAAACGTGTTTCCGCCCTTGTAGCGCACAATGGCACAGTCGGTGTGCAAAATCAATGTATGGGATACATTAAGAAAATAACAGTGACACTGTTCATGAGCAGAGGTCTTAAAATGGCTTTGTTGAAAATTTGGTGAAAAAATTCCTAAAAATGACTGTTTGACGAGCGTGCGTTGCACAGTTCCTACGCACGCTCATACATTTGCAAATTTTCAATATTTGCACTCCAGATTTTCAACATTGCCATTTTACCACACCTCCTCATGAGCAGTACAGCTGTCATTTTTCACATCCTGCCCAAAATGTGTTTCCGACCATGTAGTGCACAATGGCACAGTCGGTGTGCGAACTCAATGTATGGGACACATTAAGAAAATCACAGTGACACTGTTCATGAGCAGAGGTCTTAAAATGGCTGTGTTGAAAATTTGGTGTCAAAATTCCTATAAAGCATTTGTCAGTGCCGAACGTTCGCTTGCAGGTATTTGCAGTGGTGTTTGACATGCATGGTGCTTTACTCCAATGCCCTGTGCGATTGCTGGTATTTGCACAATAAATTTTCAGCCTGACCTTTTTGTTACCCCCATTGTGTGCTACATAGGCGGAAACACGTTTTGGGCAGGATGTGAAAAATGACAGCTGTACTGCTCATAAGGAAGTGTGGTAAAATGGCAATGTTGAAAATCTGGAGTGGAAATATTGAAAATTCGCAAACCTACGAGTGTGCGTGGGATCTGTGCAATGCACGCTCATAAAGCAGTCATTGTCAGGAATTTGTTCACCAAATTGTCAACATTGGCATTTTAAAACCTCTGCTAATGAACAGTGTCACTGTGATTGTCTTACTGTGTGCCATACATTGATTTTGCACACCGACTGCGCCATTGTGAACTACATCGGCGGAAACATGTTTTGGGCAGGATGTGAAAAGTGACAGCTGTACTGCTCATAAGGAGGTGTGGTAAAATTTCAATGTTGAAAATCTGGAGTGAAAATATTGAAAATTCGCAAACCTACGAGCGTGCGTAGGAACTGTGCAACGCACGCTCGTAAACAGTCATTTTTAAGAATTTTGTCACCAAATTTTCAACATAGCCATTTAAAGACCTCTGCTAATGACCACTGTCACCGTGATTTTCTTAATGGGTCCCATACATTGATTTCACATATTGACTACGCCATTGTGCACTACATGGGCGAAACATGATTTAGGAAGGATGTGAAAAATGACTGCTGTACTGCTCATAAGGAGGTGTCGTAAAATGGCAATGCTGAAAATCTGGAGTGAAAATATTGAAAATTCACGAACTTACAAGCTGCATAGGAACCGCGAACGCGACGCCAGAAATCGCAGTATTTTTGAGCATCAGTTTTTAACATGTAGATCTTCATGAACGATGTTACTGTCATGGCATTACTTAGGCCTGAAGGTTGATTTTGCACAGTGACTGCGAAATCACCCTTCGGGCCTGAATAACGCCATGACAGTGACATCATTCATGAGAAGGGGTCTCAAAAACCCCATGTTGAAAATTTGGTGTAAAAATTCCAAAAAATGCCTGAGATATGCAATAAAGTTGAAACCCCCCTAGCTTGCCCATTATACAGCTTACCGGCATTTCCTCAGTTCGCGGTCGGCTTCGAAGAGTGCAGACGTGTTCCCGGTCCACCAAAGATCATCGCACCGAGCTCCGGAGGCATGGGGTGAGGGAGGTGGGGAGGCTGGGTGCGCAGGGTGGGTGCGGTTGTGGGTTGGAGACTACGGGGGACCATTTTTTCTTTACTGGTTGAAAAAAAAGGACTACATGGACGGTTTGCCACGCTGGGGTGGGCTCCCAGCATGGCAAAAGATGGATGGGGTTCGAGAGCCAACGGGGATTGGGCACCCGTCAGAAAAAATGATCGTTTGCCACGCTGGGGTGGTCTCCAGCGTGGCAGAAGGATGGCTTGGGGCAGTGGAGCCGACGGGGAATTGGGCACTTCCGGCCGGCAAACAACGCTGCGCAACAAAGCTTTGGGGGCGGCATGAGTGGGGAGCGCTGGATGGCAAGGGCGTGACGCTGGTAAGCTCGGAAGACAGCGGTGGCTTTCTTTGAAGCAGAAGACCACCGCTGTCATACAGAGCTCCCGCACCCATTGGTTCAGGACCGCCACGCCTGCTCAATGGAGCAGTGGATTGAAGTGGAGAGGCACACCTCCAAAGTGTGCTACTCTCCCAAAATGTTCCTTGCGCATGCGCGCACGCGAACGTAAAAATGACTGTTTTACGAGTGTTCATTGCGCAGTTCCTATGCACGCTTGTAAGTTTGTGAATTTTCAATATTTTCACTCCACATTTTCAACATTGCCATTTTACCACACCTCCTTATGAGCAGTGCAGCTGTCATTTTTCACATCTTGCCCAAAACGTGTTTCTGCCCATGTAGCGCACAATGGCACAGTCGCTGTGTGAACTCAGTGTATGGGACACATTAAGAAAATCACAGTGTTACTGTTCATGAGCAGAGATCTTAAAATGGCTATGTTGAAAATTTGGTGAACAAATTCCCAACAATAACTGTTTTACGAGCGTGCGTTGTGCAGTTCCTACGCACGCTCGTAAGTTTGCGAATTTTCAATATTTTCACTCCAGATTTTCAACACTGCCATTTTACCACACCTCCTTATGAGCAGTACAGCTGTTATTTTTCACATCCTGCCCAAAACGTGTTTCCACCCATGTAGTGCACAATGGCGCAGTCGTGTGCAAAATCAATGTATGGCACACAGTAAGACAATCACAGTGACACTGCTCATTAGCAGAGGTTTTAAAATGCCAATGTTGACAGTTTGGTGAAAAATTCCTAACAATGACTGTTTCACAGTGCATTGCACAGTTCCACGCGCACTCTCGTAGGTTTGCGAATTTTCAGTATTTCCACTCCAGATTTTCAACATTGCCATTTTACCACACTTCCTTATGAGCAGTACAGCTGTCATTTTTCACATCCTTCCCAAAACGTGTTTCCGCCTATGTAGCGCAGAATGGGGGTAACAAAAAGGTCATGCTGAAAATTTATTGTGCAAATACCTGCAATCGCACAGGGCATTAGGGTAAAGCACCATACATGCCAAACACCAGTGCAAATACCTTTCAACCGAACGTTCGGCATTGGCAAATGCTTGTTTATGCTATTTTACATTGCCAGCCACTAGTTACCTCCGAGTCGTGACTTGAACGATACACTTCTTTTCACAATTTCTGTCTGCTTTACTTATTTAACTACTTTTTGTCATGTATGAAAACAAAATGAGCATACCTTTCAATATTGTTATGACCAGGTTTGTATTTATTTGCAGCTGCTTTTCAATAAATATTGTTCTGTGGGGTCATAAAGCACTGTCTGCTGCATAACTGTTAATTTACAACAGAAGTGATATATAACAACTAACTGATGTGATGAGAAAAGTAGCAGAAAACACTGACAAAGACCTGGTCAGCACCATATTAAAAGGAATGCTCCTTCCATTATTTCACACATGAAGAAAGGTAGTACAGCAGACTCAAATGCTGGAAATTATAGTATCATACATGTCAGGATGTAAGTAAAGGAAAGTTGTAACAGCATTAAAAAATATAGGTCAGAGTCCTCAACAGATTATTGCACTGCTGCTTTACAGAGATTCACCACATTACAGTTATGGTGTTGAACCTAATATGTGGGCACCTTATTTCCAGGGGAATTGTTCTTGCTGTACATGTCCTTACATAGTGCAGTACATTTCTGTGAAAACCTCCCTTAATTTTATTAAAGTGTGTCATGTCATGGAGGAATCCCATTCAGAAAAGCCACCCAAATTCTGCCCTCCATTCTCAGCAACGTTAGGACGTGATGCCAGGGTGAATGCGGGTGGGTGCTCCACTATAGTGAATGTCCAACAGCTATCCGAATGTTTCTTTATATTATAATGTTCAGTTTGTGGTGAAATGTGGGCACATTTCCACTAACAAGGCTCTTGTCACTGGAAACGTGCCCACATGTTTCACCACAAACTGACCATTATAACATAAAAAAAAAAATTTGGAAAGCTGCCGGACAATCGGACATTCACTATAATGGAGAATGCACCTGCGCTTTCCTTGGCATCACATCCTAACATTGCTGAGAAAGGGGGGCAGAATTTGGGTGGCTTTTCTGAACAGGAATTCCTCCTTGATGTGACACACCTTAATGAAATTATGGGCAGTTTTCACAGAAATGTATTGCACTATGTAAGGATATGTGGAGCAAGAAAGATTCCACTGGAAGTAAGGCACCCATATATCGGGTGCAATGCTGTAAGTTGGTGAATCTCTTTCATGTCTATTTCACAAACAAAATAGTTATAGAGCCTCAGTAATGTTTACTTTGTGTTAGGACTCATGAATCAGATTTTATGTGTTTTGCAAACAGCATGAAGACTGAGCAATGTGAGTATGTTGGAATAAACTGCATGTGTGCCATCACTGTTCTTTCCTGTGAGTACATACATTGTCCAGCTTCATGCAAACATATATGTGGTAAGACTTGTTGCAGTATCAAGAATAAAGATAACAAAGAACACCTGATGTATTTATTTGTTTATTAGCTTTTGTTGACCAGGTAAGTACACTAGACAAACAATTGCCTATTTTCAGGTACAACCCGGGAGAGTACGATAACAGAGAGCACAGTAATAGACAAGTCCATACAGGAACAATAAGTATGCTATACATACATTGCACAGGATCAAGTAGAGTCAAGTGAGCATTGAAATAAGCAGTCGAGTAGTTACACATAATTGGGTAGAAAAGAACTTACATAAAAAAAGCTGAAAAAGAACAGTTCATCAGACAAAGGTCACAGCCCAGAGGCATAGGGTAAACACAAATCAGTGCAGTAAATACATATCAGTGCAGTAGTAGACCCACCAAAATAGTATGTCAGGCAGAGCTCTGTCTTGGGCAGAGAGAACCAGCACATTATTAAACAAAGTAGCATCCTGAGCCAGCAAGATCCAACCCTCAGGGCCCACGCAAGGGCCACCATATCGACAGGTGCATAATAGTCCAGTACAGGGGCCTAGATTAATTAAGGCGATTGGGAGAGCCACATGCAGAGGAGCGCCTCAGATAGGTCCAAAGGGAGCTCCGAAGGCTGGAGTGAGAAGGTGAGGCACGAACCAGAGGGGGAAAAGATTTAAAGACTCTGGGAGCACAAACAGCAAAATCCCTATCCCCCATCAGCGTGCGATTGGCAGAAACCTTGAGGACAGCAGAGTCCAAGGACCGGAAGGAGTAAGAAGAGGAGGCAGGTACAAGGAGCCCTGCCAAGCACTGGGGGGGGGTGCTGGTTCTGAGCACTTTGCCTGTGAAACTGCCCAGGACAAACCTC
Organism: Neoceratodus forsteri; assembly: GCA_016271365.2. NCBI lineage: Eukaryota > Metazoa > Chordata > Ceratodontiformes > Ceratodontidae > Neoceratodus > Neoceratodus forsteri. The sequence continues at coordinate 3,303,794 of JADMNL010000034.1, forward strand.
ATGTAATTGACTGGGAAGAGCCAACCAAACTTACTGTACAGATCACAGTGGTGAGTAAGACGGGGTGCCGCAAGTGCAAAATGAGAAATATTGTTATAGGCTACCTGCCACCGAGCGATGTGAGCTTTGGCAGTGTGCTTGTACATGGGGAGTCCATAGGAGAGAGTCGGAAGAAATACTCCACTGGCTAGTGCACAATGAGCAGCAGATGTAAGGTTTTTCTTTGCTCTGTAGGCAAGACCCAGCTTACTATTGGCTTCTCTGCAAACATTCTGGATGTGACAACCCAGGTCAAGCTGGGGGTCAAGTTTCACACCCAGGTATTTGATGGTATCAGTGACCAAGTCGGGTGAGCCATTGATACCATTTATACACAGCGGGGCGGTAGAGGCCTTTAACTTAGCCAGGGACCCAAAGAGCATGGCCTGGTTTTTTTTTAGATTGAGGACAAACTTGTGTGCTGTAATTCAGGACTGGACATTCTTGAAATCAGCGCTCAACTGCCGATTGATAACCCCGATGTCACAGGCATGGGTGAGGATGACCATGTCATCCGCATATAGTGTCAAGCTACAGTGGGAGGAGATGGAGGGAAGGTTACTCTACACTGTCATTGGCTGACCTACATGTGGTCCAGCCGTACATCCTACATCGTCTGAGCTTAGCCCCTTTCACTCCCTACAATGCTTCCTACTGGGATGATTCAATTCCTTGGATCTTCTACAACTCCATTTCCTACCTGAATTTTCAACCAAGCTCCATTCCACTATGCCATCCTAGATCATGGATGAAGCATCAAATATACACTATTCAGTGCCAAATGACTATTAAATGACTCATGTTGTCAGCTCATCCACCTTCGTATCTGCTCATTCACCCACGCCAGACCAGAGGTTCCCACTACACCATCTCCAGATCACGTAGATTGCATCCAGCCTCTGTGCTTCTTCACCAGGGCCTTCCCTTGTAAGCTTGCTAATTGGATCAGCAACTACCAGTCTTCACGTTCTGGGTCCAGAGCCCTAGTCATTTGGATACATGTTCTAGCAAGACGTCCTAACCTTTGGATTGCTCTACCAATGCTACCTTCGATGGCTCAAAATGTTATGCTCATCATGGATATTTGGACTAGGTATGCACAAGAAGGATGTACTGCCAGCTTCATCCGACATTCTAACGTCAGTACTTCAATTTCAGCTTCCTGCCTTCACTGGATCAGTACCTACAACTCTAGAACTCAGATTAGCTGATATTTAAAATCATTAATTTAGGATTAGTCTCCTTTAGTATGCCCAGAAGGATGGGCAGGTCGGTAGCCATTGGTCATCAGAGGTTTCCTCTTGCGTGCTACTGGCCACACTCTCCGGAGCTGGAGGAGATAATCGAATGATACTCTTTATTTCTTTTTGGGGTTTCATTCTACTTGACTAACAATCCTTCCTATGGTGGGATACAGAAAAAGGCCAAAATATCAAGTCATAATATGTTACTCATCAGTTCAAGCATCTAAGCACTTGCATATACCATCCAGTTTATATGTACTGTAATCACTGACTTGCTCACATCTATGCTGAAGTATCTAAAGCACTAATCATGTCATACAACTAATACCTTGTAAGCATTGTACTACTTACTGGTCTGGCCTCTGTATCCAAGCACAACCAACCTTAATCCACTAGGTAGCAAAAGCATGGAGCTATGAACCATACATAATCATTCTTGTGCATGACTTTGTTGCCTTGATAATGGTTCCCTTAATTGCCACCCCCCATCTTTCATCCAATGCTGTCCACCTTGGTCAGTTTGTCTAGGACCAGCTCCCTCATCTGTTTGAAATTTGCTGTTCTGAAGTCAATAATATCAGTTTTTGATAGGGGCATTCTGGTCCCAAGGGCCAGCATGAACCAAATGGAGTTATGTTTACTGAACCCCAGTGTCTCCCCTATCCTCATTCCACTCACCATCTCTGAGTTGGTGAGCACCAAATTGAGAATGGCCTCCTGTCTAGTAAGTTCCTTATCTAGCTGCAACAGCAGGCAGTCCTGCAAGGTATCCAACAGGGCCTGACGTCTGGTGCACCTGGCCACTGGAATGTCCCAGTCAATATCAGACAGGTTCAGATCAGCCACGACAACCACATCCCCCTTCTTCACTCCCCTTGCTGGCTTTTCCTTAAGCACCACATCTCTCTCTCCCTCTCTCTCTTCCCCTTGTTCTGGTTGTCTATAGATCACTCTCACCTGTAATTTGTTGCCTATGGGCATCGTAAGGTGAATTCACAGTGAATCTGGTTCCCCTCTGCTTCCCTTGCACATCCTCTGTGCCCACTCTGACATATAGGGCTACACTCCTCCTTTGCCTTTTTATCTACCCTGTTTAAACATTGTGTAATCTAGGACTGACAAGTTCTAGTCATTATTCTCTATGGTCAAAAGTTTCTGTTATGGCTCTATGTCTGACTGAGTGTCTGCCACCAGTGCCTGGAGCACACTGATTTTATTACCCAGACTTGTGACATTAAGGCAGACTCCTTCCAACTAGTTCAGCATCCTTTTTTGCTTTACGATCCTACACCTACATTCCTTCCCATTCTCTTTAGCATCTTTTTTTCTCTTATTGCTTGCAGACCCTGAGGGCCCCCCCCTTTGCCTCTTCCACTACTCCATTTTGAAACTAAACCTTATTTTTACTCACCTTAATGTTACCAGTCACCAATATTGGGGGGACACAAGCTGGGTTCCCCTCCTTTGCTCCATTTACCATGGTTCCCCTAGCCTGTGTCTCCCGCATTCAGTTTAACTACCTAAAGCAGATGTCAAACTTCTGCCCCAGTGCGCTGGTCCCCTCTCTTGTCAGGTGAAGGCAGTCACCATTTAAGACCATTCTGTCCCAGAAATCCCCCCAGTTCCCCATAAAGTGATACCCTTTCTTCTGACACCATCCTTTTAACCACCCATTGAATTGCTCTATCACCTTCCTCTGTACTCTATCTTTCCCTCCCCCACCCTTCTACATACAGTGAGGACCTCAGAAAAGCCAGGGAGGCTGAATGTGCCTACAGCCCATCTTCCATCCTTTTAAAGTTCCACTTCACTTGCTCCACAGGCTGACTTACCAGATTGTTGGTACCCAAATGTATCAGCACCCCATCCTCCCCCACTATCCTCCTTATTCTGTCTGGGTCCCAGATGGCAGCTACCTCAGTAAGGTAACTGACCATCCCCACACTTCTCCTCCCCCAATCTACTATCTACTCTGTTCCCTGATCATATATTCTCTGACCACAAAAACTCTCCAAACTGCCTTCTTATATTCACACCTGGGGGCCACCAGGTTGTTGCTTCCATTTCCCCTGACTGACCTAGAGTCTCCCTTGGTGGAGTCAGTTACCTGAGTATCCTCCAAGGATGCAAAGCAATTTAGCATTGGAATGATGTGGGGTTGGTTGACCAACTTGTGGCTACCCCTGCCACGCTTTTCCCCACCCCACCACTCTCCACCCACTTGGACCAGTGGGCCTCTGAGGGAGTGGGTGGGAAGGGTGTCAGCTCCAGCAGAGCTGCTGCCTCAGGAAAGATACCTGTTCCCTTACTATGACCAGCTGAGCAAGGATCTCTACAAACATCCTGTAGAAGGGGCAGTGACCCCTCCTCCAGAGTGCCCCACAGTCCCTGCAACTGATTTACTCCCATTAAACCACATGAGCTCTAGCTGGCTCTCCCCTCTGCTCTCACTAATGTACTGGTTCTGAAAACAGAATCCTAAAGCTAGATTTTTACTCTCATCTCTGTCAGGAATTCCAGCACTTCTGGTATCTAATAATAGTGATATATATAACCCATGGTGTCAAACCATGTGTTCGGGGGTCAGGTAGTCTGTTAACTCATGGGGAAGTGCCTCATTACTTAAATGATTATGTCACTGGAACCTGTTCTTGAATGTTCAATGCAATCCATTGGAAAACATTCACTGAGAGGTAAGACACAGCAGAGGGGAAGCTTCAGTGAAGGGAGAGAGTCCCACAGGGAAACTGGCATCAGAATAAGAGAGTGCTGACTCTGCTTACAAGAGTACAATGAGGTGGGGAGAGAAGGACTGACTTGCTTTTTTCCTGGCCATCTGTAATGTATCCCCCCTCCCATAACAAGCTGCCAGTATGTGACATACAAATTATTTGGCTATGGACACTGGACACATGGCCAGATTGCAAGGGGGGGGAAATATTCAGTAGCAGAAACTCTCTAGATCCCTCATCCTTTTTTCATGCATAGACAGAACAAGAACAAGCATTTGTCAATGCCAAATGTTTGCTTGCTAGTATTAGCATTGGAAATGCAGGAGTTAGAGAGATGCAGAATAGGAATGGCAGTGAAGTTTTAAAGTTCACATCAACCCCACCTCCATCCTGTAGAGATGGACAGGCATTGGGGTAAGTGTTTGGGTTGTTGCCCATGAGGGTCATGTAATGTCACCTCACCCTATTCTGCAGACACCGACACATGTTAAGGTGAGTCTTAGGGTTTTTGGCTTTACAGTCACCCCATTCCATCAGGACATACATTGAAATGGGTGGAGAATGGGGTGAAGTCTGGGGCCAAAGAGTCCAAGGTACACCTTGATGCCTGTCAGAGGCTGGGGGGTGGGGGTGGGATGGCATGAGCAGTACAATCAGCAATCCAAAGGCACACTCCAATGGTTGTGTGTCTGTACAGGGTAGGATGTTATGGTTAGAAACTCTAATTCTGTGGGCGTTTGTTGGTATTTACAGTACAAATTTTCAACATGGCCTTTTTGTGACCCCACGTCATGAAAGCATTTGGGACCTCTTCTTATGAAGAGTGTCAGTGTGATTTTGTCAATTTGTCCCGAACATTGAGTTCCAAGAGCGACAGTGCCATTCTGCACTACATGTACGAAAACACAGATTGGGCAGGATGTGAAAAATGACAGCTGTACCATCCATAGGGAGGTGTGAAGAGATGGCAATGTTGAAAATCTGTAGTGGGAATATTAAAAATGCTTGCACTTCCGAGCATACTTAGAAACTGCACAACGCATGCACGTAACACAGTCATTTTATGGACTTTCATCACCAGATTTTCAACATAGACATTTTATGACCTGGGCTCATGAACAGTGTCACTGTGATTTTTTTGTAATGTGTCCCGAACAGCGATTTCCCACAGCAACCATACTATTCTGTGCCGGAAGAGTGAAAACACATTTCGGCCAGGATGTGAAAAAATGACGTCTGTACTGTTCATAAGGAGGTGTGGAAAAATGGCAATGTTGAAAATCTGGAGTGCACAAATTGCAAATTTGCCAGGTTATAAGTGTGCATGGAAACTGTGTAATGCACGCTCTTAACACAGTCATTTTATGGACTTTTGGCACCAAATTTTCAACATAGGCATTTTAGGACCTCTGCTAATGAACAGTGTCACTGTAATTTTTGTAATGTGTCCCGAACACAGATTTCCCACAGAAACTGTGCTATTCTGCGTTATACACCATTGTGATTCATTGGCACTCCTCAGCTGGCCATCATTTGAAGCCCGCCTCAGGTACCCAGTGCTCTGTCTCATACATAAGCTACTTAGCTCCACACCTCCCCCAAGCCTCTCAGGGCTTATAACTGCTAAGCAAAATCCTTGCAACCTACGGACCTCAGGCCAAACTCTCCTCAAAGTCACTAGGGTAAGGATCAAGGCAGGGGACATGTCCTTTTCCCACGCTACCCCTTCCCTCTGGAACAACCTTCCTCCAGAGGTTCGGGAAGCTACATCACTAGTGTGCTTCTGAACAAGACTTAAGGTACATACCCTTGCTATGAGTCCATGCAAATGCTATGTTACCTGACACTTCCACACTACCTGCCGGACTGAGCACTACCACTTGAGCTGGCAGCACTAACACCTCCCAATTGTCTCTCACCCCAATATATTCAAATTGGGTAATTGTGACTCAGTTAAGGCTCCGGCTCCCCTATATTGTACACCTCAATAATCAATGTAACCTGCTATGTAATATATCACTGCTATATACACGTTAGAATGTCGCATGCCAAAAGCTGTATCTGTATCAGTACTAACTGTTTACCATAGTAGTCCTGTAACTCACGGGTCGCCCCTGAAAAAGGGACTTCCGGGGCCCTGTGGGCCTACCCGGTCATCAAAATCCAATAAATAAATAAATAACATTCTGCGCCGGAAATGCGAAAACACATTTCGGCCATGATGTGGAAAATAGCAGCTGTACTGTTCATACAGAGGTGCAGAAAAATGGCAATGTTGAAAATCTGGAGTGAAAATATTGCAAATGTGTGAAGTTACGAGCATGCATGGAAACTGCGCAGCACACGCTCATAACACAGTCATTTTATAGACTTTTGTCACCATATTTTCAACATAGGCATTTTAGGACCTCTGCTAATGAACAGTGTCACTGTCATTTTCATAATTTGTTCCAAACATGGATTTCCCACAGAGACTGCGCTATTCTGCGCTGGAAGTGCGAAAACACATTTCAGCCAGGATGTGAAAAATAACAGCTGTACTGTTCATAAGGCGGTGTGGAAAAATGGCAATGTTGAAAATCCGGTCTGAAAATATTACAGATTCATGAAGTTACGAGCGTGCATAGCAACTGCACAACACATGCTCGTAAAACAGTTATTTTTTTATTTTTTCCATCAAAATTGCAACATATACTTTTTGAGAGCCTACTTCATGAACACTAGCATTGTCATTTTGTTAATCAGTCCCGAAAAGTGATTCCACGCAGTGACCTTGAAATCACCTTTTGGGACTGAATAACGCCATGACAGTGCCTGAATTCATGAGGAAGGGTCCCAAAACCCCATATAGAAAATTTGGCGCCAAAACTCCAAAAAATGCCTGAGATATGCATTAAAATTGAAAAAAAACTATTTATGCCATGATACAGCTTACTGGCATTTAATCAGTTTGCAGTTGGCTTTGAAGAGTGCAGACATGTTCCTGGTCCACCGAAGATTGTAGCGCCAGACTCCGAAGGTAAGTATGGGGTGAGGGGGTGCACAGTGGGTGGGCGCGGGTTGTGGGAGGGGGCAGGGTGACTGCGAGTGACCATTTTCTTTTTTCTCAGGTTAAAAAAAAATTACGGGACTTTTTTTTACAGGGGCATATGGCATGCTTGGATGGTCTCCCAGCGTGCCAACAGCATTTTTTGGGGGGGGCAGCTGTAGCTGACAGGGGATTGGGCACCCCTGTTGGCACAAAAGGGGGGGTGCAAGAGCTGAGGGGGATTGGGCACCCCCTCAGCACAAATCTACTGGGTTTTTGTGGGGGTGGCATTATTTTTTTTTTATTGCAGTCTTTGGTAACCGGGTAAGGCCCACTAGGCACAGATGCCTGTTTTCAGGGGTGACCTGGGAGCACTGGGTGATTAAGTAATTTGCTCAGAGTCACACAATATGCAAGTGGAGTTGTGAGAATCAAACTTAGGTCTGGTCTGCTGGATGAATCAAGCTCATTCACAGCTCATTCCTCTAACATCTAGGCTATACTGCCAGACCCATATGGGCTCTCTCATTGGCAAATCAAACTGGGATGGGGGACATAATGCTGACTGGGAGTGGGATCCCCCATCAGCAAATTTAACTGGGGGGGACTGAAGCCGATGGGGATGGGCCCCCATCGCAAAAACACTTTTGTTGGGGGGCACTTGCTGCTGAGGGGATTGGGCACCCCCTCAGCACTGGTGGCTAATTAATAATGTTTGTGAACAGGCGGCAAGCCACCCGCCATGTTCACAAACAATATTACAGTCGGCAAGTTCCGCCCAGCAATGACGGGTCGCTCCCTCATTGAAGTAGAATGGCTGATGCTACAATGACGAGGCGGCTCCTGATTGATGTGGCAAAAATGTTAGAACTTAGTGGCAGTTTTGGAAACCAGTGTCATCAGCACACTGTGCCTCCATTGGCCCACCACTGCCAAGCTCCCAAATGCTGTGCCTCCCTTGGCTGCCACAGTGCCACACCTCCACAACCCGCTTCTCTCCTAAGCTGTCACATAATGTTTCTTGTGCACGTGCACAAGGAAACATAAAAAAATGCAATAAAACAGTCTTACATAGTGATTCCTGTTTGAGTGGTGCAGTACTCATGGAAATAGGCTGGGAAGGTTTGAGTGGTGCAACCAACAAATTGGCAGTGGACTATGTGTCCATTTTGCAGTTGTTGTCATCGGTTGATGCCCAAGATGCAGAGGATGGTCTGGTGTCATCCATTAACAAGAGAGGCCCTATGAATGCGTTGGATTCTGAAGAGTAAGTTCAGAGGGTCCATCAGTCGATGATTTCCCAGTGGTTTTAGTGGGTGGTGGTGGTGGCTGAGTGGAGTGATCTGAGGGGCTGCAACCCTGATGGCTTCTTGTCTGCAGTGTGCACCAGTTACTATGCACCCCCCTCTGATTGCTGCTGCCTATGTTCTGTATGCACAATTTTCCATGGTGCTGAGACTGGGGGCTTCCAGGCACTGCCTGTCCTGGAGGTCGCCATGAAGTCTGCTGAGGTGGTGGGATCAGGTTCATTCACTGTGTGTGTTTCAACTCATGTTTGGTTCCAGGACCTAGCAGTGTCTCTAGATCCTATGGAATTGTGGTCCCCCCCAGGACTCTTCTGGTAGATGTAGTGTCAAGGATCATGGATTGCCACCATCTGTGCAGTGGAGTTCTTGCTTCTTGTGACCTTCTGCATTCCAGCTCATAACCATTCTGAGTTATTTACAAATTTGTGAGACCCCTAAATCTGTAGGGTTATGGGTATGCCCCAGGGAGAGACACCCTGATGGGTGTATAATCCTTCCTCCATTGTACTATCTCAGCTGAGTAGTCTTGGTATATGGAGACTCTGGCCCTTTTCCATATCATTTTTCTTTTCCCATGCTAGTCAGAGGAGCAATTTTCAGAGTAGGTACACAGTTATTAGTCAGGGTCTAGACTCAGGTTGTGGGGCTGGGCCTCTGGTGAAATGGACTCTCCCAACCTCCAGGGGTGCATGCTGAGCAGGGGCTGCCAAATGAGGTAGGATATCCTGTAAAAATCTCTCCATATACTGTCCTCCTGCTCCTTCAAGGATGCTGAGTAATCCTTTATTGTTATGGCATCCCTTATTCTCTTGATCCATACTCTGCTGTCTCCTACAGTTTCTTATTCATGCTCATCCAACAGCCACAGGTGAGCTGCTGTGAGTCCTCAAGATCAGCTCTGTGAATTACTGAGAAAGCAGATATCCTCAGCAGTTGTGGCCACAGAAGTTTGAGGATTGCCATTTCCGCAACCAGAGTCTCTACTAAAGAATGGATGAAGCCAAGGGAGTTGGTATTCGAGGCAGCCATCACTCTCTCCTCACTTCCCCCCATGATTCAACAGATGACAGCAGCACTCGCAGGCCTCGTTGGTTCCATTAGTTGTTGGCAGTGATCTCCAATACTACTATCAATTAAGACAACAAACAAACAAAAAAATTGTGCAGTGACACTGACCTTAAACTAAACTACATCCGGTATTTAGTGACAGTATGTGAGCAGGTTTGAGTGTGTTTTTTATGCATTTTTTCTTGAGTGCTAGGGAAGAGTGAAATTCAAGTGGCCATCTTGTACAGAATTCAAGCTGTGCCCCCCCCCCCCGGACTAATAGCTTTTTAATGTGTTTTGAAATTTTATTTATAACATTGTCATTTTTTTAAGATTTTTGCTCCAGATTTTCAACATTGTCTTTGTCACCACACCACATGAATAAGCAGGTGTAATTTGTTCAAATCCCCTCTGAAACATATTTTCACAGTTGCTCCACAAAACCACCTGTACTCTGACATCAGCAACACTTTCCTTGACACCACATTTACCATCAAAGGTGGAACCATGCAGATCTGTAGCTACAGGAAACCAGCAGGCAGAACAGAGATACCTAAACAAAAACAGCAATCACCCTAGGCACACCAAAAAATCTGTACTATACAAGCAAGTGATTCAATACTACTGAATCTCTTCAAGTGAGGAGGAGTGAAGAGGATGGAGATAAACACCTTAGCCCCATTTTCAAAAGACTAGCGTGGCACAAAATGGAGATGCACGATGTGATATTCAAAAGGTTGAAATGCATCTCGCATATCCAAATGGACAATCATGCACATATAATGTGTGCTGCACAGAAAAAGTGGGTGGACACCTACATATGCCGCACATACGTATGTTTAACTGAAATGCATGGCACACATGCCGCACATTCCACATTTGTGATGTGCAAAGTTAGGCAAGAAAAGGGCTGCCCAATATCAGTCTGCCACCCACTGGCAGGCTGCTGAACTGTTGACAGGATATCCTGAGACAACTCTGTGAGCTGCTCCAGGATAAGCTCCAGGCACCCACACACAGCAGACATGCCAGGATGGTATTGCCTAAAGCCACAGCTTATGCCAAGAGAACAAGAACTAGACTACAAAGAAAAGACCACCACCAACTGGACACCCTTGGTTGTTACATACAATCCAGCTCTGAAGCCCCTAAATAAAAATATTAAAGACCTACAAACAATATTCACTGAATATGACCTCTTAAAATGTATTTTTCAGGAACCACCTTTACTGTCTTTCAAAAAACCATTTAACATATCCAACCTGATTGTCAGGAACAAACTAATACCTCACAGTACAACACTTGGAGGCACTAAACCCTGCAATATTCCTAAGTGTAAAACATGTGAGCATAGTTCTACTTCAGACTTTATCAACACCCTGCCCCCCAAAAAACAAATAAACAGGCAATTCAAGATACAGGGGTATTATAACTGTGAATCCCAGAATGTTGTCTATTCCATCAAGTGTAAAAAGTGCCCACATACAGGCTATGTGAGGGAAACCGGGCCACTCCTTTATACCCAAATGAACTGACACAGGCAAAACATAAAGGACTGAAACACCAGTAGGATCTCTCTGTACTGGTTCTCAAAAGGACACTTCAAAAATACACAAGAAAGGTGGACTTATGAGCTCAGATGTATTTTTAGATACTAAAAATAATGGACTGAATATAGACCCTGAATTCATGACCCACTGACAACTGCCTTTCACTTGGTCCAGGTGCATTTCCCATACATATATTTATGTACATTTTCCTTTACACTTGATACATATTTTTAGTGTGTGTTTTACATTAAGACGGTCACATACACACACACACACACACACACACACACACACAGTCTGTTGTTAGGGAGGCTCTTAGAACATAAGCATTTAACAATTCATAGGCCTCCTGCTGTCACATCCCATGGAGAGTAGCCTACTTCTCTAACCTAATTTGAACCACCTAATATTTAAAAGACTTCCTCTTTTGTCTCTGCACGTATCCATTTATTTTACTTCCTTATCAACAGAACTGTCACAGCCATGTGTAAAAGTTTATTCATCAGTTCTTTCCAAAGTATTTAACTTTGTTTCCTGTACAAACTGGCATGACCTGAAAAAGGGCTCTGTAGACTGACCGTGTGTGTTTTTGGTCCAATACAAGATATCAAATCACAGACTTTTTTCATCTTTTTTACAAGGACCAACAGAGATACAAACAATTCTCTTTAATTTGAAAGTGCATTTTTCTCTCAAGTCTAGTATGATGTTTTTGAAAATGGGACACATATCCTCTACCATTGTGTTCAATAGTGTGCAGTAGTTGTCGAGTATATTTTACTGATTTCATTCTTGATTTTATTTATATATGCCTTGTGATATTGATAAATCTCCTTTATACCCAGATTAAAACAGTGTTTAGTAAGAATGCTGATTGATGGAGCAGTTTCATACTCTCCTTTCTATTCATAGGTTGCACAACTAACTTGTCTTTTTCTTATTGTGCTCCCCCTCTCTGCCTCCCCCTTTTTTTTCCTCTTTGGATGGGGGTTCTGTTCTAAGGCTATGCTCTGGGGAAGTAGGGGTGGTTGGTGGGTGGGTAGGTGGGGTTTGTCTAATATTCTTTTAGATTTGCATTTGTTTCTTTGCTATTGCTATTATGTCTCTTTAATGCAGTTGGTTGACGATTTCCTTGTATTCATGTATGATATAAACTTAATAAACTTTGAATTATTTATATATATAAAAACGAATGCTGAATGATATCATATTATGGCCACTGTTGCCTGAAGGAATTGTAGTGATGCAGTTTCTAATGGAGGTACATGGAGATCAAGGATTCCCTCTGGCAAACATGTTGCTTTAGTTCCAGCTGGTCAACAAGTTCAATGAGCATTCTGGAATGGTTTGATGATGCACTATTTGAAATCCAGTCTGTCTCCCCATGTTAAAGTACTGTAGGATAAGCACATTGCCATGTTCATTTGAAGTTTCAGTTTCATTTAATATAGTACCAGTAGTCTCCAGTGATGCATCTGAAGACATGTAACAGACACTAGTCACAAGACCTCAAAAATCTAGAACAATGGTCCAAGACCTGGCAGCTAAATTTCAAGGCAAGGAAATCTAAGTAAGTTCATGCACCTAGGGAAGGGTAACCCGGGAGAAGAATACCTAATGGAGGGTGTGAGGAGGTCACAAAGCAGGAGAGTGACCGTGGGGTGATTACAACGGATGACCTGAAAATGACCAGGCAATGTGAAAAGGCTACATTAAAGGCAAATGTCATGCTCAGATGTATAGGAATCACTAACAGGAAAAGGGAGGTGGTACTCCCGCTTTATAGATCACTGGTCAGACCGTATCTGGAGTATTATGCACAGTTCTGGTGTCCACACTTTGGAAAGGACATAGATAGATTGGAGATGTTGCAAAGGAGGTCTACTAAAATGATACAGGGTCTACACCTGAAATTATATGAAGATAGGTTGAGAGATCTCAACTTGTATTACCTCAAGCAGAGGAGGGGGAGGAAGGACATGATAGAAACCTTCAAATATATGAAAGGAATTAACAATATACAGGTACAGGACCTGTTTCAGGGTAAGATTTACGAAGGACTAGAGGGCATGAGATGAAACTAAAGGGGGACAAGTTTAGTTTAGTTTATTGTTCTAGGAATTACTACCTTTGAGCCAGAGGCTCTTTTACAAAGGTTCCACGTCAGTTAGGTACAGTACAAAAAGGTTACATAGATAACACAACAATTTGTGCTGTGTCAAGAGCGAGAAAACACATACAAATACATATCAAATCATTTGTGCAAAAGGACATGAGATATCAAAAATCACATTATTATTACAAGAAAGAGGTCATGCTAGATTAGGAGAAACAAATAGGGAAAAAGTCCAGAACAGATAGGGTAAGTGAAAGGTGTGGGGAGCAGACAATAGCAGGAGAAAAGGTTTCTCAAACATGTCTTTGTCAAATAATGGAACAGGGTGGGTAGTGAGAAAATAGGAGGTTTAGGAGTTTAGGGGCAATATGAGGAAGTTCTTCATGGAGAGTGGTAGTCACATGGAACAGCCTCCTCCGTGAAGTGGTGGGGGCAAAGACAGTAACAAGTTTCAAAAATGCTTGGGATAAACACAAGAGCATCTTAACACTGAGCAGAAACTATGGGGGTAGTTCATTTTTAAATGGGCAGACTAGATGGATTGTAAGGTCTCCCTCTGCCATCATTTTCTCTCTTTCTTTGTTGTTGTTATATAATTTAACCCAGACAGTCTCAGTGGGGGTGAGGGAGTTGATTTTATGTTATTCTGTATATCAATAGCCTGAATACCCCTAATGATATACTGGGTCACCCCACCTCTACTTCTCCTGTTTCTGCCTTTGTTTGGAAACCATCTATCCTGCAACCCCAGGTAGATTCCCAGGACCGCTATGCCTCCATAGTTTTATTTATTTATTTATTTATTTATTTAAAGTTTTACCAGGAAAGACATACTAAGCAGACTACCGCTTGATTCCAGATGCGTCCTGGGGGAAGGGGGAAAATGGGATAGTGCATACAAGTCATCTTACAGAACTTTTCGGATAGCAAAATCGAAGGTTACATACAATATGAACAAGGTTGTATAATTACAGTGAATTATAGTTGTTAGTTAGGAGAGATCAGGGTCATGAATTAGAGTATTTAGTTCATCAGTTTTACTTTGTAAGCTTCTGACATTAATGAGTACCCCTTTTAAAACATTAAGGTCTCCAGTTTCTGGTGCAGACAGGTGACAGTTTATGTTTGAGGCATGGGTGAGCATGGGCTGAGGAGTAACTTTATGTACCCTATGTGGATTGAATTTAAATTTAGGATAATATTTTCTGTTTCCTGACCCAGAACCTTTGCCCCCAGTTTACTGAGGTGCAGACCATCCCTAGAAAGGAGTGCTTGAGAATTTTTAAAAAGGCCCAGGTATCCAGTAATTTATTGTTTTCAGTTTTGCACTCATTTCTGAGATGGGCATTTATTCCATGGATGGTATCATTTTTTCTGTTGATGCTTTTGGAATTGGTAGAATACCAGAAAGAATCACATCCCCAACTGCCATCTAAGGTTTTTTCCCAAGCTCTAGGAGGTCAAAACCTATGTCCTTTTGCTGGACCCTGCCCACATCATGAGTACCCACATAAATAACTAAGGATGGAGTCGTTCCTAAGGTACTAGTAATTTTATAAATTTGTTCATTAATGTCATGTACCCTAGCACCTGCAAAGAGGTAATCCTAGCAGTTATCTTATTATCTTTACATGTGTGTGTCTAATATGGATTAAGGTCCTCAAGGTCCTCGCCCCCTCCCCACCATCCAAAATCTCATGTCCCAGTTGGTAACTAATATGAGACCAGGAGTGTGACTAGGAATGCACTTTCTATACCTTTCTGTAAAACAAGCCAGGCTGACTGTACCTTCACTTACAGAGCTCCATGCTGGTTAAATGAGCTGCCTGAATCCCTACTGAACCTCTCTAATCTGCTCCAGTTTGAGGAGTTAAGGAATGTTTTTACAATCAGGTGCAGATAGGACTGCCTTCTTTGACAAATCTGAATGCTCTGCCCTATCACTTGTAACCTTGAAGTGTGACAACCTGTCACCCTGAACTTGTTTAATGAGCACTGTATGCACTTTTGAAGTGTCTTCTGCTGCACCTCTGTAACACTCTGGGACAAGGCTCCATTGGAGCTCTGCAACTCTTCGTGACAAGGCTCCAGTAGAGTTTTAACTCTGTCTGCTTAAACATTGTACTATCTATTGTAACCTTTGTGACTTTGTGCCACCTGTGTTGATGTGGAACCTTTGTAGATGAGCTCTTGAGTGCAAATGTGTACTTCCAAATGAATTAAATAAATTAGTTAAATAAATAAATAAATGTGTGTCTGTGAACCTGATAATAAAATCTCCAAAAATGTGTTTTTTTAGGACATTTGACTTGTGGATGGGAAATATTGCAGTTTGCTGCTGGAGGGGGTCAGCAGCAAACAGTTCACAAAGTCTGCCTGTGACCTCCAGAGCAGGGCTTGTGCAGTAACTACAGGTGGCTAGCCAGACAGTACAATCTAAAAAAAAATGAAATCGCACTCATGGGAATCTGCTACACTTCTGTTTCAAATGTCCAAAATACAGCTTTATTAGTAAAATAGTGAAAAGTCCAGAATTGCAGTTACAGAACAAACTGCTGACCACTACTGCCCTGGCACTTTGAGTATCTCACTCTTCATCAGAGGGCATGGCTGCAGGAGTTCCATGTCAGTTTAAATGACATGTCATGAATATTAAAAATATTAAAATTAGCTGTGATGTGAAAAATACATGGTAAAATAAGTGCATCCAAAAGTATCTAAAAGACTGAATTCAAGAAAGAGCTACAACCACAGTGCACTCATTTTATAATAAACATACACTACTTTATTATTTAAAACAATAAGAACTAGAAGATGCACAGATAGAGAGGACGATGGCAATGTTGATCCAAAGCTTCTTAATTTAAATACTTATTGTATATGAATATGGAGCAAAGAAAGGAAACAAATGAAACACAGGGGAAAATGAAGGAAAGGATGGGGGGGGATGGTAAGGGAGGGGTAAAAAACAGTTAGTAGGGGGAAGGGAGAGGATAAAGAGAAGAAAAGATAGAAGCAAGAGTGGGGGGGGCTGGGGGTTTAGAGACAAATGGGGAAAGAACACAAGGTGCTACCAAGGATCTGATGTGTGCCATTCTCATCAGATCAGACAGAGAAAGTAAGAGGCAGCAGCTGAAAGAGAAAAAAGACAAAACTGAGTTATTGTTAAACACAATGGTGTATGCAAGTTACAAACAGCAGCATTATATGAGCATACAGGGAAAGTACCATAGAAGTTGAAGTGCAGCAATATATCTCTTGTGATACCCCTTTTTTGGTTTATGTTCTTTGGTGTCCCTGTAATTTAATATATGTGGGCAGAACTGTGTCACCATTAAAATAAAGGATCCAAGAGCATGTTAGGTCTATACAGAATCATAAGCTTGACACTCCGGTTGGGGTACATTTTTCAGAAAAGCATGGTTCAAATCCAGATCTCATGACGTTTATGGACATTGAGCATGTAGAGGCTCCATTTAAAGGAGGTGATAGGACTAACAGTCTGTTAAGAAAAGAAAGCTTTTGGATTTTCACACAGAAAAGCATCAGACCTCTTCGTCTCAGTGACCAATGGGACTTAAAACCCTTTTTATGCTTTTTATGCTGATACTATATGCACATATAATTCTGCTGTCTGTAACTTGTATATACCATTGTGTTTAACACTGACTAAATGTTGTCTTTTTTCACTCTTACAAGTGCTGCCTCTTTCTTTCTCTCTTTCTTTCTTTCTCTCTCTCTCTGATTCAATGAGAATGGCACACATCAGATCCTTAATGGCACCTTGTGTTCTTTTCCCATTTGTCTCTAAACTCCCCACCCCTCACACACTCCATCCAATCACTCTTCCTCCTACCTTCATTCTCTTTATCCTCTCCCCTTCCCACTACACATTTGTTTTTAGCACTCCCCTCCCATCCTTTCCTACATTTTTGCTGTGTTTCATTTGTTTCCCCTTTTTGCTCTGCATTCATATACAGTAGGGCCCGGATATTCAGACTGCACCTGGCAATGGTGCAAGCATGGGTGCAGTGCAGCTGGGCTGCTCCAAGGCCAGAACCAGGCTGTATTCACTGATGATGCACTATGGTATAGCACTGTTGAATATGGCATGGACTATGCACAGTACAGTGGCACTACGCATAGTGCAGTGGCACTGCGCATGGCGCAAGCCACAGATAGGGAGCACAAGGATGTGCCAGCGCAAATGCAGTTGTGCTAGGTGCAGCACATATTTGTGACTGTCTAGTACAGTATGCCCTGCAAGCCCATACTGTAATCTGTCATTCGATGGGCAGCTGGGCAGTATGCAGGTAGGTTGCAACCACCTGCTGATGACAGGGGGAGCTGGGGGGTATGTGGTCCTGTGTTGGTGGGAGGGGGGGGTGCCACTGGACCACCAGGAGTATGTTCTGTTGAAGCTACCTGCGATTGGGGTTACTGGTGGGGTGGAGGGACCACTAGACTGCCAGGTGGTGCAATGTTGCATTATACTGGTGATTGGGGCTGGGGTGGGAGGGACTACTAGACCACTGGGGAGGGTACATATTGCATTGCACCAGTGATTGCGGCTCTGGGGAGGGAGGGGGCACCACTGGACTACCAGGGATTGTCCTTATTACACTTTACCAGTGATCACAGCTACAGGAGGTTGAGGGGTACCACTAGACTACCAGGGCCCGTATGGGTGCTTCTGGATACCCACGGCTGGCAGCTGCTGTGTTGCACCCTGCAATACAGCAGCCCAATGTTGAGTGGCCAATAGTTGTTTCTCCTTTTCATGGGCTCAGCTTTGAGCTCCCCTATGTGGCACAATGCAGGGTTGTGCCAGCATATGCATCTCGGGCTGAATATCGGGATGTGCCGCATTTGTGCTGCATACATTACCATTGTGCCCTGGTGCATCGGGATTTGTGCTGCGCCTGGCAGCCTTTTGAACATCCCACTGGGGCGCAGTGCAGGGTTGCTCCAGACCAACTCTGTTGCTCCAGGCGCAACCCCTTTGAACATCTGGGCCTTGGTACTTAAATTAAGGAGCTTTGCATTGCCATTTCCATCCTCCTTTCTATCTGTGCATCTTCTAGTTCTCATTGTTTTAAATAATAAAGTGCTGTATTTTTATTCTGATGAGAGTGCACTGTGGTTGTAGCTTCTTCTTGAATTCAGTCTCTTAGATACTTTTGGATGCACTTATTTTAGACTGTTTTTTTATGTCATTGCTAATTTTAATATTTTTAATAATCATGACATGTGTTATTTGAACTGACGTGGAACTCCTGCAGCCATGCCCTCTGATGAAGAGTAAGATACTCAAAGCACAAAGACAGTAGTGCTCAACAGCTTGTTCTGCACTTACACAGCTGGACATTTCACTATTTTTCTAATAAAGCTGTATTTTGGACACTTGAAACAGAAGTGTAGCTGATTTACCTTGAGTGCAGTTTCATTTTTGTTACGTTCGCTTGCGCGCATGTGCAAGGAACGTTTTGGGAGAGTAGCACACTTTGGAGGTGTGCCTCTCCCATCCAATGCACTGCTCCCTTGAGCAGGCATGGCGGTCCTGCACCAATGGGTGCAGGAGCTCTGTATGACAGCGGTGTTCCTCTGCTTCAAAGGAAAATACCGCTGCCATACTGAGCACCACCACCGCCCCCTCACGTCCACACGCTCTCCCCGCCGCACGCCATGCCGCCCCAAAGCTTTGTGTGCCATGCTGGAAGCCCACCCAGCATGGCAAACATTGTTTGCCGACGGGGGTGCCCAATCCCCTGTCGGCTCCATGGCCCCCCCAAGCCATCTTGCTGCCACACTGGGAGCCCACCCCAGCATGGCAAACGTTCCCGTTTTGTTGCCGACGGGGGTGCACAATTCCCTGTCGGCTCTTCGGCGCCCCTCCACGTAGTTTGCCAACGGGGGTGCCCAGTCCCCCATCGGCTCCTCGGTGCCCCACCCAGCCATCTTCTGCCACACTGGGAGCCCACCCCAGCGTGGCAAACATCCCACGTTGTCATTTTTTTTTTAACCTGTAAAATAAAACTGCCCTGCGGCACTCTCCCAGGCCCCTCCCACAACCCGCACCCACCCTCTGCACACCCAGCCTCCCCACACCCCCACCCCATACTTACCTCCGGACTCCAGCGCGATGATCTTGGTGGACCGGGAACACGTCTGCACTCTTCAAAGGCGACCGCGAACTGAGGAAATGCCGGTAAGCTGTATAATGGACTAGATAGTGGGGTTTTAACTTTATTGCATATCTCAGTCATTTTTTGGAATTTTTTCACCAAATTTTCAACATGGGGTTTTTGGGACCCCTTCTCATGAATGATGTCACTGTCATGGCGTTATTCAGGCCCGAAGGGTGATTTCGGAGACTCTGTGCAGTCACTGCGCGAAATCACCTTTCAGGCTCGAATAATGCCATGACAGTGACATCATTCATGAGAAGGGGTCCCCAAAACCCCATGTTTAAAACTTGGTAAAAATTCCAAATAATGACTGTTTTACGAGCGTGCGTTGCGCACTTCCTACGCAGACTCGTAAGTTTGCGAATTTTCAATATTTTCACTCCAGATTTTCAACATTGCCATTTTATCACACCTTCTTATGAGTTGTGCAGCTGTAATTTTTCACATCTCACCCAAAATGTGTTTCCACCCATGTAGAGCACAATGGCGCAGTCGGTGTGCGAAATCAATATATGGGACACATCAAGAAAATCACAGTGACACTGTTCATGAGCAGAGGTCTTAAAATGGCTATGTTGAAAATTTGGTGAAAAAATTCCTAAAAATGACTGTTTTACGAGCATGCGTTGTGCAGTTCCTACGCACGCTCGTAAGTTTGCGAATTTTCAATATTTTCACTCCAGATTTTCAACATTGCCATTTTACCACACCTCCTTATGAGCAGTGTAGCTGTCATTTTTCACATCTTGCCCAAAATGTGTTTTGCCCATGTAGCGCACAATGGCAAAGTCGGTGTGCAAAATCAGTGTATGGGACACATTAAGAAAATCACAGTGTCACTGTTCATGAGCAGAGATCTTAAAATGGCTATGTTTAAAATTTGGTGAAAAAATTCCTACAAATAACTGTTTTATGAGCGTGCATTGTGCAGTTCCTACGCACGCTCATAAGTTTGTGAATTTCAAATATTTTCACTCCAGATTTTCAACATTTCCATTTTACCACACCTCCTTATGAGCAGTACAGCTGTTATTTTTCACATCCTGCCCAAAACATCTTTCTGCCCATGTAGTGCACAATGGCGCAGTCGGTGTGCGAAATCAATGTATGTGACATAGTAAGAAAATCACAGTGACACTGTTCATTAGCAGAGGTCTTAAAATGGCAATGTTGAAAATTTGGTGAAAAATTCCTAAAATGACTGTTTCTGACGTCGTTGCACAGTTCCCACATGCCTCGTAAGCTTGCGAATTTTCAATATTTCCACTCCAGATTTTCAACATTGCCATTTTACCACACCTCCTCATGAGCAGTACAGCTGCCATTTTCACATCCTGCCCAAAACGTTTTCGCCTCCCATGTAGCGCATACAATGGCACAGTCGGTGCTAAATCAACGTATGGGACACAGTAAGAAAATCACAGTGACACTGTTCATTAGCAGAGGTTTTAAATGCCAATGTTGACAATTTGGTGAAAAATCCTAAAAATGACTGTTTTACGAGCGTGCATTGCACAGTTCCCACGCACGCTCTAGGTTTGCGAATTTCAATATTTCCACTCCAGATTTTCAACATTGCCTTTTACCACACTTCCTTATGAGCAGTACAGCTGTCATTTTTCACATCCTGCCCAAAACGTGTTTCCGCCTATGTAGCGCACAATGGGGCTAACAAAAAGGTTATGCTGACAATTTATTGTCCAAATACCAGCAATCGCACAGGGCATTAGGGTAAAGCACCATACATGCCAAACACCACTGCAAATACCTGCAAGCGAACATTCGGCATTGACAAATGCTTGTTTTAGTTTGCTGGAGGGAGTACATAGCAGCATGGTTCAGGAGCTAAGGCACTGAAATGATTTGCTAGGGTTAGGGCCTGTGGGTGAGAGGGTCTAGCTTTCTTCTTTTGCCATCTCTAATCTTTAATTTGAACCAGACACTATTCATCATCACTGTTATAATGGTCTTCACTCCTCCTTTTAGGGTTTTTCTGAAGTGAATTGGATCACCGAGTTCCAGAGATATTTCCCTATAACATTTTCTGTTTTCATTAGTTTTTTTTTGGAAACAGTGTGATTTTCAGCAGTTATTGTTCATACAAATAATTCTATTTTGTTACTCTCATTTGTACAGTGCAGTTCATGTTTGGCATTTTCAAGTTCAGAAACCAATTTCATCAGCTGTTGCATTCCTTACAAATAAAGCCATCATTTATATCTAGTAGCAGAGATGAAATATACATGCTCCAGGAAGTACACATAATTATAGTTCCTTCCTTTCTAAGGATTTCCAAAAAAAAATCACCTGTGGGGGACTGAAGCTACAGTGCCGCGCCTCCACAACACGCTTCTCTCCCAAGCTGTCACATGTTTCTTGCACATGCGAGCAAGCAAACATAAAAAGAAAACAGTCCCTCTACGTCCTTTTTTAACCTGTTAAAAAAAAAGTTCCCTCATTGATCTGACCCCACCCCATCCTGACCTCCCACTGAGCACCCACCACCCAGCACACCCCACACACACACACACTCACTCACCTGACTAGGTCACAGGGTGAAGACACACTCTGATTGAAGACACATCTTGTTTCTGGAACAGGTGACTGCAGTATGAGAAAGTAAGGTAAGTGCTGTTCAATGTATTTCAGTGGGGTTTTCATCTTTGGTGAATAACTTTGCTATTTTTGCATACTTTTGACACCAAATTTTCAACATGGCCTTTTTGAGACCCCACCTCATGTGGAATTATGCAAATCCAGCTCAAAAGATGATTTTGCAGTGACTTGGCGAAATCAACTTTTAGGCAGGATTTGAAAATATTCACCACCTTTGTTCATGAGGTGGGGTCATAAGAAGGGTATGTTGAAAATTTGGAATCAAAATATGTTAAAATGGTAAAGCTATGTGCATCATTTACCTATGCTCCCTCATAATTTTTGCAATTTTAAAAATTTTCACCAAAGATTTTCAGCCTAGCCATTTCTGTACACCACCTCATGAACTTAACAGCTGTCCTTTTTTCAAATCTTCACCAAAATGCCTTTTTGCACTTCTGGTGTGGAATGGTGTTTCAGTGGTGTGGAATGACATTTTAGTAAGGATTTTAAAATTTGTAGTATTGGTTTCATGACATGGGGTAATAAGAAGGCTATGCTGACAATTTGGTTGCTGGTGTCCTACAAATGGAAGTAGAGGGCCCGGAGGACCCTTCTTTTCCACATCAACATACGTATATGCATCTATGGAGGGATGGGAGCACAGGGCCCACAGGGGCCAGCGCACCCATGGAGAAATAAGGATATGATTATCCAATCTGAAAAAGGATGCAATTATGCTATCTCAAAAAGTAAGGAAATTCTTTCCAAAAAACTGCATTAATGCAACATTTAGGGTTCAGGCTAAAGTGAAAAAACAGGGAACTGTGGCTTTTGAGTTTCATGCTGTCTTGGTCATGGTGGACTGTGCTGTGTTCCGCCATGACCACCGATTTCTTACTTTTGAAATAATACATATCCCCCCCACCTGACCCTCCCTCTCAGCACCCACACCCCCCATAAACATAATAGTGACACTGGGGGTGCCCAGTCCACCAGTGTTGTGATCGTGTGCATCTGTACTTTTTTTATCTTCTCCCTCACCTGATCCTCCCTCTCAGCACCACCCACCACCTACCAGAAACATAATACTGACACTGGGGGTGCCCTATTCCCCAGTGTCATGAATGGGAATCCTCTGTCTGGTTTTTCTCATAGACCTGAGAAAAAGAAAACCATCCATCGATGTCTTTTGTGGACATTATTGAACCCCACCCAACTCTCCCACTCAGCACCCCCACCCCACCTACCCACACCCTTACTTGTCCACCGAGAGGTCCAGCACCATAATCTTCTGTGGACCACAGACACATCTTCACTCTTCTGCAGTTCAATGTATTTCAATGGGGTTTTGAACTTAGTTCCATAACTTGGTCATTTGTGCATGTTTTGGTCCCAACCTTTCAACATGCCTTCTTTGGGACATCACCTTAAGAACAATGACACCATCATAAGGCAGATCTATCCCGAAAGGGGAGTTTGTGGTCCCTGTGTGAAATCACATTTTAGGCAGGAGTTGAAAATGTTCTCTTCCCTTGTCCAGGAGGTAGGATCATAAGAAGGCTATGTTGAAAATTTGGTGTAAAAATATTGAAAAACCTGCGTTGAATTTTGTGAACGCCGGTTTGTAACTTTGGTAGTTTTCAATATTGTCCCCCCAAATTCATAACATAGCCATATCTTTACAGTGCCTCATGAGTGTGACAGCTGTCATTTAACAAATCCTGGCCAAAATGTTTTTTTACATCCCAAAGGTGATTTCATGGTCTCTGCACAAAATCACTTTTTGGGCAGGAGTTGAAGATTTTCTCTGCCCTTGTTCATGGGGTGAGGTCATAAGAAGGCTATGTTAAAAATCTGGTGTAAAAATATTTAAAAAAACTACAGTTATGAGCCTACATTGAATTTTACAAACACATGCTCGAAGCTTTGATCATTTTCAATATTTTTACCCAACAATTTCAACATTACAACTTTTTTACAGCTCCTCATGAATGTGACAGCTGTCATTTTTCAACTCTTGTCCAAAATGTGTGTTTGCATCCTGAAAGTTAATTTTACAGTCCGTGTGCAAAATCACCCTTAGGCTAGGAGTTGAACATTTTATCTGCCCTTCTTCATGAGGCAGGGTCTTAACAAGGCTATGTGGTAAATTTGGTGTAAACATTAAAAAAATTATTTTCCAGATTTTTATCCCAGCTTCCTCACCTGCAGCCCTATTGGCTGTGGCCAGAGTTTGTTTTTATTTTATTTATTTATTTCCAATTGTTTAACCAGGAGTAGTACACTAAGCTGAAAGCTTGTTTACAGGTGTGACCTGAAGCACAGGGAAGTTAAGTGACTTGCTCAGGGTCACACAGTATGCAAGTGGGGGCTGTGGGATTCATACCCAGGTCTCTAGATTTGCAGCTCAGAGCCTTAAACCACTGTGCTATACTGTCTCCCTATAGTTTCAGTGTTGGTGTTCTTGGGACTATAGTTGGATAGGCTGTTAAGCTTTGTAATGGTATTGTCAGATGTGTTATTAAGGTGGTTGCTACATGTGTTAATACAGAGGCTGTTGTACAGTATGTGTTATTAAAGTGGTTGTTACATGCACCAACAGGCATCAGGGTGTGCATTGGGGTCATAGAGTCTAACTCTCTCCCATTCTCCTATACTGCACCACCTCAGCTTCATTACACATGGAATGGAGTGAGAGTTAGGCCGATGACCCCAGTGCACACCCTGATGTCTGCTGGTGTATGGAGGGTAGGGAGTGGGGGTGGGGTGGTAGGGATGTAACCCAAACACCACATTTCCAAATTTTTGTTGTTGTGCAGCTAACCCTAACTGATGCATTAACTGAGTTGTTTTGCAGTGAATATATAGATAGATAAATAGATATACATATATTCATGTTTTCCATGCTCATGTTTTGTATAATGTCTTTGTCTGTTTTTTAGTACCTATGTGCTTGGTATGGGTACTGGTTGCTGTGAAAAATTATAGTTTATGCTGATATGCTTACCAGTTAAAAATTAAAATGACAAATTTATATATATATAATAATAATAATAACTTTATTTTTAAAGCGCCTTTCAAGAATATCAAGGCGCTTCACATCAAACACAATATACAATATCAATTTAAAACATATAAAAATACATTAAAACAACATTTAGTTAGAACAAGCCATACAATCATCCAAACAATAACAGGTATTTATAAATACTTTCCACTAATTGTCCAGATAAGCTAAATCCCATAAGTAGGTTTTTAAGTCTTTCTTAAATATCTCCACGGAGGTGCACTCCCTTAACCGGCATGGTAGAAAATTCCAAAGAGTGGGTGCAGCATAAGAAAATGCTCTGCTACCCGAAGATTTTAAATTCACTCTTGGAATCTCTAACAACCCCCGTCGGCTGAGCGGAGTGATCAGCCGGTGCAGTAAGGCACCAGAAGTTCTTTCAGATAGGTCGGACCCTCATCATGAAGGGCTTTGAAAGTCAATAAAATGACTTTAAAGGTGATCCGCCACCGTATGGGAAGCCAGTGCAGTTCGAGCAGCACCGGTGTAATATGACTGGATCACCTTGTCCCAGTCAACACCTAGGCTGCAGCGTTCTGCACCAGCTGAAGGCGATGGATTTCAACCCCAGAAAGCCCAAAGTAAAGGGCATTGCAGTAGTCCAAGTGCGAGGACACAAAAGCGTGGACCAACGTTGGTAGGGAGTCAGACGGAATGAGGTGATGCACCCTGGCAATATTCCTAAGATGGTAAAAGGAAGTCCTGACAATGGCCGACACTTGAGATTGAAGGGTCAGCCTATCGTCCAGGACAATCTCAAGGTTGCACACCTGTTCAGAAGGCAGAAGTGACACACCGCCAAGAAAAATTCCAGAAGGTGTGCCACCATGTGTCCTCGCTATCTGACTACCTGGGTCCACCACAACACCTCTGTCTTCTCTGAGTTCAACTTTAACCAACTAGAATCCATCCACCCCTGGATTTCTTCCAGACAGTTGTTAAACACAGAGAGTGCTCCATCCTAGTCAGGTGCAAAAGACAAGTATTGCTGGGTGTCATCTGCATAGCAGTGAAACCTCAGCCCATACCATCTTATAAGGTCTCCGAGGGGCAGCATGTACACTGCGAATAACATGGGTGACAGCACTGAACCCTGAGGAACCCTGCACAACAAAGAAGCTGGGCTGGATGAATAAACCCCTGACTCAACTCTTTGTGATCTCCCAGTAAGGAATGAAGTGAAAGATTTTAAAACAGTTCCCGACATTCCACAAATTGACCTCAGGCGTGCTAACAACACCAAGTGATCCACAGTGTCAAAAGCTGATGAGAGATCAAGAAGAACTAGAATGGAACATTTCTTTTGATCTCTCGCCCTCAGAAGATCATTAAGCACCCGAACCAGCACAGTCTCGGTGCTATGTATTTTACGAAAACTGGATTGGAAAGATTCGTAGACATTATGGATGGTTAAATGGTCTTCTAATTGGGCTGCCACTACCTTCTCAATAACCTTCCCAATAAAGGGAAGATTAGAGATAGGTCTGTAGTTTGAAAAACAGCCTGGGTCCAGAGTAGCTTTTTTCAAGAGGGGTGTCACCACCGCCTCTTTCAGGGAGTTAGGAAACTCCCCAGACTCTAAGGAACACCAGACTATTTGCACCATAACTGGACCGATGATCTCAAAACAACCCAAAATTAGGGGAGTTGGTCCAGGGTCCAAACTACAGCTTGTAGGCTGCACACTATGGATGATCCTCATAATATCCACGTCTTCCAGTCGGTGAAAGGAACTCCAAGAGAACTGAGGTATTGTGAGCTCACGCTGCTCCACAACATCACCCTTAGAGATTGCCGGACGCAAGCCCGCCCTGATGTCAGTCACCTTAGTTACAAAGAACTGAGCAAGCTCCTCACACTCTATTTGTGAAAAGGCTTTTCAGACTTTCAGACAGGCTGGATTGCACAGTCTGTCTACAGCCCGAAACAGCTGAGCCGGTCAATTCTGTGCAACTGCAATCTCCCTGGACAGGAATTCTGCCTTCTTATGGGTGATTGCAGATTGATAGATAGAATAATGTTCCATCAATCTAAGGTGGTTGGCATCAAGGGCGGATTTGCGGCAACAACGGTTTAACCTTTGCCCCTGTCTCCGCAACTCCCTCAAAGTCCCATCGAACCAGGGGGACCTGGGGTGAAGGGATAGGGGGCGCTCACAAACAGGAGCAATAAAATCCAGGGCACCTGTAATGGCCGTATTA
Organism: Neoceratodus forsteri; assembly: GCA_016271365.2. NCBI lineage: Eukaryota > Metazoa > Chordata > Ceratodontiformes > Ceratodontidae > Neoceratodus > Neoceratodus forsteri. Next base: position 3,330,911 of record JADMNL010000034.1, read on the forward strand.
TAGGCCACCACCAGCCCCTCTGGGTCACTGCTAGTCAACACAAGGGATGAAAGGTCAAGGACCGCCGCAAGGCCCTGGGAAGTAATATTCTGTAATGGGCGGTACCTGATCATCTCCACAGGGGAAGGCCTTCTCAGGGAGGTGTAAAAATTGAACCTCATGGTGTGGTGGTCAGACCAGGCAACTGGTTCCACCCCCACGTCGGATGAGTCAATCCCTAAGAGGAAGACTAAATCCAAAGAGTGCCCAGATTTATGTGTAGCAGTGGAAACCACCTGTGTAAGGCCCAAAGAAGACATAAGTTGGAGGAAGTGAATACCAAATTGTGAGATTTCATCGTCGACCCAGGAGCTAAAGTCACCCAGAACCATCAGTCTGGGTGACTCAAATGACATATCGACGAGGAAGTCTGCTACTTCCTGTAAGAAGAGTTTCCCATCTCCAGGTGGATGGTAGATAAGAACGATTCAAACGCCTACACCTGCTACAACTGTACACTCAAAGGATTCAGCCTCACCTACTACCACATTCGAGAGGCCCAATTTAGTCTTAAAACAGACTGCCACCCCCACCCCTGTGGTCCAATCTTGCGCGTTGTATCACCGAGTACCTGGCCGGAATCATGGACTCCAGTATGGGCCCCGAATTTTCATCCAGCCAGGTCTTGGTGATGCAAGCCAGGTCAGTCGAACCAACAAGATCAGCTAAAATAGCGGTCTTATTCTTAACAGACCTGGTATTGCATAATACCACCCGAGTTGGACAAACCTCGGAAGCAGTCCAGCCTATCTGCCCACTAAATTCAGTAGTGCCCTTGGGTATGGGCACGAGACAGGGGAAACCCCGGTCTGGATTCCATTGTGCCCCAGGGCACCTTCTGGACTTAATAACCCTGATACAGTGGCCCCGCTCTTTCATCCTCTCCTGTTCACCCACTCCTGCCCTCCTCACTCTCCTATGAGCAATCCCCAGCGCTCTACAGCACTGGTATGTCTTGAACTGTAAGGGGGGAGTATAAAAAGGGTGGAGGGCGTGAAGAGAGGAGGATGAATAGTGCACCACCTTGGAGCCTACCAGCTAACACATGATTCAGCTCAAACTAGACAAAATAAAACAAATATCTAACTAAACTAATCTAAAACTCTGAATGCCTGTAATTAAAATCCTAAAGTCCTCCAAAACAATAATAACTTAAACAATAAACCCAACCCAATAAAACCTACAAAACCACCCTCTTCCCCAACTGGATAGACTTCAAACCCAGAACAACAAAAGAAATAAAATAAATAAAAAATCCTCTCTCACAGGATAAAATACATATACAAATATAAATCCCCCCCACCCTCTCACAGCCGAGGGATAGGGAGAAAATTTGGGCACGCCCACTACCCAAAATACACACAATAAGCAAAAAATAAAAATAAACAACAACTACAGAATAAAACAAAAGAAAAATAAATACAGGTGTCCTGGTCCTCTCACCAACTGGGAGACCAAAAAATGGAAAGTCTGGGAAAGAAGTCAACCAATGGTAGGAGAAGTCGAGGCGAATCCAACTGCAGCTTTAAATAACCAATTAAATCCAAGAGTCATGGAGGATCAAAAAAAAAGCAGACTTTCAAACAAAGTGCTAGTGCATTTCAACATCCAGCTGACAGCAGGAGGGGCTCTCATCTCCTCTTAATTTGATCACTGAAAAGGTTCCTTTAAAAACCGTCTCTTCTCCAAAAAACTGAATCCTCAAAACCCAGGCCCAAACACCTAGGCAAAGATCAGGTCAGAGAGCTATGATCTAGAAGGACCCAAAAGGAGAATACAAACCCCCCACCCCCAACAGGAATGAAATCCACAGAGAAAGCAGGCCATCCTAGGAGGGGAAACTGAGATCTCAGCCGCCCACCAGCCTCTGAGATCCCCCAACCAACAACCACAGAGGAGGGCAGCCCTCCGACCAGAATCCCTGTGGTTCCTCCTAAGATGGCCAAAAAATTCACAGGGAGTCACCCACAGCAGTAGCAGCAGTTACTATTTCATTTGCATGTAAAAGCTACCGAAGTGACTGGTGCCTTAAGTCTACTTTATTCAAGCATTACCAGCACTGTAGCAGCAGTTACTATTTCATTTTAGTGTAAAACCTACCAAAAGTGCTGTAGCAGCAGTTACTATCTCATTTTCATGAAAAAGCTACCAAGTGACTGGTGCATGAAATCTACTTTAATCAAACATTGCTACATAGTCGGCTTAACCGAGACCTGCCTGCTTGAATCTCTTGGCGCCATACTTTCAATGAATGCTCTGTAATTGTACCCCCTTCCCCATTGCTCCCCAACAACCTCCATATAAAAATCCTTACCTGTCCTTTCTTTCTCCACAGACAATCTTGGAGGTCGTGAGGGCCAGAGACAACGGTGCCCTCCCTCACCCCCACCCCCCCCGATTCCAGCGATAAAGGTAAGGGAAACTGCAGTGATCCACCTTGCTTGCTGCTTACAACGAGGATTCCAGCTCTGCTGCTGCATTTTGGCCCTGCCGACGCAGGGCATCGGCTCCCCACCACCACCCTTGGTGAGCACTCCCTTTTATAGGCTGCTTTAACCAATCAGCCAAGTTCTCCATTGGCAGCTTATATTTTTCAACCACTAGAGGCTGCTCTACTGATTGATCTCCTGTTTTACTGCCACCCGAGAACGTTCAATCTCTTAGTGTCAGGATGATTTCTATTATCCTGCTACTTTGCCATCTGCTCCCTCCTGCCCAGTCCCCCTCCCTGTCATATCCTGATACACCCTTATCCCCCCTCCTCTGCATCTGCCCACAGTCTGAACGCTTGGCAGCTAGTGACTTTTTGGGTAACCATGTGCCCCCCCATGACCCTGTTATAGGGGTCTGGTGGATAGATTACTCTCCCCTTACTCACCTCGATTGCCTGTCTAGCCAGTCCACCCTGGCCACTCCCCCAGGGACTGCCCTGAGTCAGCTACCTGAACACGTAACACCATTGGCCATCCTTGACTTTAATTACCTCCTTCAGGCCTACCTGAATGCACATGCACTACCCATTCCTACCATCCCCTCCACCAAACCCCATACCCTGATATCCCTCTTTAAAAAGAGGAAGTGCTCCAGGTACCCCTCCTATAGATTCCTACTTCTCCTCCTCCTCTTGTCTGGGAACATCCATCCTAATCCTGGACCACCAATGGTCAAATTGCCACCCCAACATATCCAGGGTCAGCTGAGCATTGCATCTCTCAATATTTGTAGCATCCTAAAAAAGTGGGACTTCTTCCAGTGTTTGGTACTGATGCACCAACCGGATGTCATAGCATTGTCTGAAACCTGGCTCACCCCTCGGACCCCAGACTTCTCTGTATCACTGCCTGGGTTTACCCTTTACCATGCAGATCGATATGGTAAGAGAGGGGGTGGCTGTGCCCTCTACACTAAGGATACCTTACAAGGTCACCTACTCCATGCCCCTCAGTTGGGGGTTGGCACACAGGCCCTTACTGTCAAACTGACTCTGGGAAGAGCCCATAACCCTTTATACATAACAACAGCATACATTCCCACAAAGGACCAAAAATCAGCTTTCCAAGCATTACTGTCATTTCTGGACACACTACCATCACAGTCGGAACTACTAGTACTTGACGATTTTAATTTCAATTGGCTAAGTAATTATGCCATCCCATACATTGATCTCATCACAGCCCAAGACCTTACTCAACTGGCCACTTCCTCCACTTGTCTGGATCCGCGTACTGGATCCTCCTCCCTACTGGACCGCTTCCTTAACTCCCTCCCCACATCCTGCACCTCCAACCTATTATTATATGCTGATGACGCTGTCATCTTCTCCTCCAGCCCAGACCCCTCTCAACTCTACCATTCCCTCCAGTCCTCCTTCAATGCTGTCAAAAGCTGGTTAGCCTCACAATGCCTTATTATTAACTATAAAAAAAACAAGGGTATGCTGTTCGTGCATCAGCAGAATTCCAGGATAGGGCATTTTCCACAAATACTATCTGTGTCTCAGACCCCCCTGGAATTTGTGCATTACTTCAAATACCTGGACATCACTTTGGACACTGGCCTTACCTATAACTAGCATATACATCAATTATCTAAGGCCCTAAATATTAGATTAGGGCTTTTGCACCGCTTTAAACATTGCCTTACCCCTGAGGCCCTTAAGCTTGCTATCTCCTCCTCGGTACTTTCCCTGCTTGACTATGGCCTTCTGACTTTTGGTGGGACAAGTTCCTCAGCCCTTGATAGCCTTAGACTTGTCCTAAACAAGGCCTGCTGTCTTATATTAGGGTTTGACAGGCTTACCCATACCTGTGCGCTATATCAGGACACCAATTGGCTTAATCTAGACAACAGAATCAAATTCCACACTTGCGTCTTAGCAAAAAAAAATCTCCCTTGGCCTCTCCCCTGCTGCACTCACCCCTTTAATCACCATGGACTCAAAAGCTCAGCACACCCGTAGCTCAGACACCCATCGTCTCTCCATCCCTGCCTGTCGCACAACACAATTCCAAAGATCCTTTTGCTACAGGGCACCCTTGTGGATGAATTCCCTACCCTCCTCCTTGCGTCTTGATCAAAGAATTGGTCAATTCAAAATGCACCTTAGGGCCCATCTTCGGTCCACAAGTATCTGTGACTGCACATGAGCTAGTGCCCCCATCCCTCTACTACTTTGACAAAGGCCTCTGGCTGGCCTCTTCTTACAGCTCTTAACTCCACCTTCTCAAGGTTGTTAAGTTCCCATTATTTTCTAACCTGTCTCAAACTGCACTAGCTTGGAAGGTTAGCCAATTAGTTCTTGTTATAAAAAGGTCTTTACTCTGTAACATTTACTGTATTGTGTATCTGCACTAACTGTATTGTGTATCTGTATCTATTACATGTGACGTGGAACCTCTGTGAAGGAGTCTGTAACATTTACTATATTGTGTATCTGCACTAACTGTATTGTGTATCTGTATCTATTACACGTGACGTGGAACCTTTGTAAAGGAGTCTATGACTCAAAGGTATTTCTGATCTCTGAAATAAAGAAACAATAAACAAACAGCAGGGGAGAGGGAGCATTCTCCTAAACAAGCAGGAAGATTTCTCTGTGGCCATAACATGCCACAAAAAAGTGTCCAGAATCCAAAAGACAAGGGACAGATTTTTTTTAATGGCCCCCAGACCAATATTTAGGGCAATTAGCAGTCAACAGAAACTACAAATGAAAGAAATCTCCACACACAATCCCAGTTTTTAGTTCCGATAAAACACCAGTCAGTTGGGAGTCACATGATGCAGGTTCCATGAAAGCTGCCTAATTGATCTGCTCCAGCCTCCTGCTCCATTACAAGCCTTTTTTATACTGCAACAAAGGAGTTACATCAAGTGCTGTCTCTGTACTGTACACCTGAAAGCTGCCAGAACATCTTGGAAAGAAATCTGGAGCAGATGAAAGTAGAAATGAGAAAATCCATGCCAAAACATACTCCGCCGGCGTCCCCAGCCAAGGCCTTGCTGAAAAAAGCCAGAACTTCCGCGCTTGCAGGAGGCCTAGAAAGTGAAAGCTGCAACCTAGAGAACGAGCCCCTGATGCTGGCACAATTTCTAGCAGAATTTAAGCCTTTTCGTGCTGAATTGTGCTTGGTGACCGAAGAGCTGAAGGCTGTGACACAGGCTCTCGAGGATTTATCTCGCCGAACGGGAGATACAGAAGCAAAAGTCATCTCTCTGGAGAAACGGATTGCTAAACAAGAACCAGACTTAATTCAGTTGAAACAGAAAATCAATAAAATGGAACTGAAAATTGAAGATCTGGAGGGATGAAGCAGGCGGAACAACATGATCATAATCGGTCTCCCTGAGAAGAAAGAGGGATCCGATGCAGTCACTTTCGTCCAAAGATTTCTTCATCGGATGGCAGGCCCCACGCCCTTTGGTGAAAACTACACAATTGAGAGAAAGCGCACCGGGCTCTGCGGGCTATGCCTCCCACTGGTTCTCCGCCTCGTACGCTGATATTCTGCTTTCTAAATTTCCAAGAGAGGCAGTTTGTTTCAGCGAAAGTTAAAGAACTTAAAGAAGTGAGATGGGAGGGCACCTTGCTGAGAATCACCCAGGATCTCCCGCTATCGGTGCGCCAAAGAAGAGCGGAGTACCATCACATTGTAACGAAATTAATAGCCGCTGGCATCCATTTTAGAATGGGGTACCCCGCGCGGCTACAAGTGACTCTGTCCAACCAGTGGTCCAGCTATGAGAATGCCCAGTCAGCGGCTAAAGGGTTGCAGGAAGCCCTTCCAGACCTGTTCAAGCAAAAGTGAACGCGGGGTTTTTAGCCCATAAAGAGTCTCGATCTGGAGAGTACTAAAGAATAAAATCCAGTCAGGCAAATGTACAGAATGATGTAGCCTAGGCTCTCTATGATGCGAAGAACTGGGGGATCACAGGAAACTACAGAGCTCTCTCATCAGGTGTATGGTGCCAAATAATAGTAATACTTGGGGGCTGCTGCTCTCTCAAATTAAGCCCAAGCTACACTGGCAGTAATGGTTTCTTTCCTTTTTTTTTTTTTTTATTGTTACGATTCTGGCGAACTAGTCTGAGAGTGGATTTTGGGGCTTGATCGAGATTCCAGAGCAATATTGGAAGGAAGAGGAAAGGTGGTGATCGGCAAGCTTTAAAGTACCACACCTTGATGCTCACTGGCTTTAATGCATGAACCACTTGTGGTGATTTGCTCTTAGCACCACTCGCCAAATAGAAGTCTGGACTTGGTCCTTTCTTGTTCCCAGTAGCCCAGTATCCCGTGTCAGTCCTTGGCGCCTCTCTCTGGACGTCCCGTTCCAATACTTGGGTATGGCTCCTGTTTCCTAGGGAGTCCTCGGGGGCTGCTTCACTTGCGCTCGCGAGCATTGGAAGTAGGTTGAAGGGGTGCGCCCTGTGGACCCTAGCAGCATCGCCCAACTGCCTGAAACCAGATTGGAGAGGGCTCCTATCTTGGAAAGTCACCAATCATAGCACTTTGGATGCCTTCCTAAGCGGACAGTCCGTTTTTTTGTACATTAACCACTAGAGGGAGCTCCTGTACTTCTTGGACTTTCCGGAGCCTTTGACAGTGGGGGTTGAAAGTCGGATCGATCCCGCTCCATTCCCATCATATAACCCGAGCTTTTACTGCTCCTGCTTCCCCTTTTTTCCTTTTCTCCCTTAAGAATGCGCTTTCTCTAATAGGGGTTCGGGGAGCAGCTGCGCCTAGAAAGACCAGACTTTTCGAGAGTCATGCAAACTGATTCATGTTTAATTTTCCTCCGTTTGGTCTCTCGTTTTTGGTTTGGGGCGCTCGATCTTCTGGACTGTTTTCACATGGTCTTTTTTATTTAAATTGTGGGGGATTTGTGCAACAAATGGCAATGTTTATAAGTTTATAGGTAGTTGGTTAAAGAATGGAGGCTTTATTTCAGGGGGATCAGGAGTGTGTTCACAAGGATGTTAAGGTAGTGACTTTTCTCCCTGAACTGTAATGAAAAACCGTTTTTTTTTCAGATTAGTACTACCTGGGATGGCTAAAAATGTTAATAGCCTTCGTTGGAGGGTATCAGACCTAAATTTAACTTGGCCTTAGGGAGAGGCAATTAGGGATGTTGAGTACATTGTCTCAGGTGTTGCACTAAATATTTAGGTTTGGGAAGTGTATGTCAAGGGGCTCGTACCACAAAAGGCTTTCATCCGACAAGTAGGCAGTTATGCTGTCAGCAGGAGGGGGAGGCTGGAGGAGGTTCAGGAGGGTTGGAACTTGGGAATTCATGGGCCAAGAGAAGGTTTTGTTGGTGGAGGGGAGGTGGTATTCTTTATTGGGCAAATTTAAGGTTTGAGGTAATAGTAGCAGGAGGGGATAAGGGAGTTGCTAGGAGTATTCCTGGTCTCAGAAAAAGGGATAGAGTGGAGAAGGGGGGGCAGATTGATAGGGGGTCAATGGGAAACTGTTCGGTTGGATCTGCTCATCAGGGGGTGCCAGGAGAGGAAGGGAGAACTAGGGTGCGGTCAAACACACGTGGATTACATAAGGAGCATATGGAGAATGGGTAGTATATACGAATTCATCACATGGAATATTAAAGGGGCAAGGAAGGAGTTAAAGAGATACAAGGCTTTGAGACACCTGCAGTTGCAAAAGGCCCAAATAATATGTTTGCAGGAAATACATTTATTGGAGAGGGAGTCTAACATACTGAGGTGTCAGTTTGTGGGCCAGGTATACGCCGACGGTGATAGTACTGCCAGTAGGGGGGTAGCTATTTTAATAACTAGGAATATTCCCTTTGTGTGTGAGGAGAAACTGGTAGATCCCGAGGGATGGTACATAATAGTAGTAGGCCACATAAATCAAACAAGGATCGTGATGGGTAGTATATATGGCCCAGACGGGGACTCTCCCAGGTTCTTTACGGAACTACTAAAAGTCCTGTCCCCCTTTCTTCACCTTCCTATGTTGTTAGGTGGCGATTGGAACCTTGTTTTTAACCCAGAAATGGATAGAGAAGGTAAGCGAGGTAGGGTTCTGTCTCCGGCCCAGAGAGCCATCAGAGATCTATCAGACAACCTGGGCCTATGTGACCCGTGGAGGGTTTTGTGCCCCTCTAAAAAGGAATTCACATTCCTATCGGAGGTCCACAAAACCAGGTCTCGCATAGACTACTTCTTGATGAATCAGGGCATGCTTCCTGGTTTGATAGATTGTAAAATTACTCCAGGGGTCATCTCGGACCACTCCATGGTTAGCTGTACCCTTAACCTTTCCCCAACACACCTAAGCAAACCATCTGGAAATTAAACAACCAACTTCTCCACTCTGCGGAGACTAGAGATAGTATAAGCCAGAGAATCGCACAATACAATAAGGAAAATTGCAACACGACGGGTAGGGGAGACATAGAATGGAGTGCTCTGAAATGTGTGTTAAGGGGGGAGTTTATCAAGATCGCTGCAGTAAGGAAGAAAAAGAGAGAGAGTTGGGCCAGACAACTGTTGAGCCAGATCAGAGAAATAGAGAATGCTCTATCAAAAAACACTCCGGCGGAAACTAGGGAGAAGTTAGTTAGGCTCCAGAGCCAATATAATGAGACTCTGAGAGAAAAAGCAGAATATGCCATGAATAAAATGAAAGCCCTATATCTAGATCAAGGTGAGAAAGCAGGCCACCTTCTCACTATGCGACTCAAAGCAACCGAAACATCCAGAATTATCCAAAGTATATCCTTCCTTGCAGACGGATCCATCAAAACCACCCCCTACGAGATCGTAAAAGAATTTGAGTAATATTATAGGGACTTGTATAGCCCTATGTCCAATAGGTCAAGTAGCGAGGAGGTGAGGGCCTATCTTTCTACATGTAATTTGCCTCTAGTGCATGAGGACCAGAAGGAGAGGCTCTCCTCCCCTATATCAGAATCTGAAATTCTAGATGCAATAAAGATGCTTCCAGCAGACAAAGCCCCTGGGCCAGATGGTTTCTCTCCGAACTTTTACAAATGCTTTAGGAACCAGCTATGCCCAGGGTTAAAAAGGCTATTCCATAGTATTCTTACTTCTGAAATTGTCGATAGTCACCTTTTTGAGACTTTGATTGTGCTTATCCCTAAAGAAAGGAAAGAACTTGATAAGGTCCCAAACTATAGGCCCATAGCCTTAATTAATTATGATGTTAAGATATTAGCAAAAATACTAGCAGCCCATTTAGCTAAGGTCCTTCCTAGTCTAATCCATCAAGACCAGGTGGGGTTCATGAACGGTAGAATGGCATCAGACCATTTCCGTAAATTATCTCACATTTTCTCAGCATCTAAGGATAGCAAAGCCCCATGCGGACTGATGTCTGTTGATGCTGAGAAAGCATTTGACAGAGTAGATTGGAGGTTTCTGTCCTTGACTATGGAGGAATTTGGCTTCCCTCCTCTATTCATTAATTGGGTGTTTGCCTTATATAGATCCCCGACTGCAAAAATATACTGCAATGGAGTATTTTCAGCAAACTTACCATTATTATCGGATACCAAACAGGGATGTCCTTTATCCCCCCTTTTGTTCAACTTATACCTAGAGCCCCTGTTATGTAAGATTAGGCAGGATCCCAGGATTATGGGGATAAAAATTGGGGCACAGGAATTTAAGATCTCAGCATTTGCGGATGACATCATACTCCATATTAGCCACCCCCCAGATTCAGTACCGGCGGTTCTAGAAACCATTGCGAATTATGGCAAGTTATCTAACTACAAAAGTAACATAGGGAAAACCCAAATATTCCCCCTTAATATGAAACTTTTCAAGTCTGATATCTCGGAACTGGGTATACAGTGGGCCCCACTCGTCCTGAAATATATTGGTATTGTTTTGGCAAGATCAGAGGCCAAAATAGTGAGACTTAATTTGGATGCCCTTAAGGTAACTATAAAACAAGACCCGGATGCTCTCTCTCTGGGGAAGGATAAATATAATCAAAATGAATGTTCTGCTGAGGATTTTTTATTCCTTAAATATGCTCAATGTTTGGTTACCTTTAAAATGGCATAAAGCACTACACTCAACTATCTCGGGGTTTATCTGGGGAAGGAAATCTCCCCGTAGAGCTTATCATAAACTTACTGCCCCCAGGGAGAGAGCTGGTTTAAGGTTGCCACATTTCGGGTTATATCACTGGGCAAGTAGTCTCTGTAAGTATTTACGTTGGCTCCTGCCCCCCAGGGACTTGGAACTACTGCCGTATGTACCATCCTGGATTGAATTGGAAAAAGAGTTGATAAAGCGGGCAGGTGTAGACCCGAAAGCTCTCCTTCATTCCCCATTAAGGACTCTCCCTTCTAGACTAGCAGCCACCCCAATTAAAGATTCCTTACGCACACACATACAGTTATGTGCTTCCCTCCACTATTCTCCAAGTGCAGATAAATACCAACCAATATGTCATAATCCCAACCTGAGGATTGGGGGGAAAATGATAAGCGAATCCTGGCTTCCCTTCTTGAAAGGGTTGAAGATCGTGGATATTATGCAAGGGGACAGGTGTCTCACAGTGGCAGAAATTCTAGTAAAGTATAACATAGGCCCTAACCAAACCTTCAAAATATACCAACTCAAACACTTGTTAGAGAAATTTAAGAACAATTTAAGGGAGAAGAAGGTTAATGGAGAATGGTTCGAATCCCTGGCCCATACGGCCTGGGAGCCACACGCTGTTTCCAAGGTCTATAAGGCACTGTTTGACCAAGTTTATGTGGACACCAATAATAAACCTAGATTCTGGGAGAGTCATTTTGGGGACCAAGGAAGGAACTGGAATGTTATATGGTGGCACACATACCAGTATATCACCCAGGACAGATTACGCATCATGCAATACCATTTTTTAAACAATTTGTTCTGGACTCCTTCCAAATTGCATAAAGTCGGACGTAGATCTGACCAGTCATGCTTCCGTTGTCTGCAGGCTGATGGAGACCTGTTTCACATTTTCTGGGATTGCCCACTGGTAAAAGGGCTGTGGGACCAAATTAAACACAAGGCGGATCCCCTGCTGGGCATCGAGCATTACTTTACCCCAGAAATTTGCCTGATAGGTGACTATACTGGTATCGCTGTAAAAGCCCGAAGATATTACATGGCCTTGATCTCATCTTCGGTCAAGAAAATAGTTTTAAAACACTGGCTGGATAATACTTCACCCAATTATGTAGAATGGTTACAAGAACTACTTTTTAATTTAAACATGGAAAAATTCAGGGCCTTGAGAAGGGGTAGTCTTGCGAAATTTGAGCAGGTATGGAGTCCCTTCCAAGCACTCTACTTGCTCCAATCTTAGTCGATCATCGTAAGACTAGTTGACCCTGACACGTACGCTGATGAGCAGATCCATCTTAACCCTCATAGGTTTAGGGTGGGAGGTGGGGAGTAAGAGGACAGGCAAAGGTAACCAATCAGAGGGGGGCCTATATTGTTAAAAATGTTTTGCTTAATCTGTGATGGTGCATTGTAAGTGGCACTGCAAGGTTGCAGGTTACCATTTGTAAGATGTGGTTATCATCTTTGTGCCAACATTACTTCAATAAACTTGAATTAAAAAAAAAAACACCAGTCAGTTTTCAGTGCTCCGATCAGCAGATCTCCTCATCAGCCTTCCAAATAAGTCAGTCCACAGATTCCATAAAAAGAGCCCAAATAATGCATCACTCAATAATCCAGGAGCCAGTCCAAGAGAGCAAAGGTCTGCAAACACACAGTCCTCGGGGAACTCCCCAACTCCAGCCTCCAACAGTTTCCCAGAATACAGCAAGACAGCTGAAGCAGTACCGCAAGTGTCCACACTCAAATCCCACAGAAGCCAGGTATTATCTCCTCCAAAAGTGTAACAACAAAAAACAGAGCCACCAGAACCGAGAGGCACTTCACCCCAACGGCTACAAACAACTGCTCAGCACTCACTCCACACGATCCCAGCAATAGCTGAAAAAAACAAAACGGCTAAAACAAGCCGACTGGAGCAAGACCACGAGGGTCCACACTCAAATCCCACAGAGACTGGGTGTTATCTCCTCCTGACGTGCCCGTGGTAAAAAACGGGCTGCCAGAACAAAGAGGTACTTCACCCCAATGGCTTTAAACAGCAGCTCAGCGCTCACTCCACATGATCCCGACGATAGCCAAAAAACAAAACGACAAAACGAGAAAAGTCGCAAAACAGATAAACTATTTAAAAACACAAAGATAACACGTATAAAATGAAAAAGAACTCAAAAACACACTTATTCAGAGCTCATGCTCAGGCAGCTCACACATACTGCCGCCATCTTGCCACTCCAATTATGTATATGTAAATACACGCACACACACATATATATATATATATATATACACACACATATAGTAGCACCAGTATGTTAGGGTTGAATTAGTGGTTCTGCCAAAACAGGGTTTTTTTCACAACTTCTGTCTTAGTGACCTTAGCCCATTAGACTCTGAAATGTGGTGTGCTCCTTCCCAGTCCTAGTGGTTAATTTTTGTAAGTTTTATGTGAATAAGTTCAGCAGTTCAGAAGATTTTAAATGAAATTACATAAAATTCCCCACTTGTTAGTCTTTTTTTTTGTTAGTTTTACTCACTGCTAGAGCAACAATTTAAATGTTGGGACTTCCAGTCTTCCTGGAGTTTTTTTCAAGGCAGTGCTTTTGAGAAGGCTAAAACCCTAATTTTTTTCTCACTTTTACAGTGTTTCTGTTTTAAAGTATGCACATGCATGGTTCAGGAAAACACCTGGAAAAATAGCTGAAAAATAAAACTTTCCTGAGTTAATGTAGATCAGAACAAAAAAACAAAATGTGAAAAACTTAGCTGCAAATGTGGACAGTTGTGTGGTTTGGGTGATGACAGTTTAGCAAGATGTTACAGATGAGTTTTGTAAAAAAAAAAAAAATAAGAAAGTTAAAGTTTGTTTTTAGTTTTAAAGAAAATCTTGCAATTAAGACAAAAACTATCAAGTCACAACATCATCCCCTCCTTCCTCCAATTGGAAACTGTAGCTTATTTCAGAGCTTGATTTGTTTTTGAACACAGGCAGTAGGTGCTCAATTCCTCCACTAGTACGCCTTTCTTCCCAGCAGCCTAATTTGCATTGTAACACTGACAGTGGATGTTCAGTCCTGCATCTAGTTCCCACTCCTTCTTATCAGCCTTCTGTGTTGTCTTTTAACACTAGCACTGGGTGAGGATTTGTGCTATTTCTGCCCTGCCTTTCAGAAACCTGCTCTCTACTTTAATACTGGTGGCAGGAGTCAAATCCCACTGCTGGTACTGCACCCTCCTGCCAGTATAGCCCCTCGCTCCTGGCCACCTGATTAACACAGTTGAGTTCCCATGGTTGGTACAGCTCTCTCTCCACCATGACTAGTCATCATCTTCTTTGGCGTCCCCAGCCAATTGCAACATGTAGGAAAATAAATCACTCTAAAACTTACCTTCCAGCCTCTGACAGCCATGCCATAATCCTCCACCCAGATAGTCACTTTTGACAGCTCCAGTGGTTGGTGAGCAGCATATCCCTTTCACCTCCTCGACTGGTCACTATCTACCTGTGGGAAAAGAACACTCTCACTCATGTACTGGCACACATGCCACCCTTCTGTCCCAAGATACCTACCTGCTCTGAAATAGTGGCCCTTGTTGCACGATTCCTCAGTGTCCCTTGATGCCCTCCTCTACTTGTCTTCCAAAAAGTCTGGATTCACTACAGAACTACAGTAATTACTGGTAAAAGACTGGCCCATTGGTGCAGTGGTAGTGCTACCGCTTGCAACATTGGTGACCTGATTTTGGGAATGAGCTCATGTCATTGGGGGTTGGCCTGTGGGAAGGGAATTGAGCATCCCAGAGGACACACTCCTTCTCTGGGGAGAAAGGACTCCATGCTCCACCGTGATGCTGCTGACTGGGTGATCACAAGTGACAATGCAGCTACAGATAGACAACAGGGAGGGGGACAATGTGGATGTCAGAGCAGGGATGCACACATGGTGTGCTTGCACGAGGAGATGAAACGGGAAAAACACTATGATCCCAGCACCTCTGCAACAGAGACAGCCCCCATACATCTTGGTCCCCCATCTCACCAGCATGTACCCTGCCTGATGCAGACATGACAGTACTGGGGTGTTTCTCCCACCACCCTGCACCCATCTGGGGGATACAGCCACAGCTACATGGAGGCAGCAGGCAATGACTAGTAGGTAGGAGGGGATCGGGAGGTGCCTGTCAGTCCTTAGGGTAGAAGGGCTGGAGAAGAGGGCATAAATAGAAAGTATTACAAAAAAGTAAATCCTGTTGCATATGCAGTAGGCATATTTCAGGACTTAGCAAAATATTTGCAATGTTTGTCAGTTCTTTCTTTTTCCCTGTTATGTGAGCACTACACATTCTCCTGGAGTTAGAACTATTTTTAAGTTTTATACTATTTACTTATATCGTAGATATTTTTTGGAATGCTGTGAACCCATGCAAGGACTGCTTTCAGCAGTTCTACCATGGCAGGGAGTGCAGTACATTGTGACTAGGGGTTGAGGGTGTGAGGAAGCACCTCTGTGCATGCCAATGCCCTCAGTAAGTCAGACTCCTCTTCCCCTTTTCAGTGAGGCACACAGACCTGAGCACTATCAAAGTGTGCCAGGGTGCCCCTCTGGCAAGAATATGTTAAAAGATTGCAAATGTTTAGCTTGACAAGGCTCTGCCCCAGCTTTCCCTTTATTCTGTGTTTTATCTTGTACCTTCTCCTCCTCTAAGTGTTCCTGAGATTCACTTTAGCTGTGCATTTAGTCCACGATTCTCTTGCTTTTCTGCTTCTGTTTCCTTTTCATCTGGCTTATCAGATGCCTGTTCTCTGAAAAAGCCATTTCTTTATAAGGTCAAGCAGGAGAGCTTAATTGAATGACAGCTCCTTTTAGAAAGATTACAGATATTTATAGTGCTGGCTTGCTGGTTCCCACTTGCAGAGGGTAATTGGCAGAGCATCAGCTCTACTCAACATTGTAAAGCTGCAGTTGGAGGCAGCTTGCCCACCTCCCCCTCAGTCTTTACCCCTGTTGAGTGTGCACTTTGTGGGCATAAACAGATTCTGTTCCACTCCTCTCCAGGACCACTGACTCCATTTGTACAATGTTGTGACCAAGTGGCTGTGATCTCCCCTGCTTCTCAGTGCTACTATAGGCAGTAGCCCTGTCCAATCCAGGAGCTTTGGGTCACAGAGTTAGGGGACTGGCGGGGAAAGGGTTTTTATTTCAGGAAAGTAAGGAAGACCTTCATGCATAAAGCCTTTGATGGGCGAGGGAAGGGTGTGAACCTAACTACATGTGCTACCAAAATGCTCTTCCCTCCATTTCTTCCCACAACAATTAATTACTATTATATCTATACAACGTAATGGAAAATATAAGGGAAATAAAGAATGTAGGTTATACTAACAAGAATCATTGGTTGGAGCTCTGTATCAGTCTAAGCTAAAATAGTTTCTTGAAAGGCCAAATCACATAACTAAGGAGAGGAGAGGATCCTTGCTGGAGTACTGTATAAAAGCCTCTAGTTAATAAAGTGAGATAGATGATGCATCAGAGCTGATTAGGAGTTGACTGAAGCCCATACAGTAGTATGCCAACTGCTGTCCAGATGAATGCATAGTCTCCCTCTTAAGCTAAGTCCTCCTCCAAAAATGATTGTTTTCTGAGTTATCAGTAATGATGTGCCCCCTCGGCTACATCTGCTTTCCTGCATCTGCTCAGTAGACCCACCCGCAGTGCACTCACATAGCTCTACAACAATTGATCTCTCACACTGGCACACAGGTAGCTTGCATACACTGAGCTGACCTGAAGCAATGAGTTTGACCCAGGAAATCCTTTGTGCCAGGCCAGCCTACCATGCTTTGCTTCATCTTGGCTGCAGCAGTTTTCTCTCGCATCTGAGAGATTCAGTCAGACCATCCCATGCTGTTCAGTGACCGGTCCATCGTTATTGCAGGTTGCAGCTCAGAAGAGATGCTCAGCTGATCCTGATGACAAGTTGTACATGGCATGGACAGTCTCAGCTGCCACTGGCTAGTGTAAAAAAGGACTGAACATCTGAGGGTGCCACTGCCACCTGGGCTAGTCCAGCTGACCTGCACTGCTCGGATGTGCCAACTTAAGAATTATCTGCAGATGTGGCTCTGGGTGGGCTCTGCTGCAGTTTCATTGCAGTGGCCTGCAAAGAGTAGAGACTAATTTTATGAGTCAGCCTGCCAGGGAAAGAGTCACAGCCTGTCTGCCTACCATAGTGCAGCACGGATGGGGAGGGCACAATCAGGCATCGGTGATGGTCGGGTACAGATTCCTTCATTGTTCTGCTCCCTGTGGTGACGTGTTTCCTACTGTGGCAATGGCAGCAGCACCATGCTTGACTCCCTCCAATTCTCTCCCTACAAGTACTTCAATGTTTGATGAATAGAGTACAGTGCTTGTGCATATTGTAACTTTGCCTTTCTCTCTGCCTACCTTAAGCAAAGGAGCTGGGCAGCATTTAGGGAAAGAAGGCCCAGATCTGAGGATGAGTAGAGTGCTGGAGAAAGAGGAGGAGGAGGCTGGGGATGATGATGGGGAACAAAAAATGTTGAGCATGGATTGCTGTGAGGGGCTAACTTATATTTGAAATGTAGGAGGGTTATTCCTCCACAATGAACCTCAGGCTTCAGCCCTCCCCAAAAAGCAAGGAGAAAGCACTTCAACTTTTAAGACAAGTTAAGTTACTTTAACAATAGCTTTTACTTTGTAGACTCACTGTATCACTTAATATTTTTTACATATATCTGTATCCATCAAAGCAACATCCCATTGAAATGAATTTGGATTTCTTGTGAAATATTCAGATATCCCTAGTACCTAGATATACAGGACATATCTCTAGCTACTGCTGTATTTTTAACCATAACCTGCAATAAGCATTTTAATAATAAAGTATTACTTTGATCTGGTTCATTACTTGTTTGGGTTTTACAAAATAGTACATGTTGGAAAAAGTATGCACAATCTAATTAGAAAAACATGCTGTATTGATCAATGAATGAATGAGACTGACAAAATCTAGGTAGCATACTGTAAAGGCAGTGCTTGTACTTTATGCAAACTAGGTAAGTTCCCAATTTTTTTTTAACTTACAGAACACAATCATTAGGTGTTAGAAACAGGATTATGCATTTTATTTCATGGTTATTTTTGCTTTCTTACAGTCAACCTTTGTGACAAATTCATTTTTGGAATGAGAGGGTTTTAGCCCATGGTTAGCAGGTCAGCCCATGGAAACCTCACCTCCAGCTGCTAATAAAGATGGTGACTCCACACCCTGTAGGCTCATCCCATTATGTCTTTTGTTTGTACTGACCAGGTGTGTCCATGGGCTTTGAGGTTCTTATGCTACTTCTCCATTTGCAGCCTTCTTTCTTCAGGATCTGTTGTCTCTTTTGTGCTGTTTCATTGAAACAACCATGACCTCAATGCACACTAGCTGCTTTGCTTGCTTTAGTATAGCACTAGTAATCTCAAGGTTTCAACAGTCATGTGACACAGCATTGGCATTACCCTAATATCACCACTGCATTGTCACACAAAATTGTTGACACATCAGCGCACTGAGTGCGCCAATATAGATGTAACACCAGTCCTGCATGATATGACCTTTGAAACCCAGAGAAACACTACACCACAGATGTGCCAAGGTACTGGTCATGCAACTCAATTTTTTTTTATTTAGTTTGTATGCTTTGCTTTTTGATCCTAATAGATGTATTAACCTAGTCTTTCACAATTAATATGCATTTTAGGGGCATGGTAATGCCCCTATATTAGACTTAAGTAAGCAATTTAATGTTAAATTACCATTATTGCACCTTAATGACAAGCCTGTCCCTGGACTGAACAGCTTGATATTTGGCAGCTGCATTGTGATGTTCATTGTGCCAGACCTAAAGCTTGCTTCTCAAGTGGCCAAGAAAGCCAGTCATGAAGGAGCTGCATAGTGACACTCACTGCACCAGAGCTGTAAGTTATTTCACAAGTGATCCTGTGGCCATTGACAAAGCAGCTGCTCAGTGCATCATAACTGTACTGTAGCTTGCTTCACAAGTTCACACAATGATTCATACTGTGGTATTTTGGAGGTGAGATGGGGCTAATCCATAGATAGCTCCTAACTAGTGAAATAGTCCAAATGTTGTCCACTTAAAATGATCCTATCTAGTCATGATTTACTCAGAACTAGGGCCTGCGAACTCTGGCAGTCACCAAAATTGCTGGTTTTTTCTGAAATAGGATTCAATAACAAAAATCCCTCTTTCTTTACTGAACTGCACCAATTTGAGCATAAAAGAGCCTGCCGCACACAAAGCACACGAGTAGTCAGTGGCCAGCATTCTCCTCACTTCATCTCACCTTCAGAACTCATCGATCAACACAATCCTTGTTCGTTCCCCCCAACACCACACATATTTAGAGTAGCATTTACAGTAGCAACCTGCACCAGTGATTTTACACCTACCAGTCGATCATCATATTTGGCATGAACACAAGTTGAGTCTGTCCCTGTAAAAAGTGCCATCTTAGGGATGCCACTTTTAACATGGGGCTTAGCTCTAAAGAAACAGGTACATGTTCCCCACTCCAGCCATTTTTGACTTCATTTACCCCGTCCCTCGTTCATCCCCCCATTCAGATTTTCAAACAAGCTATCTGCACATCTGTGCTGAGTGCTAATAGTGGCCAGTGTGCATTAATAAAAAGGGGCAACAGACTTCTAGAAAAACATAAAGTGAACTTACAAGCTCAAATGAGCAGACTGGGTGGGCCATAAGCCCTTATCTGCCAACAGTGTGTATGTATCTATGTAGGTATTCTGTAAAGCCCTCTTCACTGTGTACAGTACCATAAGTAACTTATTGATGCTGACATGCAAAATCCAATCTTACCAGCAGAACCTGTCATCACATGGTGGAACTCTTTGTTCTAACCCCAGGTATTCTTCTATATTCCTAACTCTCTGCAGTGAGCCTCCTAAGCAGAGCTGCCCAGAGAAAATGGAACTATATGCAAATGATAGAACTGTCATTGGCTTGTGACACATATTCAGACTGCTGCCTTTATCTGATGCAATGTTCTATCAACGTATCAGATTTCTTTCTCTGCCTGACAAGTCAAGATGCCCAGGAGACTTCCCATATCAGTCGCTACTTGTGGTTCTTCACTGAATATAAGTCGTTTCTTATATCATTATTCTTACTGCTGCCTTTAGTTTCTCTTGATTACCTTAACATTAGTTTAATTAGCATTATTTAATGTAGTTTTGATTTATTTTCTCAGTTCCTCATGGTTCGGTATAACCGTTGGGGAACCGGATCTTGGTACCCTTAGTGGAACCTTTGTTTACTAATTCTGCTATTTAGTTTTACTATTTTGTGTTATTTAAGTTAAATAAGTGTTGTATTTGAAACCACTAACCCAGTTTCTGTGAAGCGCTAACCTGGTTTCTGTGAACCGCTAACCCAGTTCGGATTTTTAAATTCTCGGTTCATTATCAGAACTTTCATTGGTTCCTGAACCCATTGCAAAAAAAAAAAAGAGTGCAATCTTTATTGCGTTTTTTGGTTTTCTTCATCGGTTAATGATGTCAGTAAAACCTAAGAAAAAGATTGGACCGCCAGGGTTTAAAAACTGCCTGAAGTGTGGAGATGTTTTTGCAAAAGCAGACATGATTTATGTGTAGTCTGGCTGGGGACTGATAATTTTTCACCACATTGTGATATCTGCAAATCATTCCCACAGAAAACACTAGCAAAAAGACTGGAAAGAGTACAGATTAGAGAAGGGTATTATGGGTTCCAACGAGCCCACACCTTCTGAGTCTGTGGGTGAAACCGCTGTCACTTTTGTAAGCACCCCTGACAAGGGTGAAACAACTACTAGAAAAAGGATGGCTGATCCAGCTGACTCTCCGGTTCCCACCAAAAAAACTAAAAACAAAGCATGTTGAACCCCTGGCTGATAAACCAAAAGGGGTTTCAGCTGTTCTTCACAGCCTGCCATCATTAGAGGAGATTGCCCAGGCCATGAAGTTCATACAGGCTCTGCAGGGCTTCATACCTACTCCAACCCTCCCTCCACCGGTTCAAATCCCTGTTGCTCCCTACTCTGAACCAAACCCATCTCAAGAGATGGAGTTTGAAGAATATGATCTCCTTGAAACTGATGAAGGTGAGTCTATTGAACCAGAGATCTCTCCAGCGCAAGAGTTTGGCTCTCCCCAGACTAGAGGATTTGTCCTCTCATTTTTCCTTTGTAAGGACAATAGTGGATGCTCTTGACCTGGCTACCGAGAGATCATAGAAGATGAAGAGGAGGCCAAATATATGGAGATGATGGGGTTAACACCCACAAAGAAAATTATTTTCCCAATAAAGAAGTTCTTTAAATAAAGACTTGTTTAAAATCCTGCAGACTCCAAATTCTATTCCACCTTTGGATAAGAAGGTGGATAAAAAGTACCAACTAGACAGACAAGGGGCTGAATTCCTCTTCTCTCACCCTGATCATCAGGGAATAGTCCAGCAAGCAGCCTGTGAGAAGGGGAGAGTTCATTTAATCTTCTCACCCACCTGAGAAGGACTCTTGAAAAATAGACAGCATGTCAAAGAAAGGCTATTTGGCTGATTCACTAGGGGTAAGATAGGATAACTACCAAGCTTACTCAGCACAGTTCCAAAAATCACTGTGGCAGTCCACGTTGGCAATGGCAGAGAAGGCTGCTTCACCTCTCTCTGATGATTTGGATGAAACAGCCAGGTATCGGACTTGAAGCAGCCAAATACCAGTTTCAAATGGCAGCAGATGCCAACGACAATGCTGCCAGATGGATGGCTTTTACCATAGCACTTAGAAGGCTGGCATGGCTCAGGGCTGCTAACTTAACACAGGATACCCAGCCTAATGCCATGGATTTTCCTGTAGAGGATCACTCTTTATTTGGTCAACAGACTGAAGCATACATGAAGAAGGTGGATGAGTATAAAGCCACCTATAAGAGTAATTCCTCAAAAGAAAGGCCTTCTCCCTCTTATAGGTCATATGGAAGGGGAAGCAGAGAAAGGACAGCTTATATAAGGCCTTTCTATCAGGCACAAGCTGTCCCACAGTATCAACAATACCTACAGCAGACTGGGTGTTTCAGGGCCAGAGGTAGAAGGCGCTCTAGGAGAGGCTCCCAAACTAGCTCAGCCCCAGCCAAAACATAACCCCTGACTTAATGATCATGGCCACCTCCCCTGTACTAGTAGGGGGCAGACTGGCTTACTATTGCCAGTCTTGGCATTCCATCACCACAGACAAGTGGGTCCTGGAAGTAGTAAGTCAGAGTTTGTCCATGAGTTTCAAGTCTTTTCCTCCCTTGAGAACAAGGGCATTCAAACCAGCTTCCCTCATAGAGAAAAAAACTCCTGGAGAAGAAGGTTCAAAACTTACTCCAGCTAAAAGCAGTGGAGTGTGTCCCAAGCCATCAGAAAGGAAGAGGCTTCTATTCAAGATACTTCCTCATCAAAAAGAAAATGGAGTGTGGCAACCTATTCTTGACCTCAGACTTTTGAACAGGCATCTAATAAAACCAAAGTTAAAAATGGTCACCCTGGCAATAATTCTGCCAATAATCCAGCAGGGAGATTGGCCGGCATCTCTAGATCTAAAAGATGCTTACTTTCATATCCCAACAAGAGAATCACACAGGAAGTTCTTTAGGTTCAGACACTACCAATTCTCTGCTCTGCCTTTCAGTCTTACTTCAGCACCCAAGGTGTTCACAAAGTGTTTGACAGTGGTAGTGGCGTACCTAAGAAGGTTAGGTATATCAGTCTTCCCTTATCTCGACGATTGTCTAGTCATGGGAAATTCATCACAGCAGGTACACGATCATCTAAAGGTAACACTAAACCTGTTACAGTCTCTAGGATTCCTGGTAAATCAGGAGAAATCCATTTCACCCCAATACAAGTCCTGCATTTCATAGGAGCAGAACTGAACACAATACAGGGAAGAGCTTTCCTCCCTCGAGACAGAGTACAATGCATTCTGCAGTTAGCTGCCTCATTCAGGCTGAATGAGTCATGACCAGCAAAGACAGTTTATGCAAATCCTGGGACATATGGCTGCTGCAGCAGGCATAGTCCTGGGAGCCAAGTTGCAAACGAGAGATAGACAGTTTCATCTGAAAGCACACTGGTGCCAGAGAAAAGACAAACTGACAAAACCAGTTCCAGTGACAAAAACCCTGCTTCAAGCACTCCAGTAGTGGAAGGAAGCAGACAACCACAGGAAAGGGGTACCATTCCAAAGGGAAACTCCATCAGTTATCTTCACAACTGATGTCTCTATGTTAGGACAGGGTGCTTACTTAGGGGATCATACCACTCATGGAACCTGGTCCGTCACAGAGTCACTCCTGCATATAAATTTGCTGGAGCTAAGAGCAGTGTTTCTGGCCCTGAAAGCATTCACCCATCTAGTACAAGGGAAAGTGGTGCAAGTTAGGACAGACAACACCACAACAATGTACTATATAAACAAGCAAGAGGGAATAAGGTCAGACCCTCTATGCACAGAGGCTATGAAAGCCTGAAGTCTGGTTTACTATCTAAAGGCCTCATTACAGGCCATTCACATACCAGGAAAGGACAATACACTGGAAGATGCCCTGAGCAGAATCAACCAGGCACATCATGAATGGTCCATCAACAAGCAGGTACTGGACTTAGTGTTCAGTAGATGGGGCACACCAGAGGTGGATCTCTTGCATCCCAAGAAAATCACCTCCTGCCCCTCTTTTGTTGTAGACCACCAGCCAAAGGCACAATCCCACTGGATGCTGTGGTCCTGGACTTGTCAGGGAAAAGTCTGTATGCTTTTCCTCCCTTTCCTGTCATCTTCAGAGTCCTGATCAAGCTCAGGTCACAATCTGCATCAATAATTCTAATAACACCAGACTGGGCCAGGCAGCCTTGGTTCCCTCTACTACTTTCCATGTTGGTATCCAAACCAATACACTTACCCAGGAGGCACAACCTGTTGACCTCCCACCAGGGGAAAATCTTGTATCCAAATCTCAGGTCTCTCAGACTCAAGGCATGGCTCTTGATGAGTTGGAATATGCAAAGTTAAATATTTCTCAAGTGCTTCTGGATATCCTGAAAGGATATAGAAAACATTCCACTAAGAAAACCTATTCATCAAACACCAACCTATTAGGGAACCAGACCCAGTATGGGACCTGAACATTGCTCAGCTCATGAAACCACCTTTTGAGCCTATGTCCTTTGCATATTTACAATATGTTACATGGAAAATTGTGTTCCTGGTTGCAGTTACTTCAGCTAGAAGAATCAGCAAACTACAAGCCTTATGTACAAGCTAGTGTTGAGAAGGACTATCTTTCCTTCCATAATGACAAGGCGGTGCTGAGAACAAATTGGAGATTTCTTCCCAAGGTGGTTTCTGATTTCCACTTAAACCAATCTATTATACTTTCAGTTTTCTTCACTGAACATGCTAGTTCAGGTGAATACAAACTCCATAGTTTAGCTGTCAAAAGAGCATTGAGTTGCTATATGACCCATACCAGGGGTCATAGACATGACAGGCAACTGCTGTTTCTTACTTATGTAGGTAAAGGCACCACAGCTCTAAGAGGTCAATGTCCTGCTGGATAGTCCGGTGCATTCCGTTTAGCTACTCAAAAGTGGGCAAGGAACCCCCAGCAGTCCTGAGGGCTCATTCAACCAGGGGTACAGCTGCTACTATAACAGTGTCCAAAGATATTCCTTTAGTGGAACTCTGTAAAGCAGCTACCTGGAGAACCGTACACACATTTATTAAACACTACAGTTTGGACACACAGTCCAGAAGTGATGCCAGGTTTGGCACAGCAGTCCTTCAGAGCCTCTTTCCTAAGTAGGTTCTCTGCCCACCTCCAAAGATATTGATTTGAAGTCTGCAGCCAGTTAGGAATATAAAAGAATACCTGAGGTTAGAAGAAATTACTCACCATAGTAATCTTGTTTCTTCCCATGTATTTTTCTGTATTCATAACTCTCATTCCCTGCCTCCCCTTCCAGAACCAGAGCCTCTGCACTCCTGATCGAGTTTTCTAATTAAAAGTCCCAAACACTGGCATAAATGTTTTTCTAACCCTAGTGGGAAATATTTAATTACCTTCTTTTTCCAGGTGATTCTGGCATTCATGGGGGCTTTAGGATTATATTATGTGAGAATGTTTCATGCTGTCATGGACAGTTCAAGTTGTTATACTGTATTAGATAAGAATATTTAGATAAGTCTTAGTATAGGTTGCCTTGTAGGCTACTTAGAAATCTGATACGTTGATGGAACGTTGCAGCAGATAAGGGCAGCAGTCTAAATATGTGTCAAGAGCCAATGATAGTTCTATCATTTGCATATAGTTCCATGTTCTCCGGGCAGCTCTGCTTAGAAGACAGACTGCAGAGAGTTATAAATATAGAAGAAACAGGACTACAATGGTAATTTTTTCTTCCAGAATGTTAACTGTCACAACACACCTGTTGCCTACTATAAGGGGTTTTGTTGCCCAAAAAACTGAAAATAAAGATGGAACCATTGTTTTAAGTGAACTGTGCACCCTTCTGCGAGATAAAGTGCTTTAACAAAACCTATTGCTCACACAAGAAGCAATACCTTTTATTGAAACATTGTTGAAGTTTAAATCTCATAGCACACTACCAACTGATGTGTACAATATTGCAAGTGACTTGCTGACTCTACTACAGTATAAAGAAGAGCATTCCCCAGATTGAAAGAAGCGACAAGCATTCCATGGCTGTGCCACACAATTGCAAGGCTATTTGGACACAAACAACCAACTTGCATTTCAGTTCTTTCACAATGTCAGAATCTTGGACCCAAAACAAGTTCCAGTACTGTCCAACAATTTTGGGAACTTCCACAAGACAATAACCTTATGTGATTCAGCAGCTGAAGATGAATGGTCCATGTACATAAAAATTGCACATGAAGTCTGCTGAGTTCTAATAGTAGCCAGTGTACACTGAAATTGCACGTGAAGTGTGCACTGAAACATTAGTCAGTCTGTATACATTTTGGAAGAGTATGCAGGAATGCTTGCTCAAGCTCAGCCAGGTAACAAATGTGGTGTTGGCAATGCCATGCAAATCAACCAATGTCGAATGAAGTTTTTCCAAATTGGGAGAAGTAATCACCCCACAAAAGTATTGTATGTCTCTGGACAGCACACATATATATGCATTTTCAAGTTTTTACTGTGTGCCAATGAATATGGACTAAATGTTACTTTTAAGAGATTTCTGTGTAGATAGATGGTGTTAAAATGCCAAATATGTGTAGTTTAATGTTATTTTAGGTGTTGCATAGTAAGCAATGTTTTTCAGAAAGATAGATAAATAACTGCACACACACACACACACACACGCACACACACAGCAGAAAAGAGTGAGTTTATTGCACATAATTGCATACTGTGATACAATGTTGTTCATGGTATTTAGCATATTTTTAGCAAAACACATGCAATGCAGTTGTTTTAGAAAGAATAATTGAATACTGTAGTAGATGTAACCTGTGATGTGACATCTTGCAATACTGTACTAAAATTGCCTTCAGTATTAAACCAGCATTGTTTTAAAACAAACTACTTTGCATTGTCTTGATTTGGGTTTTATTACATTTACAGTATATTACAGTGATTTATATATAACTTATCAGATACTATAAATAACATCCACAATTGCCTGACATTTGCTGTTTTTCTTCACCAAAACTGGAACAATTCCATATCCAGAAAACACTGGCCTTACATATAATTATTTATAGTGCTGGCTTGTTCCATGTGTTAATCATCATTTGTGTATAATATAATTTTTGATTGTTTTGAAGTGCCTCCCTGTGGATTGCAGTGGATGCCTGCTAGTGTCATTTGCATCAGTTTGAAATTCAGTTTTAGTTCATGTACTAAATCTGTGTTGTGCACTATATCCTGGTTGGCAGTATAGCTGGGCTGGCAGTATAGCCTAGAGGTTAGAGTAATGAGCTGTGAAAGAGCTTGGTACATCCAGTAGACCAGACCATGGTTTGATTCTCACAACCTCCACTTGCATACTGTATGACTCTGAGCAAGTCACTTAACTGCCCAGTGTTCCCAGGTCATCCCTGAAAACTGGTACTTGTGCCTAGTGGGCCTTAGCTGGTTTCCAAAGACTAAAATAAAATATCCCTCAGTAAGAGTAGGTCTCCTGTTTTACACAATGTTTCCAAATGAATTAATTTTAGTTCTTCTAGTCTTCCCACATAACATTTGTGTCTTAGTGTGTCAGTACAATTAGTTGTCCTGCGCTGTACCTTTTCCACTTCATCTCTGCTCCATGAGTGGTAATGCGAGCTACTCATGAAGCAACTGAATAATGACAACCACTGCCCCAGACCTGCAGCTTGCTTTTCACAGGGCCTGGGTGGCAATATTTGAAGCAGTAGACCTGTTCGGGGGGGTCTGTATCTCCCTCTCTTTTTCAGGACTGGGCCCTGACCTGGCTCTCTGCCACTCAGCAGCCCGACTTCAGACCCACTGGCCACTTCCAGGAGTCAAATGCCTGCATCTGCATTCCCCTTAACCTCAGGACTGAGCCCTGACTGGGCTCTCTGCTGCTCAGCAGCCTGGCTTCAGACCCACCTGCCACTTCCAGGAGTTAAGTGCCTGCATCTGCATCCCCCTTAACCTCAGGAATGGGCCCTGACTGGGCTATCTGCTGCTCAGTGGCCGGGCTTCAGACCCACTGGCTGCTTCCAGTAGTTGAGTACCTGCATCTGCATCCCCCTTAACTGCAGTACTGAGCCCTGAACAGGCTCGCTGCCGCTCAGCAGCCTGGCTTTGGACCCACTGGCCTCTTCCAGGAGTTGGGTGCCTGCATCTGCGTCCCCCTTAACTTCAGGTACAGTATGGAGCTTCAGGGCTTCAGTGGCTTGTATGCCACGGCTGTGATTGGACAACTCCTGTAACTCCCTGGCTCCCTATTGGACATCACTGCTTCTTGGCTTGGAGTGCAAACTTTTTTAAATCTGAGCTGCTCTACATGTTTCTCCTTCAATCTGTATTTTTCTGCTACCTGTATTTTCGAATGTATTCTGTATTTCTCAATTACTACTGCAATTATTTGTCAGCTACTGTGATTATCTTATAGCCTGCTTAGTGTAATGTGTATAAATTTATTTAACCAGCTAGCTCTTTAACTAATGCTGCAAACTTATTGAATTAATTCAGTTGTAAATTATTGATTAGCTGTAGTGAGTACCCTTAGTCTGCGTAGAGAACTGTGCCAATTATTGCAACTGCTAGCCTGTTTAATCCCTGCATTAAGATTCTACTGCCTCTACTTTCCAAACTCTGCCTCTTTACCCGCCAACACTTTTTACAGTGCAGGCTCGATATGAGCCATTGGTGCCATAGCCCAGCTGCACCCTACTAGCAATCTTCCTCCTGATCTGCCTGTTCCTAACCCCTTCTCTTAAACTATTTCCCTTCTTTTGTTTTACCACTATTTCCTGTTTGAATTCACTGTCCCCTGGTCTGCTTACATCCATTGGTGCCAAATTGCCCCACCAACCTAATCTTTTCTCTCCTGTTTTGCTTGCCCCCACTCTCTTCCATTATTCTGCTTTCTCGCACCTCTCCCCTAATCCCATAATTACTTAATTTACTTGAGTCTGTTCAGAGCAGCTGGCGCTGAAGAACTGATACACCCCCCATTTGCCTTCTCTTCCTGCCCACCCCTATTTCTCACTCCCTCCCTCTCCCTTTGTGTGCTACCTGCTACTCCCACCTTTGTTCTTCTCATCTAATTCTAACTATAACTGACCCCAACTCTTTCTTTCTCTCCCTCTCTGCTTCAGGACTAAGCCCTAACCGGGCTCTCAGCTGCTCAGTGGCCCGACTTCAGACTCGCCAGCCGCTTCCAGGAATCGAGTGCCTGCATCTGCATCCCTCTTAACCTCAAGTACAGTATGGAGCTTCAGGGCTTCAGTGGCTTGTATGCTGTGGCTGCGATTGGATGGCTCCTGTGACTCCCTGGCACCCATTAGATGCCGCTGCTCCTCAGCTTGGAGTGCAAACTTTTTAAAATCTGAGCTGTTCTACTTGTTTCTCCTGCTATCTGTATTCTCCTGCTACCTGTATTTTCATCTCACCTGCCCTCCCCCACCCTTGCCTCCATTAAATGCTCCTAGGCCACTCCCAGTTTACCTCCCTTGTAGCCTATTGGTTCAGTCGCTAACCTCATGCTAAGAAATGCCTGCACAAAAGCTACCAGACTAGCCAAGTCTGAATATTTTAAATCAACATTCCTCAACCATATTATCACCCCCTCTAAATTCTACAAAGTGATCCATGCCCTTCTGCCCCCCCTTGCCCCCCACTGCTTAAAATAAATAACACACTAGCATCTGACCCTAGCTTCATTGCCAAGGAGTTTAACTCATATTACGCATCATGTGCCTCTGCCTTCCTTAAGTCCTCCCCACTAACATCTCCACTTCCACTATCCCCACATGCCCACATCTCTCCACACCCATTTCTCCTTCTCCTTCACTGCTGTCTCTGGATGAAACACTGGCCTCCCTTCTCTCTTTCAATCCCTCTAAAGGCTCTCCCTGATGACCTCAACCCTAAACTACTCTACTTATCAGCACCAGCTGTTGCCTATCCCCTCTCTTAATTCTAAACCTCTCCTTCTCATCCTCATCAGTCCCTTCATCTTGGAAACACACAGTAGTCCTCCCTCTCCCTAAGGGTGGAGACTCCTCCTCCTCAGACAACTGTCATCCAATCTCTCTCTTCCCCTCTCTTGCCAAGCTCAAAGAACACTTAGTTCTCTCCCAACTTACCTCCTTTCTCTCTGACTCCTCCTTTTTCACCCTGTTTCAATCTGGTTTTTGAAAGAACCACCTCACCACCACATCCCTCCTCAGGCTCACTGACTCCATCTTTATCGGGATGAGCAAGGGCTTCATCACCTCAGCCATCTTTGTCGACACAGTCTCACATGCCTTGCTTCTTGACTCCCTTATGGCAGCTGGTCGGTCTACTCCTACCTTTAACTGGTTTAGAGCCTGTCTCACAGGTAGAACACAATCAGTCAGGATTCAGGATGCAATCACCCCTCCCCTCCCCATCACCACAGGAGTCCCACAGGGGCTCTGCTAGGTCCCATTCTTTTCTCCATCTTCCTCAATGACCTGCCCTCAGTCTGCTTCCCCTCCTTCTCTATCCACATGTATGCTGATGACACTGTCTTGTTTACTGCAGGCATATGCACTGTCGATGTAGCAACCACCTACATCATAACTTCCACCAGGTACAGCTCTGGTTTGCCTCACATCAATTATTCCTTAATGCCAAGAAGTCTGTCTCCATGACCTTTGGTACCAGGCATAAACTTTCTAGGCCTCTTCCCTTACCCTCCTTCCATGCCTTGGATGGGACAATCCTCAAGGATATTTCCTCATTCAGATACCTTGGGGTTTGGTTGGACCAACACCTCAACTTCCCTGACCACATTGACGCTATCCTGAAAAAAACTGTGCCCCAAGCTTGATGCCTTATACATAGATACATAGATACATAGACAGTGTCGGCAGATAAGGGCCTATGGCCCACCCAGTCTGCCCATTTGAGCTTGTAAGTTCAGTTTGTTTTCCTAGAAGTCTGTTTCCCCTTACTCCTGACCTCTAGAATTCCTTTATGTCTATCCCATGCATTCTTAAATCCCGTGATTGTTTCAGCCCCCAACACTATACCAGAACTGTAGATGCATCCCTCCTATGGCACGACGAGAACTGGTCCAGAAAATGATACTCCCCATTTTGACTACTCTGATGTAGTCTATGGTGCCACTCCCAAATCCTCCTTGACCAGATTGCACTCTCTCTTTAACTCCTCTGTCATTTTGCCATTGATGCCCCATCTTGTTCTCATCACTGTGACCTCTACCATGACCTGTCCATTCCCCTGCTTGCAAACAGGCGTATTGCTCATTGTGCTAAACTCACTTCAACATTTTAGCTTGGGGAACTCCCCACCTACCTCTCATGCTCCCTCTCTACCAGTCATAGAAACATAGAATTTGATGGCAGATAAGGACCACTTGACCCACCTAGTCTGCCCATTTTTCTACGTAACGGATAAGCTGCAGATCCTAGTTAACCAACAGCCTACTTCTTACTACCCCCATTACAATTGTCTCATGTCTGTCCCATGCATTCTTGAATTCCCCCACTGTTTTTGACTCTACGGACTCCTCAAGAAGGCTGTTCTATGCATCTACAACCCTCTCTGTGAAGAAATACTTCCTCAGATTACCTTTGAGCCACCCCCCCCTCTATTTTCAAATTGTGCCCTCTTGTTCTTGCATGTCTCTTTTCCTGAAATATGTTACTCTCTTGGATTTTGTTGATTCCCTTGAGGTATTTGAAAGTTTCTATCATGTCCTCCCTCTCCCTCCTTTCCTCGAGGTTATACATCTTAAGCTCCTTTAGTCTTTCTTCATATGTCTTCTGGTGCAGACCCTGTACCATTTTGGTTGCCCTCCTCTGGACAGACTCCACCCTGTCTGTGTCTTTGCAGAGATGGGGTCTCCATTACTGTACACTGTACTTCAGATGTGGTCTTACCAACTGTCTGTACAGAGGGCCAACAACTTCTTATTTTTTACTGGTGATGCCTCTCCCTATGCATCCCAGTATCCCCCAGCCCTTCTTACTGCCTTCTCGCATTGCTGGCCCACCTTTAGGTCATCTGATATGACTACCTCCAGGTCCCTTTCCATTTCTGTTGTTGTCAGTATCTCACCCTCCCATTGTGTACTCTTCTTCTGGGTTTTTGTTTCCCAGTGCATTATTTTGCACTTCTTTGCATTGAATCTAAGTTGCCATACATTTGACCATTCCTCCAACCTTGCCAAGTCCCTTTTCATCCTTTCCACCCCGCCTTGCATATCAACCCTGTTGCAGATCTTTGTGTCGTCTGCAAAGAGACATACTTTTCCTTCCAGTCCCTCTGCAATGTCACTTATAAAGACATTAAAAAGGACTGGACCCAGTACTGAACCCTGTGGTACCCCACTAGTAACCCCCATTTCTTCACTGTAGACTCCATTTACTATTACTCTCTGTGTCCTGTTTTCCAGCCAGTGTTTTACCCAGGCTACCACCCTGGGACCCACTCCCAGACTGGCTCATTTTTTTATTAATCTTTTGTGCAGGACTGTGTCAAATGCCTTGCTAAAGTCTAGGTAGGCCATGTCCACAGCCCCTCACTGGTCTACTGCTTTGGTCACCCAGTCAAAAATTAATTAGATTTGTCTGACATGACCTCCTACTGTGAATCCATGCTGCCCTCCTCCTCCCTCCGACTACCATAGATCCACTGATACTGGACCTTACTGGTCCTCACCATTCCACTCTATTCTGACAGTCTGGTTTCTTCCATCACTTCCCAAACTCTGCAACTCTCTACCTCCCAGATATGGCATTCCTCCTCCTCCTCCTCTCTTCCTCCTTCTTCTCCCTTGCCTCTGCTTTACACAACCATCTATCTTCTAGCTGCTCCTTCTTTAATCCTCCTTAAGGTCCCTCCCATGAGCCTTTCCCAAGCTCTATACCCATCCCTACACAAACAATGCCCCCTGCATATACCCTGTCCCATTCTTGCCCTCCCCTTTCTTCTCTGACTAATTATTCTTACCTAAGTTCTTCTCCTTGTAGGGTTCTCAGTGCCCTGGAGGATAGTTCTATGTTTTTATCTTTCCTTTCTCCTCCACATATACCACTTTCCCTACCTACTATTCCACTGTTTCCCACTGCCCCACCTCTTCCTTCCCACCCATATTGTCACTGTTAGTTCTTCCTCTGGAAGGGTTCTCAACATCCTGGAGGTTAGTTTCAGGAAGACCTGCCCTACCTCCCTGACCTCCTCCCTATTCCTTCTAACTTAAATGCCTTCATCTGGCTCTGCCCCGGCAGTATTCTTCAGCATCCTGGAGGGTCAGACCTAGGCATAAATTCCTCCTCTTCCTAACCTCCACCTCTCTCCCGTCTCTTGTCTCTCCTTTGTACCATTTTGCACTTATTTAACCTGCCTCTCTCCTACATGTCCAAACGTAACTATTTCCTGCCAGACCTGCTACTTCAGCCCACCTCGATCAGTTCAAAATTGCCTCACTCTGTCAGTGCTTAGTAACTGATATTGGAAATAGTCCTGGCCCTCTGTCTTCATACTTCTCCTTCCTTCAGCTAGACCCACCACTCCTCTTACTCCTCCCACACTAGCACTTCAATTGTTCAGATTGTTTATATATCCTTTTTTTCACCTGTTCTTAATTGTAATGCCAGTCCAACAGCGTGTTGGCAATATTGTTGTTGTATTCTCTGTACCATATCCCCCATGAATGATAATTGCAACTGTATGTATAATCACTATTTTTATCCACTTCTACCCCCCCAAGGTTGCACCGGGAGACAAGCAACTTGTTCAGCGTGCCTTCCTGGTGAAACATTTCAATAAATAAATAAAAATAAAAGTATCTATAGCTTTCATACCGCATGGCCCTGCAGCCCCTATGGAAAAGAGCACATCCATGGGTCGGCCAGAAACCTGCTAACTGGGTGTTTGTGAGAAGGTGTACTAAGTACCATGTACCTCACACGTCATGCATAAATATTAAAATATTAAAAATTAAAAAGTTGTGAGTATTAAAACAAGCATTTGTCAATGCTGAATGTTGTCATGCTGGCATTGGTATTGGCATTGGCAGTGGCGGAGCTAGAGACACATAAAAGCAATGGCAGTGAAGTATTGAAGTGACGCCAGCCCCACACTGTAGAGAGTGACAGGGATTGGGGTGTGCCATTGGGTCATCAGTTATAATACTCATGCCATTGTACCTCACCCTATCTTTTAGACACTGACAAGTGTCATGGTGTGCTTTGGGGTCTTTGGGCATTATACTTACCCCATTCCATAAGGACATACGCTGACGTGGGTGCAGTATAGATGCATGGGGTAAAGTTTGTGGCCGAACAGTGCAAGACACACCACGAAGCCTGTCAGTGGCTGCAGGGTGGGCATGGGGGGTGGAATGGCATAAGCATTACACCTGATAATCCCAAGTCACAGCCCTAATGCCTGTCAGTCCGTACCAGGTGGGGTGCTGCAGTTGGAAGCCGTAACACCATAGGTGTGTAGTGGTAGTTTCACTCTACATTTTCAACATGGGCTGCTTGTCAGGCCACCTCATGAAAAGCGACACTATCACTTTGTTAGATGAAAGGTGGTTTTGCACAGCGGCTGTGGCATTTGGTGACAGAGGGATGAAAACAGTTTTGGGCAGGATGTGGAGAATGACAACTGTATTGTTCATGAGGAGGCATAAAAAAGGGCAACATTGAAAGTTTGAAGTGGCAATATTAAATATTGGTGAAGCAATGAACATGCATACAAACTGCGCAGCAGATGTCCGCAACCCAATTATTTGTGGGAGTTTTTTAGGCACATTTTCAACAAAGGTATTTTGGGACCTCCACTCATGAACAGTGGCACTGTGATTTTGTTAATGTGTCCCAAAAGGTGATTTCCCACAGTGAGCGTGCCATTGTGCGCCACAGTTGCGGGAATGCGATTTGGGCAGGCTGTGAAAAATGGCAGCTGTACTGTTGATAAGGAGGTGTGTACAAATGCCAGTGGTGAAAATCTGGCATGAAAATATTGCAAATGTACGAAGTTACAAGGCTGCGTGGAAACTGCACAATGTACACTTGCAGCACAGTCATTTTATGGACATTCGGCACCAAATTTTCAACATTGGCATTTTAGGACCTCTGCTCATGAACGGTGCCATCGTCACTTCCTCAAACTGCCCCAAGACTGATTCTCATAGCGACCTGCAATTCTGCGCTGGACATGCGAAACACATTTGAGCCAGGATATATAAATGACAGCTGTACTGTTCATAAGGAGGTATGGAAAAATGGCAATTTTGAACATGTGAAGTGAAAATATTACAAATGCATGAAGTCACGATCGTGTGTGCAAACTGCACAACGCACGCTAGTAAAACACTAATTTTATGGACTTTCGGCTCCAAATTTTCAACATAGGCATTTTAGGACCTCTGCTAATGAACAGTGTCACTATCATTTTCATAATGTGTCTCGAACATGGACTTTCCTCAGTGACTGTGCTGTTCTGCACCGGAACTGTGAAAACACATTTTGGTCAGGATGTGAAAAATGACAGCTGTACTGTTCATAAGGAAGTGCAGAAAAATGGCAATGTTGAAAATCTGGAGTGAAAATATTTTAAATTCATGAACTTATGAGCGTGAATGCAAACTGCGCAATGCACGCTCATAACACAGACATGTTATGGAGTATCATCACCAAATTTTCAGCATAGACATTTTAAGTCCTCTGCTCATGAACAGTGAAACTGTCATTTTTGTAATTTGTCCTGAACACTGATTTCCCACATCGACCATGCTATTCTGCGCCGGAAGTGCGAAAACACATTTCGGGCAGGATGTGAAAAATAACAGCTGTACATTTCACAAGAAGGTGTGGAAAAATGCCAATGCTGAACATGTGGCATGAAAATATTGCAAATTCGATAAGTTATGAGCGTGCTGTTATACTACGTGTTATTAGCACTGATTGGGTATTTCTTGTTATCTTTTCCTGGTTTTAATATAATAAGCTAGAAAGTGGTGGACATTGGGTGGAATGCTCAAGATACTAGATGTAAACAACATCTGTAATTCTTTTGTCCATATCTATTTTATAACTTTTCACTGTTTTTTTTTCTTTCTGTTAATTCTCCTCTCTGTAACTGAAAGTGTTATGAATACGCCTTAAGAGGATAACAGAAAAATCAATAAAGTTTACTCAATATGAAAAAAAGTTACCAGAGTGCGTAGTAACTGCAATGCACTGCTGGTAAAACAGTCAATTTTTGGATTTTTCCCACCAAATTTGCAACATAGGCTTTTTGAGAACCCTCCTCTCATGAACACTGGCACTGTCATTTCGTTCCTCACTCCCGAAAGGTGATTCCGTGCAGTGACTGCAATATCACCTTTCTGGACTGAATAACGACTTGACAGTGCAAGAATTCATTAGGAGGGGTCCCAAAAGCCCCATATTGAAAATTTGGTGCCAAAATTCCAAAAAATGTCTGAGATATGCATCAAAGTTGAAAAATAAATACTTATGCCATTGAACAGCTTACCGGCATTTCCTCAGTTTGTGGTTGGCTTTGAAGAGTGCAGATGTGTTCCCAGTCCACCGAAGATCATCGTGCCAGACTCCAGAGGTAAGTATGGGGTGGGATGTGTGGGAGGCAGGTGCAGTGGGTGGGTGCGGGTGGGTAGGGAGATTACGAGGGACTGCTTTTGTGTTACAGGGTGAAAAACACATTGTGGGACAGGGTTTTATTTAAAGGGTATTTAGCATGCTGAGGTTGGGCCCCAGCATGCCACCTAACTGTTTGGAGGGGTTGCTGCAGCCGACGGGGGATTAGGCACCATTGTCAGCACACAAGGAAAGTGGGGGGGAGCCGAGGGGGATTGGGCACCCCCCTTGGCATATAACAAATGGGGGGGAGTGCTTTATGCTGATGAAGAGTGGGCTCCCCTGTCGGCACATACATTGGGGCCACATTGTGCAGGCAGGGGATTGGGCCCTGAAGTCAGCAGTTGGGCGCCGCCACATGTATGCAATGTGGCCGAGACATCAGGAGGTCCGTTGCATCTGATGAGCTTTGCTCTGATTGCAGTGGACCTTTCCTTAGATGTGCTAGCCACATTAGTATGCATGGTGGGCTCGCATTCGGCTGATTGGGGAATGAGGGATGCACCTACTGATGCATGCACTGCATTCGCCCCACAGCAACTGTGCCTCCAAATCTCCACTGCTGCAAGATGTTGGCTGCACAAGCATGCCAACATAACAACTGATTAAAAAGCTAAGTCCTTGAGCAAGCAGAGTGAGGATTTCATTGGACATACTTTTCATTTGGGGGGAGGTCCTGTTGTCTTAGGCCCATAACTTGTTTATTTATGTTTTTAACTAAATTTGAGGGTTGTGGTTCTTACCACTACCCTCATGAACACCCAGTTGGATTTTTTCAAATTATCCCTATGCCCAGTATTAGGCACACCTTATCCTTTGCAAAAATGTTAAGTCCCAGAGTCAGGACAGCTTTTTTCTAATTTTTGCATATCTGCAGGAAGAGGAGTACATCTAGGTACACTGAGGCACTGTGACATGGGACATTATGGAAATGTGATATGGAACTTCAGGGTAGGCAGTACTGGGTAGAGGGGTATGGGCACTTGAGTGAAGCAATGTTGTTTTTCTTTTCAGTATATGGAATGGATTGGAGGATGAGTGTGGTGTTTGGAACTTGGCCAGTTGATGGGAAAATATGATATTCAAATATGGGTCTGGGGGATACCCAAAGCAGGGTTAGGCATCCACCACCAAATTCTGTCAAGACTGGGCAGGCAGGTGGCGGATACCACTGGCAGGGGTTGGGCTCCCCCTTCCAGATACTGTCACGATCAGGAGGGGCATACTGGTGGTGGTGTAGAGTGCCTTCCATCAAGTTCTGAAATGATCAGGTGGTTAAGAGAGGGGATACCAGTGGCAGGATTGGGTGTCTGCTGCAAGAATCTGCAAGGATTTGGTGGGTTGGAAGGGGATATCAGCAGTGGGACAGGCCACTTGTCATCAGTTTTTATAAAAATCAGGAGGGAGGAGAAGTTCTGGCAGCAGGGATTGGCATTCACTGCTGATTTCTCTAAAGATCAGGTGCATGGGGGGGAGTACTGCCGACACAGTTGGGCACGTTCTGACAGTTTCTGTGAAGATCGGACTTGCAGGAGTTTTGATACCGGTGGCAGGGTTGTGCACCAGCTGCCAGTTATTAAAGAATTCTGGAACTCCTGATTTGTGAAGATGCAAGAGATGTGAAACTGTAATGTTTTTCTTGTTGCTGCCTGCAGGGTGAGAGTGTGATGTTAGTGTTGGAAACACTAATGCCACATTTCCCTGCTTTTGTTGCCTTAACCCTAACTAGTGCATTAATAAATTTGTTTTCCAAAGAATTTCCTTACTTTTTGAGATACTGTAGTATAGTTGTAACCTCATTTGCCTTTGGGAGAGCAGGGCCCTCTGGGCCCTGCAATCCCAGCCCTCCTTAGATGCATACATATATGTTACTGTGTAAGTGCAGGGTCTTTGCATTTGTAGTAAAACAGGAGCATAATTCTCAGCATAGCCTTCTTATTACCTTACCTCATGAACCCTGTAATGAAAATGTTGAAATTCCTGCCAAAATGTGAGTCGATGCCACCACAACACTGTTACATGACACGGGTGCAAAACCACAGTTTGGCAAAGGTTTAAAAATGGCAGCTGTCACATTTATGAGGTGGTATAAAAAGATGGTCTTAAGCACAGTTTGATGTAGAACTAGGGGATACTGTATATACAAGTGTAAGGTATGAGTTTTTGTTTTTGTGTTTTTATACAACTGAAGTTTATGGTCATGCATAAACTGAGAATAAAACCGAGGAGTTTGTAAGGATATCGCACACAGAGGATACGTAAAAAAAAAGCTCATAGCTGTACCCTTGATTTGAATATGTTTTATTTTGTATAATAACTGGTGCAATATGTTTCCATGCAACTAAACTGTTATAGTGAGGAGGTTTTTAATTCTTTGGTAACCAGGTAAGCCCCACTGGGCACATGCCCCATTTCCTTTGGTGAGTAAGGATCACATAGGAGGTTAAGTGACTTTCGTAGAGTTACAAAATGTGCCAGCTGAGGTTGTGGGAATCAAACTTAGGATGCTGGATGTACTCTGAAGAGAAAATCTGGGTGCGGGGAGGGGGCAATGAAGAGGCCCACAGATTCACTTCTGTTTTAGTACTTTCTTACTGTATTTTTATTTAGTGAAGGCACACACTACTCTCTATGTGCTTGTGATAAAAATAAAAACATAGTGAAACAGAGGTGAACTTTTAGACCTCTTCATTACATCTTCATCCCCAATTTCCTCTCCAGAGTGTTCCTGCACATCCAGGGCTGTCAGCATTTGAATCCACTAACCTCAGAATATTACTTCCCTTTCCTGAGGCCTGCCCTTGATTTTTTAAGGACATGGACAGATGTTGGATGTACCAGGTTGTTCAGTGCTGGTTATCAACACCTTTAGGGTATACCATCAGCCCGAGATTTAAATATCTCAGTTTAGACCATTTGTCATCAGTATATAATTGATAAAGTATTTTTATAAATAACTAAAACAATTCAAGAGAACACATTTTTCAAGTCCTTTCCAAAAATCTGTACACATGACAATGCCTAATAGTGGCATAAATCAAAATAATAATCAAATGGAAAATCATGATACGACTGTAATGACTCATCCAAGATACAAACTACATTATCATCGCTATACAAACTACATTATCATCTCTGTGCAAACAATGCATGACAAACAAAAATAAAATCAAACTACCAAAAGTTCTTAAAGGTGTAACCAATGTAGTCTGTAGCTACAGAACAGTCATGAAGGTCAGTAATGTGAAGTTTAGGTTAGAGAACAAGTTGAATGTACTTACAGCCCTGGTATCTCACTTGCATGCCTGAGAGAAAGCAATATACATTACTAACACATTAAAAGGTAGTTGGACTACAGTGGTAGCAATTATGATTCCCATTACCATGGCATAGCCATAAGCTACTACTCTGTTTTTGCAGTAGCATATTGTGTGATGTGTTAAGCTGTAGTTTCTTCTCTTGGCAACAGGTGGCACTGACTACTAAAGTGTTTTGAGTTTCTTGTGTGGTCCCAGAATAAATAAGTACAATTTATGCAAGGAGTGTGTGTGTGTGTGTGTGTGTGTGTGTGTGTATCCTTATTTAAAGGAAGACTGTCAGCTAATATTGTTAGTATTTTCTCAGTTCCCATCTCAGAAGTATTATTGCTCAAAACATTAAATTATTTGTATTCTTGGTAACATTCCAGCACTACATATCAATATGTGGTTTTATTCTCTTGGTATTATCATGCACTTTATTTTGAAGTGGGTTGCACCGAAACGAGGTTTACTCTTCGCTCAAAATGTACTTTCACCAACTGAGGTAATTCTTTTCAGAGTTGTTTCCCAATTGAGGCATATAAACTGTGTGAACAGATAAATGTTTATTACTTTTTTATATGAATGTGGAATTGCTCTCCTTGTCTTACAAGCCAGTGATCAATTTATGTAATTTCTCATTTGCCATTCCTAAGCATTGTTTTTTGGCTCAAGTACATTTGATAGGATTTAGTTCAATCTGTCTCATTTAACTGTCCCTAATTTGTTTAATGACCAAATAGTTTATTATTTGCTGTTGTGTGCAATTGTTTCAAAAGTTTCATTAGGAAATACATTCAGCTTGTTTCCAGATGTGTCCAAGAATGAGTGGTGTGGAGGAGAGTACAATAAATTGAGGATGTACATTAGTCTATGTTCAAATATGATAATTATTTACATGCATGAGAGAGCAGGACCATAACTCATAGGTGATGAAGCAACGAGTGAGTTATGAATGAGTTATGAATGTCCCACCCCCTCATGAATGGAAATTAATGGCATATTTGAATACAGGCATTTGTATGTTCTGTGTATACAATATCTATTCTGTATGACAATTAAGGGTGGATTCATTGTAGGACTGACAGAATGGGCTGTTAATAAAGTTGTTTGTGATGTAGGCAAGTGAAAAATAAACAGTGTTATTTACCTGTTGGGTAAATAACAACATTTATCTTTCATTTGGGTGAGCCTTTTTTTTTCTCAATAACATTTTTATTGGGTTAAAAGTAAAACATATATCATACATATTGCTGTGATTAATGAATTGACAATAACATCCAGTGCTGAATTAATACAGTCAAAATATTCCTTTGTATATTGTATAACAAACTACATTGAGTGTGATCAAATCTAAATGATGTTCTTAATTATACTTGTTACTTCAACAAAATTCAATCAGTAAATAAAATCTGAGTCATCGTGGTAGAAGTAGAGTACAATAGCTAGGCATAAACTTTCTACCTTAAATAAGATGTTTTATGTATTGTTTATACACTTCTCAATGTGATCTCTCCCCATGATGTGATTTTCAACATTAGTTCCCCTATTTTTTTAAAACATAGCAACAAATAATATTATAAGGAAAGAGAAAGGAGCAAACATTGAAAGTATTAGAAATAGAAAAGAAAACCTAATAAGACAGAGAAAATGCCAGCCTATTTCAGGAAAGTTCAAAATCTTAATATAATTTCATTAAAGAGATGTACAACATGTTAGTTATAGTGAAAATTCCACATTGTCAATATCTTTAATGGGATTGCCCTTGAGCAAAGGTTTCATAAATTGTACTTCACTTGGTAGTAAAATGTTTACCTTGTCCTAACATTAGATGAGCAAACCTTTCCAGATGAAGAATCTTCAAGCACTCATTTCTCCATTCTAATTTGGAAGGTGCTCCTTCCTCTAGCCATTTACAGAGTACAGCATTTTTGACAGACAGAGAAATAAGATGTATGGTGACTCTCTGTTCTGTAGACCAGATTAATTGTTTATTGAAATAGCCTATAAGACAAGTGTCCATATTGTTTGTTTTAAGTCAGACATGTCCTTAAAAATGAGCCACAACCTTCCAGAGTATCTGTGTAGGTTTGCATTTCCAAAACATGTGAAGCAAATTAGCATTCTCCTCACCTCATTTATTGCATGTGGAAGTAGCCCAAAGTCCCATTTTAAACATGTGCATATGTGAGTAATATAAATTATGAAGAGGCTTAAATTGGCCTAGCTTCTTGTTAACTGTTTTGAATGTTTTAAATGAGGAAGTCCAAATCTTTGCCCAATTCCAGTGTTCTACTTCTTTACCTAGGGCAAGTGACAACCTCCTGATATTATTGTTATCTCTTCCCCGAACCAATTCTGTGAAAAAGGTGTAAAAAGGAAAGATGGAAGGATGCAGATGAGAATAAGTCAAAAAGGGTTCGCGTCTTTGGGAAAATAATGCATTTATTTAAGTAGTAAAATCCCTACATACATTATATACAAAGAAATAATTGGTAGTACAAAAACAGAATACATGAAGAATAGTAAATGCAGGCAATGTAATAGCTGATGGCTATTTGGGTCAACACATGCTCTCAGCTGTGCTTTTTGTACCATGTTAATTTTTTTTAAAATTATAAATCTCCATTTTTCACTAGCAAGACAAAAAATACATGGACCCGGATATTCAAAATGGTTGCACTATGCGCAACAGAGTTGCACCTGTGCAAATCCAAAAAATGCACCATTCTGCGATATTCAGCGGAAGGCAGCTGCACTGCCCAAACTGCAATGCACAAGAGTGCAATGGTAATGAATGCATGCGCAACCGTAGGGGGAGGAACCATGAATAAATAGTGCAGTGCGATATTCAAAAGCATGCGCCATGAGCAATAGGGGAGCAAGAGGCAGCTGAGTGATAGCAGAAATGATCCAAAGTAAAAAGGAACAAGAGAGAGGTGCAAGAACGCTATAGGGAAGCCAGAGGTGGGAGCAAGGTGACAGAAACAGAAAAGAGGGTAGCAGTGGGTGGGAATGGAAAGGAGCAAGACAGGGCACACCTGGGAACAACCAGTAACAGGACAGGAGTGGGGAGCCTATACTTCTGTGCAGGAGAGACAGGGGAAGTGCCACAGTGGACTGAGGGCAGTGGCAGTGGACAGGACAGCCAAAGGTTGGAGTGTGGATGGATGCAGAGGAACAAGCACCACGGAGGTCATTCAGAAACTGAGAAGAGAATAGGACCACAGATGGACCAGTGGGGCACACTGGCACACTTGAGCAGATAGGAGTTGGGGAGGTGTCACCAATACAGACAGCTTGAGACTTAGACTTATGTAATAGTGGACCCAACTGACTGAGGAGGCAAGACCCCTGCCTTTAACTAGACCAGGAGAACAGGTTGGGCAACAGTGTTGAAGGCTTTGACCAAGTCAAAAAATATCAGCAGTGAACTTGCCATGGTCCACACCAGAAACAATGAAGTCAGTGAGCTGGAGGGTGAGGTTGATGTGCAGTGGACTTTCTGAAGCCAGACAGGAAGAAGTGAAGGAGGTTGATGTGGTACTCTAATATTTATTTGCTTAGAGGCAGTATAGTGCAGTGGTTTAAGGCTCTGAGCTGCAAATCTGGAGACCTGGGTTTGAATCCCACAGCCCCTTCAATTGCATACTGTATGACCATGAACAAGTCACTTAACTTCCTGTGCTCCCAGGTCACCCTTTAAACAAGCTTTCAGCTTAGTGTGTCTCCTGGTTAAACAATTGGAAAAAAGGAGGAGTCGAGGAAGAGCTGAGATAGTACACGTTGCTCCTGGAGTTTATCCAGGATAGGTAGGAGGGAGATTGGATGGTAGTAACCAGGAGAGGAGGGTTCACCCTTTTAGGGATTGGAGATGACAGGTGCATTTTTTCCAAGCAATAGGGACAGTAGCTGAGGAGAAGGAGAGGTTGAGGAGGTGGGTAATAGGATAGTGATGGCAGGAGCAGCGAGATGAAACAGCTTGGGACCAGGACCTTTGGGGCTCACATCCTTGTGGTTTTAAGAGCTAGGAGGACCCTAGGTGAAGCAGATAGAGAGGTGAGAGAAAAGGAGAAAGAGTGTGGGAAGAGGCAGAAGGGAATGAGGAGGAAGTTGAGTGTAGGGGAGGAGGAAATGAGGGAAAGGGCACATGAAGTGAAAAAGTTGAAGAGGCTATGGCAGCAGAGTCAGAGATGAGGAGGTTACCTATCAGCTTAAAGACAGGGGAAGGAACTGGACTGGAGTGGAGAAAAGGAATGCATAACTTTTGAGAACTTGAGGGGTGATTAAGGTAGTCCTGGAGTGTGGATATAAAATAATCAAATTGTACAAGCTTTTAATGGCACACTATGGAAAGCACCAGACAAGATCAGATAAATACTGTAATTTGATTGGGCATTATTTGTGACAACTTAGCTAGTGTTAACTTGTTTTCTAACCAGGACATGTCAGGAAGAGGTATTGTTTGTCTAATTTTCAGTGTAGACATGTTATCAAAAGATAATGTTTAATAATCCTACACCACAACACCAGCTATTACAGCACTTTCAAGTGTTATGACTTTGGGGACTGGAAAAAACAAAAAAAGATCGGGGCCAGATACTCAAACTGCACCAGAAAGTAGCGCAATAGCAGGAGCAGGCGCTAAGTTCACTGCGCTCATGCGCAATATCGCGATATATCAAACACTGAGCAGGTCAAGATGCACCTGCAGCACACAACTGAATATCGCACAAACTGTGCCAGTAGGCAACCAGGGATGTGCAGTGGTGCAGGTCAGTAGTGCAACAGCACAACCAGGGATGTTCAGGAACAGGATGCAGGGGTCCGCCACCCATGGTAGAGATGGGCAGAGGAGCACACAGCAGAACAGATATCGCCCCTCACACCCCATGCACTGCACAACCGAGGAGAGCCAGAAGAACCACCAGCCCAGGGACACCAGCAACAAACTCGCTGCCAGGTCATGGTGCCCCAGCACACCCCTGGCAAGTTGTGACCATCACACATGGATGCCCAGCCACCCTGTACCACACCATCCATCAATGCAGAGCACACCCTGCTCCACGATCCCATATGCTCTTCGCAGGGAGTAGTGCCCAACAGTGCAGGACACCCCATGCATGCCACCACCCCCAATGTGATAATGCAACCCTGTGCCACAGAACCATGCAAGACAGCCCCAACATGAGCACCCTTTAGTGGACGGCAGCAGACAGTGATGCAACGACTGCATACACAGTGCCACCACGCACGTCCCCGAGGTACAACTGAGACCGATCATGCGGCCGGCACATGAGGTTCCCAAACATGACAGGGCATGCCTCAGACCCCACCACCAGTGGTACAGCACCCTGCACACCCTCCCTAGGACACACCCCATTCCAGCACTGGCCACAACAGCCAGAGTAGACACCCACAGTGGTACATAGAAGCATGCGCCACACAGGATACAACACAGTG
Organism: Neoceratodus forsteri; assembly: GCA_016271365.2. Lineage (NCBI taxonomy): Eukaryota > Metazoa > Chordata > Ceratodontiformes > Ceratodontidae > Neoceratodus > Neoceratodus forsteri. The sequence goes on from JADMNL010000034.1 coordinate 3,375,756, forward strand.
CATGGACAAACAACCACCCATACCCAAGGGCACACCAACACAGGGACAGAGACGGGTCAACCAAGCCCCGTGTGCCACAGCAGCCATGTACATATGGCTGGAACCCTCCATGGCACAGGTGTGCCAGAAACCCTGTGCAGGCACCACAATGTCGTACACCACCAGCATGCGGCCGGAGCACAAGTGACAGACAGTGGAGCACATCCCTAAAACAGACACAAGTGACAGCATTGAGGTGGACAACAACAGCGGAGGCAACAGTGCCACCCGAGGCAGATGTGCACAATACCAGTGACAGGAGGCAACCCGGCATCATGCTTGGTACAGTGAGTAGTCCAGCATGGGCAGCCACCACTGAAATGCAGGTCACAGACGTGCAAGGTGTCAGCTGCACATGCCATAGATGGTCTGATAGGGCGCCATGGACACAGTGCATGCACTGTGTACCACTGCACACAGTCATCCAGTGCACAGGGAACAACATACAAACCACAGACAGTGATTGAGAGCTATGCCCACACCAAAATCTCCTCCCTATGGACACACACACACACACACACAGCCATGATAGCACCACCCCTGATACCATGCACACCACTGCAGTTGAGCACCTTTATCCCACTGCAAATCAGAGACCATCACAGTAGGCATAACAAAACAAATGTAGTTGAACAGTAATAACAAAACTATTTACAGCTATTTACAATAATTATGGGTGAGGGCCACAACTGGGTGGGGTGGGTAAGGGTCAGGGGTGAACATATGGGAGAGGGAAGGAGGGTGTGAGTGGGTCTGGGGGGTAGGTGTCATCCTGGGGCACATGCACTCAGCGGAAGCCCTGCTGTCCATCCGACGGTGCTCCTGCAGACTCCAAGCTGCTCCACCCTTTGAAGAATCTCAAAGAAGACCTTGCCACCTGCAGAAGCTCCTGCAGTGCCCTCTCAGTCCGCATCATCCACCATCCACCTCAGGACAAGGGAGCAGAGTCAATAGGTGTGAATGCACAGCCCCTTCTGCCCACCATTGTGCATGGCATCAGCTGAGGGCATGCCCTGTGATGGTGTGTGACCACCCACAGTGATCGTGACACAAGACCTGCCCACCCAGGCACACACAGCCATGTGGACTGCTGTATACACCCACCGCCCAAGTCCTGCACAGCACCACCATGGCTGTACAGTGACATGGCTATGCAGTGTGAAGGCAGTGGCACAGCCATGTACCCGTGCAAGCATGGACCACCTGCCAGCACCCAGACATGCAGTGCCACTGGACAGTGCTGACTGTACCATGTGCATGCATGTCAGTGGTGTCAATGGATGGTGGCCATGCCCCACCGCCTGCCCTGCTACACAGCATGCACAGAATAACCTGGATGGAAGGCACTCACCATCGGGCTGGTCCTGGCGCTGACCCACTATGGGACCTCCGGCATGAGAATGTTCCTCCCTTCCCTCAGCTCACATCTCTGCCTGTCCACCCGAGCATGGCAACACACTTCAGGGCCTAGGGTGCAAACATAAAGAGGGAACATCAGTACAGTCCAGTAGCAAAGGCCCCACCCCCGGGTGTGTGCAATCCCACAGCAAAACCATTCAGCCCCCACCCTACACCACCACCACCACCGCCACTGCCCACACTGGACAGCCCACCCCCATGTGGTGGACACATGTCAACCGCGATACCCATACGGACGCAACCAGTGTATGGATGGGCACCTACCTGGATGTGGAACAGTGCCTCTTCTGTGCACTCACAGGCGGCAAGCCTGTCCAGGTCCCTCCACTAGAGGTCTCCGTACCAGTGTCGACACTGCTTTGCTGTCCCTCCATTTCTGTGGCCTCCTCCAGCGCCACCGACACCTCCTCCCACATGGCACTCCTGGCCCTGTCCAGGGTGCTTCACCAAATAGGGCACCAGCATGGGCTCCACCAGTGCCACCAAATTGGCCATTTCTTTCTGGCTCCAAATTGCAGCCCTCCAACGTGCCATCTTTGGATTGTCTCTGAATCAAATGGCACTCCTAGTGCACGTCCGCCATGTGCAGATGCTGTTCCCCATCGTGCTGTCACCGAACAGCATGATAGGAGTGCACCAATGTGGATGCATGGCACCTAGGGGGCAAAGGTCGGGCACAGGGTCAAGGATCTCTCGCACACGGACTGCCACAGTGTGATTGGTACTCCCACGGTAGCATGGTAGGGCACCTGTGTGGACTTCCTGTAGTGGCCTACCGTGCTGTGGCACCACGGCCCTATGGCGCCCAGGCAGGTGCCATACATTTGAACAGGTACTCAGCACCACTGGCACAGTGGTGATGTACCCTGCACTGCCTCCCATGCTCTGCATGTCAGCAGCATGGCAGGCATCAGCGTCAGCACCCGGCATGCGCTGTGGTGCCTACTGCACATGTCACAGAGTCCGCTCTGCCTGAGCATGTTCAACACAATTGCACAAGGAGCAACAGCGCCGATATTCAGCCAGCAAATGCAAATCAGCTCATCAGCAATTCCATGACGCTGCTACTGCATTAGCATCCACTTAAAATTGAGCCTCACCTCATTTGCATGCATTGCGCTATATAAATGTGACATGGGGCTGCAGAGGCCATAATCTGGTATTGCAGTCTATTGTGGTGGGTTGCATGCTGTATGCCAGTGTGGACTGTGGTGTGTGAGATGCATGGGACTGCACATTCAGAGGTAACACCTGTCATTCCCACAGGATCAATAATGACTGAACGTGAGGAGGAGGAGGAGGAACAGTGGAGTGGAGACGGAGGAGGCCCAACTTCACCTGGGCAGAATCAGATGCCCTGTTTGAGGACTACCTTGACCAGGAACTGCTGCGCAGCGGACAGCGGGAACACCACAGGCCCGGCTACAGCAGATGGGATGAGGTGGCACATGCCGTCAAACAGCATGGCAGCCACCAGTGGTCCATGGCAGGAGTGCAAGAAGAAGGTGGGCACAGGCAAGAGGAGGATTAAAGATAAGGTGGCTGCCATCAGGTAGCATGTGCTGCAACTGGTGGTGAACAGCCTGACATGCCATGCCTGATGCCACAGGAAGAGCGGGTGCCTGGCAGCATGCAGCGTGTGCCCTAGAGGGCATTCCAGGTGGTGGCTTCCAGATGGGTGGCAGCCCATCACTGCATGGTAGGTCCTGATCTGTCACTGTGTGGGGTGGGGGAATGCCACAGGGTAGGGCAGAGACATTAATGCTACTGTGTTCCTTACAGCTCCTGAGCATCTACATGGGTCAGCAGTGGTGGGTTCGTCCACTGAGGGCAATCCCTGGACACAGAGGAGCACCCATCCACCTCCACAGGTGTCTGAGGGTCAGGACAACAGTGTACCCACCTGTCTGTCCAGACTGAGTTGGTGGTGCAGGTGCGAGGAGGCCCTGCCCATGTCCCAGCGTGACAGTGTCCATGGATGCCAGCATGTTGAGTCTCGGACTGGTGCCGGATCCGCCACTGATGATGATGGAGTTCACTTCATGGACATTGATACATGTGGGCCACAGGATGGCCCCACAGCAGGTAAGAGCACGGCATAGCCATGGGTGGTGCCACCGGAGGCTTGTGTGACATCACAGTCCCAGCCTGTGCCTGTCTGCACCAGTGGGGCATCACTGGTGTGTGTCCAGGCTGGTGGAGCAGTTGCAGCCGCTGTGGCAGCACCATTGAGCCCTGGCAAGTGGCAGCCAGAGGGGCAGAGTCAGCAGTCAGCCAATGGCGGCGAGGGACAGTGTCGGGGTGGTGTCAGTGCACCATGTGTGGTCATTCCTGACATGGCTCTGGTGTGCAGCACCCATCATCAGGGGTGATACCAGCAGGCCAGGAACACCATGAGGGCGCCAGCCGATCCAGCGGATGACCTCTTTGATGAGCACAGCTGACTGCTCCAGGCTTCCGTGGATCAGCAGTCACAGCTTGTCAGGGTGGTGGACGACTCAGTGCAGTTCTGCACCAGGCAGAGGAGTGACACAGCAGAGACCACTCTCTGCTCCTGGCAGAGATGGCCCATCAGAGGGAGGATGTGACCGCTGTCATTGACAGGCAGACACATGCATTCACAGCTGTCATGGCCACATTGGGAACACAGTTTGTTGCCCATGCACCGCAGACACCGTGCAGTGTCATGTCCACCCTCCATTCCTGGCGCCATGTGACACCATCCATGTCGACACCGGTTCAGCTGTAGGCATCCCGAGCACGTCTGGGCAGGCATGTTCGGTGAGCTGCAGACCCCTGCTCGAACACGGTAGCTTCTGGCAGTATCACCCTGGGGACTGCCGGTGCCACCCCATGAGGCCTATGGTCAGCCTGTCACAGCTGGCCGGTCTTGGCGGGCTGCCCATGCATCCGTGGTGGCCGTGGCACTGTGCGTGTGACTGACCTGTTCTCCACCAAGTCTACTGTCTGATGCTGCCCTGTGTGCAGTGTGTTGTTCAACGGGCGATGCATGGGTGGAATACCCAGCCTGCACACACACATGGTCCATGCACACCCTCCCAGCTGCTGGTTGCTGTGGCATGTGCATGATGATGCCTGCATTGTGCTGTCCCCACTATGCAATGGTGCCCAGCATCTGAGACATGCACAATGATGGGCACTGGGCATGGTCGCTCTGTGGACCTGTGTGTGCTAGGGGTAGTGGTCGGGGTCAGCATGCCTCCTACCCTTGTGCATGTCGTGTGTGTGTGTGTGTGTGTGTGTGTGTGTGTGTGGGCATGACCGCATGTCATGTTAGGCCTTGCCCATCCCTGACGGCTTGTGCAGTTCCACGCCAGCCAATTCCTTTGCCGCCATGCACCCCTGGGGTTCATCCATGTGAGTTTGTGGGTTGTGCCTTTCCATTGGTGGTTGCACATGGCCCCATGACCTACTGGGTTGGTTTAAGTGCTCCTCTGTGATGGTGTACCAGTGCAGCTGCGACATCCGGATCAGGCTGGGGTCCCTTCACCCAAGGGGCTGCCCATCACCGCCTGCACTGGCATCCTCATCGTCCCCATCACTGTCCCCCTCTTCAACCTCTACAGCTATCCCACAGTCATTGGCCATGTTGTGCAGGATGTAATAGGCCAGGAATAGCCACAGGCCTTCGAGGGGCTGTACTGTAGGGCACTGTCAGACGTGTCCAGGCAATGGAAATGTGCCTTAAGCATCCTGAACACCCACTCAATGACATTGTTTGTGGTGGCATGTGCCTCATTGTACCTTTGCTGTGAGGGGGCCGCACACCGGTATGGTGTGAGTAGCCAGGACGGAGTGGGTAGCCACTGTCACCTGTGTGTAGAGGGTGGACATTAGTATGGTGATCAGTGTTGCTCTGCCATGGACTGTCAAGGCCAGTACCCATGGCACCTCTGACTATGCCCCGGAATCCATGTCATCCTGCATGTTTGCACACTCACCTACTAGGTGGCCAGTGGGGATGTCCCCACCTCGAACCTGTGGCACAGTGCAGACTGGTGCCAGATGAAGGCATCATGTGCTCCCCGGGTGCATGGCACAGACATTGGCTATGCACCCCCAGCATCGCACACCACCTGGCAGTTGATGCTGGCATAGCCCTTTCTGTTGATGTAAGTGGCACCTTCCAGGCCAGGTGGTGTGTGGATGGTCACATGGTGCAGTCAATGGCCCCGAGCATGCCAGGCATTCATGCTACCCTGTGGAACTCTTGTATGTGTACTGTGTGCTCCACCAGTGTGCTGAGGAAAAGGATGTATTCCACAGCATGTGGCAGCAGTGCGCTTGAGGAATTGTGTGAGTAGGTGTGACACGCCAAATGGGTTATGCCTGTTGTGTCCCCTGTTGGTCTCTGAAAGATGCCCGTGGTGAGCAGGCACATGACAGCTGTCACCTTTGTCTCCACTGACAGAGCATGGCTCCATTGTGTAGGTGCCTGCATCTCATCACTGCACAGCTCATAGAGCTGCCTCAGGATTGCCCGGTTCAGGTGGTACCGACCAACAATCTCTGTGTCACTGTAGTGCTTGAAGCTGGTGAGGATTGGTACTGCCTGTTGGGGCATATTGCCGATGGGCCCTTCCACAGCCATGCCCCCTGCTGCCTGCCTTCTCACACCCCTCATTACCACCTCCATCTGGAAGGTGGCACTGGCCATGTCACTGGCTGGTGTTCCACCCAATGGCAGCTGTTATCCTGTTCCCCACTGTCCTTGTAATGCTCCCCTACATCAGTTACACCTCCAACCTTTGGCTGTCCTGTCCACTGCCACTGCCACTGCCCTTAGTCCACTGTGGCACTTCCCTGTCTCTCCTGCACAGAGGCATAGGCTCCCACTCCTGTCCTGTTGCTGGTTGTTCCCAGGTGTGCCCTGTCCTGCTCCTTTCCATTGCCACCCACTGCTACCCTCTTTCTGTTGCTGTCACCTTGCTCCCACCTCTGGCTTCCCTATAGCGTTCTTGCACCTCTCTTGTTCCTTTTACTTTGGATCATTTCTGCTATCACTCAGCTGCCTCTGCTCCCCTATTGCTCATGGCGCATGCTTTTGAATATCGCACTGCACTATTTATTCATGGTTCCTCCCCTACGGTTGTGCATGCATTCATTACCATTGCACTCTTGTGCATTGCAGTTTGGGCAGTGCAGCTGCCTCCGCTGAATACTCAGAATTGCACATTTTTGATTTTCACAGGCGCAACTCTGTTGCGCATAGTGCAAACCATTTTGAATATCCGGGTCCATGTATTTTTTGTCTTGCTAGTGAAAATGGAGATTTATAATTTAAAAAAATTAACATGGTACAAAAAGCACAGCTGAGAGTATGTGTTGACCCAAATAGCCATCAGCTATTACATTGCCTGCATTTACTATTCTTCATGTATTCTGTTTTGTACTACCAATTATTTCTTTGTATATAATGTATGTAGGGATTTTACTACTTAAATAAATGCATTATTTTCCCAAAGACGCGAACCCTTTTGACTTATTCTCATCTGCATCCTTCCATCTTTCCTTTTTACACCTTTTCACAGAATTGGTTCGGGAAGAGATAACAATAATATCAGGAGGTTGTCACTTGCCCTAGGTAAAGAAGTAGAACACTGGAATTGGGCAAAGATTTGGACTTCCTCACTTAAAACATTCAAAACAGTTAACAAGAAGCTAGGCCAATTTAAGCCTCTTCATAATTTATATTACTCACATATGCACATGTTTAAAATGGGACTTTGGGCTACTTCCACATGCAATAAATGAGGTGAGGAGAATGCTAATTTGTTTCACAAGTTTTGGAAATGCAAACCTACACTGATACTCTGGAAGGTTGTGGCTCATTTTTAAGGACGTAATACGGCTTAAAACAAACAATATGGACACTTGTCTTATAGGCTATTTCAATAAACAATTAATCTGGTCTACAGAACAGAGAGTCACCATACATCTTATTTCTATGTCTGTCAAAATGCTGTACTCTGTAATGGCTAGAGGAAGGAGCACCTTCCAAAATAGAATGGAGAAATGAGTGCTTGAAGATTCTTCATCTGGAAAGGTTAGCTCATCTAATGTTAGGACAAGGTAAACATTTTACTACCAAGTGAAGTACAATTTATGAAACTTTTGCTCAAGGGCAATCCCATTAAAGATATTGACAATGTGGAATTTTCACTATAACTAACATGTTGTACATCTCTTTAATGAAATTATATTAAGATTTTGAACGTTCCTGAAATAGGCTGGCATTTTCTCTGTCTTATTAGGTTTTTTTCTATTTCTAATACTTTCAATGTTTGCTTCCTTTCTTTCCTTATAATATTATTTGTTGCTATGTTTTAAAAAATAGGGGAACTAATGTTGAAAATCACATCATGGGAGAGATCACATTGAGAAGTGTATAAACAATACATAAAACATCTTATTTAAGGTAGAAAGTTTATGCCTATCTATTGTACTCTACTTCTACCAGATGACTCAGATTTTATTTACTGATTGAATTTTGTTGAAGCAACAAGTATAATTAAGAACATCATTTAGATTTGATCACACTCAATGTAGTTTGTTATACAATATACAAAGGAATATTTTGACTGTGTTAATTCAGCACTGGATGTTATTGTCAATTCATTAATCACAGCAATATGTATGATATATGTTTTACTTTTAACCCAATAAAATGTTATTGAGAAAAAAAGGCTCACCCAAATGAAAGATAAATGTTGTTATTTACCCAACAGGTAAATAACACTGTTTATTTTTCACTTGCCTACATCACAAACAACTTTATTGACAGACCATTCTGTCAATCCTACAATGAATCTACCCTTAATTGTCATACAGAATAGATATTGTATACACAGAACATACAAATGCCTGTATTCAAATATGCCATTAATTTCCATTCATGAGGGGTGGGACATTCATAACTCATTCATAACTCACTCGTTGCTTCATCACTTGTGAGTTATGGTCCTGCTCTCTCATGCATGGAAATAATTATCATATTTGAACATAGACTAATGTACATCCTCAATTTATTGTACTCTCCTCCACACCACTCATTCTTGGACACATCTGGAAACAAGCTGAATGTATTTCCTAATGAAACTTTTGAAACAATTGCACACAACAGCAAATAATAAACTATTTGGTCATTAAACAAATTAGGGACAGTTAAATTAGATAGATTGAACTAAATCCTATCAAATGTACTTGAGCCAAAAACAATGCTTAGGAATGGCAAATGAGAAATTACATAAATTGATCACTGGCTTGTAAGACAAGGAGAGCAATTTCACATTCATATAAATAAATAATAAACATTTATCTGTTCACACAGTTTATATGCCTCAATTGGGAAACAACTCTGAAAAGAATTACCTCAGTTGGTGAAAGTACATTTTGAGCGAAGAGTAAACCTGGTTTCGTGCAACCCACTTCAAAATAAAGTGCATGATAATACCAAGAGAATAAAACCACTATTGATATGTAGTGCTGGAATGTTACAAAGAATACAAATAATTTAATGTTTTGAGCAATAATACTTCTGAGATGGGAACTGAGAAAATACTAACAATATTAGCTGACAGTCTTCCTTTAAATAAGGATACACACACACACACACTCCTTGCATAAATTGTACTTATTTATTCTGGGAACCGCACAAGAAACTCAAAACACTTTAGTATTCAGTGCCACCTGCTGCCAAGAGAAGAAACTACAGCTTAACACATCACACAATATGCTACTGCAAAAACAGAGTAGTAGCTTATGGCTATGCCATGGTAATGGGAATCATAATTGCTGCCACTGTAGTCCAACTACCTTTTAATGTGTTAGTAATGTATATTGCTTTCTCTCAGGCATGCAAGTGAGATACCAGGGCTGTAGTACATTCAACTTGTTCTCTAACCTAAACTTCACATTACTGACCTTCATGACTGTTCTGTAGCTACAGACTACATTGGTTACACCTTTAAGAACTTTTGTAGTTTGATTTTATTTTTGCTTGTCATGCATTGTTTGCACAGAGATGATAATGTAGTTTGTATAGAGATGATAGTAGTTTGTATCTTGATGAGTCATTACAGTCGTGTCATGATTTTCCATTTGATTATTATTTTGATTTATGCCACTATTAGGCATTGTCATGTGTACAGATTTTGGAAAGGACTTGAAAATGTGTTCTCTTGAATTGTTTTAGTTATTTATAAAAATACTTTATCAATTATATACTGATGACAAATGGTCTAAACTGAGATATTTAAATCTCGGCTGATGGTATACCCTAAAGGTGTTGATAACCAGCACTGAACAACCTGGTACATCCAACATCTGTCCATGTCCTTAAAAATCAAGGGCAGGCCTCAGGAAAGGGAAGTAATATTCTGAGGTTAGTGGATTCAAATGCTGCCAGCCCTGGATGTGCAGGAACACTCTGGAGAGGAAATTGGGATGAAGATGTAATGAAGAGGTCTAAAGTTCACTTCTGTTTCACTATGTTTTTATTTTTATCACAAGCACATAGAGAGTAGTGTGTGCCTTCACTAAATAAAAATACAGTAAGAAAGTACTAAAACAGAAGTGAATCTGTGGACCTCTTCATTGCCCCCCGCACCCAGATTTTCTCTTCAGAATACATCCAGCATCCTAAGTTTGATTCCTACAACCTCAGCTGGCACATTTTATAACTCATGAAAGTCACTTAACCACCTATGTGATCCTTACTCACCAAAGGAAATGGGGCATGTGCCCAGTGGGGCTTACCTGGTTACCAAAGAATTAAAAACCTCCTCACTATAACAGTTTAGTTGCATGGAAACATATTGCACCAGTTATTATACAAAATAAAACATATTCAAATCAAGGGTACAGCTATGAGTTTTTTTTTACGTATCCTCTGTGTGCGATATCCTTACAAACTTTGTTTTATTCTCAGTTTATGCATGACCATAAACTTCAGTTGTATAAAACACAAAAACAAAAACTCATACCTTACACTTGTATATACAGTATCCCCTAGTTCTACACCAAACTGTGCTTAAGACCATCTTTTATACCACCTCATAAATGTGACAGCTGCCATTTTAAACCTTTCCAAACTGTGGTTTTGCACCATGTGGTGTAACAGTGTTGTGGTGGCATCGATCACATTTTGGCAGGAATTTCAACATTTTCATTACAGGGTTCATGAGGTAAGGTAATAAGAAGGCTATGCTGAGAATTATGCTCCTGTTTTACTACAAATGCAAAGACCCTGCACTTACACAGTAACATATATGTATGCATCTATGAGGGTTGGGATTGCAGGGCCCAGAGGGCCCTGCTCTCCCACAGGCAAATGAGGATACAACTATACTACAGTATCTCAAAAGTAAGGAAATTCTTTGGAAAACAAATTTATTAATGCACTAGTTAGGGTTAAGGCAACAAAAGCAGGGAAATGTGGCATTAGTGTTTCCAAAACTAACATAACACTCTCACCCTGCAGGCAGCAACAAGAAAAAACATTACAGTTTCACATCTCTTGCATCTTCAAAATCAGGTGTGGGGTGTGCCTTGAGGTTGTCAACACTAATGAGCACCCAATTCCATAAGGAAATAAGCTGAGATGGGTACACTGTGTGAGAATGGCATGAGCGTTAGGGTTGACAACTGCAAGGCACACCCATGCCTGATTTGCAAAGATGCAAGAGAGGTGAAGCTATAATTGTTTTTCCTGCTGCTGCCTGCAGGGTGGGGTGTGGTGTTAGGGCAGGAAACCCTAATGCCACTTTTCCTACTTTTGTTACTTTTACCCTAACTAGTGCATTAACAAAGTTTTTGCAAATAATAAATATGCATACAGTATATAGGGTATGAATATATACCCGAACCCAAAAATTGCAGTTGTCAGTTACATTTGTAATGAGTTATGAAACTGAAGTCTATATTAAGTCCAATTTGTTCCTGTGTTAAATACAGAAAACTAATAATATAAACACAGAATGGTGTCAGGATGTATTTTAAACATGTTCTTAATGCTAGAAAACACAAGAAATTGAATCATTAGGGTCCTTTACATAATTTTCTCAGCTACCATCAATATCTGGTGAGGATGTTGATTGTATCGTTGTTTTTTATTTGTTTCTTTTTCTGGATCTGCTAGTGGAGACGCTTGAGTTACCTGGACTCCCCAGTTTAGCTACACAAAAGAAAAGGTTGCCATTAAAGATCTAGTCTGCTTATTCAAAGGATTTATTGTTTATTTCAGAAGGATGTGTTGTAAGACATTTAAACCAAAACAGAAACATTTTTTGTAATGTAAATCTCATGCAAAATGAGGTAGGTCATTAAATAATCAAAAGAAACAGTTTGGAAGATGCTAATTTATGTTTTGTATGACAAAAGTGGCATTTTTGCTATCTGAAACCAATGCTGTTTTAGATTTGTGAATGTTTTTATAATTTGAATATCAGTTGTGCAGTGGATATCAAGATATATTTCTATAATTCAAAAATCATAATAGAAGTAAATAAACTGCAACACAAAATTGCAGTGATTATATTCTCCCAGTTTACTTATTTGTGTATGGTTTCTGTAAGTTTTAACTAGAGTTCTTCTTTAGGTTTAAACATAATTTGAATTTTTGTCAGCTGTTTTTCTTTTATGTTCCTCATTCCATGTGCAGTACTGTTGTGAGCTTCCTCATACTGAAACTCTGTAACTGCTGGCTGCTGCCTCTAGTAGTGAAGCTGGGAATTCACAGCAGTCCGAACTCTTTATTAGTGGTGGTAAGACCCAGAAGTTTCTAATCCTCACTAATCAAGTACCAGAACACAGAGGTGTTCTGATTGAATATGATTAGTTCTAAGTTTTAATACACAAATGAATTAAGTGTCACGCATGCAGCATGATAGGCCATCTCTGTTGAATTTAGCACAGTAGGGCAAAAGGAATACTTAAAATAGCACCTGTTTCAGTTCTTCTGGAAGCCTCCACAAGTAGCTGACCTGCACCAGAGCTTAATTATTATAGTCTTAACATTTTTCTCATCATATTTGGTGCAGGGAATGGATCACAAATGAGAGCTGGCCACCTGATTCCTTTCCTTCCTGGTCCCTGGTATGCCATCTCCATCCCCATGCTGCGCCTGCACTGCAGCGTTTTGTGACATCGAAGTTTGAAAAGCATGGGGGAGCTCCGTTGATAGCAATTGGGTGTCATTTAAACAGGGATTTTTTTTTATTTTAGAGGGGCACAGAGTCCAAGTCAAGATCACAGCATCGCTAAAAAGGATCTTGTTAGTTGAGCTGGGGCACTGATTTGCCTGAGAGGACCTTTAAAGGGCCTATGTGAATAAGTATATGATTCTACTGTCTCAAAAAGTAAGGTAATTCTTTGCCAATAACTGTGTTAATGCACCAGTTAGGGTTCAGATTAAAGCAACAAAAGTAGGAAATGTGGTGTTAGTGTTTCTAACCCTAATTCCCCAGCCCAAGCAGCTAAAGCTCACCCAATTCCATCACCAGATAAGGTGATGTGTTTTCTTCAGCCAGGGCTTACAGGTTATTGGCAACCTGTAGAGAGACACATTCTGTATGTTTGAAGACTACATCACAATGGGGCTGTGCTGGGGTTGAGAACCCCAAGGAAGACCCTACTCCTGATTTGCCAAGACTCAGGACAGTGAACTAATGCTGTTGTTATTTTTTTTCCTTCTGCTGCTTGGGATGGCGGTGGAGAGTTAGGGTTTGAAGCCCAACACCACATTTCCTATTTTTGCCACATTAATCTGAACCCTAACTGGTGTATTAACACATTTTTTCAAAGAACATATCTATGTGAGAGAGAGAGAGAGAGGAGAGAGAGAGACAGGCGCACTAAGGAGAGAGTAAGGGAAAGATGGGAGAGGAAAGCCTGGCTGTAGCAATGTGGTTCCTCCTCAACCCTCCCTCTGGCAGTGACTTCCTCCTCCTGATCCCATACAACCCCACCACAAAGAAAACTTAACACAGCATTGTAATAGTACAAAAGAATAAACCTGACCAAGAAGCTGCTTTTCATTTGGCTCCTTACTTTCCCCACTCCCTTACCGCCAGTTGGGGCTCACCAGACCCTGAGATCACACTATAGGAGATGCAGAACTTTTAACTGCAGAACTACTGTTGCCCTACTGGCTTACTGTAGCCACATGGTTTATCTCTCTCAGCTCCCACTGGCATCCTCCTGCCTCCTGATCCCACACACCCCTCCACAAACAAAATTCAGCACAACGTTATAATGGTAAAAAAAAACCTTGACCCAGAAGCTGCTTTTGTTTGGCTCCATAATTTTCCTGCTCCTTTCTACTCATTTATTGATTTAGTTTACATTTTAGTGAGGCAAAACACACTAAGCTGAGGTTTGTTTCTAGGTCTGTCCCAGGAGTTCAGGGAAGTTAAGTGACTTGCTTATGTTCACACAGTATGCAAGTTGTGGCTGTGGGACTCAAACCCAGTTTGCCAGGCTTGCAGCTCTGTGTTTATAACCAATATGCTATATTGTCTCCCACCAGACCCTAACATCAAACTACAGAGTTCCGGGATTTTTAAAATTATTTTAGTAGGACAAAATTAGGACTCAACTCAAGAGTTGCCTTGATGGGTCATTAATTCTTTCCAGAGTAAATGGACAGAAGACTCCCATGAGATACAGTCACATTTAATGTTTTGAAAAGAAAGAATTAGAGTGATGCAAGTAGTCAGGAGTCTGAAAGGGCAGACTCCCCATTACCGTGCATTCAACATCACTGCCTTCCTCAGTCAGAGGCTGCTTTGCACACTGGTGGTGATGATGCTGCACTGTGCACTTTTTGATCTTAATGTTTTGTTGAAGTTCTTTAATTTCTCCTGACTACCAGCCTGTTATCTGCTTATCTTTGACCCTGCCCCTTTCACCCTTGTGATGGTGTTTCTAGAATTAAGTGTTGCAGCTTCCACTTAAAACTTCTTCTGTTTTATGAAATTATTTCAGCCAGCCATCCACACATTCATCCTTCAAAATGGAAGCAATCAGTGCTGGGGCCAGGCTGCTAAGCAGCACCTTTGTGCTACTCAGTTGTGAGCCTTTGCCTTCCCTCAATTGCAGGCCACAGGTGACTGTGTGACACAATGCCACTTGATTTTATTTTTAAATATGGATGAGCTGACTGAGTCAAATTCCAGAATTCTTTAATAACTGGCAGCTGGTGCCAACCCTGCCACGGTATCAAAACTCCTGCAAGTCCGATCTTCACAGAAACTGTCAGAACGTGCCCAACTGTGTCGGCAGTACTCCGCACCTGATCTTTAGAGAACTCAGCAGTGAATGCCAATCCCTGCTGCCAGAACTTCTCCTCCTCTTGATTTTTATAAAACTGATGACAAGTGGCCTGTCCCACTGCTGATATCCCCTTCCAACCCACAAATCCTTGCAGATTCCTGCAGCAGACACCCAATCCTGCCACTGGTATCCCTCTCTTAACCACCTGATCATTTCAGAACTTGATGGAAGGCACTCTACACCACCACCAGTATGCCTCCTGATCTTGACAGTATCTGGAAGGGGAGCCCAACCTGCCAGTGGTATCCCCACCTGCCTGCCCAGTCTTGACAGAATTTGGTGGTGGGTGCCTAACCCTGCTTTGGGTATCCCCAGACCCATATTTGAATAACATATTTTCCCATCAACTGGCCAAGTTCCAAACACCACACTCATCCTCCAATCCATTCCATATACTGAAAAAGAAAAACAACATTGCTTACCGTCAAGTGCCCATACCCCTCTACCCAGTACTGCCTACCCTGAAGTTCCATATCACATTTCCATAATGTCCCATGTCACAGTGCCTCAGTGTACCTAGATGTACTCCTCTTCCTGCAGATATGCAAAAATTAGAAAAAAAGCTGTCCTGACTCTGGGACTTAACATTTTTGCAAAGGATAAAGGTGTGCCTAATACTGGGCATAGGGATAATTTGAAAAATCCAACTGGGTGTTCATGAGGGTAGTGGTAAGAACCACAACCCTCAAATTTAGTTAAAAACATAAAACAAGTTATGGGCCTAAGACAACAGGACCTCCCCAAATAAAAGTATGTCCAATGAAATCCTCACTCTGCTTGCTCAAGGACTTAGCTTTTAATCAGTTGTTATGTTGGCATGCTTGTGCAGCCAACATCTTGCAGCAGTGGAGATTTGGAGGCACAGTTGCTGTGGGGCGAATGCAGTGCATGCATCAGTAGGTGCATCCCTCATTCCCCAATCAGCCGGCATGCCGGCGCCCACACCATGCATACTAATGTGGCTAGCACATCTAAGGAAAGGTCCACTACAATCAGAGCAAAGCTCATCAGATGCAACGGACCTCCTGATGTGCTCGGCCACATTGCATACATGGTGGCCGGCCGCCCAACTGCTGACTTCAGGGCGCCCAATCCCCTGCCTGCACAATGTGGCCCCAATGTATGTGCCAACAGGAGCCCTCTTCATCAGCATAAAGCACTCCCCCATTTGTTATATGCCAAGGGGTGCCCAATCCCCTCGGCTCCCCCACTTTCCTTGTGTGCTGACAATGGTGCCTAATCCCCGTCGGCTGCAGCAACCCCTCAAACAGTTAGGTGGCATGCTGGGGCCCACCTCAGCATGCAAATACCCTTAAAAAAAAACCCTGTCCCACAATGTGTTTTTCACCCTGTAACACAAAAACAGTCCCTCGTAATCTCCCTACCCACCCGCACCCACCACTGTGCACCTGCCTCCCACACACCCCACCCCATACTTACCTCTGGAGTCTGGCACGATGATCTTCAGTGGACTGGGAACACATCTGCACTCTTCAAAGCCAACCACAAACTGAGGAAATGCGGTAAGCTGTTCAATGGCATAAGTATTTATTTTTTCAACTTTGATGCATATCTCAGACATTTTTGGAATTTTGGCACCAAATTTTCAATATGGGGCTTTGGGACCCCTCTAATGAATTCTTGCACTGTCAAGTCGTTATTCAGTCCAGAAAGGTGATATTGCAGTCACTGCACGGAATCACCTTCGGGGAGTGAGGCGAAATGACAGTGCCAGTGTTCATGAGAGGAGGGTTCTCAAAAACCTATGTTACAAATTTGGTGGGAAAAATCAAAAATTGACTGTTTACCAGCGTGCATTGCAGTTACTACGCACTCGTAACTTTTTTCATATTGAGTAAACTTTATTGATTTTCTGTTATCCTCTTAAGGCGATTCATAACACTTTCAGTTACAGAGAGGAGAATTAACAGAAAGAAAAAACAGTGAAAAGTTATAAAATAGATATGGACAAAAGAATTACAGATGTTGTTTACATCTAGTATCTTGAGCATTCCACCCAATGTCCACCACTTTCTAGCTTATTATATTAAAACCAGGAAAAGATAACAAGAAATACCCAATCAGTGCTAATAACACAGTAGTATAACAGCACGCTCATAACTTATCGAATTTGCAATATTTTCATGCCACATGTTCAGCATTGGCATTTTTCCACACCTTCTTGTGAAATGTACAGCTGTTATTTTTCACATCCTGCCCGCGAGAATAGCATGGTCGATGTGGGAAATCAGTGTTTGGGACAAATTACAAAATGACAGTTTCACTGTTCATGAGCAGAGGACTTAAAATGTCTATGCTGAAAATTTGGTGATGATACTCCATAACATGTCTGTGTTATGGCGTGCATTCTAGATTTGCATTCTTGCTCATAAGTTCATGAATTTAAAATATTTTCACTCAGATTTTCAACATTGCCATTTTCTGCACTTCCTTATGAACAGTACAGCTGTCATTTTCACATCCTGACCAAAATGTGTTTTCACAGTTCCGCGCAGAACAGCACAGTCACTGAGGAAAGTCCATGTTCGAGACACATTATGAAAATGATAGTGACACTGTTCATTAGCAGAGGTCCTAAAATGCCTATGTTGAAAATTTGAACGAAATCCATAAAATTAGTGTTTTACTAGCGTGCGTTGTGCAGTTTGCACACACGATCGTGACTTCATGCATTTGTAATATTTTCACTTCACATGTTCAAAATTGCCATTTTTCCATACCTCCTTATGAACAGTACAGCTGTCATTTTATATATCCTGGCTCAAATGTGTTTTCATGTCCAGCGCAGAATTGCAGGTCGCTATGAGAAATCAGTCTTGGGCAGTTTGAGGAAGTGACGATGGCACCGTTCATGAGCAGAGGTCCTAAAATGCCAATGTTGAAAATTTGGTGCGAATGTCCATAAAATGACTGTGCTGCAAGCGTACATTGTGCAGTTTCCACGCAGCCTTGTAACCATTACATTTGCAATATTTTCATGCCAGATTTTCACCACTGGCATTTGTACACTCCTTATCAACAGTACAGCTGCATTTTTCACAGCCTGCCCAAATCGCATTCCTCAGAACTGTGGCGCACAATGGCACGCCACTGTGGGAAATCACCTTTTGGGACACATTAACAAAATCACAGTGCCACTGTTCATGAGTGGAGGTCCCAAAATACCTTTGTTGAAAATGTGCCTAAAAACTCCCACAAATAATTGGTTGCGGACATCTGCTGCGCGGTTTGTATGCATGTTCATTGCTTCACCAATATTTAATATTGCCACTCAAACTTTCAATGTTGCCCTTTTTGCCTCCTCATGAACAATACAGTTGTCATTCTCCACATCCTGCCCAAAACTGTTTTCATCCTCTGTCACCAAATGCCACAGCGCTGTGCAAAACCACCTTTCAGCTAACAAAGTGATAGTGTCGCTTTCATGAGGTGGCCTGACAAGCAGCCCATGTTGAAAATGTAGAGTGAAACTACCACTACACACCTATGGTGTTACGGCTTCCAACTGCAGCACCACCAATGCAGGACTGACAGGCATTGGGGCTGTGACTTGGGATTATCAGGTGTAATGCTTATGCCATTCCACCCCCATGCCCACCTGCAGCCACTGACAGGCTTCGTGGTGTGTCTTGCACTGTTCGCCACAAACTTCACCCCATGCATCTATACTGCACCCACGTCAGCGTATGTCCTTATGGAATGGGGTAAGTATAATGCCCAAAGACCCCAAAGCACACCATGACACTTGTCAGTGTCTAAAAGATAGGGTGAGGCACATGGCATGAGTATTATAACTGATGACCCAATGGCCACCCCAATCCTGTCACTCTTACAGTGGGGCTGGCGTCACTTCAATACTTCACTGCCATTGCTTTTATGTGTCTCTAGCTCCGCCACTGCCAATGCCAATACCAATGCCAACATGACAACATTCAGCATTGACAAATGCTTGTTTTAATACTCACAACTTTTAATTTTTAATATTTTAATATTTATGCATGACGTGTGAGGTACATGGTACTTAGTACACCTTCTCACAAACACCCAGTTAGCAGGTTTCTGGCCGACCCATGGATGTGCTCTTTTCCATAGGGGCTGCAGGGCCATGCGGTATGAAAGCTATAGATACTTTATTTTTATTTATTTATTGAAATGTTTCACCAGGAAGGCACGCTGAACAAGTTGCTTGTCTCCCGTGCAACCTTGGGGGGTAGAAGTGGATAAAAATAGTGATTATACATACAGTTGCAATTATCATTCATGGGGGATATGGTACAGAGAATACAACAACAATATTGCCAACACGCTGTTGGACTGGCATTACAATTAAGAACAGGTGAAAAAGGATATATAAACAATCTGAACAATTGAAGTGCTAGTGTGGGAGGAGTAAGAGGGTGGTGGGTCTAGCTGAAGGAAGGAGAAGTATGAAGACAGAGGGCCAGGACTATTTCCAATATCAGTTACTAAGCACTGACAGAGTGAGGCAATTTTGAACTGATCGAGGGTGGGCTGAAGTAGCAGGTCTGGCAGGAAATAGTTACGTTTGGACATGTAGGGAGAGAGGCAGGTTAAATAAGTGCAAAATGGTACAAAGGAGAGACAAGAGAAGGGAGAGAGGTGGAGGTTAGGAAGAGGAGGAATTTATGCCTAGGTCTGACCCCTCCAGGATGCTGAAGAATACTGCCGGGGCAGAGCCAGATGAAGGCATTTAAGTTAGAAGGAATAGGGAGGAGGTCAGGAGGGTGGGGCAGGTCTTCCTGAAACCAACCTCCAGGATGTTGAGAACCCTTCCAGAGGAAGAACTAAGCAGTGACAATATGGGTGGGAAGGAAGAGGGTGGGGCAGTGGGGACAACAGTGGAATAGTGAGGTAGGGAAAGTGGGTATGTGGAGGAGAAAGGAAGGATAAAACATGTTAGAACTAGCTCCTCCAGGGCACTGAGAACCCTACAAGGAGAAGAACTTAGGTAAGAATAATTAGTCAGAGAAGAAAGGGGAGGGCAAGAATGGGACAGGGTATATGCAGGGGGCATTGTTTGTGTAGGGATGGGTATAGAGCTTGGGAAAAGGCTCATGGGAGGACCTTAAGGAGGATTAAAGAAGGAGCAGCTAGAAGATAGATGGTTGTGTAAAGCAGAGGCAAGGGAGAAGAATGAGGAGGAAGAGGAGAGGAGGAGGAATGCCATATCTGGGAGGTAGAGAGTTGCAGAGTTTTGGGAAGTGATGGAAGAAACCAGACTGTCAGAATAGAGTGGAATGGTGAGGGACCAGTAAGGTCCGAGTATCAGTGGATCTATGGTAGTCGGAGGGAGGAGGAGGCAGCATGGATTCACAGTAGGAAGGTCATGTCAGACAAATCTAATTAATTTCTTTGACTGGGTGACCAAAGCAGTAGACCAGTGAGGGGCTGTGGACATGGCCTACCTAGACTTTAGCAAGGCATTTGACACAGTCCTGCACAAAAGATTAATAAAAATTGAGCCAGTCTGGGAGTGGGTCCCAGGGTGGTAGCCTGGGTAAAACACTGGCTGGAAAACAGGACACAGAGAGTAATAGTAAATGGAGTCTACAGTGAAGAAGGGGTTACTAGTGGTACCACAGGGTTCAGTACTGGGTCCAGTCCTTTTAATGTCTTTATAAGTGACATTGCAGAGGGACTGGAAGGAAAAGTATGTCTCTTTGCAGACGACACAAAGATCTGCAACAGGGTTGATATGCAAAGCGGGGTGGAAAGGATGAAAAGGACTTGGCAGTTGGAGGAATGGTCAAATGTATGGCAGCTTAGATTCAATGCAAAGAAGTGCAAAATAATGCACTGGGAAACAAAAACCAGAAGAAGAGTACACAATGGGAGGGTGAGATACTGACAACAACAGAAATGGAAAGGGACCTGGAGGTAGTCATATCAGATGACCTAAAGGTGGGCCAGCAATGAGAAGGCAGTAAGAAGGGCTGGGGGGATACTGGGATGCATAGGAGAGGCATCACCAGTAAAAAATAAGAAGTTGTTGGCCCTGTACAGACAGTTGGTAAGACCACATCTGAAGTACAGTGTACAGTAATGGAGACCCCATCTCTGCAAAGACACAGACAGGGTGGAGGCTGTCCAGAGGAGGGCAACCAAAATGGTACAGGGTCTGCACCAGAAGACATATGAAGAAAGACTAAAGGAGCTTAAGATGTATAACCTCGAGGAAAGGAGGGAGGGAGGACATGATAGAAACTTTCAAATACCTCAAGGAATCAACAAAATCCAAGAGAGTAACATATTTCAGGAAAAGAGACATGCAAGAACAAGAGGGCACAATTTGAAAATAGAGGGGGTGGCTCAAAGGTAATCTGTGGAAGTATTTCTTCACAGAGAGGGTTGTAGATGACAGAACAGCCTTCTTGAGGAGGCCGAGAGTCAAAAACAGTGGGGGAATTCAAGAATGCATGGGACAGACATAAGACAATTGTAGTGGGGGTGTAAGAAGTAGGCTGTTGGTTAACTAGGATCTGCAGCTTATCCGTTACGTAGAAAAATGGGCAGACTAGGTGGGTCAAGTGGTCCTATCTGCCATCAAATTCTATGTTTCTATGACTGGTAGAGAGGGAGCATGAGAGGTAGGTGGGGAGTTCCCCAAGCTAAAATGTTGAAGTGAGTTTAGCACAATGAGCAATACGCCTGTTTGCAAGCAGGGAATGGACAGGTCATGGTAGAGGTCACAGTGATGAGAACAAGATGGGGCATCAATGGCAAAATGACAGAAGGAGTTAAAGAGAGTGCAATCTGGTCAAGGAGGATTTGGGAGTGGCACCATAGACTACATCAGAGTAGTCAAAATGGGAGTATCATTTTCTGGACCAGTTCTCGTGTGTCATAGGAGGATGCATCTACAGTTCTGGTATAGCGTTGGGGGCTGAAACAATCACGGATTTAAGAATGCATGGGATAGACATAAAGGAATTCTAGAGGTCAGGAGTAAGGGAAACAGACTTCTAGGAAAACAAACTGAACTTACAAGCTCAAATGGGCAGACTGGGTGGGCCATAGGCCCTTATCTGCCGACACTGTCTATGTATCTATGTATCTATGTATAAGGCATCAAGCTTGGGCACAGTTTTTTCAGGATAGCGTCAATGTGGTCAGGGAAGTTGAGGTGTTGGTCCAACCAAACCCCAAGGTATCTGAATGAGGAAATATCCTTGAGGATTGTCCCATCCAAGGCATGGAAGGAGGGTAAGGAAGAGGCCTAGAAAGTTTATGCCTGGTACCAAAGGTCATGGAGACAGACTTCTTGGCATTAAGGAATAATTGATGTGAGGCAAACCAGAGCTGTACCTGGTGGAAGTTATGATGTAGGTGGTTGCTACATCGACAGTGCATATGCCTGCAGTAAACAAGACAGTGTCATCAGCATACATGTGGATAGAGAAGGAGGAAGCAGACTGAGGGCAGGTCATTGAGGAAGATGGAGAAAAGAATGGGACCTAGCAGAGCCCTGTGGGACTCCTGTGGTGATGGGGAGGAGGGGTGATTGCATCCTGAATCCTGACTGATTGTGTTCTACCTGTGAGACAGGCTCTAAACCAGTTAAGGTAGGAGTAGACCGACCAGCTGCCATAAGAGTCAGAAGCAAGGCATGTGAGACTGTGTCGACAAAGATGGCTGAGATGATGAGGCCCTTGCTCATCCCGATAAAGATGGAGTCAGTGAGCCTGAGGAGGGATGTGGTGGTGGGTGGTTCTTTCAAAACCAGATTGAAACAGGGTGAAAAAGGAGGAGTCAGAGAGAAAGGAGGTAAGTTGGGAGAGAACTAAGTGTTCTTGAGCTTGGCAAGAGAGGGAAGAGAGAGATTGGATGACAGTTGTCTGAGGAGGAGGAGTCTCCACCTTAGGGAGAGGGAGGACTACTGTGTGTTTCAAGATGAAGGGACTGATGAGGATGAGAAGGAGAGGTTTAGAATTAAAGAGAGGGATAGGCAACAGCTGGTGCTGATAAGTAGAGTAGTTTAGGGTTGAGGTCATCAGGCGAAGAGCCTTTAGAGGGATTGAAAGAGAGAAGGGAGGCCAGTGTTTCATTCAGAGACAGCAGTGAAGGAGAAGGAGAAATGGGTGTGGGAGGGATGTGGGCATGTGGGGATAGTGGAAGTGGAGATGTTAGTGGGGAGGGACTTAAGGAAGGCAGAGGCACATGATGCGTAATATGAGTTAAACTCCTTGGCAATGAAGCTAGGGTCAGATGCTAGTGTGTTATTTATTTTAAGCAGTGGGGGCAAGGGGGCAGAAGGGCATGGATCACTTTGTAGAATTTAGAGGGGTGATAATATGGTTGAGGAATGTTGATTTAAAATATTCAGACTTGGCTAGTCTGGTAGCTTTTGTGCAGGCATTTCTTAGCATGAGGTTAGCGATTGAACCAATAGGCTACAAGGGAGGTAAACTGGGAGTGGCCTAGGAGCATTTAATGGAGGCAAGGGTGGGGAGGGCAGGTGAGATGAAAATACAGGTAGCAGGAGAATACAGATAGCAGGAGAAACAAGTAGAACAGCTCAGATTTAAAAGTTTGCACTCCAAGCTGAGGAGCAGCGGCATCTAATGGGTGCCAGGAGTCACAGGAGCCATCAATCGCAGCCACAGCATACAACCACTGAAGCCCTGAAGCTCCATACTGTACTTGAGGTTAAGAGGGATGCAGATGCAGGCACTCGATTCCTGGAAGCGGCTGGCGAGTCTGAAGTCGGGCCACTGAGCAGCTGAGAGCCTGGTTAGGGCTTAGTCCTGAAGCAGAGAGGGAGAGAAAGAAAGAGTTGGGGTCAGTTATAGTTAGAATTAGATGAGAAGAACAAAGGTGGGAGTAGCAGGTAGCACACAAAGGAGAGGGAGGGAGTGAGAAATAGGGGTGAGCAGGAAGAGAAGGCAAATGGGGTGTATCAGTTCTTCAGCGCCAGCTGCTCTGAACAGACTCAAGTAAATTAAGTAATTATGGGATTAGGGAGAGGTGCGAGAAAGCAGAATAATGGAAGAGAGGGGGCAAGCAAAACAGGAGAGAAAAGATTAGGTTGGTGGGGCAATTTGGCACCAATGGATGTAAGCAGACCAGGGACAGTGAATTCAAACAGGAAATAGTGGTAAAACAAAAGAAGGAAATAGTTTAAGAGAAGGGTTAGGAACAGGCAGATCAGGAGGAAGATTGCTAGTAGGGTGCAGCTGGGCTATAGCACCAATGGCTCATAGAGCCTGCACTGTAAAAAGTGTTGGCGGTAAAGAGGCAGAGTTTGGAAAGTAGAGGTAGTAGAATCTTAATGCAGGGATTAAACAGGCTAGCAGTTGCAATAATTGGCACAGTTCTCTCGCAGACTAAGGGTACTCACTACAGCTAATCAATAATTTACAACTGAATTAATTCAATAAGTTTGCAGCATTAGTTAAAGAGCTAGCTGGTTAAATAAATTTATACACATTACACTAAGCAGGCTATAAGATAATCACAGTAGCTGACAAATAATTGCAGTAGTAATTGAGAAATACAGAATACATTGAAAATACAGGTAGCAGAAAATACAGATTGAAGGAGAAACATGTAGAGCAGCTCAGATTTAAAAGTTTGCACTCCAAGCCAAGAGCAGTGATGTCCAATAGGGAGCCAGGGAGTTACAGGAGCTGTCCAATCACAGCCGTGGCATACAAGCCACTGAAGCCCTGAAGCTCCATACTGTACCTGAAGTTAAGGGGACGCAGATGCAGGCACCCAACTCCTGGAAGAGGCCAGTGGGTCCAAAGCCAGGCTGCTGAGCGGCAGCAGCCTGTTCAGGGCTCAGTACTGCAGTTAAGGGGATGCAGATGCAGGTACTCAACTACTGGAAGCAGCCAGTGGGTCTGAAGCCTGGCCACTGAGCAGCAGATAGCCCAGTCAGGGCCATTCCTGAGGTTAAGGGGATGCAGATGCAGGCACTTAACTCCTGGAAGTGGCAGGTGGGTCTGAAGCCAGGCTGCTGAGCAGCAGAGAGCCCAGTCAGGGCTCAGTCCTGAGGTTAAGGGAATGCAGATGCAGGCATTTGACTCCTGGAAGTGGCCAGTGGGTCTGAAGTCGGGCTGCTGAGTGGCAGAGAGCCAGGTCAGGGCCCAGTCCTGAAAAGAGAGGAGATACAGACCCCCACCGAACAGGTCTATGCTTCAATATTGCCACCCAGGCCCTGTGAAAAGCAAGCTGCAGGTCTGGGGCAGTGGTTGTCATTATTCAGTTGCTTCATGGTAGCTCGCATTACCACTCATGGAGCAGAGATGAAGTGGAAAAGGTACAGCGCAGGACAACTAATAACATGACACTTGTCTGAGTTGAGTGTCATTTTGTTTAAAACTGCCCATTCTTCGATGGATTTTAAGTTATTCCTCATGGTTTCTCTGTTTGTCGATGTAAGAACAGAGCCACACAGCTTGGTGTCATCAGCAAATTTTGAGAGAACATTTTCAGGGCTAGCCTGCAGATCACTAATATAGATGTTAAACAGGGTGGGTCCCAACACAGACCCCTGTGGGACCCCGTTGGTCACACTCAGTGGGTGGGAAAGTGAGCCATTAATTCTGACTTGCTGATCTCTTCCATTCAACCAACCTGACACCCAGTTGATTATGCAGTAAGAGAATCCCATATCATTCATTTTGTCAAGTAGGATGTCATGAGGGACTTTGTCGAATGCTCTACTGTAGTTGAGAAGTATCACATCTATAGGGATGCCATTATCCAATGCAGTACTGACATGATTATAAAAGGAAACCAAGTTAGTAGTACAGGAGTATCCCTGTATAAAGCCATGTTGTGTAGTGTCAGTCAAGTTACCCCCAATAGATTCGTGCTCTAGTAGATTCTTAATAACTTTCTCCATGATCTTGCTTATAACAGAAGTCAGACTTATCGGACAGTAATTTTCTGGTCTAGAATGGTTACCCTTCTTAAAGATTGGGACTACAGTAGCCATTGTCCAGTCCTGAGGGATAATTCCCTCATATAAGGATTTGTTGAATATAATTAAGAGTGGTTTAGTAATAGCAGCAGCTGTCTCTATTAGAAATCGGGGGCTGATGTTATCAGGACCTGGACTGGAATTAGGTTTTAGGGATAAAATTGCTTTTAGTGTATCATCCTCGTGATGATGTAAGAGGGGTAACATTGTTCGTAGGTTTGAATCGCTTAGGAACCTCTTTATTGGTAAATACTGAGCAGAATTGCTTGTTAAATGTGTCTGCCATATCTCTGTCTGTAGATATAATTGTGTCATGTATGCATAGGGGCCCCATGTGTCTATTATTTATTTTTTATTATTAAGGTAGGAAAATAGTGATTTATAGTTGTTTTGGTATGGGCCAGACGAAACTCAAGTTTCTTTTAGATTGCAGAATAGCTTGTTTTAGTGATTTTAGAGTTTCCTGTATTGAGTGAACAATAATTTTCTGGTGTCACCCTTACTGTTTTTAACTTGTGCAAATAGCCTCTGCTTCTTCTTAATTAGAGCTTTGATAGTTTTAAACCACAGGGGTATTTTCCCCTTTTTATTATATTTTTTTGTTGTAGGAACATATAATTTTTCTGAGTTATAAATGGAAGTTTTAAAAAAGTCCCAGGATTCTTCCATGGTAAGAGAGGATAGTGCTGTATCCCAAGGAATTGATTTTAATTGGTTAATAGCATTGAAATTAGCTTTTTATAGTTTTCAATTCAGTACAGTTGGTGATATGATGACAAAATGACAGTGTAAGGAAATGGTGTAGTGATCACTTGATCCTAGTGGGGCACCAATTATAACTTTGGATATTAAATTCCCTATATTAGTAATAACCAAGTCCAGTATATTGTCACCTCGTTGTTTCTGTAACGATTTGTTCAAGGCCCATATCAACCATGAGTGTGATTAAGTCTTTCTCGGCCTATATACTTCCAGTTAAAGAATGTCAATTTATAGTAGGCAGGTTGAAATCACCCAGTGTAAGGATTTTTCCTTTAGAGGCCATATCTAAGATTTCATTATTTAAGCAAGTAGAATATTCTTTATTTGATGTCGGGGGCCTGTAGCATGTCCCTACCATCAGCTGTGGGTAACCCTTGAACTGGATGTTAACCCAGGTTGATTCAGTATCGCTTGTTGAGGGGATTTGAAATGAGGATATGTCATCTGTAACATATAGACATACCCCCCCCCATTTGTCCCTGGTGGTCCTTATGATACAGTTTATACCCTGGGATGTGCTGGATCCAAGAAGTATCAGGATTCCACCAAGTTTCTGTAATGGAGATGAGTCCATATTTATTCAGTTGACTCATAGCTTCTAATTCAGCCATTTTAACCTGATTTAAAGATCTAGCATTTAAACTGAGTACCTCACACTCAGAAATGTCCGTAGTAGGTTTCTTTAGAGAACAGGATCTTCTGTCACTGATCTCTCCCCTGGGTTTTAGTTTAAAAGTTTGTTAATGGCTGTCATAAAGCTTTTGCCCAGGAGTGAACTATCCCTGCGACTGAGGTGGAGTCCATCCCAGCAGTACAGTGAGTCTCTTAGATAGAAGGTTTCCCAATGTGTTAGACAGAGAATGTTCTGTCGGAGACACCATCGTCTGAGCCAGTCGTTAAAGGCCTTAATCTTTGTATTAATAATATCAGGCGCTCTCGGTACGGGTAGAATCTCTGAGAAGCATGCTATGCTATTTTTTTCCACTAGTACATTATTGAGAGCTATAATGTCCTGTTTAAGTTTGTCAATACTACCTCTATTTATATCATTTGTACCTGCGTGTACTATGAACACTTGATTTTCACCAGCCCCTTTCAGTATATTTTTTGCAGTAGCAGTGATGTCAGAGACATGAGCACCTCGCAAGCTAGTGCAGGTACGGTTGAATTTGTCCATGTTACATATAGGGCGATCCAAGTGTTTAATAATTGAGTCACCAAGAACAAAGATTTGTTTAGTTAGTGGGTGAGATTCTATGTTGCTAGAATTCGGTGGTAAAATAACTGAATTGTGATTTTGGTCTTTTGTTCGGGATTTATTTTGTTTGGGTGCGGGGAACACCATACAGTTATTCTCTCTCTCCTATGGGGAGTACTACTGACTAGGGGTCATTGCAGGTGGTATTGATAGTGACATCATGGGATGGAGCATTTATGTCCTGCTTGAGTGGATCATATTTATTGAATAAGGGTAGGGGTAACATATTGCATCCAATCTGTCCCCCCATGTTGTGATTTACCCTTGGGTACCATTGCCCAACTATCAGACTCCTCTTGAAATACAGCAGGAGTAGAGGAGGTAATGACATTAGTACTTATAACAGTTGCTGTCTCGTCCACAGATGGGGAAACTAAAGATAAAGACTGTCCCAACATAGAGTCAATATAGTCCTCCAATGCTTCAATCTCAGGACCAACTGTTGTGGAAGCCAGTAAATGGTCAATTTCTTCCTGGAGGGCTTCCACCATTAAACATTTATTACATACAAAGTTGGTAGTCTGGGGACCAATGGCATACATAGGCATGACAAGCAATAGTTATTTAGAGCCTCCATGTTAGTATGTCAGGCAGAACACCAGGTGAAGTAACTGTGTATTTAGCAAGGATGAGTTTACTTACAGTTTCTGGGCCCTGGTCCTGCTGATCCAGCGGACACAACGAACCACTACATGCACATGTCTCTGCAGCGCTCCGCCCTTAACGCCCTCATCTTGCTCGCCTGCTTTCGTGCAGGGCAAGCTTTAATGTGAGTGGTGACCCAGAAGTAGAACTAGGGGTCACAGGGTCTCGCGATGTGCAGCACAGTAAACCCTAATACTGCACGGTTTAACAAGTGGCCTATGAATGACAAGAGTAACAACACTAATTACAGTGCAGAGCAAACATTAAATCAGTACAGAAAGCCCACCATAGCTGGTTTAAGGGCTGTTTATAGTTGTCCTGGTTACCAGCTCTCTTCCTGTTTCCTGCCTCGTCGGCAGTGTAGCAGGGCTCACACAGTTAACAAAACACACACTTTAAAAGTAGTAGGTCCTACCAGGTACAGTCTGGGTCTGTGCAACCTTGCAGGCAGATGGTTTTGTGCTGTCTCACTGCCAGGGAAAGCTTTTATGCGAGTGGCGACCGAAGTAGAACTAGGGTCACAGGTCCTCGACGATGTCAGCACAGTAAAACCCTAATACTGCTCGGTTTAACAAGTGGCCTATGAATGACAAGAGTAACAACACTAATTACAGTGCAGAGCAAACATTAAATCAGTACAGAAAGCCCACTGTAGCTGGTTTAAGGACTATTTACAGTTATCCTGGTTACCAGCTCTCTTCCTGTTTCCTGCCTCGTTGGCAGTGTAGCAGGGCTCACACAGTTAACAAAATACACACTTCAAAAGTAGTAGGTCGTATCAGGCACAGTCTGGGACCTGTGCAACCTTGCAGGCAGTAGTTTTTGTTAAATTAATAAGAAAATGTAGCTTCTTTTAGTTAGCTGCTTTCTGCTCTACAAGCAAGGCTAGCAACAGTTGGAAACCCTAACACCACATTTTCTTACTTTTGTGGCTTCAACCCTAACTAGAGCTTTAACAATGTTTTTTGCAATTTATTTCCTCACTGTTTGAGATAGCATAATCGTATCTTTATTTGCCTGTGGGAGCTCAGGGCCCTCTGGGCTCTGCACTCCCACCCATGTATAGTTTTTGAGATAGAGTAATCATATCCTTTTTTGCCTGTGGGAGTGCAGTGCTCTTTGGGCCCTGCACTCCAATCTCTCCACAGATGCATATATGTATGTTGCTGTGGAAGGGCCCTGCACTTCTATTTATAGGATAACAGAAAACAAATGGTCTGCATAGCCATCTTATTACCCAGCCTCATGTTTCCAGTGCAGAAAATTTTCAAATCCCTGTCAAACTGTAATTCCATACAACTACAATGCCATTCCATGCCACAGGTGTGAAAACACATTTTTTTAACTCAGCTTTATTCAAGACAAATAGATTAGTCACAGGTAATAATTACATATTTTTGGCGCAACATTTGGCCCAAATGCATTTAGTACAGACTCACAATCAGTTCATGTTTATCAGTGACATGTGACTTGACCTATATAGCAGCTTTCTACCTCATGTTATTTTGTTTTTTAATAATAAAAAAAGAGTAAAAGACTGATCCTCAGTCTAGGCATCAACTCAGTAGAACTCTTTACCTTTACTATAAGTGTATTTAAAACTGTATTCTGAATTCTGAAGGGATTCATTGGGTAATCCTCTCTGGCAGTCCATTCTGAGGAGTATTTCTTACCTTATCATCCAAAATATTTGATTCTCGGAGGGAGGAGCAACAAGGAAAGAGGTTACCTGAGGAGAGCCTGAAAGGCTGAAGAAGAGAAAGGAAGAATAAGTCAAACCATCATTCAGCAAGGTTCATCCAGAGGTGTATAAAGCCTGTGAAAGGTGGATTCTTGGTCCACTTCTCCAGAGAGTCCCAAGGCAGCCTCTGGAGCTGAGGGTCTCATGATCCCATAGGACCTATTCCCGGTACCTGAGAGGGAATATGTAGTGAGATAGATGAGAAAAGAAAAAGAAAAACATTGAGAAGGGTCTAGCTGGAAACCCAGGGGAGGGGAGTCATCGCTCTTCTTCCCTTTCTTTCTTAGCCCTCCAGCCCATCAGAAGGGCCCAGTGATGCTCATTGGTCTGCCATCTCTCCCAGCCCCCCCAAACACTCCACATGTTTATCTTGCTGGAGACGTAATCTGGCAGTTAGCAACTCCATCTCTTGCACCTTTTTCACTCTGGATTCCCATTCCTCCCATGTAGGGATTTGAGCAGAGAGCCAGTGTGAAGTTATGCATTTAAGAGCCACCACCATGCAAATCAGGACCATACTCCTGGTATCCGAATTTAATGCGGTTGTTGTACCTAGCAGGCCCAAAATCCACTGACCCAACTCCAGGGGGACATCTACCCTGTGACCTCAAGATTAGGTTCTTGGATCGTTTCCCAGAATGGAGCCAGCTGCAGGCACTGCCAGAAGATGTGTGAGTGTGTGCCCTTGGTCTCATATAGCCTCCAACATCTGTCTGAACTGGAGGGATGGTAATGTCTTGTGATGTCGGGGGCTCTGAAGAATCTTGCTAGGAGTTAACAAAATGACTAACCTGCATGTGTCTAAAATACTCAGAGTATTTTCCCATCTAAACTTCTCCTTCATTTTACTGTAAGTGATGCACTGTTCATTTTCAATAAAGTGTGAGAATCTGGTGATCCCCTGTCTCCCACCTGGCATAGGCCAGGTCGAGTCTGGGAGGGAAAAACTGTCTTTGTATCTAATAAGGGACATGGGGCCTAGTTCTAAAGGTGTTTGGGTAAGCCTCCAGATTTTTGAAACATCCTCCAGCTGTGAAGTACCTATCTGTTTCTGACTGTACATATGACCTCAGGGGTCCACTGGTCAAAGCCAAAGTAAAAGGGTCTGTCCAGCTACCCTGCATTCTCCATGTAATACCATCCCAAGGAAGTCCTCTGTCTGGCCCAGGAACAGACCACAGTGAGTTGTGCTGCCAGATAATATTTTTGGAAGTCAGGTAGGGCAAGTCCCCCTTGTTCTCTGGGGAGTTGCAAGATTTTTTTAGCTATGTGGGGCATTTCCCACTCCTGATAAATTTCAAAACAGCCATATTTATCTTGGTCCAAAATACTAGTGGGATTGGAATGGGGAGGGACTGGAAAAGGAAGAGGAATCTGGGCAGGACATTCATTCTGACTGTGTTCACCCTTCCTATTAAGGAAAGGAGTAAGAGATTCCATCTTGCTAAGTCTGCTTCCACCCTAGCCCAGAGTTTACCATAATTCATCTGGTGATGTTTCGCCAGGTTATTTGATACCTGAATTCCCAGGTATCTTATTTCACCTCTTGGTGCCCAGGAAAAGGGGAATTCAGATGCATAGCCGAGAAGTTTGGTTCCTGCCACTACCAGAGCCTCCAATTTAGCAAAATCAATTTTGTATCCTGAAAGCAGGCCAAAGGAGGAGAGGTGCTGGACCAACCATGGGACCTTAACTTGAGGGCTGGAGAGGAAAAATTGAATCATCTGCATATAGTGAAAGTTTGTGTTCTACCCCACCTACTGTGATGCCCTCCAGTTCTTCATCCTGTCTAATCTGAAAGACCAGGGGTACAATACAGATGGCAAAGAGGAGAGGAGACAATGGATAGCCTTGTCTTGTGCCCCAAGAGAGATTAAAGTACTCCGAGTTGATCCCATTTACCCTGACCAGGGCCCGTGGGGATGTGTATAAGGATTTTATAATAATATTCAGTCATTTGGAGCTGAATTTCATTTTTTCCATGGTTTTTAACATAAAATAACAATTTATCCTATCAAATGTTTTCTCTGCATCCATTGAAATGGCTAATTTGAAAGTGTTGTGTATCTTTTTTTTACCCAGAATGTTCAAAACTATCCTATTATTATGTGAAAACACATTTTGGCTAGAATTTCAAAAAGATGACAGCTGTGACATACATGAGGTGGGCTAATAGGAAGGCTATGTTGAAAATCTGGGTGAAAATATTTAAAATTTCCAAAGTTAAAATTGCAATGAATGGTCACAACTTTTCCATTTTACATATTTTGACCCCAAAATGTTCAGCTATCTTTATTTGACCCTACCTCATGAACAATATGACTGTCTTTATGTAATTCCTAGCCAGAAGGTGAATTCACCAAGCGACTTTGAAATTAATTTTCAGGAGGAAGTTGCAAAATGACAGTTATATTGCTCATGATGGGTGTCCCCAAAGGCTATATCAAAAATATGGTGTCAAAATCTCAAAAAAATGACCAAGTCATGCACAAAAGTTGAAGCCTCCATTGAAATACATCGATACGCATTTATCTTAGTTTCTCACATTGCAGTCGTTGGTTCCAGCAGCAAAACATGTCTTTGGTCAGAGAGTGAGCACTGAACCTAGGATCTGTTCAGAAGAGTGAAGGTGTGGGGGTTTACTGGGGATGTGGGGCGGTGGGTGCTGGAGGGAGGTGGGGCTGATTGAGAGGACTTTTTATTTTACAGGTTAAAAAACATTGAGAGACCGCTTCCTTTATTTCAGGCATTTTGTTCAATGGAAGGCGGGTGCCACTAGACACCAGAGAAATTGGGAACAGTGATCAGAGGGTAGGTGCCACTGGATACCAGGGAATAACATAATATTACAGGGATGGTGATCAGAGGGTGGGGTGGGTGCCACTAGACACCAGGGATAACATAAAAATTATGGGGATGGTGACAGGAGGGTAGAGTGTGCCACTAGATATCATGGAATGAAATAACAAATTATGGGGATGGCGATCAGTGGGTGGGGGATGCCACTGGGCACCAATTTTTGTTTTAAAAATTATATGGAATCAGAGGGTGAGAGACCACTAGGGTTATATAAAATGGGAAGATTGGGGTGCCACTACTAGTAGTAAGTAGTAAATCTTTTTTATTCATTCATATGAATAAGGGAAGCATTCACTTGAGCAAAGCTCATTTCCAATGAAGTCCCAGTATGAAAACAGCTAACATCAGTTTTTGAATAAAATAGCATATGAGGCAAAACATTAATTTACAATGTAAAAAATGTACAGTTATACATTATGAAAAGATACAACAAGAAACCTCTATATACAGGAGATCAAAGATTAATAAGCATCACATTGATTACAGTAGGATAAACTACTAGACCATCCCAAATACCACTTATTCAGATCAAATAGGTGGACCATTTGACCAGTCTTTCTTGTGAACACCAATGCCACTAAACGGAATGGCACAGTTAAATCCTTTTTCACCAGCCAATTTCCTTTTTCTTGATGACAAAATATGAATCACTATAAGAGAACTTATTGAGTAGTGAAAAATGATTTAAATAGTTGTAAAAAATGTTTGGAGGCCATGGGAGCTATAAAAACTATTAAGTGAAGCTCATCAGCTCCTGATGAGCAAGACACATGTTTGGATGTTTGTAGAAGACATCCCTGGACAGAGTTATGCCCTGCTTGTTGTGTGAAGAAAGAGAAACTTAGAAAAGGATTGCCTATCACAAAAGAATCCTTTTGTGTAGCCAAACTTTGTCTAACTTACTCTCTATCCTGGAGTGTGATTGCCCCTTTGAAAATAATGGGAACTTAAAAACTGAATAACTTTGCAACAGATTAATATGTTTTCACCAAACAAATGCATGGCAGTTCTGTTCCCCAAGTGGTTTCTGTCATCACAAATTCATACCAAAATTCCACACCCTCTGGGCACATGGCGATGAGAAAAAAGCTACAAAAAGAGGCAACTTTTAAGGTTGTTGCACTATCCAGATCTAAGAATCTGCACATCAAACTGGAACAAAACTTTCAATATCAAGAGATCTATCCCTCAGGACAGCGCATGCCAAATTTTGTGCAAATCCCATTAATTGGTTGCAAAGTTAATAAAATGCAAAATCTGAGGTTTAACATTAAACATGCTACTCAGCCCTAACTATAGGGACACAACCGTGCCCCCATAATCTATATTCATGTAAAAAAAAACTTCATTAATGCATTAGTTAGTTTTCCAATGACAAAAGTTGGGAAATTTGGTGTTAGGGTTTCCAACCCTAATACCCCACCCCCACCATGCATGCATCAATAGGTGTTGTGTGTGTGTGTGCCTTGGGGTTGTCATGCCTAATGCACACCCCATTCTATGAGTACATAAGCTGACATGGGTACAGTATAGGAGAATGGGGTGAGCATAGACTTGACAACTCCAAGCACACCCCCGATGACTGTTGGTGCAGGTAGGGTTGGACTGGGGTGTTAGGGTTGGAAACCCTAATACCATATTTCCCAACTTTTGTTGCTGGAACCCTCACTGATGCATTAACATAGTTTTTTGAAGTGAATTTCCTTACTTTTGAGAAAGAATAATAGCCTTATTTGTTTGTGGGAGTGCAGGGACATCTGGGCCTGCACTCCCATCCATCCATAATTTTAGAGAAATTGTAATTGTATCCTTACTTCCCAGGACCTTGTGCTCCCATCAGTCAATCATAGTATCTGTAGACATGTGGGAGGGCCCTGCACTCCAATCCATGCATAATTTTGTAGATAGTCTAGTGGTATCCTTATATGCCTGTGGAAATGCAGGGCCCTCTGGGCTCTGTACTCCCATCCCATAGTGTCCAGCACCAAAAAACACCTCACATTGCAATTTTATCCTCTAGAAAACACAGCAAAATTTTAAATCTGTGTAACTGGACACCAAATTAATACATTTTCATAAAACCAGCAAAAGGTACATTGGTGGCACAAGCTTTTTGTACCCTCAAAATTTCAGACCAAAATTGAAAACCGTTTCTTCACAGCATAGTGGCAAAGAAACGAATATGTAAATCTCACATTACAATGTTATCCTGCTGGGAAAAAAAGCAAAATTTAAACCCACAGAACTCCACAGTAAAGTAATGTATATTTTTACCAAACCAGCAAAAGGCACATCTGTGAGGCAAACCATTTGTACCCTGAAAATTTCAGACTTAAATCAACAACCATTTGTGAACTGTGGAGTAACAAAGAAACAGCTGTCTTAAAATTCCTTTTTCGCAAATTGAGAAAAAGAATCCATTTCTGTAGTTGATTTTTCACAATTTGTGGAAAAAGAAAATCCTTTTTCGCAAACTGCAAAAAAGGATCATGTTTCATGATTACATTTTCATGATTTGCAGAAAAAGAAAATCCTTTTTCGCAAATTGCGAAAAAGGATCTTGTGTCACTTTTTTCTGCAGTTTGCAAAAAAAGATTTCCGCATGTTAAAAAAGCATATTTCTAAGTAACTAATGTAAAAACTAACCCCAGAATCAGATTGTATGGTCCCGATTAGGTAAAGGCAACTGTTGTCTAGTAAACCCATATATTTTTTAAGTGATTTCATTTTATTGTCACCGCTAACAGAAAACAAGATGCTGGCAGCATGGAAAAATATTCCACTTTTGCAGCAAGGGATTCTGTGTTTGTAAAAAATTATTCCACATTTGAGATGAAGAGTCCTTTTTTGAGTGGGACATCTAGCTAGTCCCATAGGAAATAATGGTAAACTTTGAAATGTAATAATTTTGGAGTGGATTGACATTTTTTCACCAAATCTTCAAAAGGCACATCTGTGACCCAAAACCTGTGTTCCCTAAACATTTCTAACCAAAATTCAACATAATATTTGCACAGCAGTGTGACAAAGAATTTGACCAAACCAGGTAATTTTCACATTTTGTGACACTCCATATCTCAGCATCCATACAGCCACCCAAAACAAATCTTGCTATATCAAGAGATCTTTCTTCCCTGATGGAGCATGCACAATTTCATGCCAATCACTTGAAGGCTGTGAAGTTTTAAAGTGCACAATTTTGAGTTTAATATAGAAGTGAAAACTGAACCCTAACTATAG
Source organism: Neoceratodus forsteri (assembly GCA_016271365.2). Lineage (NCBI taxonomy): Eukaryota > Metazoa > Chordata > Ceratodontiformes > Ceratodontidae > Neoceratodus > Neoceratodus forsteri. The sequence goes on from JADMNL010000034.1 coordinate 3,412,041, forward strand.
GGATGCTATTGCACTCCTATAATATAATATAATATAATATAATATAATATACACACATATCAAGTTTGTCACTGAATATCAAATAGTATATAGGTAGCTCTCACTGTTTATAGATATCACGGTTATCACTGAATATCAAGATGTCAACAGCTGACAAACACTGTCAGTATGTAATTAGCTCTCATTGTGTATATGTATATCATGGTTATCACTAAATACCAGCATGTAAACAGCTGATAAATACTGTAGGCCAGATTTCAAAGGGCCACTAGATCTCTGCAGGTTGTGCCAAAGCCCCACCTGCAGCAAACTCCAGATGTGCAGGGACCTTCCACCAGATTTTCATAAACAGGAGTCCCAAAGTCCCCAGATTTGCCACAGGTGGAGTGTTGCACCAAACAGGTGGTACACCAGAGAGGTTTTACAGAGGATGCTGTCATCCCCCCCCCCACCCGGTGCACAGCTGGCATCTACATGACAATGATGTGGGAGAAGGAATCCTGCAAACTGCCTTGGACAGTGACAAGGGTCCTGTGGGAATGCCCAGTGGATGCTGTGTGGCACGGCATGCTGTAGCAGTAAGAATTGTGGCACCAGGCAGGTTTGCCTGCAATAGTCCCACAAACCTGTAGACAGGGTACTACTTTGTGTGCAGACACCGACCCTGTCCTGGATCCTCTGGTGTTATCAGCTCTGAAACTGTCCCATAGCTGGCAAAGTCCCTGTCAAGTGGGGAGTGTCCTGGGCTGCACAGTATGTGGTGCAGCTTTGAGACAGACAGGGACTCATGGGCAGATTTCATTTATTCTTTGTTAACTGGGTAAGGACACTAGACCAAAGGTTCCTTTTCAGGCCCAACCCAGACAAAAAGAACAAAATACAAAAACAGAACAACAAGATGACATATTACAAATAATTACATAGAGGATAATGGCTGGGGATCAGGTGATAACCATGCTGTAATCACCTCGAGTGGTTGCTAGGGCAACATGGTTAACCTCGAGAGCGCAGCTCGAGAGGTTTACTGTCGCCCTAGCAACCATGAGAGATGATTTCAGCGTGGTTGTCACCTGATCCCCAGCCATCATCTTTTATAGTGTATGGTCAAAAAAACACTGTTTGCATTCTATGTGTGAAAATTATGGAACACTGGTGTATTCTATTTTGTTATGCGACTGTTTCGAAGTTCTGAAGTGTGGTTAACAGCTTTTAAAATTCTAAACAGTGCATAACAAAGCTGTGCGACTGCTGATTATGGTGGTTAATAGGCACTTACCATACATTATAAATAGATTTTGACAATAAATAATACTTTAACCTTGATTTAAAATTAAGAACAGAGGAAGCAAGTCTGACACTCACCGGGAGTGCATTCCAATTTAAAGGAGCTGCAATTGAAAATGCTCTTGAACTAATCTTAAGTCTATGTCGTGGGACTATATAGTGTATAATGGGCCATTTGCTGACCTCAAACAAGGCAACAACTCTCTAAAGAACTAGTTTAGAAAGAGGAAAAAGGAAGCAAAGTGCAACTCTTAACCATCAGACATCCCATCGAGTACTCAATCCAACAACTGGGTGACAACCAGCCCAGTTGTGAATAAAGACTACAGTGATGTGTCCGATGAGGTGCTCCAAGAACAAATCTGAAAATATTGTTATACGTGACAGCCAATATTTTGTCCCAATATTATAACAGATACTAAATACATAATCAAAATGGGGAAGAAGTGATCCAATAGCAATCGCTATCCTAGTCTCTAAGGAAAAATAGAGTTTAAATTTATAGTAGCCCAATTCTCTTATTTATCTTTTTAGTTACTGATTGAATCTGTAAAGAAATGTCAGGCAAGGATCCAAGAGTACTCCAAGATATCTAAACTGTGACACTTGTTCTAAAAAAATGCCTTGGGAATCAAACACTGCTAACTTCGGATTGTCCTCCAACATTGAAACATACCAAAAAGCATAACCTTTGGTTTGGTAGAATTTAGAACCATGGCACTAGAAATCAGCCAAGAACTTCCCCAAAATCCTTATCAAGAATAGTAGAAAGTTCCAACACTGATTTAGACTGGGCAAAAATTATAAGATCATCTGCATACAACAATGAGCCACTGGCATTACAAACCTGAGGTAGTTGATTAACAATAATAGAAAACACCGAAGGGCCCAAAATGGACCCTTGAGGTACCCCACAATGAATAGAGGATACATCTGAAGCAACTGAACCCACTTGAACATATTGACATCTATTACTCAGATAATTACCAACCCATGAAACAGCGGCCTCAGAAAACCCAAGAATGTATAGTTTAAGACAGGTAAGATTATGATCAATGTGTTGAATGCCTTGGTTAGGTCCATGACATGCCCCTGCTGCACAGCCCACTGTGTGTAGGCCAACCACATGTACAGATGCTGTAGTAGCACTCGTAGGTCGGTGGGCATCTGGGCACCCCTATAGGCAGGTGCCATACATGTGTATGGGTGACAAAATGAGAAAGGAGCTGCAGTCACAGTTGCAGTAGTGGGGAAGCATCATCCCTGCCACCATGTCCTGCCATGTTGAAAGTGTCAGTAACCTGTCAGGTGGATGGGTGCATACTGTACAATGATCACATATTTAACAGTGACAGTCCCCAACAATCAGATACATGGCTATGGCTTTACATTCTGATTGATTTGCACTCACAGCAACTGTAAACAAATGCAGCACAGGGAAGGGGGAATTGTGGCGTTAACACAAACTTATCTTTGGACAAAAACAGTAGCGCAATTATTTCTAATTACATAAAGCATAATAGTGATAATGAAAGAGATGATTCATGATTTCTGGCAATAATGTGATTGTCCTGAGGATAAAGTACTCAGCCGTCAGCCTCATACTTTATTCACTTCTACAATCAGAATATTGCCTCATATAGTGAGTCAACTAACATACTCTCTCATTTCCTTGTACATATGCTCTAACCTGTTCATTTAGTTAAAAAATTGCTGAACCCATACCTCCCATTAGTTAAAAACAATAAATGCGCAATGATGGCACAGAAAAGAATATCCTTTTTGAATCTGATATTAATTCATCTCAATATAAGGACATATTTGTTTTCATATTTAGTAAGTGATCTGTCAGATTAATTCTTATTTTAATGTGCCCACAGTCCCAAATTGGAACATTTCATACATGTTCTCAGGGCAATAAGATTACTGTTCTTTCTGGTGAGTGGGATTTTATATTATTCTATCTGCCAAGGCAGCATAGATATGCCAGTTGTGTAGATTCTGGGTAGATTTATTGAGCTGGAAAATACCTGATCTATGTTGAATGAAATGTTTCACAAGTATTGCATCTATTGACTTGTTAATTTATTGCTTTGAGTTTTGTTCCTACTGATGTACCTTTCTTGTATGTTCCTGTGTGTAACTGTTTCTGGGTTGCCCCGGAGAAATTCAATTTTATTTCCAGTGGGCTTACTTGGTTACCAAAAAACAATAAATAAATTATTACATAATGTATTGGGCGTTGTGCATCGTAAGTTTTTTGTTCACACCCAAGTTGTGTGATACCATATAAAGCATGAGTACAAAGAATGAGATGTTTGGAATGGTATCACACATCGAGGGTGCATAAAAACAGGACTAACAACAATGCCCCATTATTTATTTTATATAATTGTTGGTCCACAATCATGGACCATGGATGTCACTTTTTGCTTTTTTTCTTGCCTAACAATTCACTTTGCCTCGATACAGTTTCATATTTTAGATGCTTTAATTTTATTTTGTACAAGAAACTCAGTATGTAATTTATTACATTTTAGGAATTTTAAAAATTCCTGTGAACTTCTAGATGCAAATGCTGCCTCAGTGACACTGGGGTAGTGGGGGCATCAACTATGGCCATTTCTTTTACCAGTAAGGATACTCATTGCTGGCCAGTATTTCATTTTACTATAAAGACATGGGAACTGTACTTTTTAAATGTGCCTTTCTGACGTTACATTTAAAAAAAAAATGAAGACCTACAGAACTTCGGAATGATGTCTAGTTTATGAATGAGGGAGGGTTCTCATGTGCCACAGTTACGACAGACATCTGCAGAGGATGCTAAAATAACATATCAAATAAAAAGTTACAAAATATATAATGTCTCACAAAGTTCATATTTCCTGCTGTTTCATTATGTCCACTAGTTTATTGCACTTTGGGTGGAAACTGGTGTACATGTATCTGGAACATTCACTAGTCTGAAAGATGCACAGAAACAAAACAAAACAAAAAAAATGGAATGCATGTTACTTGACTGACACTCGTGCATGTTAACTGGCCAGTTAATATGGATAGAACCCAGTCAATATGGCATTTGAAATCTGTGTCAGTTTGGTCAATAAGCACACTGACTGACCAGTAATTATATAAATATATCTAAGCCACCTTCTCTTTATTTATTTGCTGTACAAACATGTCCATGCATAATGCAACAGTACCTTGATCCCAGCAGATCGGCATTTGGAAACAGCATCAGGGACAGTGGAGCGAGGGGGATCAATCAAGGACAAGAGCCCCACAAAGCATAAACTGGTGGTGGGGAAGTTCACACTTTCAACATCAAAGGGGTACGAGTCTGGAAACTCATCTTCTGGCAGGTACAGGTGACAGAAACCTTCAGACATGAAGAGGAAAGAGTCAATTTAAATTTCTTCAAGTAGGATGGCACTGCAGAGCTCTCCCACTGCTAAATGGTCAAATGCTAATGGATTTTATTTATTATCCTCAGTTGTCAGCAGGAGCTACAATGTCTGAATGTGTGATAGCCCAAAACACAATTGAGTTAGCCAAGGACAGTGCAAAATGTAGTCTGTACACAACTGACCCTATTCTCAAAATACTGTATGTCTTTTCCCAAGGCCATCACACTACCTCCAAGGTTCAATAAACACCTGATGTATGTTAGAGATGCTCAAAAAATCAATTAAAATTATTAGATAAAGAGGGATGGCTTTTCAGAAGTAGTGCCGCATGACTTGTGGATCCATTTCAGACACTACTGTGACACGCTAGATGCAAATGTTTACCTCAAGACATTATTGCTGCTTTACAGCAGATTGCCAAATAAATCACTTTCTTTCTGCAAGTGGCTCCCGAACTGCTGCAAGCCATAGCACTTGTGCACATAGGTTGGGCCACCTTTAAGTAGTTTAACTTATTGTGACAAACATTCTGATATGGCACAGTTATGCCACAACTCTCTGAAGCTGCCTTTAAAATCCAGCTGCACATCTTCAGATTTCATTAGAGTCAGCATGAGTGGAAAATATGGATATAAAGGGCACAGCAATTAGGAAGGCCAATTCATACTCATGAAACAGCTACTGATTATAACACTGTTGACCTTTTTACAAATGTTGTAAGAGTAATAATCTGGTCCTGGTGCTTGGCAATGCCGCAATATCACATCCACAGTGGCTGAATGCCCACTGCTATGCTCCATGCCACACTACATACCCAGGGGGGCTGGTTATTGCAATATTGCCGTACACCTAATCATGGATCATTCCTTACTCATCTGGTAGAGGTGCCCTAGAGTATGGATAATTGTGGTAGGATAATCCCAGATAAAGTAAATAGTTCTTCCCGATAATGGCAAGGATAACTTATGTGCTGGCAAAAGATACATGTCTAAATTTGTAATTATCCATGGTTTCTGGCATCCTGTGATTAATGATGATCCCAGAAACAGATAAATAATTCCAGTTATGGAAAACCATTTCTGAAAAATTGACCTGGAGAGGATGTACCTTGGAAAAGGTTAACCACTGAATGCGCAACGCCTGAAAATGTGCACAAATAGCTGTTTACATAGTATCCAAGCAAACCTCATGTAGTTCATAGTCTGCTCTGCTATATTTTGATTACTGTGGGTGACTGTGTGAAACTATCGAGCAGGAGGAGTAAGGGGCAGGACAAAGAGGTTTAAGTCTTCCAGTCAGAAGCCCTTGTGGCACCCAGATGAATATTTGCAACCTTCAACAGGGACGCATCTTCTCATTTCTTAAATGGCCCAAGAACTTTTTTTTTTTATTAATGGATTCTTTATCCTACCAACTTCTAGCTGGTGCCCCCTTCCCCTGGGATCACCAGCCCTGTCACTCCACCATCCCCAGATCTTCTCACCCCAGGGGTCCTTTAATATGCTTAACTATAGCAAAATGCCAGCTGGGATCAGCTGCCCTGGAGGTGGAGTCAATGGAAATGAAATCAAGGAATTCACCAATCAGTAGAGAACAGGAGGGTGTGCTACCAGCAGTCAACCTAGAGGGCATCAGAATTATTTCTCCACTGACTGAGCAATATTTCGCTTGAAGAAAGTTTATTTTTTAAGTCACTTCTTTCAGTGTTTTTGTGCTGCCTTTGGCTGATTTAGAGGTATTTATTTACATTTTAACTGTTTTTCCTGCAGTTTCCTTTGCTTCCCGGGAACCGCGGCTGTCCTATTTTACAGTGGTTCTTTTTGCAGTTCCCATCTTTTCTGAGGTAAAATTTTACTGTGCCTGTGGAGAAAGGTCTGCAGTTCTAGTTTAAAACATTTGTTTTAATCGAGGTTCCCTTTTTCTGCAATTTTACTGCAAAGTACCACATTTTCTTTCTGTGGAATCGATTTTACTGCAGTTCCACTTCCTGGAGAACCAGTAGAACTCACTTAACTTACCTTGCAAAAACAATATTTTTAAAGGGTTTTCTATAAACTGTCATGTCAGAAAGACACGAGAAAAGAACTGGATCAACAGATTTTAAAAATTGTTTAAAGTGTCACAGAATAGTGGCTAAGGTAGACAGCTATGACCTTTGTTTAACTTGTTTAGGTCCAGACCATACCTGTGAAATTTGCTCTAAATTCTGTGGAACAACTGTCAAAAAAAGAGCAAAAAGATGGGAAATTATGGCTTCTCAGTCTGCCTCCCTCCAAACAGTAGTGCCAAAGAGGGGTCCTCCTCATAACATAAATCTAAAGACAGATCCTCTAAGGACCCCCTTGAAAATAAGTCTGACGAAAATAATAATGGTGACCAAGCCAAGAAAAGACATAATGATCAGGTTTATGAGTCTGTGCCTGCTAAAAGAAGTAAAGAAAACATGTCACTGCCCCTCCCACTCAAAGGTAACGGGAGACACTAGTGACACAAAAAGATACACCCTCTGCTGAAGAAATGGCTAAGGCTTGGAAAAGGTTCTATGGAATAACAGCAGTTGCAGAATAGTGATCACCATTATGGTGAGTGTACATCACTGAAAATTAATTTTGGCAATGCACACTCGAGGTGACTGGTAATAGGGCACCTGAGATCCATGGCTCTATTTTTTAATGCAGGGTGCTATGCCCCCACACACCCCTACTAATGGATTCTCAATTCCAGGGGGGTGCATGTTGGGGGGGTGCAATACTTGTAAAATGGAAAAGCCGGCTACCGAAAAAAAAAAAGTGCAATGCCTGACCCAAACCCTGCATCCCCCAATCGATGACCCTCCCCACCACGCTAGTGGACCAGCTCAGCAGCTGCCCACCACACCCCTCCCACATACATTCCTCCCTTCCTCTCCCCATCCATGTGCGCCTCGTGCATGTGTAGGTTCCTGTTGCCCGCCTTGCCCATCCCAGTACCCAGGTGCTACCCTGCCAAGTAGCCCTGAATACAGGTGCCATAACTGAGTCACCATTTTGTAGGTGCTCAGTTGCGAATGCTGTATTCACTGGATACCGTTGGAAAATATATCAGACTTTGCGAAATATGGGTAGCCATTTTAATACCCGGCTGACCTAATGTTACACAATTTACAGACCCTGGTTTTCCCAGGGCTTTATTACGGTGATGGTGATGATGAACCAGAGCATGCACCTATTGAACCAGATGTATCCCTGGCCAGGAGTTTGGTAATCCTCTAATGGTCAGAAGGATTCATCTTCTTTTCACATTTGTGCAGCATATGGTGGACACCCTGTACATTACTATTCAGGACTCCATTGACCAAGAGGAGAATGCAGACTATCAGGATATAATGGGTCTCCTCCTACTAGAAAGCTGATCCATCCCATACATAAATCTATTCACAGAGCAACCAAAGTACTTCAAAAGCCTACTTCTGTTCCAGAAGTAGATATGAAAACTGAAAAGAAATATCAGTTAGAAAGTTCTAATGCAGATCTAACCATGAGGGAGTGGTACAGACAGCTGCATGCACCACTTTCCTCTCAACCTCCTGAGAAGGAATCAAGAAAATTGGTTTCTATGGGTAAGAAATTTTATACCACAGTCTCCTTTCTACTTCACCCCTCTATCTATATGGCCTATGCAGCTCAATATCAAAAAGCCCTTTAGAATTCTATGCTTGCCATAAGCCAGCAACCCCTGACAGAATGGCTCAAGACTTGGCAGAAATTATAAAGACAGTCTTGGAGGCTACCAAGTACCTGTTCCATATGGCTGTGAACACTAATGACACTGCCTTCTGGGCCATGACACAGGCCGTTTCCTGAGACTTTCTGCCTAGTTGAGGACCACAAATCTTTCACAGTGCACTCAGACCACAAGTAAAGAATTCCCCAGTGAAAGTAACTCTCTTTTTGGGGATAAAATTGAAGCACACATGAAAAAGGTGGGGGAATACAAAACCACCTATCAGAGCAATACTGCTAAAGAAAAGGCCTCTACTTCTCAAAGGTCTCAGAGTAGGGGAAACAGAGGCAGAAACTATTATCCCAGGGCTCTCTACCCTTTGCCTATGCCCATGGATTACTCTCGGATGGAAGGCTATTTCAGAGAGAGAAGAAGAAGAGCTTAAAGAAGGTCCAACTCCTCACCTTCTTCTAGCACCCAGTCCAAGCAAAACTCCTGACTGCAACATCCAGGTCACCCGCCTCCCCCATAGAGGCAGACTGACCCACTACCTCCGCCAATGGAACCACATAAATGGATGCTAGAGGTGGTGGGTCAGGATCTTATCCTGCAGTTCAAAAAGTTTCCCTTGCTTCAGGGTGCCAAATTCTCCAAACCTCTAACCCCAACAGAAAAACTATTGCTGGAGCTAGAGGTACAAGCTCTCCTGTCTGCAAAAGCAATGGAAAGAGTCCTCTTCCACCAGTAATGGAAAGGTCTTTATTCCTGATACTTTCTCACACAAAAGAAAAACAGGGGAATGGTGACCCATTTTGAACTTAAAGTACCTTAACAAGCATCTGTTGAAACCCAGATTCAAATTGGTTACTCTGACTTTAGTGATCCATTTCTTACAACAGGGAGACTGGCTAGCCTCCCTAGGCCTCAAGGATGCATATTTTCATATCCCCATAAGGCCGTTCCACATAAAGTTTCGCAGGTTCAGACTGCCATTCGGTCATTAGCTGTTGGCAGCTCTATCTTTTGGTCTCACCTCAGCTCCCAGGGTTTTTACAAAGTGCCTGGCAGTTCTGGAGGCTCACTTGAGAAAACAGCAAGTGTCAGTCTTCCCATACTTGGATGACTGGCTGGTAGTGACAAGTCTCCAGACAAAGTAAAGGAATCTCTCAGGCTCACAATATGCACCCTGGAGTCTCTAGGGTTCATTATTAACAAAGAAAAGTCTCATTTCAAACCAGTTCAGTTACTGGATTTTATTGGAGCAAACTGAATACCATCCAAGGAAAGCCATGCTTCCCATGGTCAGAGTTCAGAACTTCTCGAATTGGTGAATTCCTTTGTTCTGGGTCTGCTAAGGCCAGCCAGATATTTTCTCAGACTACTAGGCCACATGGCTTCCATGAAAACTGTAGTCCCAGGTGCCAAATTTCAGATGAGAGACATTCAATTATCACCTAAGGGACTTACTGAAAAGTACGCCACAGTCCATGTGTCATCAAATCCTTATGTGCTGCCTCTTGTTACACAGCAGAAATAATAACAAAAGGTTTTGATTAATATGTATATGTTCTTCCACTCTGTGGCATGACGTATATTGAAGGTATAGGCCATAGGATAGAGTAGCAGAAATGAATGAGACAGAGAGAGAAGTACATTCATTCTTGCAAGACCTAAAACAGATTTAATGGATGAAGGGTGAAAGAAACCCAGAACTCTCTCTCCCAGACCTCCCAATTCCATGTAGGCAGTCTGAAAAGATTCCTTCATTCCATCATCCAGTGGCACCTCCTTGCCACCAACCATAATGGTGGTACTCCGCTCCAGAATCTTTTCAGGGGCTCCTTTCATTACCAGCAGGAAACGCTTGTCATTTGGGTCTTCTGTCTCATGAATTGATAGCTGTCCAAAAAAAAAAATTACAAACCAGTCAGTTACTTTTTCATTTCAGGTCCATAATTTTCAATATGTCAATTATTACGGGCTTCTCTTAAAGGAGTTTCAGGAGGGTGGGCAAGTCATCAAGGGCAAAACAATAGGTAATTTCAATATCACTGGTGTGTAGTGGGCTAGAAAATTGGGGGTACACTTATGTGTATGTGTTTTATGAAAGTTATCATAAATTATTATTATCAATATTTTGTAAAAGGTTTCATTTTCCTCCCAAAGTCATAGGACTAATTAGAACTCTGATGTGGACCTGGGAGGCTATTAAAAAAGTGTCAGAACCTTATGAGGTTCTTAAGCTCCTGCTCCTGGAATTACAGCAATTTCTATGTTTCTGAGCTGGCCACTAACAGCTTAGTCCTTCCCTGGTCACCAAGTGCTCAAACCTACCATATAATGATACATTCATTTCTTGAACTTGAGGTCTTCTATCATTATGTTTTGCCAGCTGAGCTAATAGGAAACTGCCATTATCAGGCCTGCCCCAATTACACTGTAATTCATGAGTATATCCAACTGTGTAAAACTCAAAAGTTGCACCATTAGATTTTGAATTTGGCAAATTCTGCATCGAATCATACTTTGGATAGGGTTTTGAATAATCTAAACAAACTGGAATCTTTATGGGTTTGGCCTTCATTTATTTCTATATTATTCTGGTTGCAAGAAGAAAACTGGTGAACATTATTGAATTTGTTCAGTAAAACATGTTTCCTGAGTTTCTCACTCTCAGCTAGTAGACACAATGTTTCTATGTGCATAATGTGTCTAATCATTGAGCAACAGGGCTCTGTAGCTGGTGCAGTCTACGTCGACTTGACAAAAGCGTTCGACACAGTCAGTCATGCCCTACTTCTCCACTCCCTTCCCTCCTACTATTTCTCCCGATACCATCCCCTGGCTCAAAGACTATATCTGTGACCGGACGCAACAGGTCAAAATCAACACCACCCTCTCCTCCACTAAACCAGTCGGGTGTCCCACAAGGGTCTATTCTAGGGCCACTGCTTTTCACTTTCTTCCTAAACTCCCTCCCTTAAGCCTGTAGTGGGAAGCTCCTACTCTATGCAGATGACGTAGTCATTTTCTGGAAACACCTCCATCCTCACTACCTCCAAACTGCCCTACAAGGTTTTTTCAAAGAATTAGAATCCTGGTTCACAGAGCATCACCTAATACTCAACTACAACAAGACAAAAATCCATGATCTTTGCCCATTGTCAAGGCCTTCTCTGTAGTGCCCCCCCTTACCATAGCCAACGTGCAGGGCCTCCTTCTTGAACAGGTCTCTACCTTCAAATACCTGGGTGTCACCCTGGACACATCGCTCACCTACCACACACACATTCAACACTTTTCCTCCACTGTAAACACCAGACTGGGAATTTTATATAGACATAAGCACTGCCTACCTCCTCATGCCCTGCGTCTCATTGTATCTTGCTCTGTCCTCTCTTTGGTGGACTACGGCATTGTAATCTACGGCACCTCAGACCAAACCGTCCTACATTGCACCAACCTAGCTCTCAACAGAGCTTGCCAACTGGTCACTGGCTGCAATAGATTAACCCACAAGTGCCAGTTCTACAAGCTTGCGGACTGGCTGACCTTCAAAGGGAGGCTTAAGTACCACACATGCCTTCAAGCAAAAAAAATACTTATGAAGTTAACACCCATAGGCCTCCACCCCCTCATTCAGCCAGTATCACATAAATGGGCCACTGGGCGCCATACTACTACTACCTCCCTCCTAGTTCCCCAATGCAGAACCTCTCTAGGGCAAAGGTCTTTCCGTTATCGTGCTTTCCTCTGGCTCAACGACCTACCACCCTCCATCTCCCAGGCCCAGAGTCTTGGACAATTTAAAGCTGGTATCATGAACCTTCTCCTTGACTCTGATACCTGCTGCTGTAGCTAATACTCCTCCCCATTGTGAGTTCACCAAAGATAGCATAGTCATGGATAAAGACCTAGCTTATCCTATGACTACATCCTTAGTTCCCACTACCCAGCTGTAATTTCACTCTGACTCAGGGTTCTGTTTATGTCCCTCAGAATTTCTGTAACCAGACTTGCCTCACAATTGTGACTCAGGGTCTTCCTAGGCCTTTGAGATGGTAACTAATATGTAATGTAAATACACTGTGCTGAGTGACCTATGTATTACTGTTATTAAATGTAATGTTCATGCTTTCCTGTACTGACGTGGAGCCTTTGCAAAAGAGTCTATGACTCAAAGGATTGTAATTCCGATTCTCTCAATAAATAAATAAAATAAATAAACAGCTCCATTTAGGAGACCTCTGAAACAGCATGATTGGCAGATAGGACATGTTGGGCTTGATTGTCAGATGGTCAGTTGGGTGGAAAACTGACTGAGGGACAGAATCCAGAGGGTGGTGGTAGGGGGAGAGTTGTCTGGAACCAGAGAGGTAACCAGTGGGGTCCCAAAGGGCTCTGTGTTGGGGCCAGCGTAGTTCAATGTCTTCATCAATGACATTGGGAATGGCATTAAAGGAAACATGTGCCTCTTGCAGAGCGGCACCAAGTTCTGTGGGAGAGTGGACACAGCTAAAGGGATACAGGACCTTCAGGAAGATCTGAAAAAACTGGGGAGGTGGTCCAGGATCTGGCAGCTTGTCTTCAATGCCAAGAAATGCAAAGTTATGCATAGTGGAGCCAAGAATCCCAGGACAGAGTATTACCTGGGTGGAGTCCAAGTATCTGCATCAGAGGAGGAGAAGGACCTGGGAGTGATAATCACTAGTGACCTGAAGCACTCCACACAGTGCAAGAAAGCAGCAGCAAAGGCAAACAAGATGCTTGGGTGCATGGCTAGGGGGATCAGTAGTAGGAGAGAGGAGGTTATACTGCCCTTGTACAGGTCACTGGTAAGGCCCCATCTAGAGTATGGAGTTCAGTACTGGTGCCCACACATCAAAAAGGACATTGACCTGCTGGACAAGGTACAGAGGAAGGCTACAAAGATGATAGCTGGTCATCAGGGCAAGGCATACGAGGAGAGGTTGAGGGCACTGAACATGTACTCCCTGGAAGACAGGAGAGAGAGAAGAGACATGACTGGGACATTCAAGTACTTGAAAGGGATAAATAAGGTTGATAAGGAGAGTCTCTTTAAACTGAATGGCAACCATATCACAAGGGGGCACAGTCTTAAGCTGGAGGGTGGGAGGTTTGGGGGTCAGGGAGCACTTCTTCACAGAGACTGTGGTGGACACTTGGAATGCACTGTCAGAAGAGGTCATCTCATTGAAGACAGTGGGCAGCTTTAAGAGGGGCTGGGATAGGCATAGGGGGAAGGTAAGAATCATGGGTAGAGAGGATGGGAGGAGTGGGGAGGGTTTGAGGGCAGGGACATTAGCTCAAGCTGTGGACCCTGCAATATGAGTAAACTTGATAGACCAAATGGCCTTCTTCTGCTGGCTTCTTCATATGTTCATTCTGTTGGTCACTCTTTAAGCCCATGCTAAGTTTGTGACCATACTGAACAAACCTTTACTGTGCAACAACAAAGGTCTTTGTGGTACACGAGAGAGGAGGTGGAAACCAAAATGCAAGGGGTCCACAGGGCCATACATAGTACATTCCTGACTCTAAGTCATCACCTGCTGAAAGTAGATATTGGATTGAGAGCAGTACTCATACCCTTGCAAGCTTGGGGGAGCCGTAAGTGGGACCAATAAATGCTGAATGGTCAGGGATGGAGGTCTGGCATTATTGGCGAGTCTCCCATTAAAAAGGGGTTTTGGATTACAATTTCTCAACTAATTTGGTGATATTCCTGTATGCCCCCAGATTTAACAGTTTTCTGCCCAAGGGGGGTAATGCATATGACAATGAACTCCACACCAGGGTACCCAGGATTCTTATTTCTGTAGTAGATACTCATTACATGATTGCCATCCTATCCAGTAGAGTAGAAGAAACCCAGATAATGGATCCTTTTTACTGCATGGTCCTGGATAACCTTGATAATTTATCATAATAATGAATTGATTAGCACTGGATGAAATGTTTACTATGCTTGCAAAACTGTACAAAATTGCCGATTTGCATTTACGTATTTTTTTGTGAAACTGTGCAAAAATCTAATGTAATTTCACAAATGCTTTTTACTGAAAAACTGCCAATTTTCCCCAAATAGTATGTTTCTAAAAATTGGAGTTGTTAAAAATGTGCAAGTTCAGCAAATCATATTTTATTTGAAACAGTGCATTTTTAAAAATGTTTTTGTTTTCCAAAAAGGTGCAAGTACAACCAAAATTACCCATTTTAATGTTTGCCATGTGCAGGCACGAGCGAACATATTGTTATGTTACTTGTGTTCTGAGAGGTGTGTCACTGTGGTCCAATGCAGGGCACTCTGCAAGGGGTTTGACTGTGTTACACCAATCCTTAGCTAGGCTGATCATAACATTGTTCTAATTTGCTGGGCGGAAATTTCATGTAGTTCAAAGGGGAGAGCCAGCCCAATCATAGGGTCTCTATTTTATTTGATCGACATAATGCTGCCCAGCATGCACAGCTGATCTGTCATGATCAGCCTCCTGTGGTCCCCCCCCAGCAGTATTATAATATCAAGGTACGATACAATAATATCAAGTTACAGTACAATAATATCAAGGCAGTACCCAGAATGTCTTGTTTTCATCACAACCTTACTTTGGAAGACTGGAACAGACAATGGGAGGGCAATACCACTAGACACCAAGGAGTGAAGAAAACTTGATGATGGTGTGGGGGCCACTGTCATACTCACAGCACTGTCTTCTAGCATCACAACTCTGTGCTACACAATGCTGAATTTTCAGGAATTGTCCCAATGGTGCCTATTAACATCTAGAGCATCAGTTTGCAGCACATCACAATAATTGAGGAACTCTTTCCCCAAATGTGTAAGCCCAACACTGAGCACAACTAAAGAAGTAAAAATAGCATACAGCTGCCCTCTGCTGGTCCCGTCCTCATGTGATGGGGGCAAGCGTGCCACTGAGCAGAGTACAATGTAGCAGTAGCAAGTGTACAAAGCTAGGATGTGAAGACATACAATGAACCATATATAAACAAAGTAGTCAGCTCACAAAAACTGAAAAATTACAGTTCTTTACTGTGCCAACAGGTGCAGAAGGGGGATCTCCATACCAGTTCTGGTTCCTGCATGGAACCATTGTCAGAGAAAGTCAGTTGAACTGTGCATTACAATTTTGCTATACTTATTTATTACTCTTTGCATTCTTTTTCACCCCTTAATCTCCCATCTGGCCCCCTTTGGTCCTCCGCTGTACCCAGCCCTGTCACCCACCTTCCCCAGGACTTACCTCGCTTCATGTTCCCCTGTGGATGAACCCCCATGGAAAGGGCTTCCCAGGGGCCATTCCTTAATCTCCAGACACAATTATACTTTGGTGAGGAGTGGGAACCTCATTCAGCAGTGCGGGACCTATGGCAAAATGGCAGACAGCATCCTGCACAGGTGGGGGATTTTCACTTTTTCTGCCCCACCCTTAAATATTGGAGGAGTAGTGCGACTTGAAGCTTTGACATCAGTGCAGTGGTGCTCCCCTTCCTGATACTGGCTCCAGCCTGAGCTGTTACCAGTGGGCACTCAAGTGGCAATAGAATGGAGCAGACCAGAACCTCCCTCCCCCAATAGAGGCAAGTGTCCATGGGACACTCAACTGTCTTCCCCTGGCAGGCCTTTCAGTCACCCAGGCTCATTCCTGAATGAGGGACACTGGTATCAGAAGTGGTAGTGTTATTACTGCACCAGCAGGCCAGAATGAGCATTACAATTTCTATTGGCAGATCAAATTACCAGATCTAAAGTGTCTACATTGCCCTGCCTAGATTGCAATCCAGTATTGAACTTGGGCCCACCTTTTTAGAATTGAGTGCAGACTATAATGACTAAAATAGGTAAACGATTTGATATAGAGGCCTAAAAAATGTGTCAGTCAGTAGGTCCTTTATAGTGTAAAAAAGTAGATTGCAAATGTTCACCTGCACTCAATACAAATAAAAAATAAAAACTATACAGCAGGCCCCACTCATGAATCAATGCTTACAAAATACAAATGATACAGTAGTTTGAGAAAAACTGATACCTATGCCCTCTCCATACTATTTTGATTTGTGTATACCTGTGTGCATGTGTGTGTGTGTGTGTGTGTGTGTGTGTGTGTGATTTATGATGCAAAAACCTTTCTATTGGGAATGAAGCTGAAGACAGAAAACTGATGCCACTTGTGCTTAGCAGTAAAACTCTACAGCCATATATCGTCCCCCTGGATTAAAGGATATGCTAGGAAAAATGGCTTTACCTGATACTTGTTGGTGGAATTGAAGGGGATTTCTGCTACTTTCCGGTTTCTGTTTCGGATGGCCATTACATCACCCAGCGAAACTTCTGCAAATTTCAAGAGAGCAGTTTCAGAAGCATCTCCTACCACGATGCGCTGTGGAACAAATAAAACAGTACTTTAGTTTTCAGCTTGGTTTGAAAATCATTGCATCCATATTAACCATTCACAGTTAGACCGTGGGAAGAAAACATCACCAGAAGTCCTTTAACAGAATATCTCCCTGGGAATTCCCTATTGGTTTGTATTCCTTGCAACAGTGACATGGTTTTGAAGACATGCCATCTCCTCTTGCTATTGGCCCAACATAAAGCCAAGTGTGCTCGTTATACATTGTGGGGCTAGCCAAGGCCCCTGGAATTCTGCGATTCTGTGACAAAGACATTTTCTGCAGAATTTGCATCATGCTGCAGAATATCTATACTGCCACAGAATTCCTTGTTCTTGGTGAAGTTTCATTCAAATATACCATTTTTTCATGGTGCCTGGCTCCTTTCCCAATCTAATTTATCCTGAAGCCCCACCTTTATGCTCAGCATGTGATGTCATTGATGACATCACATTATATTTGCCAATTACAGGACTGCATTCTGTCACAGAAATTAATAAATTATGCTGCAGAAATTAGAAAATTCTGCCACAGCAGCCTAGGAGCCATGCCACAGAAATCAGGACAAAGTATCACAGAAAACTAGGGGTATAGCTAGCCAAATTCCTGAAAGGTGTATTCCAAAAAGATTGTGTTTGTGAAAAGATCATCACTTGCTGGGCATGATCCTAAAATATCTTATCAAGTGCAGAATAATAGATTACTTGATTAAGATCAAGTTTCCCTCCCCTTCTCAGAATGGCAATATGAGGGGCACATCAAGCCAGACAACCATTATCACATTCTTCAAAGGGGTAACCAGGGATGTGGATTGTGGCTGGGCCATGGACATAATCTACTTGGACTTTGGCAAGGCCTGTATACAACTGCACATGATAAGTTTCTGGTCAAGTACAGACAAGTATATATTATACATCAATTTGCCACTGTGCATTATAATTTGTACTAGTGCAGCTTTATCTGTGTGCATACAGTATGACAGCAGTTTTAGGCAGGGTCCTATTACACAGAACAATCCAAATATACAATGCAAAGACAAAATCCTGCATCCTGATTGGTCAGTGGCCACCTTCAACAGTGATGTTGTCCCAGCACAACATTGTGATATTGAGCTCTGTGTTAAGAGTAGTCTACGTCTACTTTGGAGTTAACCATACTCCCAAAAAAATCAACTAAAAACAGTTCAAATTTTTTTTAATTGTTTTTAAATTCTATATGAAAACAAACCAATGTATGATTGTAGTAAATGCACTCCAGGGTGCGTGTTGAGGGGATAATGTCACTTCTTGGGTGAGGGATGTACTGATCCTGTGGCCTCATGCCCAACTACCCAAGATGTGACCTTATCCCACTATGACACATACACCTCTGTTATGCATACTAGGCCATTCTTTTCAAATAACCAACATGCCCATAAGTGAAATCATTCTGAAACTGGTGAAGTTCAAACTCCATTACTGCATATACAGTGTGGTTGGAAGAAGGACCAGACACACAAAGTTACAACAACATACAATCTCTTGACTTTTGCTGTTATACATACTGAACATCATACATCAAATGGAAACCAATCTGATCTGAAATCCCATTTCTCTGTGAAGAGGTTGTTTTGCAGTTCGGGAATTACCAAATAATGTGGATAGAAATACAGTGTGAATGCCAAATTTGTGGAAGGGGGTTCCATGTTATTTTTGTTATTATGTTGCATTTTTTTTATTTGCTCCATATTAAGCATCAATGAATATTGTACAAATACTCTGTGTTTATCAAATATTCAAGATATAAATCTATGATATCTGAATATTTACTAGCATTCAGCAGGGATGCTCAAAATTGATTGATTTAGATCCAAGAGGATTCCATCAGAATTTCAGAATATCTCATTCTAAATCCAGTTTAATTCTGATCCTGATAAGGCTGACAGAACCAGCATTGGAAATGGAATCCAAAATCTGAATTTCCTTTGTAAAAACCTGCCTTTACTTTTAATTTTGTGACAAGGCTTATCAGACTGCAATTCTGAAAATTGCAATTATGGCAAGAGTATTGGGTGTTGAATCCATAATTCTGAACATCCCTAGTATTCAGGAATTTGGGCATTTGATGTTTGAGGTAAAATCTGTTTTGAAGACATACAGTATACTGGAAACGCAGTTTTACCCCAATCCTCTTTCTGTTAAGAAACTAATATAATACACCCCTTTCTGGACACCGAGAAGACCATCCTCATCCTCATGGTCATGAAGAAAAACTACTTGTCAGCTGCATGTGCTAGTACTTGAAAGCATGTCAAAAAAGATGAAAATGTTACTCTAACCTTCTTTTCCCCTGACACCCTTTTCCACGCTCCTCCACCAAAGCCCCCATGAACAACATAAGAACTCCTCCCACACTCACTGTGGTGGTATCCCATCCTCCTCTGCCTCCCAGACCTGAAGAGTAATATTATTAAAGTGATAACATTCAGTTATCTGTAATATACTAAAGAAATTGAATAACTAGCTGATGTGGGTGAATAAATGCTGAGGTCAAGGACCAAGACATTTTTTCAACCACAGAGGCCAGTTATTATCAATATAACCCAATTAACTGAATGTGATTACTATTGCCTGATGTGGTCTGACATGGAGACAGGGAATCAATTAAGCCACACAAGGGCAAAAGTATTAGATTTCAGGAGGGCAAATTTCAATGAAATGGGTAGATGTTTAAGAGTTGCCCTGGAGAAGGTAGAGGTAATGGAGAGGGTGGAGGAACAGTGGGAAGACTTAAAGCAGCCATTGTGGAGGTAACTAACCAATGCATTAGGTTAGTGGCGAAAGGGAAAAGAAGAAAGAAACCACTATGGTTCTCTAAAGCGGTGGGAGGCAAAGTAAGGGCTAAAAAAGCAGGTTTCAGGAAGTATAAGGGGACCCAAAGGGAGGAGGACAGGGAGGTGTACCTTGAATGTCTCAGAGAGGCAGGGAAGGCTGTTAGGAAAGCCAAGGCACAGACAGAGAAGGGTTTAGCGCAGACTGTGAAAAAAGGGGACAAGACATTCTATAGGTACATCAGCGATAGAAGAAAAACTGGGGGGGTTGTGAGGCTCAAAGGGGAGAGGGGAGAGTGTAAGGAGGGGGATCTAGACTAGGCAGAAATACTGAACAAATACTTCTGTTCAGTATTCACGAGGAGAGATTGGGTCAAGGGCCACAGTTGGGAAGCAGAGGCAATTGGGGGGGGAGTGGACACCAGTCCATTCACAGTGGAGAGAGTTCAGGAAGAACTCACAAAGCTGAAGGTGGATAAAGCCAAGGGGCCGGATGACATACACCTGAGGATATTAAGGAAGCTATGGAGGGAACTAGCAGCACCTCTGGCCATCCTGTTCACAGAGTCACTCAATACAGGCATGGTTTCAGAGGACTGGAGAAGGGCACATGTAGTCCCACTGCGCAAACATGGTAGTAGGGTAGAAGCTGGGAACTACAGGCCAGTCAGCCTCACCTCAGTGGTGAGGAAGATCATGGAAACACTGCTGAAAGAGAGGATAGTGGCACACCTGGAATCCATAAGTGCCCAGGATCTGAGGCAGAATGGATTCACATCAGGAAGATCTTGACAAACATATATGATAGATTTTTTTGATTGGGTGACTAGGGAAGTGAATCAGGGAGGGGCCGTAGACATCACTTACCTGGATTTCAGCAACGCCTTCGATACTGTCCCACACAGAAGACTGGTTAACAAGTAGTCTGGGCATGGGGCATAAGGTGATACAGTGGATTAGAAACTGTCTGACAAACAAAAGGCAGAGCGTGGTGGTAAATGGGATCCAATTTGGGGAGAGTGAGGTGACCAGTGGAGTGCCACAAGGATCATTACTGGGACCAGTCCTGTTCAATGTCTTCATTAGCGACATTGCAAAGGGGTTGGAAGGAAAGATCTGCCTATTTACTCCAGAAGGGTTGCAGATAATGAAGAGGGACCTGGAGAAACTTGAAAGATGATCAGAGGTGTGGCAACTGAGGTTCAATGCAAAAAAGTGCAAGATAATGCACCTGGGTAGGGGGAACCCTGGGGAGACCTATGGGATGGGGGGAAGTGCCGACCATCACCAAAGACAAGATTGGACCTAGGGGTTATCATATCCAATGACCTGAAGGTATCAAAGCAGTGTGCAATGACCGCAGGGAGGGCCAGTGGCATGCTGGGGTGCATAGGCAGAGTTATTACTAGTAGGAGGCAGGGAGTGGTGATTCCATTGTTTAAAACACTAGTAAGGCCTCACCTGGAGTGTTGTGTGCAGTACTGGAGACCACACATGCATAAAGACATAAACATGGTGGAGGCTGTCCAGAGAAGGGTGACAAAGATGGTGTATGGTTTGCAGCATAAAACATATGAGGAGAGACCAAGAGACCTCAATATGTACTCACTGGAGGAGAGGAGAGAAAGGGGTGACATGATAGAAACTTTTAAGTACCTTAAGGGCATAAACAAGATGCAGTTGGGAGATCTTTTCTAATGTAGAAAAGATACCAGAACAAGGGGGCACAATATGAAATTGAAGGGGGGATTAAGAGGTAATGTGATGAAGTTTTCTACACAGAGAGGTTGGTGAATGCTTGGAATAATCTGCCACAAGAGGTGGTAGGGACAAGCACAGTGGAGGGGTTTAAACATGCCTGGGACAAGCACAGGGAAACCACTGGCAGGAAGAGAGTGATGAAAAGCCATTGACCACTTAGGGTGAGTGGATGCATACATGTATAGGGCCCTAGGGGCAGACTGGTTGGGCCTAGTGGTCCTTATCTGCTGACAATTTCTATGTTTCTATGTTTATATGACTAGGACTTTTGAACTTAGGATTTTAAAAGTTCTGTGATACTTACAGTGAAATTAGTTGTTTTTCTGTGGACTAAATAGGTAACCTACTGTGGGTGAATCTAAAATGTGGATAACGTACTGTGGGCATGCCCAAAATGTGGTTGTGGTAGTTTGAAGGATATTAAATGATAGTTCCCTTTGTTCTGATTGGTTTATAAGAGTTACCTGTCCTAAAATTAATAATAAAATATATTTGAAATGCCCACCTTCTGCAATTCCTGTAATAGCACCCTTTCCCACCCTCCTCTCTCACAAGAAATGTACAGCCCTTCTACTCAGCCTTCTCAGACCCTGTCCCCCTTCCCTCCATGGTACACTAGCATGCATTCCATGGCAGCTGGCACAGCCCTCTTCATACAGGTAAGATCTTGACTAGCCATCATATAAATTTGTAAGAGCATGCCCATTCAGTAATCCAGCACTATTATTTCTGTGCCTGTGCACACTCATTCATTCAGAAAGCAACTAGTCATGGTGCTGTGAGGAGAGCTCTGTCAAACAGTGTCAGGTTGGGTACTAGTGCACCCCAAGGGAAGGATTTGAGAGGGTATTTAGAGGGTTAGAAGGAAGGGGGTGTCTGTTTTTCCTCTTCGAAGAGTGAGGGAGTAAAGTGTTTTAATAAATAGGCAAGGGAAAGGAGAAAGTATAATCATATTTTCAATTAAATAATATTACCCTTCTGGTCTGGGAGGAAGGAGAGTGGGAGAAGGGCTTTATAAGGGTTGGGAAACAGGTTTTAATATTTGATAGGTTTGGGAGGAGGAAGAGGAGGACGGAAGAGGGTGCCACTGGGATAGGCATGACATTACTGTATTAATTTATCTTTTTGGATACAGTGCCAAATTGCTAACACCAGCTGTTGACAGACAGACATTTGATTAATGCTGTAGGTCTGGGGCAAGCCTCCCTCCACCACAAATCCAAAAAGGATGGAAGTTCTTTTATTCCTCACAGGGATGATAATGAGAGGGGGAACGCGTTTGGCAAATTTAATAGTCAAACACCACTGAATATATTTGATGCCTGATTTTGATTTAATGCAAATCCCTATTCAGAATAACCTAACTGACACGTAACATTTACATTTCATGTGGGTTGTATGTTTTTTTTTTAAATACTTTTTATATTGGAGATTTTCAACACTACAGATAAAGACATAGTAAATATAGAAATCACACTAGTACTGTTAAAACCAAAGAGGAAACAGTCATATACTGTTACCATAGAAACATAGAAAGGTAAGGGCAGGAAAATATTTTAAGTCCATTCAGTTGCACCTGGGACCCTACCTGGCCACCACTAAGACGGCTCTTGTTCTATGTGTACCCACATTTACATCTGGTGGGCAAACGTAAAGGGATGACGACAAGTGATTTGCTCAGGATCACAAAACCAGTGGCTAAGGAATGATTTAATTCTGGCAGTTCCTAATTCATAACTTTTTACCCTAATTGCTGCATTAGAGACCTTCTTAGCTCAAATAGTCCACAACAGCTTCTTTGCTCTGCCAGGGAGAACTTGCTGGAGGTTCCACGCAACCACCTTAAATCATCTGGTGACAGGGCTTTTGCTGTGGTGACACCTCAGTTGTGGAACTCTTTACCACCTTACATCCACAGCAGCACCTTGGTGAAGGGTTTGAAGAAAGCCTTGAAGTCGTATCTAAGTCATATCGATTTATCTTTAATGTTAATGAATGCTTCTTAACATTACTTCTACTTTTGTTTACCTTTTCTGTGGTGTATTGCTGTTTTGTATTTATCTTTGTGTCACTATCTTTTACTAAATATATATGGAAGGCACAAAAACTCTGGCAGGTGGCATCACATCAAAATAAAATTACTTTACATTACATAAACAAAAAACATATGTCCCTCCAAAAGGCTGTTAGGCTTTAGCCAGGCCCCTAATTCTCCACTGCACTTCAGTTCTGATTTCTGCAGAAAGGTTCCTGGGCTTCTGTAGTAGAGTCTGTTCATTTCTGCAGCATGAATTATTTGTTTCTGTGGCAGAATGCAGTCCAGCCATTGGCTAACATAGGATGTGATGTCATTCAGGACATCACATGCAGAGCATAAGGGAGGGGTTTCAGGATAAACAAAGTGGTAGGGACAGAGATGCTATGGAAAAATTGCATTTTCTCACTGCAAGAATCCCTCAGTATGCTTGATTAGTGCAGCTATGCCAGCTGGGTTCAGCTGTCCCACAGGTGAAGTTATGCTAATGATGTCAGTGAACTAGACAATCAGGTTGTAGTAAGAGAGTGCTGCCTGTAGGTGCTGCTGTACTCTTGTCAGATTCATTTCTCCGCTGATTGGAAAAGTATGCTCTGCAGCTCTCTTCAAACCTTCGCATGAAATAGTTAGTTTTCATTTTATCTGTGAATTCTTGTATTCTGTGCAGCGTTTAGAGAGTCTTAGTAAGTTTTTAGTGCTTTTTGTGTTTTTTGCATGGTTCCTTAGTTCCCAGGAACCACAGAAAGTCATCTTTTTTTTTGTATTCCTGTGCTTTTTTCTGACTAAATAATATCACGTCTAAGGTAAAAATTCTGCATATTTTATATTTTAACATAATTTTTTCCACAGATACCTATTTTTAAAGTGGTTCCGTGATTTTAAACTGCATTTCTTAATTTTACCTTAACTGGGAGATGCTTTTCTGTGGTTTCACAGTGCTGGAAGTCTTTTGTATTTTCTATTTGGGAACAAGCTTTCCTGAATCTTCTGACAAATTGGCAGGTCAGATAGATCCAAAAACAACACTGGTCCCTTTTTTAGCTGTGGTTAAGGCAGACTGCCACAATCCTCATTTAAATATTGTGAGCCAGCCACTGTTTTTCTGTCTGTGAGCTTATATTTTTAGTTGCTCAAAAACAGTAAGAAATCAGTCATAAAGCTGGAAATTATGGCTTCTGAGTCTGCCTCCCGCTCTACAAAAAATTTAGAAGAGGGGTCCTCCTATCATCAAAAGTTGAGGAGGCAGTATAGCACATTGGTTTAAAGCTCTGAGCTGCAAACCTGGAGACCTGGGTTTGAATCCCACAGCTCCCACTTGCATACTGTGTGATCCTGAGCAAGTCACTTAACTTCCTTGTGCTCCCAGGTCGCACCTGTAAACAAGCTTCAGCTTAGCATGTCTCTCCTAGTTAAAAAAAAAAAAAGTCTAAAAACAGGTCCTCCAAGGATTCCATAAAAAATAAGTCTGATCAAAATAATAATTATCAAGCCAAAGAAAAAAAGATATTCACAGCAGGTCCCTGATTAAGGGCCTGCTAAAAAGAAACAAAAAGATAAACATATCACTGCCCCTCCTGCTGAAAGGCAAAGGGAGACACCAGTGTTACAACAAGATGTACCCTCTAGGGAGGATATGGCAAAGGCTTGTCAACTATAGCAAACTTTTCAGGCTGTGGGCTCTCTACTGGGTGCCCCAGCTGGTCCTTCTACTCCTTCAAAAGATTTTCTACAAGCTTGTAGCAAATTAGATCTGATTCAATCTGTTACTTTTCCAAGTAGAGGTTTAAATATATTGGATGTGGTTTTGAATAGTGAACCATTAAAAATATTAAATTGGTCAGTGTCTGTACCATTATGTAATAGTGATCACAATGCAGTTACTTTCAGTCTTCAATTTTCTTTTTCAGTTTCTGATAACATCACTGAAATCTACCAATATAATAAAGTAGATAAGGTAGCCTTAATGGAACATTTATCTACGATAAAGTGGAATGAGTTATTGACATCAGATGATGTTAACGAAGTATGGTCAGTTTTTAAGGAAATATTCGTAGCAGCAAAAAAAGTTTATTCCAAAAATAAAGAAAAGGAAATTAAAACATTGTCATAAGTGGTTATCATCCAAAATAATTAAGATGATAAAGAAGAAAAAGAAATTATTTAAAAGATTTAAAGAAAGTAATTGTAATAGATTAGTATCCTCTCTTAAATACCTGCAAAGAAATTGTAAAAGGGAAATAAGACAATCCAAACAAAATTTTGAAAGAAATATAGCACTTCAAGCACAAAAAGGACATAATAAAATATTGTATAGTTATAATAAATTCTTTAAAGAAGCAGGATTGCAAAGTAGGCCCCTTGAAAATAAATGGAACAGTCATCAGTGACAAAATAAAAATGTCTAACGAACTCAACACCTATTTTTGTAATTATTTTAATAGATTGACATCGGGTAAGGAATATGGCAATAATAATATAGGAAAACATATGGAAATTTCTTTAGAAAACATAAAAAGTAAATTGGAGTCTATCAAAAAGTGCACACCACCAGGTCAAGATGGTATTTCAAGAGACATGTTATTATTAATGAAAGATAATTTAAGCCTACCTTTGAAGTTAATATATGAAAGAAGTTTAAAATCTGGTCTTGTGCCAACTGATTGGAAAGAAGCATATATTACTCCTTTACATAAAAAGGGTGATAAAAGTTTGGTGGAAAACTACCATCCTATTTCCCTTATTTCAATAGTATGTAAATTGCTGGAACAAATTATTAAGGAGGAATTGTCTCTAATTATTGCACCTATGGATACCACTCAACATGGATTTATAAAAGGAAGTTCAGTTGTCACAAATCTTATCAGTTTTTATGATTATGTAAGTGACAAACTTGACAAGGGAATAACATGTGGTGTAGTCTTGTTAGACTTTAAAAAAGTGCTCGATTCAGTACGTCATTGGACTTTGATTCAGAATTATCAATATTAAAAATTAACCCACTATTTATAAATTGGATTAACAACTGGTTAAAAAATAGAAGACAGTGTGTTTCCATTGATGGTTTTAGATCATCTTGGAATCCAGTTTTGAATGGTGTCCCCCAGGGATCGGTCCTTGCACCTATTATTTTTCAATGCTTTATTTTGGATTTGTCATGTAATATTGAAAGTAACATCATAAAGTATGTGGATGATTGTAAGATGGTAAACATAGCAAGTCATTTGAATGATTGTTTAGTCATTCAAAAAAATCTGGATATTTTACAACAATGGTCTATATGTTGGAATTTGAGATTTAATGCATCAAAATGTTCAGTCTTGCATTTTGGAAAAATAAATATTAATCATCAATATTAATCATCAATATTACTTACATGGGGAACCAATTATATATAAGGCAAATGAAAAAGATCTTGGTGTTATGATAGCCTTTAAGTTTGATTTTGATATTCAAATCACAAACTGTATTAATAAAGCAAACAAAATATGGTGGTTAATTAAGAGAAATATTGTATCTAGAAATTCCAAAGTTCTTTTTCCTCTTTTTCGTACATATGTACAGTATATCCACATTTGGATTACGCATCTCAACTTTGGTCTCCGTATTTGCATAAAGATATTGATAGGATAGAAAGAGTACAAAAAAGAATCACAAAATCCTTTTTTTTTCAAATAAATATATATGTTATGCTGACAGATTACTCAGACTGAACTTAATGTCCTTAGAGTTAAGGCACCCTAGAGGCAACCTGTTATTTTGTTGGGATATAGTTGATGACAATTTATTGATTGATTGTGGCCTAGAATACAAACACTTGATTGTTAATATTAGAGGTCATCAACTTCAGTTGGTGCAACCTAAATGCAACACAAAAAAGAGTTTTTTATTTTTCTCAAAGGGTAGTGAAACCCTGGAATAAATTACCATTAAATATTGTCCTAAATACCAATAAAAACACATTTAAAAGCAGGCTTGATAGATACTTGTTAACTCATACAGGTATCTCAAGCTATATGTAAGTTTTGGGTCTTTATGGGTCTAAGGGCCTGTTGTACCCTATGTTTCCTAGTATGACTCCTAGTATAACTCCTACTCTTTCTGACCCTGGTCTTGGCCAGGGATTTTCTTTGAGGGTGTGATGATGAAGAAGAGGGTGCTGATGAAACTCCTGACCAAGAATTTGGTTCTCTTTCCAGGAGGATTTTTCATGTCATTTTACCTTTGTCCAGCACATGGTGGACACTCCTGACCTTTCTATCCAAGAATCCACCAAGGAGGATGAGAAGGCAGACTTTTTGGATATGATGGGTCTCCCTCCTCCTAAAAAGTTACTTCTTCCAGTTCATAAGTCCCTTCACAGGGCTACTTTCAAACTTCTCCAGAATCCCACCTCCAACCTAGAGGTGGATAAGAAAACAGAAAAAAGTACCAGCTATATAAGTCTAATACTGAGTACCTTTTCATGCATCCAGACCATGAATGGAGTAGTGCAAGCTGCAGCTTATAACAAAGCAAAGGTGCCTCTTTCTTCCCAGCTTCCAGAAAAATAATCTAAATGACTGGATACTATGGGTAAGAAATCTTACACCACAGCCTCACTACTGCTTCACCTCTGTATTTACATAGAGTACACAGTTCAGTACCAAAATACTCTCTGGAACTCTGTCTGGGCTATCAGCCAGCAAGCCCCAGCTAAAGTGGCTTAGAAACTGTTAAAACTGCTTTAGAAGCCACAAAATATCAGTTACATATGGCTGTAGATGCCAATGACATGGCAACTAGGGCTATGGTGCAAGCCGTCTCCATCAGGAGGTTTGTCTAGTTGAGGACTACCAGTCTCTCCGAGGACACTCATACTAAAGCTATGTTCTTCCCTTGTGAGATTAATTTTCTTTTTGGAGACAAAACAGAGACATGCATGAAAAATGTGGAGGAATACAAAACCACCTATCAGAGCAATGCAGCTAAAGAGAAACCCTCTACATCCTACTGATCTTAAAGAGGGGATGAAGGTAGGGGTTACTATCCCAGGGCCTTCTACCGTATGCCCATGCCCATACCCATACCCTTGAATTACTCTCACATGAGAGGATTCTTTAAGGGAAGAGGTTGAAGGGATCAGAAATGTACTGATCCTACACTCTCAACAGAAACTCTGAATGGAAGGCCCAAGTCACCTCCCCTCTGACAGTAGGAGGAAGGCTGACCCACTACCTCTACCACTGGTACCATATCACCACAGACAAGTGGGGGCTGGAGGTGGGGGGTTGAGGACTTGCCCTGATGTTCAAAAAACTTCCCTCTCTCTTAATGGGGAAAAGACCTCTTCTCCTGGTACTTTCTAACCCAAAAGAAAAACCAGGACTGGCAACCCATTCTAGATCTGAGGTATCTAAAACAAGCACATGTTTAATCCCAAATTTGAAATGGTCACTTTGTCAGTGGTGATCTCCCTCTTTACAATAGGGAGTGTGGCTAGCCTCCCAAGACCTAAAAGATGCCTACTGTATTTTTGCATTCCAATTAGGCCCTCTCACAGAAAGTATCTAAGATTCAGGCTGCCCTTTGGCCACTACCAGTTTGTAGCTCTGCTCTTTGGCCTTTCTTCAGCTCCCAGAGTTTTCACAAACCGCCTGGCAGTGGTGTCAGCCCATCTCAGAAGACAGGAGGTCTCTGCCATCCCCTACCTGGATGACTGACTGATAGTGGACAAGTCTCCTCAAAAAGTCAGAGACTCTCTCAGCCTCACACAGTGCACCCTGGAGTCCCTGGGATTTCTAATCAATACAAAGAAGTCCCAATTTGAGCCAGTTCAATCCTCAAGTTTATTGGAGCAGAGCTGGACACACAGCAAGGCAAAGCCCTGCTCCCTCTGGACAGGGTGGAAAACCTCCAGACTCTGGCAAACTCATTTGTCTTGGGCCAACAAAGACCAGTCAGGTACTTCCTCAGACTTCTAGGCTATATGGCATCTACTACAGCTGTAGTACCAGGGGCCAGGTTCCAGATGAGGGATATCCAGTACCATCTCAGAGTCTTTTTGTCTCAAAAGAGGGAATCCCTATCAAATCTGGTTCAAGTCACAAGGACACTCTTACAAGCCCTGGACTGGTGGAAGGAAAGAGACAATATCAGGGAAGGAATTCCTTTCCAGCAGAGTGAACCCTCAAGAGTGTTCACTACAGATGCTTCCCTCCTAGGGTGGGGTGCACACCAGACAGACCAGTCCATAAGTGGGGTGTTGTCTCCCAGATAGTCCAGGTGTCACATAAATCACCTCAAACTCAGAGCCGTGTACCTGGCTATCAAGGCCTTTGCTCCCCAGCTCAATGGTCAATCTGTCCAAGTCAGGACAGACAATACCACTCCTATGTTCTACATCAAAAAGCAGGGAGACACAAGATCCACAAAGCTCTGCACAGAGGCCATGAAGATCTGGTCTCTGGCCTACATCTTAGACATTCACCTCACTGCCAATCACCTGCCAGACAAGGACAACATGCTGGCAGACTCCCTGAGCCACATCACCACGCGTGGACCCTAAATAAACAGGAGCTGTCCACAGTCTTCAGGAGGCTGGGCACTCCAGAGCTAGATCTCTTCACTTCCAAACACAACTACCAGAGTCCACTGTACTGTTGTATGCCTCCATCTCTGGGAGCATTGCCAGTGGATACCCTGTCTCTGGATTGAACAGGGAGGCTAGGCAACTGTACCCTTTCCCTCCATTTCCTCGGATTCTGTTAAAAATCAGGAGCCAGCCAGCATCCATGAATCTGGTGGCTCCAGACTGGGCAAGGCAACCATAGTACACCCTGCTTTTCACCCTCTCAGTCAAAAGGCCCATTCACCTGCCCCCTGCTCACAGTCTCCTGACCCTGCCTCAGACGAGGATAGCATAACCCAGCATAGAATCTCTTCCCCTTAAAGCTTGGTACTTCAGGAGCTAGAGTTCCCAGACTGTCAGTATTCAGAGCAAGTCCTGAAAATCCTTCGACTGGCCAAGAAACCAAGTACCAAAAAGACTTATGCTTCCAAATGGAAGAGATTTTCTTTTTGGTGTAAAGATAGGCAGATTGATTCTCTGCAGGCTAGCCTGTTCTCCATACTAGATGATTTGGTACACTTACAAGCATCAGGCCTGAGAGCCTTATCTCTGAAGGTTCACTTGGCAGCCATTTCAGCCTACAAGTCTGTTGATAAGGATAAATCTTTAATTTCTCATTCAGTCTTTAAATAATTCTTTAAAGGTCTGCTGCACCTTCAACCTCCCACTAATGGAACCTGTCCCACATGAGCCCAGGACTTCTGCAGACCTAAAATATATCACCTGGAAAACTGTGTTCATAGTGGCAATCACTTCAGCCAGAAGAACTTCACTTCAGAGCTGCAAGCTCTTTGCACTGAACCTAATTACATAATTTCCAACAGGGATGAAGTAGTTCTTAGGACTAACAGGAAATTTCTTTCCAAGGTAGTGCCTGAATTTCACTTTAACCAGTCTATTACTCTCCCTGTCTTTTTCACACACAAATCCACTCCTGGTGAGTGCAGGCTTCATAGCCTGGA
Organism: Neoceratodus forsteri; assembly: GCA_016271365.2. Taxonomy (NCBI): domain Eukaryota; kingdom Metazoa; phylum Chordata; order Ceratodontiformes; family Ceratodontidae; genus Neoceratodus; species Neoceratodus forsteri. Next base: position 3,443,044 of record JADMNL010000034.1, read on the forward strand.
TGTTAAAAGGGCACTGACCTACTACCTGGATCACACCAAGCACCTCAGGTCCTCTCACACGCAACTGTTTCTCACCCACAGTGAGGTGCATTAAGGCAGGGCAACCTCTAAGAGGACTATCTTTCATTTAATAGTCTCATGCATCCAGTTCTGTTACAGTAAGGCTGGCAGACAGCCACCTCAAAAGGGGTACTGCAGTCTCAGTGGTGGCAGCAGCAAATGACATACCCTTGCTCAGCATCTGCAAAGCAGATACCTGGAACACTGTACACACCTTCACAAAGCACTATTGCTTGGATGTACAGTCAGATCAGATGCCAGATATGGCATTGCAGTCCTGAAGAATGTTTCCAAAGTAGGTTCTGTTTCCTCCTCCCAACTACACTGCTTTGTAGTTTGCACTTGGTCAAGCATATTGAGGGATTCCTGGGGTAAGAAGAAAAAAATTACTTACCATAGTAATATTGTTTCTTTCAGGGGTCCCATAGTATGCTTGAACTCCCATCTGGCCTCCCCTCAAATAACCTGGCTGAGAACAGTTCTGCAGTCCTTGCCTTAGGCCACATTTCTTTCTGTACCTCGCCACTGGGGCAGCTGAAACCAGCTGGAATAACTGCACTAGTCAAGCATACTGAGGGATCCCCTGGAAGAAACAATATTACTAGGGTAAGTATTTTTTTTTATGAAAAACTAACTTTAATAATACATTCTGTGGCACTACATATATTCTGCAACAGGATGCAGGTTCTGCAGAAACATTCTGTAACCACGGAATTGCATAATTTCAGGACTCCTGGAAATGAGCTCTATGGGTGTGGAAGAGATGGGTTGATTAACCTTGATAATCAAACAGCCTGATCCACAGAACCAGTGATGTGAGCCCATGCCATGGGAGCATGGAAACATGCATCCTGATACTTTATTGCAGCAAAATTCCATAACAGTGTCATCATGGAGCTCGGCCATCGGTGCAGCGGTAGTGCTACTGCTTGTGATGCTGGTTCAGAAACAAATCTCAGTCAGCTGGGGCTGGCCGGGGAGAGGAGGATTTGGCATGCCAGAGGATGCTCTCTGCTTCTGGGGAGGGAGAGAGGGTGGTCATGCTCTAGTGCAGTGCTGCCACTTGGGTGACCACAGGTGACAGTGCGCTTGCAGACACTTTATGGATAGGGGATGCCAGTGGCGATGCACTCTACACCTGCATTCAAGCTTGCATACCACCCCATTGCATCATAGGGGACAAAACCAGGAGGGAAACTGCCAGACAGAGCAACAGGCCCAACACCAGCAACAAGGCTCTCCATCCATGAACCAGATCTGTCCTCTGGTAGGTAAAAGGGGGCCTCCTGACCCCACCTCAGGGGGAAACCATGGAGGAAAAACTGGGGTTCAGATAAGTTCCTGGGATAGCTGGTGATGGGGCTGTGGGGATCAGACCAGAATAAATGAACCTATACCAGAAGAGCATGAACAAATTAAGAAAACAAAAAAAAAAATAAACACAGAACTCTGCTTAAACCATTATCGGACAGAGTGACTGCAGCAGCTTCCTAAAATAGCATTCACAGCATACTTAAGCACACTTGTTAAACTTCTCAAACTTAATTTTCAGACATTTATGGCATATTTGTAGTGCAACTGTACTACTTGCAACATGACTTAAAAAGTAGTCTAACTTCATGTCTCAAGTGCTGCAAGTTGAACAATGCAAATGATGCAGGCATCAAAATACTGGCCCATGCATCATTTCCATGCAAAGAAGGGTAAAAAAATGCCACAAATGCATCAAAATATTTGAAAATAGGATGACAGTATTTTGCCACATTTTTCATTATGCTGGCTGTGTCTAAAATAAGTAATTGTGCTTCCTTTATGAGTTCTAAATTGCAGGTTCTATTCTCTGTTTTGACAGAAAGTCTTTGGAAGAAAAACTCACACAATTCATTTATACTCTATAAAACATTGACTTGTATTCCAGATGAACAATAAAGAATGATGCTGATATCCCAGCCATCAACTGCAGGTCTCAAAAAGCATTTTAATGTTTAAAAACAAGTGGCAACAACATTACCCTTACCCTCATAATTGGAACATCATTTTGTCCAGATCTGAACTCGGCTCGATTACAGAGTGCTACAATTCTAGACAAGGCAGTCCATGTTTCTGAATTCTGGTCAAATGACTGAGCTGCAAAGCAGGAGACAGGTAAAATCAGACTATGTATTACATTATTTATTTATTTATTTGAATTTTGGTAACTGGGTAGGACCACTGAGACAATTGCCGTCCCTTTTTCAGGGTCGACCTGCAGAAGACATGAAAAGATAATACAATAATTACAGCAATTCAGAAGGTGACATATTACAGGAGCAGCATTAGACATACATACATTAACAGAACCAAAGGAACAAAAAAGACAATCTTCAGTTAAACAGTTTGTAGATGTACAGTATAATACAATACTATGTACAAGTAGTGGCACCAGAGAGGTAAACATTGAATGCTAACAGGTAAAAGATAGGTAGGGGGAGTCAAATATCAGATATAAAAGCTGAGGCAGAGGAAGAGGGAGATGAGAGGGACTATAGGATTGAAAAAATAAGGGAAAAAGAAAAAAGGGCATAAGGTGAGTTTGAGGTGCCAAGAGGTGTTCAACTAGCAACTCAAGAGTGAACAGTCATCAACAGAAGCAGACGCATTTTGCTGAGGAGGTGAGAAGTGCTAGTAGGTTGGACTGGAACAGAGGAAGTAAGGTGCAGGACAGGAGTGAGGAGGGCAGGGAGTTCCAGTCTACTACTACCGCAAAGGAGACTTACATGCAACAGCTAACCGTAGGTTTAGTCTTAGTAGGAGAGGTAGGGAGGCTGATCAGAGGTCACGAGAAGCTTGTCTATGGCAGATAACCTCAATGAGGCATGGGGGGTTAAATTTGTGAACAAGCTTGTGCATGAAGCTCAAGGTGGAGAGCCTCAGCTTAAATTCATAAGGCAATCAGCCCAACGAGCAGGGGACGTCACAGTGGTGGGTGCGGGTGTTGACCCATAAGGTGAACCTACAGACCCGATGGTATGCCTGTTCAAGGAGAGACACATTAGATGCATTGGAATAGAGCAGTAGGGGAGCACCATAAGGGAAGAGGGGAAGAAGGGAGGAAGAGGAAGAGGTGATCTTGATGCAAGAGGTAGAGTTGAGGAAAGGGTGGATGCGATAGAGGAGACCCAGCTTCTGATTCAGAGTCCTTGATTAAGGCAGAGACATGGGCATGAAGAGAAAGTGAGGAATCTAGGATGACAACTAAGTATTTGAACATGTTGACTGCTTCCAGAAGATCCCTGTTTAGGGAAGTAATACGAGGGGAGGGAGTGGGAGGTGGAAGGTACTTGAGAGAAGAGCATACTTTTAGTCTTCTTTGTGTTGAGGATAAGCTTATTACACCTGAACCAGCTTTCAAGGTCAGCAAAGTCACTTGCGAGTTCCTTGTTAACCCAAGTAGCATCAGAAGAAGAGTGGTAGATAATAACATCATCTGCATAGAGATGTACAGCCACCCCACCACAATTGTTAGGAAGCTCATTAAAGAAAAGTGAGAACAACAAAGACCCAATTAGATACAGGGCCCACGGCATACACTGCAGCAATGTGAAACTACATTCCATGGTAGGACTTTGTAACTTTCTGGGGTGAGGCCATGAGCAATTAGGCAGTGATTCTGAGGAAATTCTGTGGTGAGCCTTATGTTCTGTAGCAAATCAAATGAGAACCAAAATTAAATCTAGTTGCTCTGAAAGAATGCACAGAAAAAAGAAGCCTGTATTAGTTCAGCAGATGTAGTAGTAAAAGCTTTATTTTTAGACAGTATCAGTTGACATGTAATACACCATTAGGACAAGTGCAAAGCAGTTCCGGCACCAGGATTTGGATAAGATGTAGGATATGGGGGAATTAATGAATGATTTATTTTTCACTACAGTTTGTTTTATCCACCTCTGGCTCCCTCCCACCTTTCCAAAGCCAGTTAACTGATTCTTCCCCTGCCTGCCCAGATACTTAATGACCAGCAGTGCCAGTTTTCAAGAGAAGGCTGCACCAGCTGCTCCCTCCATCTCTCCCATTTGCTTGAGGCCTGGTTGTGCCAGCTGGTGCTGTAAGGCAGTTCCAGTAACTCAGTCCTAGTTGGCCAGTTCAACACTAGTGAAACCATTTGCATTAATGGCTCTTCCACATCTTTTTTCCAACTCTAAAAGGATTTACTGTGAGACTAGAGAGTTGCTGGACCATTTTACATTAGACTCACATCCACAAAGCCTCCCCTTTTGTGTTTTGGCAATAAATGCTAACAGTTTCCCATTGTACAACTATGCCAGCGAAGTCAACTTTTTGTTTTTCCTAAAACCAACTTTCTGACGATTCCTCGATGTTGTAAAATGTCATAGCAACCGTCAGTAGAGCTGTACAGAAAGCAGAATTCTGCCAGCAGGATTTGTGCAAAATGGCAATTCCACTTTTAAAATGTCTATCAGAATTTCTTTTTAATTCTCAGAATTCCAAAAGGGATTTCTATATAAACCAAGGAATAACTTTCTGCCAGTTACGTAAATGATGGAAAGTGGCCCTGGTAATACCAGTGCATAAGAAAGGCTGTAAGAAACCAGTTGAAAACTACAGTGCTATCGCTCTTGTCTGCTTACTGGCTAAAGTCCAGGAGAGATTAGTATATAGTCAGTTTCAGGACCACACTGGGCAGTGAGGTCTACTGACTGACAGACAACATGGGTTTGGAAAGAACCATGGGACAGACACCACTTTAACTAGACTGAACATGGACATCTTAAGTGCCATGGATAAGGGCTGATGACTAGAGATATTGTGGAGTTTTAATTAACAAGTGAAGTTATGGCAAAGTTGGCAAATTCACCTCCACAGAGCAACCTGAGAAGTTCAACAGAGTTGATACATAATGGGGCATGGAAAGGATGAGAAGGGACTTGACAAGACTGGAGAAATGGTCAGAAGTATGGCAGCTTAAATTCAATGCAAAGAAATGGAACATAATGCACCTGGGAAACAAAAACCCAGGAGAAGAATACACATTGGGGAGGGGGGGAGGTATTAACAACAACAAAAATGGAAAGGGACATTGGGTAGTCATATCAGAATGCCTTAAGGTAAGCAAGCAATGTGAGAAGGCAATAAGGAGAGCTGGGGGGGATACTGGGATGAATAGGGAGAGGCATCACCAGTACAAAACAGGTAGTTATCCCTCTGCACAGACAGTTGGTGAGACCCCATCTGGAGTACTGCATGCAGTTTTGGAGACCCCATCTCTGCAAGGACATAGACAGGATAGAGGCAGTCCAGAGGAGGGCAACTAAAATGTTGCAGGGTCTGCATCAGAAGCCATATGAAGGGAGACTAAGAGCTTAATATGTATACCCTTGAGGAAATGAGGGAGGAGGTGGGACATGATAGAAACTTTCAAGCACCTCAAGGGAATTAAAGTCCAAGAAGGTAGCTTCTTTCAGAAAAAGAGATGTGCCAGAACAAGGGGGCACAATTTAAAGATAAAGGGGGGGACAGCTCAGGGACAACATGAGGAAATATTTTTTCACGGAGAGAGTGGTGGACACATGGAATCACCTTCTTGAGGAGGTTGTGGGGTCAAAACAGTGGGGGAATTCAAGAATGCATGGGACAGCCATAAGGCAATTATAGTTGGGGATAGGAGGAAGTAGGCTGTTGGTTAACTAGGATCTGCAGCTTATCCAATATGTAGGGAAATGGGCAGACTGGGTGAGCCAAGCAGTCCTTATCTGCTGTCAAAGTCTATGTTTCTATGTTTCTATTAGCCTCAAAATTCACCTATGTGACTTTGCCAATTTTATTTGCAGAATTTCACCATGAATGGCAGAACTGTGCCCTCTAACAGCGTAATTTCACCAGCGAAAGTCAAAATTCTACTATTTGTGGGGAAATTCTGCCATTCGTGGTTGAAATTTCACACTTCATGGATGAAATTCCACACCTTGTTGGTGGAAATTGGCAGATTGTTCTAAACTCTGCAAATTGCACTAAATTTGCAGATTAATTCACGGAGCAAAGTTTACCAACTTTGCCCATCTCTACTGACGACAGGTGCAGTCTTCATATGGTAGATCTCACCAAAGCCTTTGATCTGGTCAATCATAGCATTCTCCTTAATAAACTGAAACAACTGGGCCTTGACAGTTTGTCCCATAGGTGGGTCTCTGAACCTGGAGACCTGGATTTGAATTCCATCAGCCCCAGCTTGAGTATTGTGTGACCCTGAGCAAGTCATATAACTTCCTTGTGCTCCCAGTTCACACATAGAAACAAGCTCCAGCTTAGTGTGCCTTTCCTGGTTAAATAATTTACCCTCCCCTCTTTATTACCCAGAGTAAGAAATCAATGTTGACCAAAAATGTAGAGTCCCTTCTTACCCAGATCAAACACGATCTGAAATGATGGAATTCCCTTCCGTTAACTCTCTGGGTGAAGATCGACATTATTAAAATGAATATCCTTCCTTGACTGTTATACCCACTAGGGATGATAGGATATGCAATATCAAACACCTGGCTTATCTGTCTTAAAATTGCCCTCTCATCCTTCCTCTTGAGTGGCAAAACCCTGCACAGATTATACCACAAATTAACAGCTCTGAAAGAACAGGGTGAACTGCAGCTCCCTGATTTCAGATTATATTACCTCGCTATTCATGCAGACCAATTCCTATGGTGGAGAACGTACACTGAGCAAGAGGAAGTTTAGCCTTCCTCCCCCCGTGGAAGACCATGGAAATAAATATGTGCATAAGGGGGTCACTTTGGTTTCCCAGTTTCTTTCTGGAGATGACTGGATGAACTTCTCACAATTCCAGTCCATGTATGGTGTGCTTGGCAAAGATATTTTTTTTCTTTTTATAGACAATACACATGTGGGTGGCTATGTTAGGGAGACAGGTAACTGCTTCTGAGCCCCCACACTCCGTATTGGACCTTAGAGAGATTGCTAACAAATGCCATACCATGTCTAATCTTTATCATGCTTTTTGCTGCTCTCTTCCCTTGTTGTACTGCTCCCCCTCTGCTTATTGGCCCACAGCTCCGGGTACAGAATTCACCCCAGCTACTTGGGAAGAAATTTGGAAATGTGCATATAAATATATTACTTTAGATGATTATCGTTTAATGCAGTTTAAGATTTTGAAATATTTAGCATACCCCTGTAAAGTTACAGGTTTACCATCAACATACCATTAGAATAATAGTGCCGTGAAATATGCACCTTGGAAATAGTATGAGGGAGAACAGCAACCTATACACAACAGCATCAGGGTGTTATAGTGCATGACTCAAAATATTTGCCCCACCCTCCACTTTTTCCCTCTCAGAGTTCAGAATTGCAAATTGCCTCCATCCCCCCAGTTGCCTCCTTTTGTAATAGTAAATTTCCCCCCAAACTGAAATAGTAAATTGCCCCCTCCATGTTGCCTCACTTGGAGTTGTAATAGTAAATGGCTATGCTATTATTTCTTTCAGCTGTGTTTGTGTATTTCCCATTGGCATTTTGTCTGCATGGTTATTGACCATGCTGCATTTCTTTTAGCAGTCTTGCCATGGATCCAGAGTTATATCGCTGGGGCCTATTAGACACCTCACACTGTACCTGTGATGGTGAGGTGGAGAGTACTTTGTTCTATATATTGTGCGACTGTCCTAAATCTCAGGATTCAGGCAGGGAATTCAAACAGTTTTAGACCCAATTTTGGGACTTGCTGGCAATTTTACTAAAGCACAATGTCTCTTAGGCCTTAATTTACAACATATTCTGGATAATAGCAAATTCTGCTTTATCTTGACAGTTCTAGGCTTCCAGCAAGTTGGTTCAACAACATCATTGTCGAAGTGTCTGACAGCGACAGGTGAAAAGTCAACAGGCAAAATTTCTTCTTAGCTATTCACTGTTTTTGCGAGGGACTTTGCCCTACCCCCAATTTTATATTACTAACTCCAGGTCAGAGTTGACTTGGAAGGAGGTGGGAAGACTGGAAAAACAGTGAAAGTTTGCCTTCACATCCATTACAGTGACAATTTCTAATTCCTTCAAATTGTCACTGTAGCGGCTTTCGCTGAGAAAATTTTGTGGTTTTGCCGGCATACCTGGTTATACAATAATGGTCAAAACACTTATTTTTTGGCATTGGTTATACCAAGTGACCCACTCTCTTTTGGAATGGCACAAGGAAATTCTGTTTTGAGGATTGAAAGATGGTGCATCCCTTCATCATAAGGTTTCAAAATACAAACAGAGTTGGTGTATGCTGGAAGCCCTCCTCCAGATTGTACAAATGTTGGACATCCTTCATCAAATGATTAACTGCATCACATGGGCCTCTGCCATTCCTGGGGGTGGGCTCCACACCCATGCAGTGGTAAGATGGGGGGGTTACCTTTTGATTATTTATTGTCTTTGTTGGTTTATTTTGTTGTTTTGTTGTATATGTACATTGAAAAATTAATAAAGTATATTTTCTAATAAAAAAAGGAAATAAGTCTATGCAAGAAAGCTGGCATTAACATAAAGTCCTCCTAAATGTGCCTTGTAATTAATTCCCCAAGACATTGAAATCTACACCTATTGGCACCTTGATCCTGGTCAGCAACCAGCTTCATAGTTTGTCATGCACAAATCCTCTCCTAGGTTCCGAACAACCCTAACTGGAAACCCACATTTGAAAATCCAGAATAAAACCCTTTCTGTATGTTTTCTGGGTACTGTATGATCAAATAATCTCAACATGCTATTGGATGGGAACCTCCTGGTGTTGTACAACAGGTTTAAATGGAGCATGGAACCCTGTCATATATCGGTCTTTCCCTTTCTGCAAATCCAATGCATGCTAGCCACAGTCCTAGGCCCTAAACCCTGGGGTTTGGGAACTTTGGCAAATGGGATGAACTAGGAACCTTGATGGAACAATGCCACAGCACTTCCTTAGTGTACTAGAAGCTGCTAACCCTCACCACCTCTCAAGATAATGCCACATGCTTATACTGGCAGTCTGAATTTCCAGACTTTCTGTGTTTTCTATGTTGAATAATTGAACCACTATGTGAAAGCATGTCTATATGCTTATTAAATTCGATGGCTTGAGGTTGATACAATACAGAATCAATCATAACCTATACTACACACCAGTAAAATTGTGCAAAAAGGGGAAACTTAACTCTGAGACATGTTCCAGATATAAGAAAGACAATGGTATTCTGAAATATATCCTCTGGGACTGCTCAAAAGCATAGCCCCTATGGGACAAGATTAAGCCCTGAATGAATCTATTATTGAGGCTGGGCTGAACAATGCCCCCCCCTTTCAAAATATGTTTGCTGGGTCTGAACCTAGATTTTGTCTTTTGTCAGTGGAAATTCCATATCATTCTCATCTCAATAGTAGTAAAAATACTTATTCAGAGGAACTGGTTTGATGAAACAGTGCCCACCGAGCAGGAATGGCACAGTGCAATTCTGGAGGCACTACAAATAGAAACAAATTCTGGTCAGAGCTGATATGGCTGCAAAATGATGATGGAAATTATCATCATTTAAATATGTACTTTTATAGAATCACTGCCATCTGTGTAAGGTGTTAACCAAACAAGGGCTCTGTTTTTATAGATACCATACACCTCTAAATAAAGAAGTCTTGCATGTCGGCTGCCAAAATCCCACAGAATGCTGAACTGATAGGCACCATAGAAAGGTGGGAATCATGATCTAAGTAACATCTCACAGAATGCAAAACTGATAAGCACCATAGGAATGGCATGTCACACTGTTAGATCTATCTACAGATATTCATGTATTGTACAGAAAAACGTATTTTCTGGAAATCCAACATTTCTCTGGTGCTCATCAGTTTAGCATTATGTGAAATGTTGCTTCAATTATGCTACCCCCCCCTTTCTGCGATACCTATCAAGTTTGCCATTCTGTGGGATCTTGGAAGCCCACGTGCAATACTTCTTTAGTTTAGGGTGTTTGGGTTCTATAAATACAATGCCCTTGTTTGCTTATAACCCTAAAAAGACAGCAGTGATACTATAAGAGCACAAAACTGGTCAGGGTTCCTTGTGAGCATTTGGTTCTCTGTTGCTGCCTGGCAGCTCTTTTAAATATTTAAAATAAAGCTTTTGTATACTCTCCGAGGAGTGCAGTGTTCTTGCCAGTTTTATTCAAACTAAATATTTCCATGATAAGAATTTCCATTAACAATAACATCATTTTGTAGTTGTATTGGCTTTGATCACAGCTTTTCATGTTCTGAACTTGGCAACTGAGCCTGAATAGTCAGGGGGCCAGTGTGTGTGTGTGTGTGTGTGTGTGTGTGTGGAGGGGAAGAGGACTGAGCATGGCAGAGGGTGCTCTCTTTCTGCAGAGAAGGCTGCCATCCTCACTGCAATACTGATAGATGTGTGACCACAGGTGGCAGTGTAAGTATGGATGCTGTGCAGGAGGGTGAAGACATCAACTGGGGACCCATGCTGTGCATGCAATGTGTGCGCATGTGTGCTGGTCCCACTCCCTTTCCTACCTTCACAAGTGGCAGTACAACCTAGCAGCTAAAGCAACAAGTTATAACAGAACTTGATACAATCAACAATCCTGAGTGTGATTCCCATTAACAAGTCAAAAGAACAGACAGACAGTGCTGACCCAGCATTATACTACAGAGGATCAGACCACCCTGTTGTAGCAAAGTTGGGAAACACTCACTCACTGATTATTACACCAAGTACTGAGTACTGTGGAATGTGGGGGGTGCTTTTGTGGGCAGTTATCAGCTATCTTGCCAAATTATAAGTAATAAAATGCTTGCAAGGTTGCAAAAATGGAAGCTTTCTGTCTCTTGTGTCTCCTTCTATATTCATAACTTCCTGGAATAAATCAATCTATTTTTTGATTTGCCATCTTGCGGTCCTTGGTTCCCCCTTCCTCTAATTCTTGATCTATTTTTCCTTTCTCTTACTTAGTTTCTACACCTCTCTTTTCCTGTAGTAATTCTTCTTGTTGTAAACCCCTATGTATAATTATTTTAATACCTTCACTTTAAAATTCTCTAATTTCTCTTAATAAAGGGTGGTCCAGGTTGGTGGGCAGCAATCTACCATTTTGAATAGGGAGCATGACCCATTTACTGACAAGGTGTCTTTAAATCTTATATTCTAATTACCCCAAAAGACAAGATAATTATCTGTGTTTGGCCATTTTTATCTAGAGGCTTAGAGTTTGTCTTAGTCTGACCCCTTGTTTTTGGTCTAGCCATTTTAACAGGAGAGGGTGCCTTTATTCCCTGGCATTGCCATGCAGTGACACCCTCAGGCATCTTTAATAAACTGTGATTCAGAGTTAATTAACATTTATAGAAAAGGTGGTGTACAGTGCAAAGTTTATTTTTCATAAATTAGTTGTGGCTATGCAATGTAAGTCTCTTCCTGTTGTTTACTATTTGCTCTTTAAATCAGCATGTGAAGACAAAAGTTCAGCTGTCAGCTTGTTATTTCACATAGTTCCGCTGGTAGCATTAAAGTTGAGATCTGTCATTCAGTTCAAAAGGGAAATGTGTCCTTTGTCAAAAAGGTCCTTCTATAATGAAATCACTCAACTTTTCATTCCTGATCACTTCTTCAATATGTAGGTATCCAGTGAACAAGGCGACCGAAATTGGGCACCTACAAAAACAGTGACTCAGTTATGGCACCTGTGTTTACAGCTACCTAGCAGGGGGTGAACAGATACTGGGGTGGGTGAATAGAGTGATGGGAAGTATGTGCATATACACGCAGGGGGGAGAGGCAGGGAAGGGATGGCATGTGGGAGGGGTGTGGCGGGCAGCTGCAGAGCTGGTCTGCTAGTATGGTGGGGAGGATGGTCGACTGGGAGGTGTAGGTTTCGGGTCCGGTGCGGCACTTTCTTTTTCCACAGGCGACTTTCAATTTTTGTAAGTTCCCCCATCCCTGACATGCACCCCCCCTGGAGTGGAGAATCCATAAATGGGGGGGTGCAGGGGGTGCAGTCCCCTGCATTAAAAACTAAACTTGTATGTTTCGTGTACCCTTTTTCTTCTCGCTGCGAGTGTGCATCGCCAAAATTCATTTTCGGCGATGTACACTTGCCGTAACGGTGAACACTATTGTGCAGTCACCCTTATGACATGGAACCAGTATCTACAGTCTTGGGTTGCTCGCCATATTCCCCTCTGATCTTCCTGCTGAACTGCACTCTGCTTAACTCCACTAAAAGATAACAGTTCAGAGTGTACATAGTTGCTGAATAAAAGCAAGCTGGAACAGTTTCTTACATAATCTCACTTATCTGTGCTGTATGTTGTCTACCAACTTATAAAGTGTTTCTCTATGCTTTCTTGAAAAAGTAATAGACTCCCTACCCTCCGTCTGTGAAGTTAAAGAAGGGTAGGGAGTCTATTACTTTTTTGAGAAAGCACAGGGAAAACACTGTAAAAGTTGGTACAGTGGATAACAATATACATCACAGATAAGGGAGATGCTATAAGAAACTGTTCCAGCTTGCTTTTATGCAACAAATCTGTGCACTCTGAACTGTTATCTTTTAGTAGAGTCAAGCAGAGTGCAGTTCAGCAGGAAGATCAGAGGGGAAGATGGTGAGCAACCCAGGACCATAGATATTGGAGACGTGATCAGGAACAGCAAGCTTTAGGGATTTCATTACAGAAGGATCTTTTTGCCAGAGGACACATTTCCCTTTTGTATTGGATAAGAAATCTCAATTCCAGTGCTAATAGTGGAACTATTTGAAATAACAAGCTGATAGTTGAACTTTTCTCTTTACACGCTGGTTTAAAGAGCAACTGGAAAATGACAAGAAGAGATTGACATTATATAGCCACAACTAAATTATGAGAAAAAACAACTTTACACTTACACAACCTTTTGAATAAGTGTTAATTAATTCTGAATCACAGTTTATTAAAGATGGCTGAGTGTGTCACTGCATGGCAATGCCAGAATAAAAAGCACTCTCTCCTGTTAAAATGGTTAAACCAAAAACAAAGGGTCAGACTAAAAAACATGTAAGCCTCTAGATAAAATAGCCAAAAAAAGATATTTCATTATTTTGTGATTCTGGGTAATTAGTGTGTAAGAATTAAAGACAGCGTATTGCAGTCACTAGACTGCTCAGTCTTCTAGTTCTCTGCTCCTTCCGTTCCTGCTGTTCAGCTGCAGTTTGCGTTGTACAAAGTGTGTGACCAGATGGAAATGCTTCCTCACTCCAGAGATGCTAGTTGCTAGTGCTCATGCCTGGGCAGCTGTGTGTTGCCAGTCTTACACCATGGGGTCCGTGCCTTCTTTTAAGAGTGTTCTCTCCACATGCACTTATACCTAACCAAATAAAGTCAGTGATTGGGTGTTGTACTCTGTTTTATACTTTTGAGCTTAATTATCTATTTTATACTTTCCTAAATCCCATTATTTTACATACACCTCCCTAAGTGCTCCGAGTGTTGTTAGAAGTTTGCTCCAATCTTTACATATGCACAGCCACCTGCTATTTAATTTATATTACTGAAAAAATATCCAGAGTATTATCACTTTGAACATTTACTTTCCACAGTTTTCTCTTTTCCCCTCAGCCTCCTTTTATACTTACCCTTCTGCACAGTTCAATGCTGTATTACATATAACCCATTCTGACCTATTCTTCTCTTTATCTCAGTTTCTCAATCTGCAGTCCTGCTATCCTGCTCTGCTGCTGCTGGGGGTGGGGGGAGCAGAATGGAGTGCCACTGATCAGCTGCACTACCAGTGGGGGAAGGGACAGAGCAGCATTGAGTACCACCAAGTGACTCTGCTGGGGGGGAGTGGGATGGAGTGCCATTGAGTGGCTCTGCAGCTGGGGAAGAGTGGGGCAGGGCTGCATGCCATGGAAGTGAACCACAAGTAAGCACACATAAAGAAAATAGTGCAAGGCAGAGGGGATGGCGACAGACAAAAGAACAGCACTATGGAGAATGGAGAGGACCACATGTGCTTTGATTCCACTGTGGAAGGACACAGTCAAGGAATCCAGTCATGTGCTTCCAGGGCCCCTTCTTCTGTGATGTAATAGCAATGCATCAGCATGGCTTCAACTGTGCAGCTGTAATAATGATCTGTTATATAAGAAGCTCTCAGATTCTGTATCAAAAAAGGTGGGGGATGCCTGGTGCATTGCTCTTAGCTATTTAATTGAATGTACAAAGAGAGGATTTATGAAATGTATGTATCTTGCATGTACTTCAACTAGAAGGTTATCCAGTCTATGCGATACTCTGTATCAGTGTCTCATAGCTCTGCCTGCTCCCTGAATGCTAAAGGGACAGGTAGGCAATCTTTCAGCTCTATGTATTGTTCTGTTAGTTTTGTTATGCTGGGGTGCATAGATAGGGGTATCTTCAGCAAGAAGAGAGATGTGATTCTGCCTCTATATAAATCACTTGTAAGACCCCACCTTGAGTACTGTGTACAGTTTTGGAGACCATATCTCAGAAGAGACATTGATAGAGTGGAGGTGATCCAGAGGAAAACTGATAAAAAGATGCAGGGTCTGCATCAAAAGTCCTACAAGGAAAGACTTAGGGAGCTCAGTACTGTATGTACACCCTGGAGGAATGGAGGGTGAGGTTTACAAAGATGATAGCGGGTAAGCAGGGTAAGGCATATGAGGAGAGGTTGAGGGCACTGAACATGTACTCCCTGGAAGACAGGGGGGAGAGAGAGCGAGAGAGAGAGAGAATATGATTGTGACCTTCAAGTACTTGAAAGGGATAAATAAGGTGGATACGGAGTGTCTATTTAAGCTGAGTGGCAACCATAACATGAGGGGGCATAGTCTTAAGCTGGAGGTTGGGAGGTTTAGGAGGGAGGTCAAGAAGCACTTCTTCACAGAGAGGGTGCTGGACACTTGGAATGTGCTGCCAGAAGAGGTGGTCTCATTGAAGACAGTGGGCAGCTTTAAGAGAGGCTGGGATAGGCATGGGGGAAGTAAGGATCATGGGTAGGGAGGATGGGAGGAGTGGGGAGGGAGGGCAGGGACAGTAGCTCAAGCTGTGGACCCTGCAATACGAACATACTAGATAGAACAAATGGCTTTCTTCTCCTGGCTTCTTCGCATGTTCATATGTAAATACATTACTGGACTTAATAAGGTAGAGGAGGAGAATATCTTTCAGAGGAAAAGGTGCTCTAAAACAAGAGGGCATAATATGAAGCTGAATGGGGAAATTCAGGAGGGATGTGAAGAAGTACTTTTTCACAGAAAGGGCCGTAGATATCAAAAATAGCCATTCAGAGGAGGTGGTGGGGACAAAAACAGTAAATGGCTTCAAAAATGCCTGGTATAGGCACAAGGGAATTGTAAGGGCAGGGTAGAGGGCATAAAAAAACTGAAAAAAACCCACAATTGGGCAGACTGGGTGGGCCCAGCAGCCCTTATCTGCCATTATATTCTACGTATCTATGTTTCTTAAAACCAATAAAGTTTACTATTTTCAAAACAAAAAATGTTTTAAAGATTTGGCCCCCATACAGTATTTAAAAGATTTGCTCAGCACAAAAAGGGAATGCGCAGAGCATTCTGCAAAATACACAATGACACGATATTCAAAAGCATGAAATGCATTGTGCATATCTGAATGCACGATTGCACATGTGTAATGTATGCTGTGCAGAAAAGAGGTGGACACCTGAATACGCTGCACATGTATATATTCAGAGGAAATGTATGGTGCATGTGATGTGCATCTCACATTTGTGCCACGCAAACTTAGACATAAATGGGGTAGTCCTAAATCAGCAAGATACCCAAATGCAGGCCATTGAATTGCATTCAGGATGGCTGGGATAGCCTTTCAGATGGCTGCCGTCATGGCTGATGTGAGGAGCCTAAGGGAAGAGCAAGGTGTCTGAGGAAGGGGCCTGTAGGTGGTATGCCTCACAGAGGGTGACCCGTTCTAAGGTTTCTAAGGTTTCTAAGGTAGTGTGGTACAAAGGAGGCCTTGAGGTCCATAACTGCACATTATCAAACATAGTACCCCAAATTTGGTTTGTTAAATATAAATTTGTCAAGGCGATTTTTAAAAGGTATTTTTGTCATAACTGATGACGATTTCTGAAGGTAGGTTATTCCAGGGATTAATAATTCTTTGTGTATAGTCATTTTTCCTAGAAACATGAACAAATTTAGCCATATTAATCTGTAGTGGGTGACCCATGATATGGGTGACTCAAATTGAGCGGCTCAGTTTGAGCGCCTGGAAGAATAGCAAGCTGTAAAGAATAATATGTGAAGAGAGCGAGAAGGAAAAATAATGAAGGATATGGAAGTAGGGAAACAGCGAGGGGAACAAGGACAGGCAATAGTTAGAGCAGCAGCTGGGGGCTGCAAACCAAGCAGCTCAATTTGCATGGTGGTTACAGTCACCACCATTGAGTAGCTGGGTTGTGTAGGCAGAGCTGGGTTCGGTTCCCAGCTGGTATGTTTTTGTTTGCTTTGTTCTTGGTTTTACTTTTTTCCCCAAGGAACATCTCCCTTCCCAAGTTTCTCTCATTCTCCGCGTTCCCCCCCGGAGATGGTTATTGTAGTTAGGGGGTGTGGGGGACACAGACCCCCACAAAAATAAGATCAAGGACTTTGCTTTCGTTTCAGTAGCTGTTGTGCTGGTTGCTGTAGTACCGACCATTTTTTTGCGTTCGCCGTATTGTGATGGCGCCGTTATTCATTCGCTCATATTACATGCTACCCCCACAGAGACAGTACCGGCTCTGCATCACATATGAACAGCTAAGTGATACAAACTTCGTGGGCTGGTACCAACTCAATAGGGCTGTTCTGAGAGAGCACTGTAAGCTGCTCCATGTTGAGCATCCTGCTACTCACACACAGAAGTCATGCTATGGTGATGGAGACCAAGGTCACAGCAGTATTGTGCCTGCTTGCCACAGGCACCTTCCAGACACTGGTGGGTGACTCCACCATCATCATCCAGTTGGCCACCTCTTGTCTCCTCATAGAGTTCATAAATGCGCTGCTGCCCATGCCAGTGAGTTCAATTAATTCCCTTGCACACCAGCGATGTGGAAAGCAACTAATCAGCACTTTTTACAGGGTTGCACACCTACTAGCAGTGCTAGGTGCCATTGACTGCACCCATGTGGCCAACAGAGCACCATCTGACAGTGACAAAGGCATCTATGTAAACTGGAAGGGCTACCATTCCATCAACTTCCAGGTGGTGAGTGATGCCACAGGGTGCATCACAAATGTGCTTGCCCAGTACCCTGGGAGTGCACACGATGCATACATCATGCCATTACTTTGACTCTGGGCACATACCCCAGTGACCATCTTGTGGGTGAGTGCAACCACAGCCACAAGGTGTCCACATGGTATCATGGTGCAGTGATGGCAGACATACAGGTGTCAGAATGAAGGGTTGTTGGAATGGCAGACATCCATGGGACACATAGGAGAGAAGGAAGGAGTGATGGGACCTGAAAAGGATGACACTGAACAGACATTTAAAGCTGGAATGGGAGGGATAACATGACAGTGAGCATTAGACACAAGACACAGGGGTGTTGCCAGCCAGTAGGAGGCTGTAACAGCATGGGAAGGTAAGTGCAAGATGCTGCATTGGATGGTGTCAGTTCTGTGTGGAACAAACATTCCAAGGATGTGCCCTGAACCACAGCCCAAACAGCATGCAGGCTGTAGTGGAAGTGACAGTGGAAACACAACAGTAGTGAAAGGGCAATAAATGGGAGCGCAAGAATGTGGGTGGGGAAATGTGCCGACGAGGCTGACCATATATAACAGGTCTGTTTGGAGAGCTGAATCTAATGATAGTAGATGGTGTTCTAACCATATCATCTTCTTTTACACAGGAGACAGTGCATACCCTCTTCAGCCATGGATGCTCACCCCAATACTGTGGCCCACATCCAAAGTGGAAGAGAGGTACAATGAGGCACACACGTCTACTTGAAACATTACAGAGTTTGTGTTTGGCATGCTGAAGATGCACTTCAGATGCCTGGACAGGTCCGGGGTGCCCTACAGTACAGCCCAGACAAGATCTGTGGCATATTCCTGGCCTGTTGTATACTACACAACATGGTCATAGACCATGGAATAGTTGTCAAGGACCTGCAGGGTGACAGTGCAGAGGACATGTAGCTTCCAGATGAGGGTGAGCATCAATGGCATGACAGTAGGGACACAAGATTGGCCCTGAGGGGAAGGTGGCACAGGGACATCATTTTGCAGGAACATTTTGGAGCCTGAAGATGAGTATAGCCTGCAGGTGTGACATTGCTGGTATGCCCTTTTGGCCTGTGTGGTGTGCCACTGGGCCTCCCCTGATCCCTGGGCTGCCACAGTTTTACACAAGCTGAATTCTCACATGCACAAGTGCAGTGCACCACAGTTACTGTTTGTGCATCTGTCCCCTGCCCCCTTGTGCGCTGTTCTCCCATATTCAAACGTGGCCTGCTGTGCTCATCTCCTAATGCAGGATTGTGCATAGTCAGGATATTCAGTTGTGTTTGCGTGATTGCATTTGCTGGCGTACTTTCTTTATATCCCATTGTTTTGTGATGGCACATTTAGATGCACGGCACAATCACTTGCGTGGGTGCACCCAGCCACCTCTGAATATGGGGCCCTAAGCTACTAATGAAACATTGTGCACATTCCAACAGTGAGTTTCAACAACAGAACATATTTCCAGTGTACTGTAGGATTTAAATAGAAGAAATCATTTGGGAAATCTGGGAGAAAAAAGGACATGGAAACTTTAAAAGAAGTAGATTTTCAGTAACCATCTCTGAGGGATAATTACTTTTGAAATGAGACAAGGGTTACGTGTTCTATCTGAACACTTACTTGTTTGGTCTTCACTGGTATCAGCAGAATGGATCTCTTGATCAAACCATAGATGGGCAACGGTCATTCGGTTCTGGGTAAGTGTTCCTGTTTTGTCAGAGCAAATGATGGAGGTGGAACCCAGTGTCTCCACAGCCTCCAGATTCTTTACAAGGCAATTCTTCTTAGCCATCCTCTTGGCTGTGAGGGACAGGGATACCTGCAGAAGAAATAGGTTCCAGATAAGCTTCATGTAGAACTGAAGTGCTTGCAAAACAAAATCTCTCTACATTGTTAAAATCTAGAGCAGGATTTTCAAAGGATCCATCCAGAATGTGCCTGCTGCTGTTTTCAAACTGCAATTGAATTAAATCTGTTTGTCAATATTGAGCACCAAAAAGAACATAATTGCAGAAAAGATTACACAAGAATGGCTTCTGTGGCATTGTTTTTTTACCACAATTTATGACTTTTTTGTAGTAAACAGATGCATGTTTTGAAAATAGCAACTGACCAGCTCATACATAATTGGGCAGACACAGTCACAATATGCATTTGATTGCTATTTCCAACCTTCTTTCCAATCTGTCCCATAATCATTAATGCTCATTAAAGTAGTACTGCGCTTAACCTGTAAGTAACTGTTTTTGTGCAGAAGCTGCTCATTTTTACATTGGTTGCATGCATGCACAAGCCAGCGTATAATGGCAATGGGGATTTTTCGGGCGGGGAAACGCTGCAATGCCCATTGCAATACACAAATCTAGGGGATCAGAATGGGCTTGGCAGTCAGCACCAATGACGGTGTGGTCCTGACACAACTCTCTGCTGGGTGGACTGAACGGTCCAAGCACTTCAAAGGTCTGAAGCCGCTCTAATCAGAGAGGGCATTGGGCCTTTGATTTGCAGTTGCTCCTGGAAGTACAGTGTAGTGTTTTTGTTGATGTTTCACAGAGCCGAGTTGTGAAGCCTACTACGGGATGGGGAGGGGATAAAACAGTGATCAGGAAGTGTGTTCCCCCCCCCCGGTGACCATGTTTCCACTTCTGCCACAGTCCCTCCACTTATCTTTGCCGACATTGGGGGGCCCAATCACCATGTTGGCAGTGGAAGAACCCCCCCAACAGTATGGGACACTGGGGACCACACTCCCAGTGTCCCCAGTCAAGTACCCCATCCTCAGCAGTTCGGGACACTGGGGAGCCCACTCGCAGTACCCTCAGTCATTAGTACCCCCACCACTACTGTGGAACACTGGAGAGCCCATCCTGAGTGTCCCAAAACCTTCCTGTCCCCCCAAAAAAAGGAAACTGTCCCCCAACATCTTTATTCTTTTTAACCCTGTAAAAAAGAAAATTATCCCTTGTCATTTCCCCCTCCCCCTTCCTGACCCTCTCTTTTTGTGTACCCACCTCCCCTTACTCCCCTTACCCCCTACTTACTACTGGAGGTCAAGCGCTGTCATCTTCTCTGGACTGGGACACCTCTGCACTCTTCAAAGCTGCACTGCAAACTGAAGAATCAAAGTAAGCGCTGTGTAATGGCTGTCAATGGCGGGTTCAACTTATGCTGATATCTCAGCCATTTTAAGAGATTAATATGCCAAATTTTCAACATGGGGTTCTTGGGACCCCACCTCATGAACACTGTCACTGTTATTTCGGTATTCCATCCCAAAAGGTGATTTTGCAGTCACTGTATGGAATCACCTTTTGGGACTGATTAATGAAATGACAGTGCAACTGTTCATGAAGTGGGGTCTCAAAAAGCCCATGTTGAAAATGTGGTGTAAAAATACCAAACAATGGCCGAATTACATGTGCATGTTGACATTTTTATACGCACATAGCCCACTCCCAGTGATTCCATACAGTGACTGCAAAATCACCTTTGGGATGGAATACCGAAATAACAGTGACAGTGTTCATGAGGTGGGGTCCCAAGAACCCCATGTTGAAAATTTGGTGTATTAATCTCTTAAAATGGCTGAGATATCAACATAAGTTGAACCCGCCATTGACAGTTCCCCAGGGATCCATCCTGGGCCCCCTCCTTTTCAGCCTTTTCCTAAACTCCCTCCCCAAATCCTGCCCTGAACAATTAATCATCTATGCCAATGATGCCGTGATTCTTGCCACTCATAAAGATCCAAACCTCTTACGCCTCAACCTTCAGCATGCTTTTTCCAAAGTTGAGATGTGGTTCCTTGAACATAAGCTGGTTCTAAACCACAAAAAAACGAAATCCATGCTCTTCTCTGACCCGCAAAACAAGAAACAGCAAGGCCCACTCACCATTAATACATACCTGGGAAATACCCTTGAATAAGTGCCAATTTTCAAATATCTTGGAATCAACTTTGATCAAGGCCTAACCTTTGCAACTCACATTGATAGTACAGCAAAAACTATTAATCAGCGAATTGGGATTCTGTATTGGAACCGACAGCTTCTTACCCATTCTGCACTGAGGATTGCCATCCAATCTTCTATCATCTCAGTCGTTGACTATGGCTTAGTTATATACGGATCTGCCACTACTACAGCACTTAGTCGCATTACAACATCCCTAAATAAGGCCTATCGGCTGCTCACTGGTGCACATCGACGTACCCACACATGTGAACTCTATGCTGACTCAGGTTGGTTGCAACTCTCAAACCGGATAAAGTACCTTACCTGCCTGATGGCGAAAAAATCCACTCTGGGCCTCACTCCACCCTGTATCCAAGACCTGTTATGCCCGAGCGCTAGCACCCATTTTACCAGAAGATCAGAACACCAGCCCTCTCCAAGTCCCCCGATGCCGGACTTCTCAGGGACAAAGATCATTTGCCTATCGTGCCCCCAGCTGGCTAAATGCCCTCAGCACTCATATTACTGCCTCCACCTCTCTGGGTATTTTCAAATCAAGGCTTTTCTCTCACCTTGCCACCTCCAGCTCCTGTGACTGCCCTGATTAAACCTCCTATTTTCTCACTACCCACCCTGTTCCGTTATTTGACAAAGACATGTTTGGGAAACCTTTTCTCCTGCTATTGTCTGCTCCCCACACCTTTCACTTAACCTCTCTGTTCTGGACTTTTTCCCCTATTTGTTTCTCCTAATCTGGCATGACCTCTTTCTTGTAATAATAATGTGATTATTGATATCTCATGTCCTTTTGCACAAGTGATTTGATATGTATTTGTATATGTTTTCTTGCTCTTGACACAACACAAATTGATGTGTTATCTATGTAACCTTTTGTACTGTACCTAATTGACATGAAACCTTTGTAAAAGAGCCTCTGGCTCAAATGTAGTAATTCCTAGAACAATAAACTAAACTAAACTAAACTAAACATATGTAACTTTGGTTATTTTTAATATTTTGACTCCAAATTTTTGACATAGCCATTGTTTCACACCACCTCATGAACAGCAAAGCTGTAATTTTTCACATCCTGCCCGAAATGTATTTTCGCACCTGTGGCACAGAATGGCATAACTGCTGTGTGAAATCACCTTTTGGGATTGAGTACTGAAACGATTGTGCCACTGTTCATGAGGTGGGGTCCCAAAAAGCCAATGCTGAAAATCTGAAACAAAAATACCAACAAACGCCCAAGTTACATGCGCTCATTTAAATTTTCCTATGCACTAGCTTAACTCGGTCAATTTTTAATACTATCACTCCAAATCTTCAGCATAGTCATTTTTCCATACTAGTTCATGAACACTATAGATGTCATTTCTCACATCCTGCCCAAAACATGTTATTGCATTTATAGCATGGAATGGCGCAGTCACTGCGTGAAACCACCTTTTGAGATTGAGTAGCAAAATGACAGCACCACTGTTCATGAGGTGGGGGTCCCAAAAAGCCCAGGTTTAAACCTGGAGCAAAAATACTAACAAAAGACAGAGTTACATGCGCTCATTGAAATTTTCCAATGCATGTGCGTAACTTTGCCACTTCTTTTATCCTGACTCCAAATATTCAACCTAGCCATTCTTCACACAACCTCATGAACAGTATAGCTGCCATTTCACTCATCCTGCCCAAAACAAGTTTCTCCACCTGTGGCGCAGAATGGTGTTTTGCCATGGATTAAGAAATGTTCACCCATGGGGTTTATGAGGTACGGTGATGAGAAGACTATGTTGAAAATTTCGGGTCAAAATGTGAAAAAATTACAAAGGATGTATAGGCAGGGGTGTCACCAGCAGGAGGAGGAAGGTAGTGATGCCGTTATATAAAACCATGATCAGGCCTAACAGAGGGTAGGTCATGCCAGATGAATCTGATAGAGTTTGTTGACTGGGTGATGAAGGAAGTTAATCGGTGGGGGGTGGATGTTGCCTATCTCAATTTCAGCAAGGTCTTTGACACCGTCTCACATAAGAGGCTTGTTAACAAGATTGGTAGTCTGGGCATGGTAGACAAGGTGGTGAACAGGGTTAGGAACTGGCTACCAGACAGGAGACAGAGGGTGGTGGTAAATAGGGTACAATCTTGGGAGTGGGGGGTGACCAGCGGTATACCACAGGAATTGGTCCTTGGGACAGTCCTGTTCAATGTCTTCATTGGTGACATTGCAGAGGGGCTGGAAAGAAAGGTCTGCCTGTTTGCAGGTGACACCAAGATCTGTAACAGGGTGGATACCCCAGAAGGGGTGCAGAAAATGAGAAAGGACCTAGGCAGGCTTGAGAAATGGCCTGAGGAGTGGCAACAGAGGTTTAAATCAAAGAAGTGAAAAATTACATACCTGGGGCATAAAAACCCTAGTGAGAACTGTGGGATGGGGGGAGTTGCTGACAGTCACCAAGGAACAAAGGGACCTGGGGGTTATAATTTCACATGACTTGAAAATGTCAAAGCAGACTACAAAGGCAGCGGGGGAGGGCTAGTGGCATGCTGGGGTGCATAAATAGGGGTATCACCAGCAGAAGGAGGGAGGTAGTGATGACATTTTATAAAACCCTGGTTAGGCCTCACATGGAGTGCTGTGTGCAGTTCTGGAAGCCACACCTTCAAAAGGGCATAAACAGGCTAGAGATGGTCCAGAGAAGGGTGACTAACGTGGTACAGGACTTGCACCACAAAACAAATGAGCAGAGATTAAGGGGCCACAATATGTACTCACTGGAGCAGAGGAGGTAGACAGGAGGCATGATAGAGACAGTCAAGTGCCTTAAGGGTATAAACAAGGTGCAGGGGGAAGACATCTTCCAATACAGGAGGGGTACAAAAATGAGGGGGGGCCGGACATGAAATTGGAAGGTGGCAGGCTAAGAGGGAATATGAGGATACCTTTCTTCACAGAGCAGGTGGTGGACACATGGAGGGTGGTGGGAGCAAGTACTGTGGTGGGAGTTAAACATGCATGGGACAGGCATGGGAGAAGCATAGAGGTATAGCTGAGGGAGGGCCATTAGCCATAGTCAAGTACTCAGCTTACAGTCAGACTGGATGGGCCTAGCTGTCCTTATCTGATGACAATTTCTATGTTTCAGCCTCATTCACAGAGTCACTCAACACAGGAGTGATGCCATAGGATTGGAGGAGGGCACATGTGGTCCTTCTACACAAATCTGGCAGTAGGGAGGAGGCAGAGAACTATAAGCTAGTCAGCCTCACATCAGTAGTGGTGAAGATCATGCACACACTGCTTAAAGAAAGGATAGTGAAACATTTACAAGTCATCAGTGCCCAGGACTCTAGGTAGCATGGATTCACAGTGGGTAGGTCATGTCACATAAATCTGATAGATTTCATTGACTGGGTGATGAAGGAAATAAATTGGGGGGGCAGTGGATATCGCCTACCTCGATTTCAGCAAGGCCTTCAATGTCATCCCACATAAGAGGCTTATTAACAAGATGGGTAATCTGGGTATAGGACACAAGGTGGTGAACTGGGTTAGGAACTGGGTAACAGACAGGAGACAGAGGGTGATGGTAAATGGGGTACAATCTGGGGACAGGAGGATGACCAGTGGGATACTGCAGGGTTCAGTCTTTAGACCAGTCCTGTTCAATGTCTTTATCAGTGACATTGCAGAGGGGCTGGAACAAAAGGTCTACCTGTTTGTAGATGACAGCAAGATCTATAACATGGTGGATACTCAGGAAGGGGTAGAGAACATGAGAAAGGTACTAGACAGGCTTCAGAAATGGTCTGATGACTGGCAACTGAAGTTTAATTCAAAGAACTATAAAATTATGTGCCTGGGCCATAGAATCCCTTGGGAGAGCTAGAGGATGGTAGGGGAGTTGTTGGCAGTCACCAAGGAACAAGGGGACCTGGGGGTTATTATTGCAGATCACCTGAAAATGTCAAAGCAGACTACAATGGCAGTGGGAAGGGACACTGGCATGCTGGAGTGCATAGGCAGGGTATCACCAGCACAAGGACAGAGGTGGTGATGCCATTATAGAAAACCCTGGTGAGGCCTAACATGAAGTACTGTGTTAAGTTCTGGAGGCAGCACTATCGAAAGGAGGTAAACAGGCTGGACACAGTCCAGAGAAGGGTGACTAACTTGGTACAGGGCTTGCACCACAGAACTTGTGAGGACAGATTAAGGGACCTCAATATGTACTTGCTGGAGGAAGGAGGGAGAGAGGGAACATGATAGAAACATTCAGATACCTCAAGTGATAAACAAGGTGCAGGGGGATACATCTCCCAATGCAGGCAGAGTACAAGAATGAGGGAGCATGACATGAAATTAGAAGGAGGCACATTAAGAAGGAATGTGAGGAAGTTTTTCTTCACCGAGAGGGTTGTGGACGCATGGAATGGTCTGCCACAGGAGGTAGTGAGAGCAACTACTGAGGGTGGTTTTAAACATGCAAGGGACAGGCATAGGGGAACCACAGTGGTAGAGTAGAGGGAGGGTCAAAGGTCATAATCAAGTACAGGGCTTATGGGCAGACTGGATAGGCCTATCGGTCCTTAGCTGTTGACTATTTCTGTTTTTATGTCTGTATGCGCTTCCACACCTGCTGTACATACATATGCGCATCTACACAGAAATCTGAGCACAGGGTCCGATACTATTACACTATCTCAAAAAGTAAGAAAATGTGTTGCAAAAAACTTCATTAATGCATCACCATGCTGTCTCCAGTGCCGCTTACCTTCTCTTACAAGAGTGCTGACCCTCGTCTGGCAAGTGACCTTCCATGCTGTTTACTGCACTTTGACAACTATTACAAACAACCTTCCCTATCAATGTATATCAGCCACCTATGGTACTCATACTTTTTCTCTTTGTTAGTCCCAGCATTCATGTACCTGCTCAGCATACCAACAAGGTAGCAAAGCAGTGTGATAAGGCAGTAGGAAAGGCTAGTAGAATGCTGGGGTGCACAGTGAGGCTATCACCAGCAGAAAAAGGAAAGTAGTATTACCCCTATATAGATCAATGGTCAGGCCACACCTGGGGTGGTGTTGCAACATGGGAGGTCTTGTGGGTATGCAGACTAGACTCATTGTTGGGCTTTTTTGGGAAAACATCATATTGTTTAACAAGCAACCAACATTTGGCATTGACAAATGCTTGTTTTTATTACAGCCCACATTCAGTTATTTACACTTGAATGGCTTTTTAAAACTTCACAGTTTCAGTTTTCTGTCAACATTTTATGGGCCACACAATAGGATTCAAAGAAGCACCCTGCTGAGCCAACCTGTAGAATTGCTATACTCAGAACATAGGATCTGAACTTGGGGCAGAGGCCCCTTGGCATGAATCCTGATATGCAGGTACCCAGAAATTAATATGTGCAAGTATAGTTTATGCACAGTAAACCACCCCATCAATGTATGTGCATAGAGCAGTGCCTTCAACATACTTATATGTGTCAGTTCATCACAGAAAGACATTCCTTGCTCCCCAGTCCACACCTGTGGCCCACGTGTAGGCACTGTCAGCTTTCTCTGAGTACAGTCCCTTGCCATCTCTCTGGGAGTCCAGTGGCCCCCTCTCAGCCTTATAGGTATCCCTGGTTGTCACAAAATGCACTGATATGTGCTGGTCTGGAAGGAGCATGTGACTGGAGATGCAATGAAGTAGAACTTCACTGGCAAAGTTCATGTGAAGTCAGGAACATCACACAGCATACAGTTGGGCAAGGAATCCTGATATTACTCCCAAATTCACACAGCAAATTTAAAAAAAAAAATTGTTCTAAAGTTCAAAAACCCATTTCCATATAGGTCCAGTATCCCCTCCATCCCTCCCTCCAGACCCAATCATTACAATGCCCCCCTCACCTTTGTAGCACACATACCTTCACTTATCACTGTGGTCAGCCAATCAGGTGTTACTGTAGCTCAAGTTGCCAGTTTCATTCATTGAGTTGATGAGCAGACTGTTCACTACACTGAATGATGGTTTTCCATTTTACAGGTTACAACATAGGCATTATAGAAGCCGGTACCAGATGGATCCATTGATAGAAAGTTGGGGGTGGGGGGTTGTTGGGGTGCCAGAGGGTGGTGGGGGTGTTGTGTTTCTATTGGATTGGGGAGGTGGATGACATGGGGATCTGTGCTGATGCAACATGAGTGAGGAAAGGGTGAGTAATTAATGCAGCTTTGTCAGAATGCAGGGAAAGGGTGGTATGGGTAACTTGTAACCCTCAAGTCAGACGAGAAGGAGTGAGAAAATGGCTCTACATGGATGGGTGGGTTTTTAGGGTTTAACACTTTCTTTGTGTTTTTTTTTTTGTTTCAACACACATAGCAGCACTCTGCCAGTGAAGTGCTAATATATGTGTTTTTTTTCCAGTCAAAGTGCCCCTTCACCAGATAAATCCTATGTGTATTGGTGCTTTCACCAGTTAAGTACCACTATGTGAAGTAATCACATGGATAATTGGGCACGTTGCCAGATGAAGAACTAAGCAACGTACCAAGCAAAGTTAGGGAAACTTTGTGAAGTTATTCCAAGGAACTCGGGGGCATCAATACTTCAACACAGCCTCTCTCTAGAGTTTTTCAGTGGTGGATTCTGAGTGACCATCCTGGGGGGAGGCAGATCCACGATCTGAAGGTAACCAGGCTTAGTGTATGACTGTGATCATAGAGGAAACTTGACTGAAGTACTTACCTGCACATGAGTGCAAGCTTTATAAATAGTCCCAGTTAATAATTGGATCATGTATTTCTCTAGTATATTTCATGCTCTTCATAGTGTAAAAAATTTCCCATGGTTGGAAGATGTTCAACATATATTATGCCTTTATCTCTCAGATTTGCCAAAGTAGAGATACCATTTTAGTATATAAATTGAATAAAACCCCAGGTATTGATAGAACACCACTGGATATGTATAGGGTGAACTTTGATATATGGATTGCCCTTAGAGATGTGAGAAATTAGAAAATTTCGTTATGCAAAATATTTCACGAAATTTACCCATTTCACGACATTTTTCATGGAAGCAAAATTTGGAATTTTGCCCAAAGAATGTGAGATTTCACCCATGGAAAGCAAATTTCACCAGCAAAATGGCAAAATTCACCTATTGCCAGTGAAGTTTTGCCACTTTTCTGGCAACATTTTGCATTTTTTGGGCGAAATTCTGCATTTTACACCCTGCAGAATATTTCACCTAATGGGCGAATTTGGCAAAATATTTCACGTGGTACAATTGCCGATGATGTGGGAATTTCACTGGCAAAATATAATTTTGCAACATCTCTAGTTGGCCTTCTAGCATATTATATATCAAACTAACCATCAATCAGTGGTTGCATCAATCAAACTAATTGGCCTGTAAATCTTTGGAAATTTTGGAGCCCCTGTTTAAAGATAGTGACTATTATATTACATTTCCATGTAGGAGGAATAAAAAAAATGGAGACATTATATATATATATATATATATATATATATATATATATATATATATATATGTGTGTGTGTGTATATATCTATATATAGTATCTATATATAGATATATATCTATATCTAAATCTATATCTATATCTATAATGTCTCCCACATGGAAATGTAATATAATAGTCACTGTTTTTAAATGGGGCTCCCAAATTTCTGAAAAATTACAAGACAATTAGTTTGACTGATGCTGTGACAAAATAAAAATATTTTCAATTGTTCTGCTGAATAGATTAAACATCTAGTTTAAGAATCATAATGGTATATGATCACCTTTGGGTCATGGAAGGGGTGAGGAAAGGATGGAATGGCTGAGGGGGAGAGCAGGGACAACAGCCTAAGCTGAGAACCCTGCACAATGAGCAGGCAAGATAGATAGATGGATAGATCAAAAGGCCTAATTATGCAGCATCCAGTGATGATAGTGAACCAAACTGAGTGACTCAGAAATGAGCATGTGGGAGGTCACGTGATGGCAGCCTAGGGAAAGCAGCCTTTGCACTCAGCTCTGTTCTCAACCCAAATTACAGCTCTTATCAGCAAAAAATTCGTGGAACTTTTATTTGAAAAGTCTCTAAGAAACATCGGAGAATCTGCTTAGACTGGGGATCTTTTATAAAATGGAAGCCTTCGTGAAGAAACAACCAGCCAAACATATGCCACCTCCTTCACCGGAGAAAGAGCAGGCCATAAAGCGTCCTCGGCAGGGTTCCAATAATCTACCTCGGGGCCCTCAGCTTTAACGGAAGAGCGCTTTTTGGAAATAATTGCCCCGATGCAAGCATCGATCGATGAGATTTCGGACGAAATTCATTGTTTTAAATCAGCACTAGAATCCCTCGGCACTAGAGTGGGAGACAGTGAAATCAAAATAAAATCTGTCGAAAAGAAATTGGACAAGCAAGATCTAGAGCGTGTCTCCCTCAACAAACGAATTAAAAAAATAGAAGATAAACTCGAAGATCTGGAAGGGAGAAGCAGGAGAAACAACCTGATTATAATCGGGATTCCGGAGAAGGAAGAGGGAGCAACACCTATCCAGTTTGTTCAAAAACTCCTTGAAAAGACTGCTGGCCCATCTCCAAACAATGAATCCTACATTATTAAGCGAGCTCACAGATCTCTCCATCCTCCCCCCCCAGAGCACAGCCACAGCCGATAATCTGTAAAATGCTGAATTATTTAGATAAACAGCATATCTTAAGCAAAATCAGAGCTCTGCAGGAAGTTTCTTGGGAGGGCAAGAAGATTAGGATAACTCATGACTTGCCTCAAACAGTGCGTTTCAAGCGGCAAGAGTTACATCCCATTGTTTCCAAATTGATTGCTGCGGGAATACAGTACAGGGTAAAATACCCAGTGACACTCCAATTTAAGATCAAAGATCAGTGGCTATCTTACGAAAATTCAGAGGCAACGCAGCAGGAGCTCAAAAGTGTATTGCCAGAGCTATTTAAATAATGGAATGGTTTGCGAGATAAGGCAGAGCATATAGCTGAATAGGCTGACGACAGTAATGGATCTTGAGTCGGGAAAGTGACTTTCTCCTGCTCTCACAGCCTGATTTAATTTCCCTTTGATTCCGACTGACATGATGTCTCAAAGACTATACTAAAGGTTCAGTAATAGTTTGATGGGATCACTGTCCTGGCTGTCTCAAATGCAATCAAGCTTTCCTATAGCACAAGATTTGTGGGCAAATCAATGGAGTTCTAGGGGCTGGCTAATACTTCACCGATCAGCATCTGAAAACTAACAATCGGAGGGAGGCAAAGCGGTGCCCAACTGGTGATAGGCACATCACTTGCTATCTGGACCTAAACTTTAAATTAAGTACCCAAATGTAATAATCTCAGTTACAATGTGGTCCTCATATTACCTGCCACTGAATATCAGTGCGATCTCTAAATACGGCAAATTTGGATGATTGGCTAGATTCATAATGAAGCATACAGTGGCGCTTGTTTATTTACAAGGGTATCCCTGAAGAGGATTGCATGTAAAATGACTATATCTCTTGCCTATAAACGAGGAGCTTATGGTTAGGAAACATAGCGACAGTGATGTTCTTCGGATGGTATTGCTGAGTCGGGGAGCTTTGTCCATGCAGCATTCTGATATTGCTTCCTAAAGCCGACCCTGTGCTGAAAGGGACTGGTGTTAGGGTTCCAAATGTTTGACAATTATGACCTGCTGATTGCGGTAACATCGCGGCTTACCTTTGCTTACTGAGAATGGACTTCATGGTCAGTTGGTGCTTATTTTCAAAGTAGCGGTATTTACCGATTAAAAAGAGTATTTGGGTTCTGTTTAATGGGACTAATCCTGACATCGTGGAGAGCGAAGCTGTCAGTCTGAATTGTTGTGTAGTTTCAATAGAATGGAGCTGTTTGTTATATTAGAGCTCCCTTTTCAGTTTTCTTTACAATTTAAAATACTTCATTCTTTCCCCACAAGAGGGAGACAAAGACCATGGAATGATTTTTCACTCCATACTAAGAGGTGCGAATTCCATGGAATGGAGAGCGCTGAAATAGACTGGAAGAGCTGATATCACTGTTTATTTTTATACTTAATTACTGAGTAGGTCATGATAATTTTCTGCTATTGGGATCAACGTGGGAAGAGAGAAAGTTCTCAGAACAGTAGGATCAGTTATGTTTTCATTAAGAGTGTAGATGTTTAGGAATAATGACAGTGACAGGGAATAGAGCTGGTCTGGGAACTGATTTCGCATCCATCTGGGCTGGATGTTACATCACATGACGAGGTGGTTAGATAGTGCAGTTGTTAGAACTGGGGGTAGTAGTTGGAATTTTGAGGGGTTAGAGAGGTTTCTGGGGGGTGGGAGGTGGGAGGGGCAGCATCAACATGTTCGGTTAGGAAGAAATAAGATTGCTCTAGATAACAAGCCTGAATACATACGATTGGAAGATACCAGAGTATGTTAGTATCAGAAGCTAGAGGATAGTATTGAAGGGTATTAATTTTTTTAGCTGGAATATTAAAGAAGCTCAGGACAGATGTAAAAGACAGGTTGTTTTGAAACATCTCTCTGCATTAAATTGTGAGATAGCCTGTTTACAGGAAACACATCTTTACAGAGAAGACGTCAAGCTATTTACGAGATATTGGGTTGGTCAGGCATATGGTGCAGGTTCATCCTCAAGCAAAGGGGGTGTCGCAATTTTATTTCACAAAAAAACACCTTTTCAGCTCAAAAAGGAAATATGGGACGTGCAGGACCGATATCTCTTTTTGGTTGGGACTCTGGTAGCAAATAAAGTGGTTATTGGATCCATCTATGGCCCTAACGTGGATACCCCGCAATTTTTTATGCAATTCTTAGATTTGCTAAATATTTATGTATCCAGGACATTGTTAATAGGGGGTGACTGGAATATAACCCCATAGTTGCTCAGTGATAGATCTGACAATAGGCGAGTAGGGCTATCACCCGCTCAGAGGGCTTTAAAGGAACTAATGTAGAGTTTAGGTCTCATTGACATTTGGAGGATAAACAATATGGGAGTCAGGCAATATACCTTTTTTCCATGCTGCACAAAACTTGTTCCAGAATTGATTACTTTCTTGTTAGCATTAACGCGTTCTCCTTTGTTGTAGATGCAAGGATACATACTAGGGTCATATCAGATCACTCCCCTGTCTCCATTTTATTTGCACCCAATCCTAGTATAATGAGAGACCCCCTATGGAGATTTAATAATCAGCTATTGCAGGACTCTTTCACCCATGGGCACTTAAGGGACTTCATATCTCAATTTGTTGAGAGGAACCTCAACTCAGTACCCAGCATAGATATTATGTGGGCAGCTCTAAATGTACGCTTAAGGGCGAGTGTATCAGAATTACATCCACTAGGGCTAAGAAAGTCAGGTCACAATTAGATGAAATTAGCAAAGCTATTAGGACCGGGAAATTAACATATCCCGACTCAACCGATGCGACTGGATTAGTTTACATCAATTACAAGCTCAATACTCTTCAATTATGATGCGAAGGCAGAGCTGGCCTCCGGAGAACTAAAATTAGGTACTTGGAATCTGGGGATAGAGTGGGTAAACTTTTAGCCCTTAGACTTAAACAACTAGATTCTAATAGATTTATAGCCGCTTTACAAAATAATGGGGGAGATGAATTAATTAACAACCCTAGAGAAATTGCTGTGATTTTCAGGGAATTTTTTCAGTGTATATACTGTATCCCAATGGCTAATAGAGCCACTTCTGAGGAAATTCAAAAATTTTTAGATACAGTTGCCCTGATCAAAATCACAAATCTGGAGGCGGATCAGTTGGGATTGCCCATACAAGAGTGGGAGGTGAATCAAGTGATTACTCAACTGGCCATTGACAAGTCCCCCGGGCCGGATGGTTTTACCACTAACCTATATAAGTCATATGTGGATGTGATTTGTCCAACAATAACCAAGGTATACAACTTCTGGTTCGATGAGGGTTATTCGGAAATTAGCTTTCTGGAAGCCCTCATAACTCTTATACCAAAGCCGGAATGAGACCCGGTGCTCTGGTAGCTATCGCCCAATTTCTTTTGTTAAATGTCGACATTAAAATACTGGCTAAAGTCTTCGCCAACCAACTTAGCCTATTAATGAGTAAGCTGATAAGTGAGGTACAAGTAGGCTTTATGAGTGGTAGGGTCTCTAGTGACCATATACGCAACTCCACCATCTAATTGTACATGCACAAATTTACAAACACCGGTAGTCCTACTTGCACTGGATGCCGAAAAGGCATTTGACCGGTATCATGGGATTTCTTGTTCGCTGTTTTGGCTAAATTCGGTTTTCTGATAGATTTTGCACTGGATCCGAGTACTATACTGTATGCCTACGGCACGGATTTGGTGCAATGGTATATTATCGGATCCTTTTCCTTTATTCTGCGGTACAAGACAGGGCTGCCCACTCTCCCTGCTCCTATTCAACCTGTATCTGGAACCCCTGATTTATAGGTTACTTGCATCACAAGATATCAAGGGAATAAAGATAGGGAATGAGCGGTACTTAATCTCAGCCTATGCTGATGATCTGTTGTTGCATTTAGAGGACTCGGAGAATGGTATACCAATAATCCTACAAAAAATCGCTATATTCTCCAAAGTTTCAAATTATAAACTTAATATCTCCAAGACCAAGCTTTTCCCTTTAAATAATAAATGCTATCCTAGCTTAGCAAACGAATATGGGTTAAGCTGGGAGCCAAAAATGCTGACGTATCTTGGCATCAAAGTTACCAGGGAGATTAGCTCGATGATAAGAGAAAACCTTAATAATCTAATTAAAATAATTAGGCAAGATCTGGTCAGATGGAGTTCACTTCCCTTGTCACTTTGGGCAAGAATAGAAACAGTTAAAATGAATATATTACCAAGGATTCTTTATCCCCTAAATATGTTGGGGTGTTACCTGCCCAAAACCTGGTTTGGGAATCTGCAAAAGATACTCAATGTATTTTTATGGAAAGGGAAGGCTGTTAGGGGAGCATACCAGAAACTTACAGGACCAAAGAAAGCAGGAGGCCTTGCACTCCTTCCTTTTCAAATACTATATTGCCTCCCATATTAGTAAAGTAGTATCATGGAAACAGGTGATTGATGCATCGACCCCGAATTTTTATGTGCCTCCCTGGGTCACTATTGAGAAAGACCTAGTGCTTAAATATTCATTAAATTTAGAATCAATTACCTATACCACTCTAAAACTCCTCCCTAAGTCACTTAAAAATACGCCTATAGGGTGGACTTTAAAAGTTCTACATCAGGTTCAGAAGCTCCTAAAGGTGAAGTGGCAGACTTCACCTGAGCAATTCTTGGTACACAACAATCACTTTTTAATACAGTGAGTCCCCATTCCTTCCACATTTTGGAGGCCGATAAATGGGTTACAACTGGGAGACTTGGTGCCCCTAGGAAAGCCACTATCATATGAGCAAGCATGTACTCAGTTCCCAAACCTAAAAGGGTGTTATTTTAAATTCCAGCAGGTCTGCGATTCAATCAAAGCCCATCTACGAAGTGCGACAATCTGGGAGGAAAACGGAATTGAACTGTCTAGACTGCTAAAGATTGCAGACCAACCCCACTCTGTCTCGAGAATTTATAGTGAACTACAGAGGATAGACGTTGGCCTACCCGCTAACGTTAGCTTATACTGGAGACAAAGGCTACAGATGATAGTAGATAGCAGAGAGTGGGAACAGATATGGGTCAACAACCATAAATACATCAGGCAGGATAGATACAAACTACAGCAATTTAACATTATACATAATTTGTACTATACCCCAGCCAGACTGCACAAGATGGGTAAATTGTCATCTACTTGTAGCAAGTGTGCAGATAAAGAGGGGGATTTGTACCACCTATTGTGGGACTGTGCTATGATCCAGCCCTTTTGGAGGGCAATTTGCGCCTCACTACCATCAATATTAGGTTTGGAGATCCTTTTTACACCAGAAATTTGTCTGTTAAACAGTTTCCCAAGAGGTGAGATCAGACAAAGGAAATTATATATGGCTATCATATCAGCCATGGCCAAGGCGGTTATCCTTAGACACTGGAAGGACGCTTCCACTCCACCAATTCTAGAATGGTATAAGGAAATTATAATGGCATTACAACTAGAATATCACATAGCCAGAATGAATAACAGGATTCAATTCTATGGTTCCAAATGGGGCCTATTGGATGCAGTCCTAATCAGTTGGCAAGTTTAATCTCTTTGGCCTTTGGTAATGTTCCTGTGGCTTGACGTATTCACAGTGCACTTATTTCTTTCCTATAATGAATGTTTGTATAATGCCTCAACCTGATTGTAGATGCTGCTAGGGAGTGGGGTGGTGGGGAGGGTTGTGTTGTGGGTAAACTTAACTAGGATAATTGGCTAAGTGCCATCTCAACTTCTGTGGTTCTCATCTCGACGAGACAGTTTCTATCACTATGTACTTTTGACAGTGTCCTGCTTGATTTGTAATAAGTAAGACTGAGCAGATTGGCACTTTCATGTAACGTTCAATGTGCTAATAAAGTAAATTGAATTAAGAAAAAAAAGAAATGAGCTTTTCAATTTAGTCATTGTCAGGATTGGTGATGTGCAATGAATAGCAAGAGGAGGGGATAGCAAGGGAGGAGGGGAACAATGGTGATAAGAGGGAATTACAATGGGAGGAGGGAGGAAGAGGGACAGGCTGAATAGGGTCATGGAGCAGCATGCCACCGAGGTACCTGCCTAGCGTAGAGGGTAGGGACACTGACTGCAGTGTTGGTGGTCCTGGGTCCAGGACTGTATACAGGCATGATTTTTTTTTTGGAGGTGTCTTTTTTTTTTTTCAGTGTTGCTGTCCTCGGTCCCTCTTCTTTCCTCCAGTGTCTGCCAGCTCTTGTAGATGATTATAATAGTATGGGGGTGAGCTTGCCCCCACAAAGGTGGGTGAGGGGGCATAGCCCTCTGCATCAAACATTATTTTACATGTGTGCTGACTTGGTATCTGGCATTTATTTCAATGTGCCGAATTGCTTTTTTTTGCTGGTCACCCATATATTTTCGCTGTTATGACATGGAACCTAATTCTGCTGGCTTCTTTGTAGGTTTGTTTGTTGCATCATTACAAGCAGGTTTTAGAAATGGGTTTTTGACTACACACACACACACACACACACACACACACACACACACACACACACACACACACACATATATATATATATATATATATATATACATATACACACACACACACACACACACACACACACACACACACTTGTGCCATCTTAATCGAGAAATACGTAATGAGGAAAAATATAAAACTTTAAGCAGCCTATATAGACTTCAGTGCAGCATTTCTGCTACTCTGTTCACCCTGAGCTATTCTGTTAAAACCTGTGCTAAAATATATAGTGTAACTACAGCAACTCTGCTCATCCTGTACCCATGCCATTGTACATATGCTTGCTATTCTGTTTGTACCTATGCGAATGTATATATTGTAACTATCTTATATATATATGTATATACTATATATATATCGCACTAACTGTAACTGCTTAGCTACTCTGCCTATGTTCAATCCCCTTCCTCTTCCCCTAGGTAACACCTGGTAATGAGCCTCGGCTCAGTGTGCCTTTCCTGGTTACCA
This sequence comes from Neoceratodus forsteri, assembly GCA_016271365.2. Classification (NCBI taxonomy): domain Eukaryota; kingdom Metazoa; phylum Chordata; order Ceratodontiformes; family Ceratodontidae; genus Neoceratodus; species Neoceratodus forsteri. Next base: position 3,480,076 of record JADMNL010000034.1, read on the forward strand.
AATTTTAAATAAATAAATAAATTTGGTACAATCGACAGAAAAATAATGCAGAATAAGCTTATGAAATTGCAATTGCAAGCTAACCTTTTCCTTCCTATACTGCAGTTACATTCTAATATTAAGACCTATATAAGAGTTGATTCACAGGGCAATTTAACAGATTATTTTGATTCTAACTGAGGTGTGAAATAAGGGTCTCTCTTAGTCCCTATATTGTTTAATATTTATGTAAATGAGATTTTAAATCTTGATTCTCAAAGATTTCAGTTACCTAATATTCTGAATATCGTGTGTCCAGCTCTCACCTACACTGATGATATGATATTGTTCTCGATATCACAAATATGACTTCAGCAATTGTTAAATTCTTTTTTATAAGCTGTGTACTTCACATAAATTGGTGATTAATTATGAAAACAACCAAAGGTCATGATTTATGTGGGTAGCAAACATTGCAGTTTTTATTTAAATAATCAGAAGTTGGAACTTGTAAAAGAATAGTTACTTAGGTGTAACATTTGGATCTATGATGCTGGTTTGATAACTATTTCGTTGACCGGCATCACAGCAACAGGATCCATGTCAACTGTGATTTGCAGTCAGCAGGGAGCCGTGCACATTGGACTCTGTTTTTTCTTCAGGGGGGCTTCGGCCTCCAATCCCCCCATGTGGGGGGCTCTGCCCCCACAGCCTCGTACTTTTAGATTCCAACTCTGAGTCAGAGTTGGTTTGGGGAGGGGGTGCAGGATGGGAGAAAGTGTTGCCAGGTCCTGGGCAGACTTCTATAGCAACATGTTGATGTTGTCGGCATTGACGTATGTCACTGCAGAAGTGTCGCTGTGCAGGGGGGTATACCGTAACATTCATGTCCAATGCCAAGTGGACTAAACATACACAATTACAAACAAAAAAGTTAAAACAAAACTTACAGGCAATTGAAAAGTTAATACTGTATATGGGGGCAGGATCATCCTGGCAGCTTGAAGGCTATGGAGGCAAAACTTAACCCTGTAATACTTATGGCACAGAAACATAGGGGTATTATTTTTTCAAATTTTGTTGAAATACCATACTCCAGTTTCAATCATAGTTGACTAAGAGTAAATAATTCATGGTCTGAACAGTTACTTAGGGCAGAATTGGGCAGGGTTTCATTAAGAGTAATAGTTCAGAGACTATTAGCCACCTACTTGGTACATATTTTAAACAACATGGCTAATCAGTGGCCAAAATAATGCTTAAGTGAAACAATTAAATGGATGCAATCTTTAAAAAACTCTCCATGGCTTTCAAATCTTCCATCAATACTCAAAGAGATTAATTTATGGCATTTATGGGAAGACACATTAAAAATAATATAGATATCATTAACCTACAAACATTTAATTAAAAGTAGATTATTTGATCACTCATTCAATAATGACATGAACTGTATTGCTTCTCAACAACTAACTTGCTAGTATTCTATTTTTAAGCAGTCTCATGACCTAGAATTTTATCTGACTCTACTATTGGATCAGGAAAGTTGTACAAATATTACATTATCAAGATTTGAAATTCTCTCTCTTTTAAGAGACTAGAATTATGATATGGGAAGCAAGATAAGTCTGATGTTGAATGTTTCTATAAAAATGCTCGTGAAGAAAATGTATACCACATTCTATTTATTTGTTGTTTGTACCAGAAATGGTGCACAAAATATTTGTTGGAATTTATTATAGATATAATGGAGCACTTTTGGACTGTATGGAAATACTACTTAAGCCTATACACATAAACAAAGTGAATATATTCAATTTATTCAGGTTGTAATGAGATAAAGGACCAAGATAACTGTTTTACATTGAACACATATTCTTGTAATGAGTTGCACAAACATTATTTATTGTACACACGTAAGTGTGTTATATATATTTTAACCTAATCATAAGATTTGTAATAATTTTGTAATGGCCATGGGCCAATCAAATAAAGGAACTGAACTGAACTTAATAAACAGAATAATAGATAAGAAATTATCAGTAACAAGGCTGTGATCCTATCGAGGGATTCCAGTGACATCATAAACCGTGAGAGCAAAAATGATGATGTCATCAGAATCCTGAGGTGGAACGACAAGCCTAGTTACTGTTGGTTTATCTATAATTTTTTTGTAATAAATGGAACACTCCAAACAGTGCATCTCAAAATACCATTGATCTGATGTCAGAATGATAGTATTATGACTTTATGCTGTCAGAGTGATGGTATTGTGTGTTTTTGATATCACTAATTCCCTATGAGAAAAATGACACCCACATATTATTTTATAATCCTGTATATGTACTGTTTGTCTATGTGTAACTAATACACCAATTTTACATCACTGTTACTGCTGTACTTGGATAACCAGTGTTCAGTAATAACATTTATTTTCCTAAAGCCTGTAGAACCTGGTTGTTTGTGACTGCATCCCTGAGGGAAAGGTACCTAGATAATGGTATATAGCAAAGGGTCTCCGAATCAGCAGAGTGTGTCCTACCCAGAGTAAAGACCCTCAATACAGGGAGTCTAAAGTGTAGAAGATGTCAGAAAAGGGTTATCAGTATCAGGGTTCTGCTTCTTGCTTTAGAGGGGACTTTGATAGTGATGATGCTAGTTCAGTCAGTCTCAGTGGCAAAGGACTAAGACAGAGAGGCCCACTGGGGACAGAAGGGTGTTCTGATCTTCATGGAGACAATTAAACTATAATGTAAATAACATCACTGTAAGTTGGTCCTTAACACACACCTGAAAACTAAAAACACCCACTAAACTTGCTAACAGGTCAATTAAGATGGAAAAAATTACAAAATACAAACATGTATCTGAAGAATTGCTTCACTATGAATACTGGCTTGTGGGTTAAATGTTGTTCTCCTTGAAAGTCCTGGTTGCATGGTTGCTGTTCTCTGCACTACAGTTCATGTTGGTGCTCTTCTCCCGACCTCCTGAGCTGGATGCTGCTCAGTTTACATGGCGCTGTTCCATGACAATGCATGATATACTAGAGAAGGGCCCCAAGTTTGGGGAAGAGGATTCTGGGAGGCACAGGGGGATACTGGGACATCACTTGTGTGCAGAGTGAGTGGTGCAGCCTGTCCACACAGCTGCTTACACTGCTTCTCTGGAAAGCCTCCCCAGGTTTGATGTGGCTGGTAGAAAGAATCCAAGACTGACTTACTAAGGTTGGGTAAGTGTCTACATAGCCACATTTGCAATGTAACAACTCAGGCACTCGGATTGTTGTGGTATCAATGTGGCCATGTAAACTGGCCTGAAAAAAGAAGCCCTGTGAAAGATGGGTCACAGAAAACCTTGAGCCCCAAACCTTAGCTATTTTATCCAATTCATCTTATTACTTGCTATCTGTTGATGGACTCACATGAGCAATTGAAGTTAAGAATAATTATTAAAGGGGAACATTCAGCTTTAAGAGCTTCACACCCAAGTGTAGGGTTGGTCTGAATTTGCACTGTGTGTGCAAAACCCTTTTTACTTACTTAATGTTTACTGCTGTATAGTAGATTGCATATCAGACTATTTTTGCTGACTCACAAGCTGACATTTTCTGTAACTACAAATCCCATAAATCCCCTGCTATCACTGACCCATCTTTGCACTTCACCCCAGTGCTTCTTCAGACTAAGCTCTAGGGACAGAACAAAGCATTGGATCAGTGATGGTGTGAGCCACCATTCCAGTCACCACTCAGTATATACTGGTTTGTAAGCAGTTTTTACACTTTATACCCTATTTGCACAAGAAATAAACTTTAGAGGAAAATGATAAAAGCCCAGTGCATTTATTCAGCAAGTCCATCAGACAGGAGGTGAGTGCTGCCTTCTTTCCATTACATTGTATTGACTTTTGGAATAAGGCACCACCATACCTGGGGCATGCCCATCTCTTTTGTGACTATGCCAATGCTATTTATGACCAACTAGACTGTTACAGTTTTTAGTGCTGTATATAGGCAAATCCTACCCTAAAAATATATTATGAGTTAGAACTCCAAGACAGTCAAGCTATAACAGTTCCTAAATGGGTGGTTAAATGTAATATTAACTTACAGTAACTGTGGCAAGAAGACCCTCGGGCACATTGGCAACAATGATACCAGTGAGGAAGATGATAGAATCCAGTACACGATAGCCCATACAGATGGCAATGATGAAAAATAATACTCCAATAGATATTGCTACTCCAGCTACGATGTGGACAAAGTGCGCAATTTCAACAGCAATTGGGGTCTTCTCATTTTGTACTCCAGATGTCAGTGATGCAATTCTTCCAATCACGGTTTGACCACCAGTGTTGATCACCAAACCAGTGGCAACGCCTTTGAAACAGGTGGTGGAATACAGATACCACATTAGCATAGTAATGAACAAATGTGCATGCATCCAGTTTTTATTAGGCACCAAAATGGCAGCTTTTTACCTTTTGCCAGGATGAGTTTGTCAGGTTGCTAAGATAAGTGTTACATGCAGCAGTGATTATGTGGTTTTGTCTGTGTACAAGTAAACTGGTTTGCGGCCGCTGCCAGCAGTGAAATATATTTCTGGTTGGTGCTATCTCAATATAAGTGCTCATCAGGTGGTACCATTTTATTGTCTCCACTGTCACAAGCAGGAAAAAACAGATGAGGAGATTACTCTTTTTGAACAATGGCCAAAGCCATTTTGGGATTATGGTCCCTTTCACTGGAGATGCAAGTAAGCAACAGAGCCCTCAATCACTCATGGGAATCACTGAATTTTTTAACTATGTTTACATTCCCTATGGACAAGGGGGAGCCAATGAACAAGTTTTAGTTAAGACCCTTGTCACCAAGGACTCTGTCGAGCCACTGAATAATTATGTTAATTATGTATCCATCCCCTGGAGTCTGAGGAATTACAAAACAGTGATTTCTCTCTTCATGAAAATTGGTCTGAGCTTTAAAATAGCCCTTTTGAATTTTACATTCTCTGTGCACACTGAACATTTAATATTCGTCTGCTCCTAACGTTTGTGTGTGTGTGTGGGGGGTGCTATACAGCAGAATGCTTCCCAGGTCTAAACTGTTAATTTGCATAAGTAACTTCCTTAAATGCCTTTGAAAACTCTGGTATTTCATTTAACATTTTATATCTATTGTATTGCCAGATGGATAGTAGGGAACAATTACGGTCCCAGCTTCCCTTACGAATATATGGATAAGCTGTCTTTCTTCCTTGCAGCGATATTTATATTTGGGGACCCAAGTATGATTTTGGACTGTTGTGCTGGTTATTGGTTCTCTCATCTCACAGCTCCATTTTTATGATGGGAAAGGGACTGTCCCCTGTGATGTATTGTTTATTGTCCCTGTTTCTGACAGACTTTTTCTAGCTGTTTATGATAATTTATACATAGAAATTTAGATTGTTGAGGACAGAAAAGCCTCTAAACTCACTGGGTTTGTCTTCATGTTCCTATGTTGTTTTTCTCTGCCCTTAAGAAACCCTCTCTTTGCCCCTGACTTTAATTTAACCCCAGTAACCCCACTGAAAAATGCCCCATTCCATTTTAAACCCAAGCTACTGTCAGAAGACATCACATTACTGAGTGGACTGTTCTACCTATCCACAACCCGGGCCAGATTTTCAAAAGTGGAAAAAACTGCCAAGTGCAGAATAAAGTTACACAAGGGAGGGTTTCCTTGCTGAACCACAGTATCTTCCAGGAATATATCTTCATCATTTATTCACATTAATGGATCTGTGCCAGAGGCACTAGAACCCTATGGGAGCCAGAACTTTTCAGCAGAGCTGGCAATGAGGCAAGCCATGTGCATGCATGGCACTGCAAAAGTGGCTTGCAGCACCTGGCTTACCTTGACACCAACTACTAGCCACCTCAGTTCCTTTTTTCCTGCCATTGTGTGCACGTCAGTGATGATGTCGCTCGCCCTACGGGGATCAGATCACATCTATATGACAGCCGCTTTCAGTTTGTTTACTTGTTTACAGCTAGAATTATTACTTTTGTATCAGTTTAGTGATTTTATGAAAAATGTTCCATCTCTTTTCTCTCAGCCCTATCGAGCCTCATCAGGAAGTTTCTACAGGATTATGGTAGGTATTATGGTAGGGAACCTTCCTGGCATCAAGTTTGGCCTGGTGTCATGTTTGGTTTGGTCCAAACAGGTTTTGGTCTCTTTTGCTCCGGTTGAAGAGTCAGCCTTCTCCAGTCATGTACATTTCTGCCTAGGTGGTGAATGTTTGTTCCTCTGTTGTGCCATCGTATAGTTCATGCTGAATGCTCAGGTACCTGCCAACTCAACCTCAGTAGTTGTCATGCAGGGGTTCACCCTGTACCTGTTGGTGGTACTTTGCAACGCTGTAACTGGGATCGCAGTGCACATTTTTGTTACACACTGTGTCCTGCATACCATTGTCAGGTTTAATGCCACTTGGACTTAGCCCTGAGTGAGTTTTTCACTTCTACCACCCTACCCTAGGAGTTCTTTCTCAGCTTGGTACTGTAATCCATTAGTGTGAATAAATGATGAAGATACATTCCTGGAAGGTATGAAAATGATGTACTCACCATAATTCTTGATCTTCTAGGAATATCTTCACCATTTATTCACACACCTACCCACCATCCCCCGAGTTCACTTCCTTGGGGTTTTGCTCTCTCTCTTTTTCAAGGCTTGAGCAGTAAAGATATTGTCTACTCATACAGTGATCTATACTTGTAAGGGTCACCAGGGCTCATCATGCCCTTCAAGGAAGTGCATGACTACTAGTTAGTTTATTCTGCACCTCCTTGGTAAAAAAGGAACTGAGTCAGTTAGGGGCTGGTGCAAAGGTAAGCCAGGTACTGTGAGTCACTCTTGTGGCTCCATGCAAGCACACAGCTTGCCTTGGCACCAGCCCTGCTGAAAAATATTGGCTCCCATGGGGTCCTAGTGCTTCTGGCACAGGCCTATTAGTGTGAATAAATGGTGAAGATATTTCCAGAAGATCAAGAATTACAGTAAGAACGTAATGTTAAATTGTTTTACACATGCAATCAATTTTCAAAAAGGGTGCTTTTTTGCAACCTTTTTGATGATTTAAGGCAACTTGTGCCTATTCTTTGTGCAGCTGCAGAAGCATACTACACTTGGTATTACCAGGCTTAGCATTTTTGCACAGTGGCAGACAAAGGAAAATGTGACCTGTGTGCATAACATGCTGGAAATAGCATTTTCACAGGTGCGGGGATCTTTCCCTGCACCAGGGAGTTGTACACAGGGACTTAGTGTTTGGGCTGACCAGACCCTTTGAAAATCTGGCTCCCGCTTTGTGGTGAAATATTTTCTAATGCCTTCTTGAAATTTTCTCTTCCAATTTAAGGTTGTGCCCCTGGTGGTTGTTCTGTTCTGTGAAGTCCACATTATTATTTCCCTGCATGAATATGTATATTTTTATAATATCTCCCTTTTCCTTTTGTCCTCCAGAAAGTACATGGTTAGACTGTCCAATCTTTTCTCAAAGGTCTTACCCTGCTGCTACTGGATCATTTTTATATCCCTCTACTGCATAGTCTCTAGTCTCTAATCTCTCTCTCTGCCCTTCTTCCAATGCAAGTTCCAAAATTACATGCAGTACTCCAGGTGTGGTCCAGTCAGTTACCTGCACAGCTGCAACATCACCTCTTTGCTGAGGCTAGTGAAACCCCACCTGATGCATCCCAGCATCCTTTTAGCTTTCCTATATTCCATAGTACATTGGGAAGGGGCTTTAAAACTGTTGTTTATTATTGCACTCAAGTCCCTTTCCTTGTTTGGGTGCACTACCATGATCCCATCAGTGCACAATTCAATTTGCAGAATGTTGTCCTGAAAGTACATCACATTACAGGTTTTAAATTGAACTACAATTGCCATAGTCTAGGCAACTGCTCCATCTTCTTCTTCTTTCAAACTTTAATTTTTTATTAAAAAGAAGAGAGGTATATACTCAATAATTCAACCATAGATCTTATTGGATGGACAGACTATTTGTCACATAAACAATATGAAATAATTCCTTATTTATGGTATACTTTCTCAGATATTAGAGGTACTCATTTAAGGCATACGTCTAACTTAACTGAATTATTGATTAAAAGCAAGAGGAATGGTTTGTATAGTATCACATGGATCCACTTAGTTCCTATTTATAAACATTCAAAGCAGTGGGACTGCTAGAAAAAATATCTGTAGGGAGTGATATTAAGTATTACTATTGGTGGACCAGGTGATCCCTTAAGAAAGCCAGACTGGAATCCATGTGGACCTAAGGGATTATGTCAGGTCTGTGTGAGGCAATATGGAGAAACCAGATGGTCCAGATTTATGTAATAACAGCGAAAGCCTAAAGGCAATCAGCGTTATCGCGAAGCCAGAGTACCGAAAATCAATTTCGCATTCTCTGACTCTGGTGCAGAGCAATACGGCAATCAGGGACTTGTATTTCAAACATTTATGTGGGGCTGTGCCCCATGCACCCCCTACTTAAGGATTCTCAGCTTCCAACCCAGGGGGTGCATGTCAGGGGGGTGCAAAAATGTTTTAATAAAAAATAATTCGGGCTGGGCACAATAAAAACACACCAGCGCCCAAACCTGAACCCAGCACCATACCCACCGAAGCTACCAACCCACCCACCACACCACAGGACCAGCTTGCCAACCCACCATGGCACCACCCCTTGCTGTGCATGCTCACCCCCCCACACATGTACGTATAGCGACATTCTGTCGCTATATTCACCGACCCCCCATCCGTTCACCTTACCCCATCCGTAGCCCCGATGACATGAGCCGGGATTGAGTCATCTTTATTGCAGGTGCTCAATCACCGACGCCCATGTCATGGACTACCAGATGGTCCAAACATTCAGAAGTGCTGGAATAGTATTCTGAAGCTTGGCTGTTAAACTTTCCATTATATATATATATGTATATTATAGACAGTATTCTCCCAGAGCTTAATTTCTGGAGGTGTGGGTTGCAACCAAAGTCTCCTTGTAACTTTTTTTGCGGCCACTAGTAGGATGCTGAGCAGGAAAATCTCATGAGTGCTTAAAAGCCTTGGGAAATAAAGTAGAAAAGCAATCTTGGGTGTCAAATCCCCCATTTCTGGAAAGAGGTCCCACAGAACCTGGCCCATCTCTCTCCAAAATGAGGACAAGATAGGACAGAACCAGAGTATATGGGCATGGGTGGCTACCTCACATCCACAGCCCCTTCAACAAGATGAGTCCCCAGGCTGATAATATTTTATGATTTGGGATGCATGGAAGAAACATGCCACCACCTTCCATCCATATTCCCTCCAAATTGGAGAGGAAGTTACTTTTTGTTGTCTTCACCCAATACCGAGCCAGTCATTAGGAGCGAAAATGGTCATCAAGTCAGCTTCCCAATTGTCCTGGACTGTGTCCATTAAAGATGAAGGGAACTGTAGCAATGCTTTACATAGACACGATAGCAGATGTCTTGGGGCGGCTTCAGATTTCAGAAATATTAAAAAAGAAAAGAAGGGAGGGAACGTGAGACCAGAAATATCTACACCTAAAGTGGAAGACATGAAATGACATAGCTGTAATAGTTATTGCTCCATCTTCTCACAGATGAACTTTATTGCCCTGGTGAACTTGCAGCCTACAGTTGGATAGGATGATCATTGACCTGCAGAGTTGTAAGGATTCTCTTTTGTTTAATGATGCAGCAGCTGATATATTGTCAGCAAAAGTTAAAGGAACACTGACAAACTTTTATGCATCATATTATTTCTAGTTAGAACACCACATTTTATATTTGCCTACCTTCTTTATAACTCATTTATGTTGATAGTTGTTTGATCTGATTCCTACTTATTAAAATTGAAATGCACGCTGATAGTGTTGTTGTACTCAACCTTGTTTTGTCTCAAACCTCTGACTTAATCTTACTGCATACTTCCTGAACATTAGAAATCAAAACAGTATAGCTACACATGATGCAATCAGTCCCTCTCCTCTCACTGCATCATGAGTGGCTAGACTGTATTGGTGGGGGTCCCAGTTCCAGAAAAGATGCAATGGGAGCTGATCAATGACTGTAACTTTAAGGCCCAAGTCCCCACCCACCTTTTCCAGAAACTTCACTGCATGTGTACCTAGACTGTATCTGCTAGTTTCATTAGCCTGCATGCTTGTTGATGCCTCCAGCAATTGTGGAAATCTGTTGTTAACTCACTGCTCCTTATAATATGATAATTTGTATTATACCTGTTTATTGCACTGGTCTGCTGTCAAACATAACTTGTCCTGCTGTTGTATGCAACTTGGTGGACTCGAAGACCTTTGAGAAAGGGCTCTAGAGCTCAGAGGTCCTCTTAACACAATCAATAAACACATAAATAGATCAATGTTTTTGTGTGGTAACGCCAGTATGGTCGGCAGTCTCTCACTTTTAAAAAGAAAATAGGAATCAGAATCAAACTATAAACTACATCAGCAATCTCTACAGAAAGTGAATAATCATAACTTGCAATTTTTAAACTAGGGACAGTTTGAGATGCAAGAGGGTTGACAGTGTCCCTTTAATGTTTTTCACAGTCTGTATTGCCTGAAATCCATTTGTGGTGGGAGGGTAACAGAATTTGTTGACTTTATGGTTTCTTACATTGTAAATATGGATATAATTGGATCCATGACTGGTTGCCGACAAACTTTTTGTTGAACGGCCGTACAGCAAATCCATCATGTCAATCGCATTTGCAGTCAGCATATGGTTTCTCACTGACAAACATGTTTTTTTGGGGCTTATGCCTGATTCCTATGTGGGCTGTGCCTGCACTCTTCTACTAAATAAAAATCAACTCTGAGTCAGAGCTCATTTGGGAAGGGAGTGCAAGACCCCCAGAATACAGTGCTGGGGTCAAGAGACAACATCACAGCAACCTGGCGCTGCAGTCTCTGTAGTGTTGGTCACTGTTGAAATGTCACTGTCGGAGGGATATACCGATATAATTAATATGTAGGGGATGTCAACTTATATTGGAATTCACTTTCTGATAAAATACACAAGCATCTGATTAAAGGTATGGGGCTTTCTGAAATTATAAACTCATTTACTTGTATGAGCCTACTGTACAAAGTCAATACCACACACCATTACACTGACTCCTTACTAACAACATTAAAATAAACACTATTAAAGCAGCAGTACTACAAAAAAAAAAGCACTTTTTTGACAGTTTATTCCTTGTGCCCTGCTAATCATATACCTGGTACTCTTTCTCGCCAGCATTGTACTATTGCCGAGTAATTTGCTCAGTTATTCTCTGCTTTTGTTTACATTTCTGCCACCCAGCATGTTGCACTGGAACCCCCTCTGCTGCCAACTGCACATGTGAATGACTTGCAGGGACATCGGGAATGGTCAGCAGAGGCTCCCTCTGCTGTTGTCAAAAGACCTGATGTGACCTGTAGAAAAAGTGCAGCTGAAATTAATCAGCGGCCATATTTGTTGTAGAGCTACAAGCATTCAAATAAATTTCAAATATCTAAAAAACTAAGGACGACTTGAAAAAAATATTTACAGGTATGGAAACTGGAACTTTGGCTGCATGCTTACAGCCAAAAAAACAGAATTTTGATAACTCACTTCCTGATTTCGTAGTACTGCTGCTTTAATGGAATATTTACCACTTCTATCAGTGACCACTGTCTTTCTGTGCACTTCCCCTGCTAGCCTTGAATGGCCATGTCAGCATCTCCTATGCCCTGGCTAGATGTAGGTCAATGACTGAACACCACACAAGAACCCATACGAAAAGAGCCCACTTCTACCTGATAAATGCCCTCAAGAAAATGTTTCTAATTCTCCTTTTCTGTTCAGGCAATGTCGAACTAAATCCAGGTCCCCCAACTCAAATCACTTCTCCGTCAGAGTTTGCAGCTGCTCCTGGGATGAAACTGATGGTCATATTCTAAGCTCTGCCCAAAAACTTGATCATCTTCAAGTTTGGGCAGCCCACACTGACCCAGATCTGATTATAATTACCGAGTCATGGCTAAAAAAGACCAACACTGATCCACAAATTACTATACCGGGCTTCAAGCTCTTTAGGGCTGATAGGGATTCGGGGGGGAGGGGAGTGGTTGTATACGCCAAATCAAAATTTGATATTAGCAGCATTTCCTGTAAAACTAAGCCCAAGGAATATGAGATTGTCTCGCTTAAACTTCACCTTCCATCCTCAGAGTGCATCACAATCATTGGTGGCTATAGACCCCCATCAGGAGGCACAGAAATTCTTAACGTGTTGAAATCTATAACTTTGGCTGCTAACACGGAAACAATAATCTTAGGGGACTTCAATATGGATTGGCTCACTGCTAAATCCCACTCCCTAAAAGCCATCTGTGATGAGCTGGGTCTTACACAGATAGTAACTGAACCCACAAGAATCAATGCTTCTAACTCTGCCAACAGCTCACTCTTAGATGTCATCTTAACTTCGCTTTCCCATAAAATCTCACATTCTGCAGTTTTCCATAATGACATGAGCAACCACAGTATAATTGTATGTACAAGATTCCAATCTGAAACCCAGTAGCACCCTAAATTCAGAATCAAATGCTTGTTCCGAAAATTCAACTCAGTAAACTTCCTAATCAATCTAGCTACGATCAGGTGGCAAGACCTATATCTTGCCAAATCTGCTGATGCCACTGTCTTTGTCCTAAATGACAGCCTCACCACCCTAATTAACAAGCGTGCTCCTCTTATTAAAATGAAGGTGTGAAAAATCTCACATCCGTGGTTCTCCCAAGAGCTCAAATCTGCACTTACCAATAGAGACAAGCTATGGGCTAGGGCCAGGCACACAAAGGACCCGGCAGACTGGCAGGCATTTAGAACTTCCAGAAATGCCTGTGTTAGAAGTGTATGTGCTACTAAAGCAAACTTCTACATCTCCACTCTGGAGTAGGCCAAAGGGAACTCTAAAAAAATCTGGAAGACACTGAGATCCATTGAAGACCATTCTGCTGCTTTCTCCCTTCCCACCAAGATTCTGGCCAAGGACGGGATGGTTGAAAATAAACTGCGAATCCTCGAAGAACTTAACCTTCACTTTGCCACTGCCGGGTTGGCATTTGACTCCTCCCCATACACTAGCTGAGTGAATAGCAACACTAGCCCAGATACTACACATGCTACTCCACCTCATCCCTTCCTGTTGTGCCTGTTTAGCTACAAAGAAGTTGAAGACATAATTCTTAACCTTGACACCAAGAAAAGTGCAGGGGACGATGGTCTTGAATCATTTTTCTTGCAGTTAGGCTATGCCCAGCTCACAGCCCCATCCTTTACATCTTCAACCTCTCTATTACCACAGCCACTGTTCCATCCTGCTGGAAATCTGCCCATATTCTTCCTCTCTTCAAATCAGGAGATCCTTGTGACTTAAACAACTACCGTCCTATCTCTATCTCTATCTTGCCCATTCTCTCCAAAGTGCTGGAAAAACTTATATACAACCAACTAAAAAATCACCTCGAGGCACACTCACTGCTAAACTCAGCCCAATCTGGCTTCAGGTCGAAGCACAGTACCATCTCAGCCTTGGTTAAAGTCTCTAATGACTGGATCCATGCTATGGACACCAAGAAGGTTACTGGTGCAGTCTTTCTAGACCTCAGTAAGACCTTCGACACTGTAGACCATCACCTCCTAATCACCTGTCTTTCCTACATAGGTGCCACTCCACTTACCTTACAGTGGTTTAACAGTTATCTCACAGGAAGGATACAAAAAGTCAAAGCTGATGGCCTACTATCTGCCACCCTTCCAATTGCCAGAGGAGTCCATCAAGGCTCCATCCTAGGACCAATCCTTTTTTCCCTGCACATCAACAACCTTGACTCCCACATAAAGAACTCTAGCATACATTTCTTTGCGGACGATACGGTTTTTTGTACTATCAGGCTCATCCTTAACTGAAGTCAGGAAGCACTCCAAGCTGATTTTATCCAGTTAGAAAGCAATCTTATCAATGCCAAGCTTCTCTTAAATGCCAGAAAAACCAAGACAATGATTTTCTCAAAACTTGCCTTGTCTGGTGCCCTACGTACCCCACCTAAAAACTTCATAGTTACCTCCCTAGGTGAACCCTTGGAAGTCTTACCTAAATTTAAATATCTAGGTATGTGGATAGACAACAAGCTTTCCTTCAATGACCACATCAAGGATCTATCTAAGAGGCTTAAAGCACACTTGGGTTTCTTCTTTAGAAATAGGACCCTCTTTTCTCTCGCGACCCGCAAAAGACTTGTCCAAGCAACATTCCTTCCCTTGCTTGACTATGGAGACATTATCTTTATCTCCTCCCCAACCTTGAGCCTATCTAAACTGGACGTACTCTATCACCATGCTCTTCGCTTCATTACTAACTCTGTGTACAGGACCCACCACTGTGATCTTTATAGAGTTGGTGGACCTCTTGCCACCAGACGCCTCTTGCATGCTGGCATTTGGGCCCTCAAATTACTACTCCACAAACTGCCTGTCCATTTAATGTCTCTCATACACATCTCGCATAGTGCCTCCTCCCTAAGGAAATCTGACCTTATCCTACTAGATGTTCCCAGGACACATACCACAGCTGGCCAAAGAGCTGTCTCACGCACCCTCCCAAACATTTGGAACCAACTACAAGCCATGCTGAAGCTAACCAGCATCGTATCAATTAACTCCTACAAAACACTAGCTATCTCTAAATTAAAAGACATATGTAGGTGCTACTAGGCCCACAATGCCCAGTCAACTTCCTAGGTACCAACTGGCCCTCTACTTATTAAGCTGAAATGTGTTGCATAATTTAGGCAAGGTTAAAGCTAGAATGTACTGCATATATAGCATAAGGATTTCTATTGTGTATACCTCTTGTATTATATTTTTTTGTTTCTTCGTTGTTCTACATTTTATATCTCCTGTCTACGTAATTGTGAACTGTATGTGTATGTGCCTCAGGACCTCCTTGTGAATGAGCTTGCTCAATGGAGTCTTTCCTGCAATAAACTTGAACTTGAACTAGACCACTTGCCTATTTTTTGTCTGTGGAGCAGCAAAATCAATAGACCAAAACCAAAAAATATTTTCTTTACAGATTTTTGGAGTGTAAATTTGAATGATTTGATGTCTAAAATCAATCTAATTTTCTGGTCTTACACTAAAGCTATTCCAGATACAGACATTGCTGCTAAAACTTTGACTGAGGTTTAAACAAACTTTAGTTTGTGGACAGAAAAACTATTGGATTACCTGTCTTCTTGCTAGGAAGCTCTCCCTAAACACCTCTCCCCCAGGTCTCTGCCACCCTCTTCAGCCCTCCACTTGGCCACTGTCTACACAGAGCTCCTTGCTAGCCCCCTCTCTGTACCCCACTGCAGGACCTCTCTGGGTCAACACTCCTTTTATTACAGGGCCCCTTCTGTTTGAATGAAATGCCATTGGCCATCACCCAGGAACAGTGACTAGGCCCATTTAAAACTCTACTCGATGCTGAAATCCTCTCCCACTCCAATTGTGACTGTGCTAAGCCTTCTCCCCTTGCCTGTGACTATAACATTTTGATTTTCTGTAAATGTTATTATATGTGCTGGATGTATAATGATTTCACATGGGTTGGTCCTTTCCACCCTTAAACTGTAACTTGTCCTCATTATATGTCTCTTATTGTCTATACTGCCTCTGAACTTGCAATGTATGTTTGTTTTTCTGGTGTGTTCTCTGTATATTTATTATTGTATATCTTGTCATTTCTTGTAATGTATGTATATCGTGTATGTAATGTATATTGGATGTGGAGCCTTTGCAAAGAGAACCTTAAGTGTTGGTGCTTTTAAATCACTGTGACTGTAGTATTGAAACTGTTTTGAGTGTGGGTATTGGCCCATTCTCTTTTTACTAAGTGCGCTGATAAACAGAGAGGCTGGTCTGATTATCATATTGGGATCAGCTGCTTAGCAACATAAGCAAGGGGAAGGGCATTTAAACAGAGCACTGTGGGATTTCTGAATTCCCTGTCCACATGCTGTGAGACACTGTATAGTGTGTGACAGTACTGGCAGGGGTGAAGATTCTCTATGTGCTGCGGGTAGTTTACTTTGCCTAATTTACTACCAGGAGCTTCAGGTCCCAGAGAGACGTAAGTGTTTGTGCTTTTAAATCATTGTGACTGCAGTATTGAAACTGTTTTGAGTGTGGGCATTAGCCCATTCTCTTTTTACCAAGTGCACTGATAACCAGAGAGGCTGGTCTGATTATCAGATTGGGATCAGCTGCTTAGCAATGAAAGCAAGGGGAAGGGCATTTAAACAGAGCTCCGTGCTAATGGAGCGAGCACGGGTGGGTGAACACGAGGTCGCTGCAGATAAAGACACGCACGTCAACACGTGTTTGGCATGTTAGGCTGGTCAGAGGGACAGAACCAGGAATTATACATCAAAAATCATCAGGAAGTTAGCAGTTAGTAAGTACAAATGGCCAATATAGTTCGTACTTTGGAAGGGGAATGGGGTATTAAATGCAGGAAGTGCCTAATGTTTGTATTAACTGAGGTACACAACTGTAATGAAGAGTTCTGCTGTATTAAGTGTATTAATATGAGTGGTTTAGAGGAGGAAATAATTAATTTGAAATATTCCCTAGCCTCAAATAAAGATGTAGCAGGCAAACAAATGTCAACTACGAATGAACTTGGAATTCAAACTGATACCTGTTATCTAAAGAGTATGAAAGCTACATCAGTGCCACCCACTTTAATTAATACTAGCACCCAAACCAACCCATAGGAATGGTTGAGTGTATTAAACAACTCCATGAATCAGGATTTAGGAAAGTATGGAAAGAGACAAAGAAATGATGATTTAGAAGAACATAATTGTTTTATGAATGAATAGAACCTAGTGGATAAACAAAGGAAATCTAAAAAGGGTCGTAGGGCAATGGAGTTTAGTTTACCAATCGAAAATGCCTTTTCTTGCTTGAGTAACATTGAGACCCCTGACAATATTAATGTAGAAATTACTGAACAGGATGATGGTTCTGGTAACAGTGACTACCCCTCATTGGTATTAGATGTTGTTCATAAACCTATTATAAATAATGTAAGTGGTGATAATGAGACTCTAACAAGTCCAAGTGTGAGCTGCCTGCCCTTGAACAGGGCTGCTTCAGTGCCTCCATGGTCAGCCAGCACCCAGCCAGCCACCGACCAAGACCAGGACGCCCACCTGCAGATCCTTGGAAGTGGCCTGTCCTTGAACAGGGCTGCTTCAGCTCCCCCATGGTTGGCCAGCACCGGCCAGCCACTGACCGAGACCAGGACGCCCACCTGCAGCTCCTTGGAAGGTATGGGACAGTGCAGCCAATTGGAACATGGGTGCTTCCAGCAAACCCACTCTGATTGGCCAGGACTTTTCCCCTGCTTCAGCCATCTGGCACTTTTTACAAATAGATTTTCGATAGAACCAAGCACATTTCAACTGTGTAATAGAAGTTTTTTTTTTTTGGCTAGTTTTCCATTAGCAGGTTATACAGACCTGCCACTAGAGGGATTCTTGGTCTTTCTACACAAATCACTGTACTCAATTGTGGGCAATATGGCCCGCATTATCATTCTCAATATCATTATCATTGCCTTTAAAGTGCAAATTTTCGGCCCCCTGCTGTACTGCTGATGCTTGCCATTGCAAAGCGTTTAACCTGCTGTGCTCTGTCTTTTTTCCTCAGAAGAGGACCTCGCTAATGCCCACAGTCGAGCGCCAGGGCCAGTTCTCACAGGGGTGGTCGGCAGCCGCAAGCCGATGCTCGAACCGCCAGACCGAGGGACTGCTAGGGAAAGGTACGCAGAACCGCAATTTTATGCCCACCCACCCTTCCCCTTCTGTAGCTTTTCTTATATAGACACCTTCCCACCAAAACATAAATCATGCCCCCTGCATCTCACTGCCCTGTAGCCTGCTCTATATCCCTTTGTTAGCTACCTAATCAGCAGACTCCCTTTCTGCTCGCTCATGCTGCCCACACTGTTGAGCCGAAGTCTGACCATTGTTTGCCCTTAAACATCACAGTGAGAAATACATATGCTAGGCAACCCCTATTGTGTTTTTCTATCCTTCTCCCTCTAATTTATATTCCCTTTTTTTAAACTCTACTCACCGGACAGTAACTGAATAAGTCATTTATATTAGCAATCTACTGAGGGCACCACGAAAGACATTTGATATAGTACCTTCTGCATACCAGTTATACTTTTCATAATGGAGGGATTTCTCTGGATTCTGCTAGCTCTATTACTGTATCCTGAGTGCAGTGAAAAAGGATATCTCTCAGAGGATGCCACACAGGGAGATATATTACATTACTCGACTTACTGCATTACTGCAACAGTCACAAGTGACTGGGTATGTATATATGACCTCCCAATGCTACAACATAACCCATGGAGCAGTTGCCATGGAGGGACTCAGGCAGATTTACTATCTTATGGGACCTTGCTTCAACTCTGTACAGAAAATTATTCAATGCACCTGTCTGCAAGACTACTAATCAGTGCTCTAACAAGAGGCCAAAGCTCCATATCCGGATGGCAAACAAAGTGGTATCAGAATTAAAAAATGGGCAACGGCAAGAATCTTTAACCTATTCTCTTGCGCAACTATGAAACTATTGATACTGTTATTAATATGCTCAGGAAATGTAGAACTTAACCCAGGACCCCATAGGTCATCACTGCACCAACTGACTTAGCCAAGATCAAAGGGCTAAGCTTTCTCCATATTAATGTATGCAGTCTGTTAAAGAAGATCACGATGATCCAAGCTTGGGTTAACCATACCCTACCAGATATACTAGTAGTGTCTGAGACGTAGCTCAGGCCTGTCACAGCCGACAAAGACATAAACTTACCTAATTATCAAGTATTCAGAGCTGACCACCAAACTAGGGGTGGGCACGTAGCGATATATGTGAAGGACAGTCTATCTGTAACCTGCCTCAACTCATTATCCATGGTAAAGGAATTTGAATGCCTATCCCTCAAAGTGGCCTTCTCCCACACCACATCGCTGCAGCTAATTGGCTGCTATAGGCCCCCCTCAGCTGACCTCAAGCTAGTATCCCACCTGGGTGACCTAATCAAAAAGGGAACAGAAGAAACTATAATCATAGGAGACCTAAACCTAAACTGGCTCTCAAAGGCAGCTGCACCCTTAATATCATTCTGCGATACACATGGGTTTACACAGCTCATAAATGAACCCACCAGAATCAACAAAAAGAATACAAGCAACAGCACACTATTAGATGTTATACTAGTGAATAAACCTCACCTTTTCTCGCATGTTGGAGTACTATTCAATGACATCAGTGACCACTGCCTTATTGAGGGAATAAGATCAGCATGCAAGCCGTCATCCCCCACCAAGTTCACAATGAGGAGATCAAAGCAAAATTCAACATTGAAGCATTCGGAAGAGATAAACCACTCCACACGATGGCAAGAGTTTTACTTAGCAAAACACAGTGAGACAGTGTACAAGGTGCTAAATGACATTATTACAGGTGCTCTTAATATCCATGCTCCAATTTCTAAGGTACGCATCAAAAATAAAACCTACCGTTGGTTCACTTCTGACCTTAAAGCCACCCTCCTTGACAGAGACAAGTTATGGAAAAAGGCACGAAAAACTAAGATATCAACTGATTGGGAGCTGTTCAAAAAAGCCAGGAATATCTGTACCAGGAAAGTATGAGATGCTAAGGCTGCTTATTATATGTCTGAACTAGACTCCTCCTGCCACAGCCCTGCCAAGTTCTGGAACACCATAAAAGACATAACAGGATACAATCCAAGTAACACACTCCCAGCCAAAATACACAATGGCAAGGGAACCATCTCTGATAGACTGGAAGTCCTGGAATCATTCAACAATCACTTTACAACCGCTGGTCTAGCATTCAGCACCTCTCCGGCTAACCAAATGCGTCCCCAGTTAGGTATCAAGAACACTGAAGCACGGGTAACGGAGTCCACCTTCTCTTTTATACCAGCCACCCTGAAGCAGGTGGAAGAATTAATATCACAGCTGGACACCAATAAAAGTGCAGGTGCAGACTCCCTTGATCCCTATTTTTTTTTAAATTGCCATAGAAGTATTAGCAGTGGCAATAACACACCTATTTAGCATCTCACTACAACTAGGATCTATTCCATCAATCTGGAAAACAGCCCAAGTTATCCCGCTACTGAAAGCAGGGGACCCCATGGACCTCAACAACTACAGGCCAATCTCTATCCTCCCTGTGCTATCTAAGCTGCTAGAAAAAATCATAAGCACCCAACTAAGAGGATATCTTGCAGAGGCTAATCTTTTAAATCCAGCACAATCTGGGTTTAGAACCAACCACAGCACCATCACAGCCCTGGCTAAAGTAACCAATAATTGGCAACTCGAACTGGACAAAAAAAATTGTGTCTGTGCTGTATTTTTAGACCTGAGTAAGGCATTCGATATGGTCGACCATGAACTGCTCTTCTCCTCCCTGAAATCCATAGGACTCGACTCAACCTCCATTAGATGGTTTAATAACTATCTCACAGGAAGGACCCAGCAGGTGAAGGCTGAAGGAGACCTATCACCACTCAAATCTCTCCAAAGAGGAGTTTCCCAAGGATCCATCCTCGGCCCAATCCTATTTGCCATCGATATCAATAGCATCGACAATAACTTCACCAAAGCCACTGTACACCTGTTTGCAGATGATACAGTATTGTATGTCAATCACCCCTCTCCTGTAACAGCATGCATAGAGCTACAAGCAGAATTCAACCTATTACAACACCAACTACTGGAAAAAAAAACTCCTGCTAAATGCAAAAAAAATCAAAGGCAATGTTTTTCTCCTCCCAAACACAAGCCAGACACTCCTTCCCAAACAATCTCCCCCACATATCCACTGTCCTTGGTGAAAATCTTGAATATGTTACAAAATTCAAATATCTTGGGGTCTGGGTAGACAGTAGACTCGACTACTTAGATCATCTGGAAGATCTGCTAAAAAAACTCCATCAGAGGCTTGGGCTCTATTACAGAATAAAGCACTTTCTCACAAGTGATTCTAAAAAGAAGCTGGTCCAGGCCACATTTCTATCAGTATTAGATTATGCAGATTTCCCTATATGGTCATTGCCCCAACTCATATCTGAGCAAACTGGACACACTTTACCATAGAGCCTTGAGGTTTATTACAGATCTTCCTCTCAGCACTCACCACTGCTCGCTTTATGCTGCAGTTGGATGGACCTCGCTCCAATTTAGAAGAGACAGGAATGCCACACTATGGACTTATAGAGCGATATCAAAGATGCTACCAAATTACATCTCAGACTGCTTCACACAAATCACATCAAGTAAATATGCCCTAAGAAGTCTAAACTTCATCATGCTTAAAGTGCCCAAATTCAATTCTCGATATGGTAGATCTGCTATCAGCTATGTCTTATCTGCCTCATGGAATATGATGCAGAAGACCCTGAAAGTGAACAGATACATCTCATTTACATCCTTTAAATATCTGTATTCAAGGCTTAAAGAAAAATGTAATTGTTTCCACAAACAGTAGAGTATTCCTAATCGTATCCATCTCCCTCCCCAGATAGCCAACTCACGGAAGGTATCTACCTTTACTAAGAGTCACCACCTGCTCAAACTCCATGCACCCCCTCCTTTCCATCTGCCTCCCCTTAATCCCTTGTCATATATCACAGCCCTATACCCCTGTTATACAAACCCCCCAGTGCCACCCTCCTGCCCTCTTCATAAGGCCCACAGTTTATCCGTTCCACAGTATAGGCCCCCACCATCTTCCTCCTCCCCACCAGCCAGGCACACCACTTCTGGCTCCCCTTCCCCTTATTACCACTACACCTGAATTTAATGTATAGTATGATTAGAATGTATCCTTAGACTGTGTGTATACTGAATATTCTATGTAGTATCCAAGAGTGTGTGTATATTGAATATTTTTTATGTATCTATGTAAATTGAACCTTGACCTTACTAGGTCCATCTTGCAAATGAGCTGTGCTCAATGATGTTCACCTGGACAAATAAAGATTTGATTGATTGATTGATCTAATGGTGTACATTAATATTCTACAAGTGAGTATAATAAGGAAAGTGTCGGTAACATATTACCTCATGATCTAGCTAACCAAGTAAAGGAAGTTATGTTACCTAGTGTAACAGTAGGTAACACAAACAATATAATAATAGGTGCAGTGAATCCGGGTACATCAGCAAATGATATCCAAAAGTCTATTGGACCATCACTAGAAGCACAAAACCATACCACAAGCACCCACAAACAACGTCAGACGTATGTTTTGGGAGATTCTATGATCAAACATATTGATAGGTTCGTATGTAATCCAGACAAGGCAAATAGAACATGTTCTAGTTATAGGGGGGCAAAGGTAGCTGACATTACTAATATGATTGATTCAGTCTTGAAGGATGCAGGGGAAAGTCCATTGGTAGTATTATACATAGGTACAAATGACGTCTGTTCTAACAAAATTAAGGAAATAAAAAGGGACTTTGAGGTGTTAAGTGTACGTCTTGATTCTAAAGGATGTGAGGTAACAATTTCAGAGATACTTCTGGTACCTAGATCATAACGTTTATAACTAGTAAGATTAAGGAGGTTAATACTTGGCTTCGACAGTGGTGCTTAAGAAAGGGGTATACTTGCTTAACTCATTGGGAAAATTATGAAGGCCACTCTAGGCTATTTTGTTGGGATGGTCTACCCTTATGAAAATGTGGAAGTGGTTTATTAGGCAAGAAAATTGCTGCACATATTAAAAAACATTTAAACTAAGTTTGCGGGGGGGGGTGCTACCTGGAGTTATTGATTCACATACTAAATTAGGCAAGGAATCACTGAAACAAAAATTAGGTAATTATAACCTCTCGTTGTTAAATGCTAGGCGTTTAAATCTTGAAAAGAAAAGTGAACTGGAAATACTTGTAAAGCTTCTTGACCTTCATGTGGTGGGTGTAACTGAGATCTGGTGGGATAACTTTGTGGAGTGGATTAAAGACATTCCAGGATTTAAACTCTATAGTAGAGATAGGGAAGGTAGAGTGGGGGGTTGCATACATGTGTCAAATAAAATTCCATCACACTTGGTTCAGCATACTGAATTAATGAGTAGCAATAATGAACCAATTTGGATACAATTAGAACCACAGGGGCATCCACCTGTGATTTTGGGCAACTGTTATAGGCCTCCCACATGCAGTTCTAATGAGACAGTCAGTCTTTGCTCTGAAATCTTGGAAGCGGCAGAACTTGGAAATGTTATCATATTGGGAGACTTTAATTTTCCAGGTATCGATTGGACTAATCTAAGGGCTAAGTCTGATGTAGAGACCTTGTTTTTGGATAACTATATTAACTATAGTTGTGAGCAGTTAGTCCTACAGCCCACTAGGGGATCAAATATTTTGGATTTAATTCTAACTAATGTTAGCCATCTTATAAATAATGTTAGCATTCTACCACCAATAACAAGTAGTGACCACAATATGATAAAATGTTCATTGAGTTATGGTGCATTTAAAACATTGAACATAAACACTAGAATTAGAAAATATAATGTGACCAATATAGCATTGGTGAACAATTATCTTAGTAAAGTTAACTGGAATAATCTATTTTCCAACATGGGGGCAGAAGAATCTTGGTTGTTCTTCAAAAATACTGTACATATGGCTGTTGATAAATTTGTACCTTTAGGAAAGAAATATAATAAAGATGGTAAGATTCCAAATTGGATGACAGGGGAAATAAAGAAAACACTTAAACATAAACTTAAAGCATATAGGAATTTTAAGAAACAACCATCCAATACAAATAAGATCAAACATATCAACAAATAAAAAGAACTAAAAAAATTGATTATGAGAGCAAGACATAAAATGGAATTCAAAATAGCACATAGTAAAGATGTTACGTTACTATATTCATATCATAATACTAATAAATCAGCTTTTAAGGTCATTGATAAAATTAAATCAGATGGTAATATGTTCAATGATCTTAGTGACATTATGGACTGTTTTAACAGTTACTTTGCATCGATATTTAGTCCCAGAGTAGAAGAACCCCACTTATTGATAAATGTCACAGAACATGAGTATTTGTTTTCAGAGGAAGAGATGAGACTAGAACTTCAGAATGTCAAAATAACAACTACACCGGTTCTGATGATTTACATCCGAAAATACTCAAAACCGGAGCACATATATTAGCTGTTCCATTGACTAAAATTATTAATAGATCATTGCAAAGTGGGATTGTGCTGTTGGACTGGTGACTTTCTATTGTGACCCCTATATTAAAGAAGGGAGATAGGAATCTTGTAAATAACTATAGACCTATCAACCTAACTTCTATCCTCTGTAAAATCATGGCGAGATTGATTAAAAATCGAATGGAACAAGAGATTGTCTCATTAAATATTAAGGATAATATTCAACATGGATTCCAAAAGGGGAAATCTTGCACAACAAATTTGATCTCTTTTTATGATAACATAAGTGCTAGTCTGGAAAGAAAATGTGCATCAGATGTGATTCTGATGGACTTCTCTAAAGCCTTCGATAAAGTACCACATATATACTTGGTAAATAAACAGATAAGTTTGGGGTTTAGTAGTATACTAATCAGATGGAGTAAAAAATGGTTACTAGAACGTGCGCAAATGATTAGACTAAATGGCCTAGTATCTGACAAGAGAGGTTACTAGTGGAGTGCCGCAGGGGTCGGTATTGGGCCCAGTTATTTTTGGTATCTATATTTGCGACATTCATCATAATATTAATAACAAAATGGTTAAATCTGTGGATGATTTGAAATTAGGTGGGGAGGTAAACACCTTTCAAAAGCACTTAACTATGGTCAATGATCTAAACAAAATTATGAAATGGGCTAATGAAAATGGAATGGTTTAAGACTGAAAAATATGTAGTCCTACATTTTGGTCATAAAAATCCAAGATACAAATATATATTGGGAGACCAGATCTTACAGGCAGTAACATCAGAATGTGACTTAGGGGTTACAATATCTACCTCATTTACTTCTACTGAACATTGTAGACAGGTTTCTTTTAAAGCAAGGGTTCTTATTAAAAGGATCAAATGCTCCTTTGCTAGTATAGATCTGAGCAGTGTATTATACCACTGTGTAAGAGTTATATTAGGCCCATGCTTGATTTTGGGTCACCATTCTGGTCTCCTTACTATTCTAAGGATACCAAAATGATAGAAGGGGTACAACGCACTGTGACCAAACTACTTCATCATTTAAAGGGACTACCATGTGACTCTTGGGTTAAAAGAAACTGGACAGTATTCCTTGGAACTAAGAAGGCAGAAAAGGGACCTGCTTTTACTCCATAAAATAATGCATTCTCCAGATTTATTGGATCTATGAGGCTTTGAATTAAGTAAATTTCGAGAGAATTTTAGATCCCATGGTAAGAAATTAACCATGCCTAGGGTAAATACCACAAAAAGAGAAACATTTTACACAGTTAGGAGTGCTAGGACTTGGAATAGACTCACACGAGCAGTAGTGGAAATTGAAGATTTTGGTCAATTCAAGTCTGCTTTAGATAGATTATATTATAAAGATGGTATTATGGTTTAAATGCCCTCATGGTGCGGGGGACAATACTAATGGGCATTGACTGCTCCCTTTTGTCCTATATATCCTAATAATCCCTAGTAATCCTAGAAAAGGAGTCCTTGACTCAAAGGTTGTAATTCCAATTCATACTAACATACTAAAATGTAAGCAGAATAGGCCTAACAGTCTTTCACATCTGCTCGTTTGGTCAGCCCCCACCCTGGGAGCTGACCTTGCTGCCCCCCTTGCCTTCTCTGGCTTCTCCCTTCCCAGTTCCAGATATTCTCGCTGCACTGGATTTTGCTTCCAGAACCCTTCCCCTGTACCTGTCCCACCCCCTCTTGAACCCCTCCACCATCTCTGCACCCACCAGCCCCCTGGGCAGTGCATTTCATGGCTCCACCACCATCTCAGTGAAGTAGCACCTCCTCCTTTCTCCCCTGAATCTCCCCCCTCCAGGTTCCACCCATGCCCTCTAGTTGCCCCCTCCTCCTTCCTTCGAAGCACCCTGACTGCTCAATTATTTTGGGAGGGGATCTTGGAATTTTACAGGACCAGGAGCAGAGAACTGGAGAATGGTTACCCCCTTCATGTACCTGAAGACCTCTATCATGTCCCCCAGTCCCTTCTCTCTTCCAATGTGTACATATTTAGCTCTTTGAGCCTCTCCCCATAGGTCCTGTCCCCCAAGCCCCAAATCATTTTGGTTGCCTTCCTCTGGACCTCTCCCAGGAGTTTAATGTCCCTCTTAAGTGTGGTCTCCAAACTGCACGCAGTACTTGAGGTGCGGCCTCACCAAGCAGTTATACAGAGGGAGTATCACTTCCTTCCTTCTGGAGGGATCCCCCTAGCGATGCATCCCAGCATCCTGTTGGCCTTGGCTGCTGCCCTCCTACAAGTCTCTGAGTTGTTCATCTTGACATCCACCACCACCCCCAGGTCCCTCTCAGGCATCAAGACTTGTAGCATTCCCCCCCCAGGGTGTACACTTGGCCTGGGTTTCTGGCCCCCAGGTGCAGTACCTTGCATTTCCCTGCATTGAACCTCAGCTTCCACTTTCTAGACCATCTTTCCAGAGCCTCCAGGTCCCCCTGTAGGGCCACCCTCCCCTCCTCCCCTTCCACCACAGCCCCCAGTTTTGAGTCATCCGCCAAGAGACTCATCTCACTCCTGATACCTGTCCTTATGTCAGTGATGTAGGCGTTGAACAGGAGGGGCCCAAGGACTGATCCCTGTGGGACCCCACTAATGACCCTCCTTGGGGATGAGACTATTCCGCCAACTACGACCCTCTGGGTCTGGTCCTGGATCCTTCAATAAAATAAAATAAAAAAATAAAAACAATAAAATTACACCTTAGTTGTTTTAATTGCTGAAGCAGAGGGATGGATGTTGGAAAAATTCAACTTGTCCAGCTTGATATCTGATTGGAATCAGTATAGGAGTTCAAAAAATGTATGTAAAACTAAAACTCATTCCTGCAAATCTCAGTATTTTCAGAGTACACAAATTGAATCCTGGGGAATCATAAAATGTGCTGTTCCTCAGCCAAGGGTTTAATTAATCCCTCCAAAAATGAATCAACTGATAGTACTCTGTATAAAAGAAATCCTGTAGTGCAACCTTCTGATATCAGTGATGTGTTCATTGGCCTACAGTATATTTTTGATTTATTTGTTGAAAGCAGTATTTAATAATTTAAATGTTAATGTACAGATGAGTTTATCATTTATGGATGTAATTCTGTTCCCCCTTTTCTCATATTAATCAAATCTAGTGAGGTTTAAATAGGGCTTGCAGTATAGCCTAGAGGGTAGAGGAATGAGGTGTGAATGAGCTTGGTACATCCAGCAGACCAGACCTGAGTTGGATTCTCACAACCTCCACTTGCATACTGTGTGACCTTGAGCAAGTCACTTAACCACCCAGTGCTCCCAGGTCACCACTGAAAACAGGCACTTGTGCCTAGTGGGCCTTACCCGGTTACCAAAAGATTAAAAAAAAAAAAAATTGCCAATGGACAAGAGTGTAGGTAGCAATGGTCTAGAATCTACATTTTTGAAGCTTGTTGCTTAAAATATGTATCACCCCCCAACAGCAATTGTTTAATTTATCACTAATCACAGGTGTTTGCTTGTACAAGTCTGTGAATTACAGTGCCATTGTCCCAATTTGAAAATCTGGTTCCCCTATTAATCCTGATAATTATTGACCCATTTCTATCCTCTGTCTCATCAGTAAGTTGTCGGAAGAACTGGCACATAACCAGTTAAACGAATATTTACAAGCTTACAAACTTCAGGCTTTAGAACATTATGCTTTTCTTCAGAATCCCAGCACAGGCATGGCTCTAGGCAGGTTAACTGACCATGTCAGAACCGCTATGGTATCCAGTGAACAAGATTCCGGGATCCTAACCATAGAAAAAACATGGAAGCCAAGCTGATCATCCGCCTTGGCTCCCAGCAGCCCTCTGGTTTAAATGATAGACTTATTTTCCACCAACATCTTTCAGCCTCCCCTTTTTTTTTTTTTCCTAAAGTCAATTTGTTTTTGTACTCATTTATTTTTCATTTTCACCATATGTCTCCATTTCTGTCTCCTTCACACATTTGTCACCTTTCAACCTTCTTACAAGGCCCTGTTAATCTGTCTCTACCTGGGAACTTCCCCAGCTCTTTCTGTCCCATTATGTTTTATCTTCCCATCATCACCTTTTGTTTCACAGATTCTCTCTTAATCTTACCATTTATCACTTCTTCTCTCTTTGCCTCCCCCTTCTTCTTTCTCCACATATATATCTCTCTCTCATTTTACCTCTCCTCTACACTAACTTGTTTTTTTTCTCTTTTAGATATTTCCTGAAGAAGACCTAAGGTCGAAACGTAGATTTTTAACTCTATTTTCTATTTTCAGCGTGCATTTAATATAACCATTTTGTTTTGCTTTTAGACCACATGCTGACGCAGCGCCTTGTCTTTGTTTTTTTTACAGTGAACAAGATGACTGAAATTGGGCACCTACAAAAACGGCAACTCAATTATGGCACCTGTGTTCATGGCTACCAAGGAGGGGGGTGACAAGATACTGAGGTGGGCAAAAACTGCGACAGGAAGTAGCAGGTATACGTGCAGGCACCTGTGGGGGAAAGGGGAGGCATGGTATGTGGGAGGGGGTGTGGCAGGCAGCTGCCAAGCTAGACTACAGATGTCATGGGGAGGGTTGTCAGCTGAGAGGTGCAGGGCACAGGGTTCTGGTTCGTTGCAGGTTTTTTTTTGCCAGCAGGTGTCATGTATTTTTATTAAGTTTTTCACACCCAGCATGGACCCCCCTGGAGTTGAGAATCCATAAGTAGGGTGGTGCAGGGGGTGCAGCCCCCCACATTAAGAATGAGACCTGCAGGTCTTGGGTGCCATTTTTGTCCTCGCAGCGAGTGTGCATCACCTAAATTGATTTTCAACTATGTACATGTGCCATAAACGGCGATCACCTTTCCGCGACTGCTGTTATGACATGGAACCTACAGCTATGGATTGTGAACTTGACCAAAGCCTTTGATCTTGTGAATAATTTCATGTTGCTGACAAGCCTGAAAAACTAGAAATCTGTAATTTTCCAGGAAAATAATTTAGTAGTTACTTTAGTGCACGATGCTAGAGGGTTAGCATCCAGGGTTCCTTCTCCAGAACTAGGGCATGAGAACAAGGTTGGGGGGTATGGACCAGCCTGCTGAAGTAAGCATCATGGAGAGGGGGAAGTGGACACAAGTCCAGAAGGATTGGATGCCTTAAAGGAGAATAAGTCGATGGGGTCAAATGGGATTCATCCAAGGATCCAAAAGGAACTGAGCACTGTGCTTGTTGCCCCTCTGGCAGCACTTTTTAGCACCTAAGTGGAAATGGGGGAAGTTTCAGAGGACTGGAAGAGGGCCGATGTGGTCCCTCCTACAAAAGTGGCAGTAAGGAGGATGCTAGCAACTACAGGCCAGTTAGCTTCACATCAGTGATGCGGAAGTTAATAGAGACACTACTGAAGGAGAGGCTCATAGAGCACCAGGTGGCAAAAGGGCTGCAGGAGTATCGGTAGCATGGTTTCACAGTGGGGGAGATCATGTCAAATTAATCTATTAATCAAATAAATTGATACACAAGGTGGGATGGAAAGGATGAAAAGGGACTTGGCAAGGTTGGAGGAATGGTCAAATGTATGGCAGCTTAGATTCAATGCAAAGAAGTGCAAAGTAATGCACCTGGGAAACAAAAACCCAGAGGAAGAGTACACAGTGGAGGGTGAGATACTGAAAACAACAAAAATGGAAAGGGACCTGGGGATAGTCATATCAGATGACCTAAAGGTGGGCCAGCAATGTGAGAAGGCAGAAGGAGGGCTGGAGGGATACTGGGATGCATAAGGAGAGGCATCACCAGTAGAAAACAGGAAGTTGTTGGCCCTCTGTACAGACAGTTGGTAAGACCACATCTGGAGTACTGTGTACAGTTCTGGAGACCCCATCTCTGCAAAGACATAGACAAGGTGGAGGCTGTCCAGAGAAGGGCAACCAAAATTATGCACGGTCTGCATCAGAAGACATATGAAGAAAGACTAAAGGAACTAAAGATGTATAGCCTCGAGGAAAGGAGGGAGAGGGGGAACATGATAGAAACTATCAAATACCTCAAAGGAATCAACAAAGTCCAAGATGGTAGCATCTTTCAGAAAAAGAGATGTGCAAAAACAAGGGGGCACAATTTGAAGATAGAGGGGACGGCTCAGAGATAATGTGAGGAAGTGTTTCTTCACAGAAAGGGTTGTGGATACATGGAACAGCATTCCTGAGGAGGTCGTAGAGTCAAATACAGTGGGGGAATTCAAGAATGCATGGGACAAACATAAGACAATTCTAGTGGGGGGTAGGAGGAAGTAGGCTGTTGGTTAACTAGGATCTGCAGCTTATCCGTTAGGTAGGGAAATGGGCAGACTAGGTGGGCCAAGCTGTCCTTATCTGCCATCAAATTCTATGTTTCTATGTTTCTATGTAATCTCATAGATCTCTTTGATTTGGTAACCAGGGAGGGTGATCAAGGGAGAGCAGAGGACATGGTCTATCTACATTTCAGTAAGGCTTTCAACATGGTGCTGCACAGGAGGCAAGTTAAGAAAATGAGAAGCCATGCCAGCCTAGTAGCATTGAGGTCTGAGGCTCTGTAAGGGCTTTACCTCCTGCCATGCCAGAAACCTGGGTTCAGGAATGGACATGGGTTGCTGGGGGTTGGCTGGGGGAGGGAAGATTGAGCATCTGGGGACAGTTCTCCTCTCTCAGAGAGGGGGTGTTCTGTGGCCCACTGCTCAGCCACCACCTGGAGAATCCAGTGGGAAGTGTGGGTGGGTGACATATAAGGGGAAGGCTCCACATCCAGAACATCTGGGGCATCTCACCGGAGGCAGAGCTCGCTCAACATGCTCATTGCACATTCATGGTTGATCAGTGGAGAAAAGGAGGAAAAAGTGGAGGATGGGCTTTCTGAAGCCCTGTCTGTCCAGCTGTAAGCCCACTTCAATGGTCCGGGGCACTTCTGGATGAGTGATGTGGGGAGAATGGCCCACCTCTCCTGGCCCTGTCATGGGTGGTAACCTGCCATGTATTTGTGAGGGATTGAGCCTCTGACTTCAGAGGCAGCTGGAGATGGCTTCAGTGGATGGGCAAAGGGGCTGATGCAGTGCCCATCCTGCCACAGAAGGCAAAATACCTATATGGAAAAAAAAGAAACTAAGCAGCTTGGGGTGATGGAAAAGTGGCAAGCTGGGTATCAAACTAGTTAAGGGATAGGAGGAAAAGGGTGGTGGTAAATGGTAGCCACTCAGGCAATAGGAGAGAGACTAGTTGGGTACCAAAGGGTTTGGTGCTGGGGCTGGTCTTCTTCAATGTCTTTATAGGTGACATTGCAGAGAAGATTGATGATAAGGAGTGTCTCTTAGCAGATGGTACAACAATCTGCAGCAGGGTGGACACTCAGGAATGGGTGGAGAGACTGCAAAAGGATCTGAGGAAACTTGAAGAAAGGTCTAGGGGTGGCAGCTGGATTTCAATGCTAAAAAGTGCAAGGTTATGCACTTAGGGCTGTGGAATCTAGGGGCTGTGTATAAGATGGGGGGAGTGGAGCTTACAGTCACCAAGCAAGAAAGACACTTGGAGATCAACATATTTGATGACTGCAAGGTGTCTGAGTAGTGTGACAAAGCAGTGGGAAAGGCCAGCTGGATGCATGGGTGCATTAATTTAAAAACTGGTAACTGAGAGAGGCACACTGAGGCAAGACTCATTTCTAGGTGTGACCTTGGGGAAAGGGGAAGGGGAGAAGCACAGTTACAAACAAAATGCAGTCAGGTGATCTGCACATTGGGAGAGGGATTTCTAGAAGGAGGAGACAGGATGTACTGCTGTTGTATCACTCATTGGTGCGGCCCACCTGGAGAACTGTGTCCAGTTCTGGAGGCTGTACCTCTGCAAGGACACTGAAAGGGAGGAGATGGTACAAAGGGTCGCAACAGAAGCCATACAAGGAAATGCTATAGGAACTTAATATGTATTCACTGAAAGAGAGGAGAGCGAGAGGGGGCATGACTGAAAATTACAAGTACTTCACAGGAATAAACAAGGTGCAAGTGTTGGGTATTTCTCAGAAAAAGGAAGGCACTTGAATGGGGGGCATTCAATGAAACTAAAGAGGGGAAGTTTAGGAGAGATGTGTGGAAATATTCCTCATGGTAATGTAACCACTAATTCCCCTGGGGTTACTAGAATCCTATCAGTATTATTGTTAGGGAAGGTAGCAGGCAGCAGGTAGAGAGCTCATTAGGGGCTTCTTACATAATGACATCATTGTTTACTCAGCTGGCCTGAGGGAAGAATAATTAGGTCATTTGAACTCTTGCAGCAGCATAAGCCACACTGTGTGGACAGCTGCTCTGGGGAGCTTAGAATGTTCAGTCTGTTTCAGTTAGAACTTAAGTGAGGAAGTAAGAGTGGCAAAAGGACTGTCAGTGGGCTCTGAGCTGAGGGCCCAGATTTCGCACCCTACTGGAATGTCATTTCCAGCTTCCAGTGAAGTGGTGGAGACCAGTGCTAATGCAGGATTTCTGGATTTCTACTCCCACTGAAGTGGAAGGAACTGCTTGTTCTCAGTGTACTTGAGGGGCAATCCCCTAAAGGTTCTGTGTGAGTTTCAGCTGCCTTAGAAAGGACTTTGAGAGATTGTTTGATCTCTTACCCAGGAGAATGCTTTTTTCTTTTGTTGTTCCATGTCCAGTGGATGGGACATCCAGTTGTGAGTACTGTTCTAGGAGACAAGATCTCCACATACTTTAGGGGAATTGTATTCTGGGGTATGTGTGCCCATAGATAAGGCTGGATCTCACCTGCCAGTGCCCCTAGTTCACCCAAGCGAGTGAATGTTCTGTTAAACTGTTCACCCAGGAGAGTGCAGTTTGATTTTGGTCACCTCAGTGTGTGACAAATTTAAAGAGTGGGACTTCTAGCATTTCAGTGGGAAATGGGGGTTTCAATGGTGTAACCCTAAGGAATGTCAGAGACTGTCGGTTGGGGCCAAGGGTGGAAGGAACGCCATCTAAGTGCTTACAAGGAAAGGCTTCCTGTTCACAAAGGGCACCAGTTTCACTTAATTGCTCCAATATTCAAAGTAGAGTTTTAAGTGTGTGGCTTAGATTTACTAAATGACACTCATGGGAGGAAAATGTTCTGGTGCGTGGCCAGGTCTCCACTAAATGCACCATTGGGAAATTGGGAAGAAGATGTTCTTTTGTGTGTTCATGAACTGTACTGCATGCAAGGAGAGTTTGTGAAATGTACGTGTCCTGCCTATTTCGACCCTTGGGGGTCCACGTCTGCTTTAAATTTCCATCTGTTGAATAAAGCCATACTGCACAATCCCAGTTACTGTTCTGGACATTCTGATTATTGCTTCTGGTTGTGTGGATTTACTGGAGCCCCCTCAGCAGGTTAGATCTAGCATATGCCTAGCAGCCTCCATCCAGGACTTGGGCTGTAATGTTACACAAAGTTCATGTTGTTTTGTTTCTGTACCCCCAACCCCTCTTTCTCTGGAAAATGAGCCAGGTATACATCCTAACACCAAGGGTGGTACCTACCTTTTGTAAAGTAAAGATTTTAATGGGGGCGTGCTTACTAATTTAAAAAGTAGCCATGGGGGTGACAAGAAATGGGGGGTCATCTTGGGATTTTAATTTGGGCAAGAGTTATAAAGAATGTGGCTTGTTCAAAAGAAATATGTTTTGGGGTGAGAGGCATGCTGAGGGTGTGTCTAGGATCTTCCTGTCTGGTGGCAGTGCACCCAAACAGAAGATCGCTTACCAGAAAACAAAGTTGTGCCAAGAAAAATGCCACCTGAAAGTCTTTTGCTGCCTGAGTTTCTGTGGGAAAGAAAGTGGAATAATTTGCTGCTTGTGTGTTTACTTTGAAACCATGGACTGAGAAATGATTGCCCTTGCCTTGTAGTAAAAGTGCTTAAAAAGATGTTTAAAAGTTTGAAATTTCCAGAGAAAGGTATGTGTGGAATTAGAAGCAATGTTTTCTAAGTGCTCAGAAAGTTTCAAGTGTGTATAGTGAACATTGGGGGAGTCGCTAAGGAAAATGCACCAAGTACTGAGTGAAAATGCCTTAAAATGCTTGCCCCTGTGAAATTTCAAGCCGAGGAAAAAAGTGACAGTTTGCAGTTTAAATTTTGCCTTCTCACCATGCAGGAGTGTGGCTGAGTGAGAGAGATAGAGATAGCGCTCATTTGCATGACATCGAGTGATTGGTCCCAGTGCACCTAAGCCCCACCCTTGCTCTCATCTCAGTGTTGTGGAACATTCATGGAAGAGCAGCCTGCAGTGTGTGAGCAGTGTGTAGTTCATGCAGCAGGCGAGAGGAACCGCTCACAGCAGAAACGCTTCTGTAGCAGTAGTTTTCAAACTTTTTCGCAGTTAAATCAGGATCAACCCGTATTCCAACTGACTGGAGAATGATCGAGGCAATCGTGGTGACAATCAATGGGACTGCCAGCCCGTTTCACCCCAGAGACCTTCCTTGTGTCAGCAGCAGGCCATATTACATCGACAGTGAAAGCCATCTACTGCCTGTAAGTACCCTGTGCAAAAGTAAATGACTGTGGTGCTAAGGTTGGAAAACTGTGTAAGAACTTCAGCAAATACAGCAAAAGTACTGAAAGAGAGTTTTGTGAACTGTTAAATCTTGGACTTTGTATGTGAAAGTGCTGTTTTCAAAGAAAGTGAACTTTTAGACAAATGATCCCTTCAGTCCAAGTGCTAATAAAGTAATGGATTAAGAAAAAGTAAAGTGAACTTGTGTTTGAAAAAATCAGTTGAAATGCAAAAGATCCAGACAGAATCCTAGCAATTTTAACAGAGTGTGATGCAAAGTTACCGTTGCCATGTTGGGGTACAACCAGAAATGTAAAAAAAGCAGAGCCATTTTAGACCAGTGTTTTCAAACCTCAAACAAAGTTTCAATCGGTTTCTTGCTAAGTGTTGTGGAATACAATTGCAGCAGCCAGGCAGCCTGTTAGTGAATGTTTCCAGTGTGTTAAAACCAAATCTCAAAGTGCTTACAAAAACAGTAATTTGGGGACTTGTGTGTTTAATTTACAGAACATTGCGCGGCAACCCCCTTACTTCCCACTCCATGCAAGGGTGTGGGTAGCCCAACAAGAACAAGAACTAGCCAGTGCTGAAAAATTGTATGACTGTTCATCAGCACTCGCCGAGGTGGCTTTGCCAAACTATCAGGTTAATGTGTGTGTAATATACCTAAAGCCAGGAAGAAAAAGTTACTCACCAAAGTAATCTTGTTTCTTCTAAGGGAATCTTGCTGTATTCTGGCTTAGGCAGTATGGTGTCATTGTACGACTGTCTCAGAGCCAAAATGGTTAATAGAACCTATGCAAATGATGGAATGCTGGGCTCGAGCTCGGCTTTCAAATCACTGTCCCTGGTAAACAGTTCAAAACTGTCAGATTCTTATGAAGCCTGCACTAAGCAGTTTCCTACTACTAAAATGATAATAATAATAATAACAACCCTCCTCAACAAACTATAGGGTATGAATAAGGGATTTACCACCTCTTTGAAAAAACTTTAAAGTGGCATCACTAAAACTCAAGTCACAGATGCCCAAAACCAGAACATAATATACTCCCAGGTT
Source organism: Neoceratodus forsteri (assembly GCA_016271365.2). Lineage (NCBI taxonomy): Eukaryota > Metazoa > Chordata > Ceratodontiformes > Ceratodontidae > Neoceratodus > Neoceratodus forsteri. The sequence goes on from JADMNL010000034.1 coordinate 3,516,092, forward strand.
TGCAACATCTCTACCACAGCTGTAGTGCAGTGACCATAACTTTTGAGTAGGGGAGGAAGGGAGGGAGGGAGCTCAGAATACAGTAAGATTCCCTTAGAAGAAACAAGATTACTATGGTGAGTAATTTTTTCTTCAAACCCCAGGACATCTTACTGTATTCTGACTTATGCAAATTACCAAGCAATGCCTTTGGAGGTAGGCTTATAACCTATTTAGGAAACAGGCTGTGCAGGACTGCTGTGCCAAACCTGGCATCACCTCTGGCCTGGGCATCCAAACAATAATGTTTGGTGAATGTGTGGGCTGATTTCCAAGTTGCAGCTTTGCACATGTCCACTAGGGGGATATCTCTAGCAGCTGCTAGACAAGCTGCGGTACCCCTATTTGATTGGGCCCTGAGGCCTGTAGGTGGTTGCTTGCCCACCCTGCTATAGCAAAACTGAATACAGGCTACAATCCATTGTGCAATGGATCATTTTGTGGCAGGTTTTCCTTTTCTCTCCTCTCCATAAGTGAGGAAGAACTAGGTTTGATCCTGTCTGTGACCCTTTGTGTGGTCAAGATACTAGCTGACTGCCCTTTTCACATCCAGGCTGTGCAGCCTACATTCACCTGAGGCGGAATGGTCTGTGAAGAAAACTGGCAAAGTAATAGACATTGTTGAGGTGGAACTCTAATACCACCTTAGACAAAAATCTTAGTTCTCAGAACTATTTTGTCTCTATTGACAGCAATGTACCCAGGCTCTGTGGACAGTGCCTGAAGCTCGCTGATCCTTCTAGCAGAGGTAATGGCTACAAGGGACACTGTTTTCCAAGTCACATATTTGAGGTCTGCAGTAAACATGGGCTCAAAGGGAGGCTGCACTAGCTGAGCAATACAAATGTTCAAATCCCACATGGGAACAGACTTCCTGTGTGGTGGGTGCAAATGCAGTAATCCCTTAAAAAACGTCTTGAATATTGGCTTTGAAGTCAAAGAAGATGCCTTATCTGCTGATAAATAAGCTGAAACAGCTGCCAAGTGCACTCTCAAAGTGGAAATACTTAAACCTGTGGAATGCAAATGAGTCATATAGTCCAGAACTGTAGAGAGATTGGATTGGGGTATGGTCTAACCCCTTACCCTGACACCAAATCGAAAATCTCTCATTTAAAAGTGTAGGTTTTCTTGGTAGAAGGCTTTCTGGAGACTCTCAGTATATCCATGACTCCTTCTGAAAGGTATAAATCTGCATACTCTAAGTCTTCAAGAGCCATGCTTTGAGTGTGAGAAATCATAGATTGGGATACATGATCCTGCCCTGTGAGGATGACAACAGGTTGTACCTCCTGGGGAGACTGATTGGCTTGTCTACTGACAATGATAGGATCATGGAGTACCAAGGCTGTCTGGCCCCGTCTGGGGCAATGAGGATCATTGGGGCTGATTGAAGCCTGAGTTTCTTCAACACTTTCAGTAAGAGAGGAAAAGGAGGGAAGGCATACATGAACCTCCCCATCCAGTCCAGCAGAAGTGCATCCAGAGGAATTGTGCCCTTGATGGGGGACCTGCAGCAATACTGTGGGAGTTGGTGGTTGTCTAGGGCTGCAAACAGATCTACCTCTGGGTGCCCCACCTGATGAAGAGATGAAGAAGTGTGTCATCCAACCTGTCTGAAATGTGCCTTTTAGAGGAATTAAGAGAATGTAATGCAGCAAGGGTGGTCTCTTAAGAGATCAGGGAATAAGGTACTTAGGAAGATGGTGGAGGGATGGCAGATATTTGGGACTAGACAGAGAAGACAGGAGGGGGAGAAGAAATGGGTTGAGGAAGTAGGGAGAGGTCATAGGATGTGAAGAAATTCTTAGAGGTGTTAGTGAATGCAGTTGTGTCAGAGATAGGTGAGTTTCCTAGGTTGAGGATGGGAGAGAAGAGACTGGAGAGGAGGGGTCAAGAAGGGAGCGGATAAGCTCCCAGAACCTGTCAAGGGATTTCAGGTTGTTGTGCAGGTTGCAGGTGAAGTCAATTGATTTAGCATCTCTGGTAGCCTTAGTACTTGTGTAACATAGTAACTTGCATCTCAGCAAGTCCTCAGGAGAGTCTGAGGCTTTGTGGAGATGCCAGGCAGTTGTTGGTAGGTTTGATACATTTTATTGGAACATATGTCTTGTATGAAGATGGTATAATACACAAAATTTTGGGGCCTCACAGGTCCCTTCTTTGAGGAACAGCCTGGAGATGACAGGGAAAAACACATATTTTGAACAGGTCAGTGACTACTGCAAAAATCCAAAGAAGATTGGACCCATAGACATGAGATCTCCTGAGAGGCATGCCTGTTCATTGTTGCAAGGAATCTGGGCATGAAAGAGGTAAGAGCAACATCTATATTGGTGGATATCTTGAATGCTGACCAGTCAGTGGCCTGATGTCACACAAGCAGTGTTGTCAATGTGTGAGTGCTGCATGTATGTTATGAGAGTGCAGGTACACTTGCATGCCCACAACAGCCTAAATTACTCTTTGCAACTGCAAGATGCTCAAGCTCAACTCTATAATGTTAAATCACTGCTTGATGCTCATGATTGGCTGTTAGAAATAGTATTAAGTCAGTGCTTGTGTGGTCAGACAACCGAGAGAAAAATAACGGTACAAAACACTAGAGAAAATTAAAAAATACTATAGAACCCCCCCCCCAAAAAAACACCAGGGACCTGTAAAAAAAGAAGAGACACTTGGTAGAGCAGTGCCACAGGGAGGAGGGTGACTAAACAACACAGAAAGAAAAAAGTCCCCAACTTACCTGAGGCACCAGGCAGATAAAAGGCATTGACTCTTCTGATGCTTTCCATGTGCTTCTGCCAGATGCCTCCCTCTCAGTCCTGTTTCATTGGGGGGGGGTCACGTGGGGTTTTGCTCTCCATCCTGCATCCTGCCTGCTTACTTCCCCAGCATTCCTGCCCCTTGCTATATGTCAGTCCATCCTTTGTTGCCTTTTTGGGTTGCTACCTATTTCTTCCTTCTGTTGTAAGCAGGCATACTCCCATGTGACTCCTGGGCAGAAGCCCCAGCTGCAGTCATTGCTCTTTACACTGGACTGAGCCCTCATCTACTGCTTCTCCTCTTCTGTTTTGTCCACCAGTCTACCCAGGCTATCATCCAGGCCATCTCCTCCAGACTCACATCTAATCTACATCCCAGTCAGGAGGGGACTGCCCTCCCATCATGGCTCTAGCTTTTACAGCCACTTGTGGTCACAAGCAGAGGTAGAGCAGTAAAGCACATGGATTTCCTACCTGGATTTAGTGTTGTGCTTAATGGTCCTTGACCCTCAAGGGCTTGGCTCCAGCTCTGTGAATCCAGCTAAAAGGAAAGAATCTTCATAGCGAAGCCTTACACATCTTTCAGTGAGTCTTCCTTCTCCTCAGGGTTCTTTCAGTAATCCTATTGTTCCTTCAGCACTGGCTTTGGCCTAAAAAACTCTTCAGGGGTAAAGCCCTTCATCAAAGGGTTAGTCATAGTAATATGTCTAGCCCTACTATGCTTTCAGGATGGTGGAAGTCTCTTTACAGAAGGAGAGACATTCTTCCCATAGTTGAATCAGTCTGTTTAAAGACCACTTCCTGATTTAGTTAGAAATCCACAGCCTAGATGAATGGCAACCTACCTCTTGGTTCCCCCAAGGTTTCCTCCAAAAGAAGATTTTTTGTTCTCCTCCATGCAAATAGTCACAGTGTAAAAAAATCTCCAGTATTACACAGATGGTTGGAGCTGGATGGTGGTGATTAATTTAAATTTGAATCCACTTTATCACCAGTTCTTCAGGACAATTACTTCCAGGTTAGCTCTTTGGCATCATCTCTTCTCTCCTAGGGAAGCATGTGCTTGTCAGTACCTTTGAGCAATAGGTATCTTGGGTCTTCTTTCTGAAGGTACCTTCAACCTAAGGGACTACGTCCAAGCAACACGTCTAAGGGGGGGGAACCCACATCAGGAGGGTTTGTGCATCCCAAGAGGGTGGCAGACCCGTAGCAGAGGCAGAAAGAGTGTAAAGCAAAGTCACAATCATGTTGCTTGAGCATTTACAGACCATCTACTGTGCTAGGTAATCCCGTTCCCTTATCTTCAGTATCTGAAGTCCACTGACCCACTGAATTTAATGACTTTGCCTTTAATTTGATGGGGAGTGGTAGACACACCATGCCCTGCACCAACAGCATTATACTGCCCATTTTGAATGTCAGGATTCTTTCCTCCCCATCTTCCCCTACCCCTCTTCTAGCAGCATAGTCCCTCTTTGGGGTTGAACTTTCTTCCTTAAGGTACCATCAGTCTAAGGCACTATGTCCTTATGTCACTACTAGGGACTGAATACTCCTCATGAGGGTTCTTGCACCCTGAGTGGGTGGTAGCTCAATAGCAGTAGCAGAGAGTGTAAAACAAAGTCACAATCATGTTGCATAAGCATTTATAGACTCCCTAACAGGCTGTAAATGAGCGTGGTGCATTCAACAGACTTAGGTTTGATTCCCACAACCTCTATTTGCATAATGTGTGACCGATCAAGTCACTTAACCACCCCAGTTCTTCTGGGCCACCCCTGAAAACAGTCACTTGTGCTTAATATGTCTTTACCCATTACCAGAGAATAAAATAAAAAAATAAATATTTGGTTTAGCAGTACAGCTTAGCAGTTAGATAAACATGCTGTAAATGAGCTTAGTGCATCCGGCAGACCTGGGTTTGATTCCCACAAGCTCTACTTACATACTGTAGAACCCTGACAAGTCTTTTCAGGCTGGCAGTATAGCCTAGAGGTTAGAGTAATGTGCTGTGAATGAGCTTTGTTCTTCCAGCAGACTTGGGTTGGATTCCTACAACTTCCATTTGTATACTCTGTGACCCTAAGCAAATCACTCAACCTCCCAGTGGCCTGCTGAATGATTCACATAAGCCTGTAAATTGTTAATATGGAGTCTTAGTGAGGCAGAAGTACACGTCTACTCATCTGCAGTGATTCATTTTCTGGGTTGTTTGTCAGGAGGCAAAGAGCTCATGTGACATGAAGTGTTAGACCTGTCATAAGTGCTCATGATGAGTACTGAATCATTTTTGGGATGGGTAATGTAAAAAGCCTTGGTGGTGGAGGTAAGGTATTTCATATCCACCACAGAAGGGGCAGCCTTTAAGTGTGTGCCACGCTGCCATGGTTGTATCCTACAAAGAAGAGTAAATTGGAGGAATGATCATAGAACGAGATATGGGGACCTCCAGGAATTTATACAAATTCTTCTTTGTGAAATCCTACTCTTCAGGACCAAAGTCTAGCTGGTCCTGTAAGATGCACAGCAGAGACTGAAATGAAGCATCCTCTGGAGGAGATCTGGTGGTATACAGCACAAAGTACTCATTACAGGAGACAGTAGAACTAGAGTCAACCCCATAAGCAGGTTGTGCTTCCTCTCCATCCACTTCTTCAAAATCCAGTAGGTCTGGATCATGCTCATCCTCTTCATCTTCAGATTCACAAGAGGGCTGAAGTACTACAGGGACCACAGGCTCAGGCGGTGGTTGGCATGGCAAGGTGAAACTAACAGCAGTTCCAGAAACATCAGTAGATGTCAATGGAGCAATGGCAGAAGCTGTGCCATGGAAAATTTGACTGTAGATGGCAAGGATGGCAAAAGTCACCAAAACAGAGACAGTAGCTTGTACAAAAGCATTAGGTTTGACAGTGTCAGTCAACAGAGCTGACTAGGAAAGCATAGATGGGATTGTGCCCCCTGCCAGTGCTGTTGTAAGCGGCTGTGGGTCTACAGTGGAGACCAGCCATAGCCTCCACCCAGTCTTGGTGTTTAAATTATTGCTGCACCAGTGACAGAGATCAACAATGTGGCCCGAGAATTATCCTCATGGCAATACAGTGTTAATATGACGCTGGAGGAGGAGAACTTAAGCGGTGGTGACACATAGCTGAAAGAAATGATCTTTTCTCTTTCAGTAAGTGGCATTTTAATCAATAAGACCCATTGGATTGATATTGTTGGATCAGGTACAGTGAGCTCAAGGCCTCAGTGTTGACAGTGATGCTGACCACTTGGAGTTCTCCATTTCTTGCTGGAAGTTCTCCATTGCTTTTTGGCAGCATCTCCTCATGACCTGATTGAAGCCCTGATAAATAAACAGTATTTGATATCATGTGAATGGCCAAGGGAGCAAACATGGGCAGAGTGAGCATTGTCATAAAACATTTTCATGCCACTACAACAGAAGCAAAATTGGGGGACGTCTGCAATGTTTCTGATGACAGCATGCAAAAATGATATAAGGTAAACAAAGTAATAAACCAGGTTATATGCCAATGATAGACATTGACAAAGGTATTTTCCTTGATCTGACTAGTGGTTAGCAGCAGAAGAAAAAAAATTTAGTTTCCCAACTTATATACAGTAGGTGGTGGCAACATAGATGATGTGAGTTGTCACAGCTAGACAAACGTTTCTGAGTGATCCTGACATCGATGACTCTAAAAATTCCAAACATGTGACTTAATAGGGGGAGATTTCCTCGAATATGATCCCTAGCTACAGAGCATTGCAGTAATCCCATCAAGATGTAATAAAGGCATGCACTGACGTAATCAGGTCCCCAGGCACAATGCATGGTTTAATCAAGGTAAAATTACACACATGGAAAAATCTACTATGGACTTCTGCTGACACCAGAGGTTTGAGGTCAGCATGCAGTACATAATAACACTCAAATTGTTTTACCCTGTCCACAGCTCTGAGTGGTACACCATTTAAATATAGCAACTTGGTACCATCATCTGTCATTGCTGACACATGAGAACCCAATCAGGCAGGTGGAACCACTGTCTTGTCTGGGTTGAGGCTTAGGCAGCTGGAGGCCACCTAGTCAATATTATCCATTATACATGACTTAACACAGAGGCTGCATCACCCCTGTCTGGTGAAAAAGAATGATACAGTTGAGTGTTATCTGCACAGCAGTGAAACTCTAATCCATATTGTATTATGACCTCACTCAAAGGCAGCATGTACATAACAAACAACATGGGGGTGAGGATTGAGCTCTGAAGTTCTCCACATATAAACACAGCTGTCTTGAGATGAAATTATGCAGTGCAAACAGCTGCAAACTGCACATCATATAGTGGTGGTGTACATGGTTGCATGGGTGACCACATGTCACTATGATCTACACAGGATGCTGTTGTGTATATGATCAAAAAGGAGTAGGGATGGGAAAAAGAAAAATGGAAAATGCTCCATTCTAGCACAACTGATTACCGCTCTCATGCTCCTCCCTCCAAGGCCACCTGATCTCCTCAGCTTGTTGGCTCTGTCTGCCCCCCATCATCATTCCAATAGTCAGACACTCTTTTCTGATAGGACCTAGGGATGCTGTATCATAGAGATACTGGAAACAAGAGGTGTTGGACCATTCCAGACAGCTTGAAGGTTGAGTTTGGTACTGGGTTAGTTGGACAGGTAGCAGGTACTTCTCTGCATGACCTGACAAGTGTGGTTTTGGAAGAACACAGGAAGGAGCATAAAAAGCTTTTAAACACATAATTTAGAAAAAAAGCCAATAGCAAATCATGGAAGGGTCACATTATTGCTAACAATTGGAGAAGTATAAGAGATTACTCCTTTTGCATAATCACATTGGAATTATGGTGCACACCAGTTTCCCTAAATCCACATCATAATTTAATGTACTTGTTGTTTCCTATAGTAAATAATTAAATAATTTCAATTTTTTACAATTGCCCAACATGCAGAGTTGTCATACCATGAACACTTTAGACCTTTAACCAGATAAATAAAGGCACATTCCTACCTTCCAAGCAGGTGGTGGAGTAAAAAGCAATATTCTTGGACTCTAGGGGATTGTCATGGGTGAATTCAGTGGACCGATTTTGGGGCTCAGACTCACCAGTGAGGCAAGAGTTATCCACCTTTAATAAAAGAATATTAAAATTTTAATCTAAATGTTAACTGTAGAACTCCATTAGGTATATAAATGTAAAATAAAACGATTCCCACAGCAGTAGCTTTAGGGTTTCTGGCAACCTGCAAATAAATCACAGCACTCATCAGCAGAGCTCAGATACGTACCATTCCCCCCAAAGTTTTGTTTTAAGATAGTCTATTCTACTAACATACGAACATTTGCAAAAAAAATAAAAGCATGGACCTGATACACAGTTGCAATAAGAGATGGCATAATTTCAGGGGAAACACCCTGTTCTTCCCCTCAAAAAAAAACCAAAACCTTCTACACACAAAGTCCAGAGTTACCCACTGGGAGTAATCTCTCCTAGTGGCTAAGTTCAGTGAAAATGACGGTCACCAAAGGTTTGTGGTTGGAAATGGAATTTTACATCCCAAACATGAAATCTGCAGCTACCATTGGTGCCCTGGCATGGCATTGCATCAGTTACATGGAGTGATGTTATTTGCAGAAGTCATAGCATCAAGCCACCACCTCAGCCACCCCACAAAATACCAGACTGGTATCTTTTGGCCAAACTGTGGGCCATGGAGATTATTAACATTTTGAGCTCCTCACTGGTCATCCCTGGTTGTCCATCCCCCCATTGGTCTTGTGTCCATCAACTATCCCTGGTAACCAGTGGACCCCCTCACATATACACACGCACACTAGTTGTGTTCTCCTGTATGTGACTTTTGTTGTGTTTCTCCCTTGGACAGTTTTGGTCCCATGTTGAGTCCTCAAGGAGCTACCACACTCCTGCACTAAGGGGTGAGCTGCTACTGAATTTATATTTGGTGACTGTGTTGAAAGTCAGTACATTTACCTTCAGTTCCACCCAGATGAACATTTGGAACACTTTGAATCACTTTGGCCTTCAGTCAAATGATTACAAAACAACATGTTAGCCTTTCCCAGTTGGCCAGACCATATCCTATGGCCACCCTTTCCAAAACAATTGGGCTCATGTCACTGTGTGAGGTGCTGAGAGTGCATTTGTTTAAAAAACTAACTGGAGGAACAGGGGAGGATGGAGAAGGTGGACATTGATTAGAGTGGGTGAAGGGTAGAGTAGGGGGCATCTATTTCCCCAATATTTAGTCTGCTTGACTGCCATAGCAAAGCCTCAAAGAGTTTTTTGCAATGTGTCAAAGCTGATCCACAGTTGGGAGCCTGAATCGAATATGAACCGAGGTTGATAGTTTTCACACTTACTCATTCTTAACATGTCCACAGCCTGAAGAATGACATCACACAAGTCTGTACGGGCCAGAGGGCTATGGCATGTGGACAGCCATGTGGGACAAGGAAATGTATGTACATAGCACAGATCTTCATTTGCATGCCACCCCTGCCCTTTTCCTGTGTCATCATAATGACTATTGCGGCAACACAGGGAAAAAACTCATGATCCCTTTTTGTCTGTCATAAAGGTGTGCAAGTTAGAACAGTGGCATAAAGTGGTCCTTTTACCATTTTGTGCCATTAAATTGTGATCATGTGTGGGGCACCAGGATCTTTTTCTGTTTTTGCTCTAAACTTTTTGTAGTGTTTCAGAGCCTCCAAAATTCCTGCCCCACTAAAGGCTGAGGTGTAAGGGCACTCCTGGTGCTAAAAAAATGCTGATTATGCTGAGTTGCTCAAATATTGCAGCAGGGGGAACCAAATTTGTCTGTTAGCAAAGGCTTTTAGTCCATGCAGAATGGCCCTCAATTTAAAGAGAGTGATTCAGAGAGGGCCAAAGGCATTCCAACCAGAGCCTGATGTGTCCATTGTCAGCACAATCAGGGACAATGGATGGCAAAATGGGGATCCAGTTTTAAGGTTTGAGTGGTCCAACCACCCCATCATGATAACAAGGAGTGGTCACCAATATGAAACACTCCAGGTAGTTGAAGTGCTGAGTCCACTTGACACAGATTGACCACTGAAGTATCTCCATGTGCAGACATGCCATCAGGACAGTAAGGATGGCTGCAGCCATCAGGCAAATGATTTGGAGAAGGCATTGTGCTGACAAATAGTGACTGAACACCACCAGACAGGCCTGCACAATTAGAACAGTGGCCTAGTCTTCTGGGAGGAATGCCCAGCCAATTGACATTTCCAAGACAGCACTAATATATTGAAGTTGCTGACACAGAGTTAGAACTAACTTGGAGTTATGGACAAGGATTTTCAGCTACTCAAAGAGCTAGCATGTCTGAAATGGGGGTGTAAATGGTGATTTCACAGAACAGAACATTTAACAGCCAGTTTGTACAGTTACAGGAACATATACAGACCTTTTCTCCAAAGTGCTGCTGCCACCACCATAAAACACTTGGAGAAGACAAGCAGCATCAAAGATAAGTCATATGGCAAGGCACACAACTAGTAATGAGAGCCCTGTAACATAAGGCAAATTTATTGCCTGTAAACTGCACAGAACCTTAACATGAAGATTAGAATCCTTCATATCTAGGGTGCAGAGCCAACCCCCTTGCAACAACAGAGAGAGTAGGGACTAAAGAGAGACCATGCAGAACTGCTTGTATCCTGTGTACAGGTTTAGTCCTCAGAGGTCAATGATGGGATGTAAATCTCCTGTTCACTACAGAACCAGGTAATATCAAGAATAATCACTTTGGTTCAGCTCCGGGATGGGCGTGGCTTCTATGGCCTGCTTGTGGAGGACCATCTGGAATTTGCTCAGTAGTAAGGAAAGATGACCTGGAATGTACCAATTTGGAGAAGGAGGATGCACTGGAAGATTGGACAGCAGTTCCAGGGCATACAACCACTGTACTATGTCAAGGACCCAAGCATTTGGAAGGATCTCCCGCTACTTGTTTAGTAAGAGGGGGATGTGGCCTATTGCCAGGATCTCATGGTCTTCAGAAGAGGCAAAAGCAGATGGAAGGGAGTCAGAAATCTCTGGCAGCGACAGGGGTGTCATGAGCACCCCTACCTTTTTTGACCTTGGCATTGGTGTCAGGAGGCAGAAGGACTTTCAGGGCTTTTGGGTACCACTGTAACACACAGTCAGGACCACAGGAATAGTATTGGCTAAGAATGGGTGTAGGACCAATGAAAAGACCACCGACCATGACCACAAGGTTTAGGATTAAGAGCTGGGGGAGAATGGAGAGTCATGTTGGAAGACTGAGCTTCTCTCAAAGTGGTTTTCAAACATCCTGGCCAAATAGTTGCTTGCCTTGAAATGGAGCACTGAGCACTGATTGCTGAACATTGGTGGCAAACCCAGACATGCAAAGCCAGGAGTATCTCCTAAGGCAGATACCAGAGGCAGCAGCATGAGCTAAAGCATCAGAAACATTATAGACCAATTGTAAAAGATGCTTCACATAATGACGGTCATGGGTGACAGTCTGCTAGACTTTAATTTTTAATGTGTCCCTCTAGCAACTAGTCTGTCACAGCTGAGATGGACTTCCAGAAGCTATTTTGATATTTAATCATAGAAGGCTGATAGTTTGCAATATGAAGTCCAGGGGATGCTGAAGCATAGCGTGTCTTGCCCATAACATAAATTCTCCTAGAGTTATTATCTGGTGGCAGGGAACTCATATGTCTAGGTTCCTTGGTCCTGTCATGGGTAGCCATAATGGCCACCTAGTCCAACTCAGGTGGAGAGAAACAGAAAGGCTTAGTGGTCTGGTGGGACACTGTTTAGCAGCCTCTTGAGGCACAGCAGGTGGGGCACTGGGCATAAGCCAAGTAGCAGTAGTGGTACCCTCCAAAGCTGAATGTACAGGAGGTATGTTCAAAGTAGGTGATGGGGTGACTTCCTGGAATTCATAAAGTTTCCTCTTTGAAGACACCTCCAATTCTGCAGTGAACTCAAGTATATCCTGAATCTATCTGAGGAAAGCTTGAAAAGAAGCATCATCAGAAGGAGAATGAGGGTAAATACCACACTCTTCTCTGTAGGAAGAGAGGGTTGAGCTGGAACCCACACCCTCAGGCAGGGGCATGTCACCCTCCTCATAATCCTCATCCATGAGATCAGGATTATACTCCTCCACCTTTCTTTCATCAGCGATGAAAAAAGGTGGCAGAATTGGATCCTGAACAGGAACTGATGTCAATGACACACACATTGATGGAAGAGGCAGAGAACTGGCTACAGAAGTTGTTAGTGCAGGACCAGCATTGAAGGCTTAGGGGTCAATGGCAGATCCTGAGGCAGGAAGTGCGAAAACAGAGCCAGTGGTCTGGAGCAAAACCTGCACATTGATGACACCCAGAGTGGGTGTTGATTATGGCACTGTCAAAGGGTCAAAGCCCTATGACTTGCTTGGCTGAGAAACCTCCATTGAGGGAAGTAAGCCCCTGCCAGACCCTGCCCTTGGTGTCACTGAGATGGTTGGGGGGTAGTAAAAGAACCCACTGTCTTAATGGCCTGGGTTGTATCTTACTTTTGTCACTTTTATCCTTTAATGGAGACCAGGAATGAGCAGGAGAAGCCCCTGACTGGAAGTTCTTATGCTACGTTATATATGAGTGGTGGTGCTTTTCCGCATCTTTGGAGGACTTCTCTGATTTTTCTGAGGACTTTGATGTCCATGGTGATTTCTCCAGCACCAACAGCACCTGCCAAGTTGAGCAGTGGGACATTTGTGATGCTGACTGATGGAGGGAGTGGGTGAGACCAGTGTTGAAGCTGGTGACGAATGCCTTGCACTCTCCACAGCCTTTTCCTTAAGGAAGGTCTTCTGGTGGTGTTTTCTTATGGCTTGGTTAAAACCTTGGCAGATATCACACTACTTATCATTGTGTGAGAGGCCAAGGCAAAAGACACACAAGGAATAAGTACTATCCTTGTAGATCTTTACTGCAGCAACAAAGATAGAATAGTGATTCCTTTTCTTTAGACGGAGGCATAAACTCTTCTGAAGAGGATTAAAGTGAATTACAAAAAACAACAGCAAATGATAGCCAGTTTCAACATTGTTCCACTTGCAATGCAATGAGTACTTGACAGCAACAGAAAGAACTGAAGTGGGATGGGGCCACCCACATTACATAGGTGATAAAGATGTACGCTGAGGTGGGTGGTCCCAGCTAGCCAAAGTTTCTGGGTGGTCCTTACAATTCCCATGGTGGCCTCAATAGAGGGAGGCATCCTTGAAGAAGATCAGAGAGTTTTAAGGTGTAAGAGTAGATGATGTGTTACTAGGACAAATATGGTAAGTACTGGGTCATGACAGGGTGACTACATGTCAATAGGAGGCTGAATGGACTAACGGGTTAAACCAAGACAGGTTATGAGCAAGGGGGCAAGATTTGGATGTGGCACTCTGAGTAAATGTAAATAGTACTCTGAAAAAGGATCAACAAATAAGTATAGGACTCTGCAGAGGACTTAGTGCCTATAAAACTTTGCCAAATGAGCTATGATCTCCAGATCCAGCATATTAACTCTTACAGTTTATTCACCAATCATGGAATTATGTGCTCAAAGATCACTGCATCAGTGAATTTTGTGGATATGCACTAGGTGAGACTTGGAGTATTCTATTTACGCTCCAGCCTGGGCATATATTGTAAGTTGTAAGGAGCCTCTGGTAAGCATGATATACCCCTAAAGAAAAGCTACCCTGAGCTATGCTCACCCTTCTGTCATGGCGTGCGAGGGCAGAATATAGTAGTACTTAATTAGACAGTCCATTGTGGTCCCTTTAAAAGGACACTGTCAAACCTTTTTGCATCATGTTATTTCTACTCGAAAACCCACATTTCACACTTGCTTACCTTCTCTAAAAATGTATTGATGTTGCTGGCTGTTTTATCTGCTTCCATTCTTAGTAGAAATTAAATGCATACTAATGGTGTAGTTATACACAACCTTGTTTTGTTTCAGACCCTTGATCTACAGTTATTGAATGCTTGCTGAACATTAGGAATAACCCAAGCAGTGTGGCTACTCAAAACACAATATTCTTCTCTCCCACACTGCATCACGAATAGCTAGACTGTGTTGGGAGTGCACAACGGTCCAGGAAAATGCAGTAGAGATGCAGTAGGAGTTGATAAAGGACTGTAAATAATCATGTTTTTGTGTGGTAACACCAGTGTTTTTGGCAGCCTTTTTTGTCACTTACAAAAGGAATCATAATGGAACTACCAGCCACATCAGCAAATTCTAGAGAATGTGAGAAATCATATGTTTTTTCAGACTAAAGACTCTTTGAGGCCTAATGAGGATTGACAGTGTCCCTTTAGGAGCAAGCTGGTGTTATCAGTGGTGTGGAACTGCTGTTGATTACAAGCTGAAAGACACCTGTAGTTGCAGGAGAAGCTGTGCTACACTGACTAGACCGAGACAAAAAATTGTAGGCAGGATTAAAAACCAGTGTGTAAGTGTTCTGATTAGTAACACAGGTGTAAATTAATGAGTTTTTTATAGTGCAGATATCATACATGGCCACCCACCAGTATCAAGCAGTGTGTGTGGGATGCCACAGTTTACTACATGACAGACTACAGTTTCTGCTATTGAATTACATGGAGTTCCTGTAGTATCATGCAAGACATCACAGCAGAAACTATGATAAGAGGGCTTGATCCTAGTGGGCAGAACTGTAGGCTAAACCACTGCTAGGCAATACCACTGTCATATGTATAACTGACTGCACCCTATTTATTGTTGTACTAGGTACCCATGCTGTGCCCTTTCCCCCAGGTGGCACCTGGAAATGAGCCTTGGCTCAGTGTGCATTACCCAATAATCAAAATGTTAAACAAATAAATAAAATGTTTTGGCAAATTAAATTTCTAGATTATTTCTTACCATTTTATAACACTCCATAACTAATTTTTACAAAAGTTACACTATTTAGAGACCCCTTCACAAGCTGCCTGCCTACCACACTTCAGTCTTCTAAGGTTTATAATTACTGAAATAGAACATTTCACAGATTGCAATACAGTATACAGTAGAATGGCAACTGCATTTCTAACAATACAAATACTTTAGTACAGCAATAATCCAGTTCTATTCAGCCCGTAATTCCTTTATGCTAAGGGGAATTCAAATATAGATTAAAATTATGTAACAAGACATGAAATCTCCTTTGTAAAAGAGTCTCTGGCTCAAAGGTGTTATCTGAAACCTATCAACCATCCACCTTACCTTGCAACCCTGAGTGAAAATTAGTCTGAGATCTGCAGGAAAACGGTCACCTCCCTTCACATCCACTATATCGCCCACTACCAAATCATCTGCGCACATCTGTATCTTTTCTCCATCTCGGGTCACAAGGGCTTGCTAGAATAAATATCAGTGATAAAGTAAAGAGACAGGTTAGTAAACAATAGAAATGACTAGTTCCTGCAATGGACTACCTGTTCATGCCTCCTCTTCCATTTTCTACTCCTTTGCCCCTGAGCAACCCCCCTCACCATGAGCATCTGATTTCAAAATGCTTGCAATGATTTCATCAGTGGCACCCTGCTTATGCCATCAGTGGCACCCTGCTTATGCTATCAGTGGCACCCTGCTTATGCTATCAGTGGCACCCTGCTTATGCCAGAAAGGATTCTGTGACGTGGGAGCAGAATGCTGCTGTTGATGTTTATAGGAGTCATCCACAACAATGACTGAAGTAAGTACCATACACACCATGGTGGCCAGTGGAACAATAGGTCCCAGGGCTATATAGGGGACTTGGGCAGACTGGACAGACCTTGATCTTTTTCTGCAGTCATTGTCTATGTTTCTATGTTTCCAAGTTTATTATCTTCCAGTGCTTTTGCCGGCAAGTTTATTGGTATTGCTAGAGGGAACACTGAAATGTTTGCAGTGTGATTAAGGTCATACGATGAATTAAAATAAAGTTAAAACTACACAGTTACTAATTAATGTGCAGTAATGCCAAAATTCAGAAAAAATGAAAAAGTATTTTTTTATTACATTTTTTTTAAACTGTCATGTAATTTTATGTATCATTACCATTTTTGTATAAAATAGTATTGATACAAAATATAATATCAGCTCTATGCATTTTCCACTTTTTGGCTGTCACAACTAAAAAACATGCAATGATAATATGCTGAAAATCAGATTCAAATAGTATTGATATATATAGAATGTACTGATGCATAAAAACAGTATCACCCTTTTTATGTTGGCACGCTTGCGCAGCCAACATCTTGCGGTAGTGCAGATTTGGAGGCATGGCCACCGTTTGGTGAATGAAGGGCATGCACCAGTAGGTGCATCCCGCATTCCTCAATCAGTCAGCAGCAGGGGCAGATACCCTGCCTAGCTAATGAGGTGAAGACATGAGAGAAAAGGTCTGCTGCAATGAGAGTGAAGCTCTCATGCAGCATGACCACAACACGCCTCCCCCTACATGCTGGCGGCAGTGACTGCCGCTGTTGCCTGTTAACACTCCCATTTATTGTGTGCCAATGGGGCTGCCCAATCCCCGTCAGCATCATGTAACCCCCCCTTTTTTGATTGCTGAGGGGGTGCCCAATCCCCCTCGGCACCATGCACCCCCCAACAGTTTTTCTTTCCCGATGAGAGCCCAATTCCCATCGGTATGTGTCCCTCCCTCCCCTTGAATTTTGCCTATGTGGGAGCCCACTCCCTGTTGGCATAATGTGCCCCCCCATTTTATGCTTGCCAAGAGGTTACCCAATCCCCCGTCAGCTAAAGTACCCACCCACATACACACACACACACACACACACTCAGGTGGCAAGCTGGAAGCCCACCCCAGCATGCCAAAGCACCTATTAAAATGAAAACGGTCCCCGATGTCTTATTTTATTTTTTTAACCTGTAAAGCAGAAAACAGTCCCTCATACTCTTCCAACCCCCCATCGCACCCACCCACTGTGCACCCTGCCTCCCCACACACATCCAACCCCCTACTTACCTCCGGAGTCTGGCGCTATGATCTTCGGTGGACCGGGAACACGTTTGCACTCTTCAAAGCCGACCGCAAACTGTGGAAATGCCGGTAAGCTGTATAATGGAATAAATAGGGGTTTTTCAACTTTAATGCATATCTCTGGCATTTTTTAAGAATTTTTATACCAAATTTTCAACATGGGGTTTTTGGGATGCCTCCTCATGAATTCTGGCACTGTCATATCGTTAATCAGTTCTGAAAGGTGATTTCACAGTCACTGCATAGAATCACCTTTTGGGTCTGATTAATGAGATGACAGTGCCACTGTTCATGAGATGGGCTCTCAAAAAGCCTATGTTGCAAATTTGGTGGGAAAAATAAAAAAAATGGCTGTTTTACGAGCGCACGTTGCGAAGCTGCTATGCAGGCTTGTAACTTCACTAATTCAGAATATTTTCATGCCAGATTTTCAACATTGTCATTTTTGTACACCTCCTTGTGAACAGTATAGCTGTCATTTTTCACATCCTGGCCGAAATGTGTTTCTGCACTTCTGGCGCACAATAGCCCGGTTGCTGTGGGAAATCAGTGTTCGGGCCAGATTATGAAAATGACAGTGACACTTTTCATGAGCAGAGGTCCTAAAATGCCTATGTTGAAAATTTGGTGATGATACTCCAGACTGTGTTACGAGCATACATTGGCAGATTGCACGCACGCTCGTAACGTCATGCATTTGTGATATTTTCACTCTGGATTTTCACCATTGGCATTTTTCCACACCTCTTGATGAACAGTACAGCTGTCATTTCACATATCCTGCCCAAAATGTGTTTTCGCACGTCCGGCGCAGAATAGTGCGGTCGTTGTGCAAAATCACTTTTTGGGACAGTTTGAGGAAATAACAGTGACACTGTACATGAGCAGAGGTACTAAATTTCCTATGTTGAAAATTTGGTGCCGAACGTCCATAAAATGACTGTGTTACAAGTGTGCGTTGCATATTTCCCACGCACCCTTGTAATGTCGCAAATTTGCAATATTTACATGCCACATTTTCAACACTGGCATTTTTGTACACCTCCTTATGAACTGTACAGCTGTCATTTTTCACATCCTGCCCAAAATGTTTTCCTGCACTGCACTACCAATGCCAATGCCAGTGCGACAATATTCGGCATTGACAAATGCTTGCTTTTTTTGATGAAGCATCTTCTCCCTTGGCAGCTTGAGGGAGTTATCAGCTCTTTCACCATAACCCCAAACCAACAACTACTCTACCCAGGATGTACCCAGATGTTTCCCCTGGTATCGGAGGGTGGACTCCCCAACCCCTTTGAGATATATATATTCAGAGCTGGGCCCAGAGATTCCAGGAAGTGGCGCAGATAGGGGGCAAGTGGGCATGACTTCATAAAGCTCTGAGCTGCCTTTTTCTGTCCCTTATTCCCTTGACATGGCAAGGGCTTGGATGGATACTATATGGAGGTACACATGCACTCCAAGCACAGCCCCTCACTTCACTCCATTCGTACCTGTACTACCACAAGGATATCACCATGTGGCAATCGAGGGACAAGTCAACAAGACTTCCCTTTTCAAGAGAGGAGAACAATCCAGTGGAAGTTTGATCCTCTCCCCCTGGCTGACTCCCAGTGACCCAAGTCCTTTCCTGAACCAGGGTGACCAGCGTGACAGGCCATAGATCTACCACTGAGCCACTAGGCTGGCTCAACAGAGTTAATTCTTTATGGCTGAACTCCAAGCTTTCATCTGAAAAATTAGGTTTCTAGCCCCATGTGTTCCTCTAAAGTTAGACCTTTAAACAGATTATATCTTTAAAATGTGATAACTTTGAAACTGTTAGGGTTAGGAATATAAGTTTTTTTAAATGAAACTGGAGTCAGCTAAGTTTATATGTAGATAAAATATTGCTGCAGTGACCATATATTGATATAAAAACACAACGGTTTTCATAAATATTTAAGTCCAGTTATTTTAACAGTATATTGTATCAATCTATACAAACATGTAGTGACACAAGATATCTGTATCATTAGCATCTATACATGTTGAGTAAATCTAAGCTTTCATTAACTTTAAAATGTTACAACTCTCAAAATATAATTTCAAGCATTATAAAATGTCATAAAAGATCATTTTTGGAAATGGTTGGAAGATGCTAGTGGTTGTTCTAAGAATAAACACATTCTTTTATTTTAGGAAGATGACATAGGACGCTTGCCATGCTGGGGTGAGCTCCCAGCGTGGCAGCTGGAATTTTTGGAATGAAAGGAGGCAGTATAGCACAGTGGTCTAAGGCTCTGAGCTGCAAATCTGGTGACATCCAGCAGACCAGACCTGAGTTTGAATCCCACAGCTTCCACTTGTATACTGTGTGACCCTGAGCAAGTCACTTAACTTCCTTGTGCTCCCAGGTCGCACCTGGAAACAAGCTTCGGCTTAGTGTGCCTTTCCTGGTTAAACAATTTCCCCGTTCCCTTTCCCTTTCCTTTTCCCATTTGTGAGAAGCACTATTTAGCCCTTCTGTCATTAAAGGAAAACTACATGTTAAAATCAAAAAAAGATATGTAGTATTCTTTTTTTTCTCTGTTATAACCTCTTCCCAGTGTTTTCTTTTCATCTGGCTGTGAGAGTTGTTTTTCTAACTTTCCCTGGCAGTTTTATTGCCCCTGGAGGGTGCCATTCTGGTTTCTTCTAAGGCCTCTTGTTCCAGACAGTCTTCCCAGAGTGCCTTTTGGTGTGATATCTAATCGCCCCTGCAGGAGGCCAGTGTCTTGTTACAGGGTCTGTCACAGCTCAGCCACAGAAAGAATACTTCTTCCTGAGAAGACACACTGCTAGATTTTGGGTGAGTGTAGTCATTATTATTTTTATGTTTGCTTGCACGCATGTGCAAGAAACATAGTGCCACCATACAAGAATTCATAGATGTGCCTCCCTACTTCCAATACCCTGCTGCCTTTTGCATGTGCAGACCCACAGCGCTAATGAATGAAAGACTTGTCTATGACCTTGTTTGCAAATGCAGTGGCGTACAGTTGAAACAAAATCACTGCAGTGTGTAGGCAATTTCCTTACTGCGTCGGCAGTATGCAAAGTACCTACACGTCGGCACTGCAGTGAAAGAGCTGTCACAGACAGCTCCTCTCACCCCAAAACAAGTAACATGCTGGGAGCCCACCCCAGCATGCTCACGTGCCCCCCATTGTGATGGGCTGGCGGGGTTCCCAATCCCCGCCGGCTGTGCTGCACTCAACAGAGTTTTAGGTGGCATGCTCGGAGCCCACCCCAGCCTGGCAAAAATCTGTAAGGCCGACGTGGGTGCCCAATTCCCCGTCGGCTCCACTGCCCCCCCAGACTTCCAGGTGCCACGTTGGGAGTCCACCCCAGCATGGCAAACATCCATCTGCTGTCCCCCAACACACTTCCAGGTTCCACGCTGGGAGTTCACCCCAGTGTGGCAAACCTCTCTATGGCAAATGGGGGTGCCCAACACCCCATTGGCTCCACTGACCCCCCAAAAAATTCCAGCTGCCATGCTGGGAGCTCACCCCAGCATGGTAAGCGTCCCATGTCGTCTTCCTAAAATAAAAAAAAAAATAGAAAGAAAAAACGCTCCCTCGCTGACTGTGTTGACCCCCCTCCCCATCCGGTCCCACCCTCTACACACCCTGCCTCCCCACACCCCCAACCCATACTTACCTCCAGAGTCCAGTGCAATACTCTTCGGTGGACCGGGAACATGTCTGCACTCTTCAAAGCTGACCGCAAACTGAGGAACTGCAGGTAAGCTGTATAATGGAATGGATAGGGTTTTTTCAACTTTAATGAATATCTCAGACATTTTTGGGAATTTTTTCACCAAATTTTCAACATGGGGTTTTTGGGACCCCACCTCATGAATTCTTGCACTGTCATTTTGTTATTCAGTCCCAAAAGGTGATTTCGCTGCCACTGCGTAAAACCACCTTTCGGGACTGATGTATGAAATGACAGTGTCACAGTTCATGAGGTAGACCCCAAAAACCCTACATAGAAAGTTTGGGGAAAAAGTTACCTAAAATGAGTGTTTTACGAGTGTGCATTGCGCAGTTCCTACACACGCTCGTAAGTGCGCACATTTTTAATATTTACACTCCAGAGTTTCAACATTGCCATTTTACCACACCTCCTTATGAGCAGTACAGCTGTCATTCTTCACATCTCACCCAAAATGTGTTTCCGCTCATGTAGCGCACAATGGTGCAGTTGGTGTACTAAATCAATATTTAGGACACATAAAGAAAATTACAGTGACACTGTTCATGAGCAGAGGTCTTAAAATGGCTATGTTGAAAATCTGGTGACAAAGGTCCATAAAATGACCGTGTTACGAGTGAACATTGTGCTGTTTCCATGCACCCTTGTAAGTTCATGAATTTGTAATATTTTCAGTCCAGATTTTCACCACTGGCATTTTTCCACACTTCCTTATGAACAGTACAGCTGTAATTTTTCACAACATGGCTAAAATGTGTTTTCTCACTTTCTGCACAGAAATGTGTGGTCGCTGTGGGAAATCACTGTTCGGAACAGATTAAGAAAATGACAGTGACACTGTTCATAAGTGGAGGTTGCAAAATACCTGTGTTGACAATCTGCTGTAACAAATCCCCAAAGTAATTACATTAAGGGTGTGCGTTGCGAAGTTTCTACACATGCTTGTGACTTCACCAGTTTTTTACTATTTTCACTGCAGATTTTCAACATTGCTATTTTTTACACCTCCCCATTAACAGTACAGCTGTCATTTTTTCACATCCTGTTCAAGATGTGTTTTCGCACCTGTGGTGCCAAATGCCATAGTCACTGCAAAATCAGCTTTCGGATAACAAACTGATATTATCACTGTTCAAAAGGTGGGGGTCACAGAAAACCCATGTTAAAAATTTGGAGTGAAAATACCAATGGATGCCTGAGGCGTTAGGGTTTCTGTTCATAATGCAACACCCTGTAGAGACTGAAAGGCATCATGGGTGTGACTTCGGATTGTCACCTGTAATGCTCATACCATTCCATCCCCACCCACACCCTGCAGCCAGTGAGAGGCATCAAGGTGTGCCTTGGACTCTTCGGCCCCAAAGTTCACCACATTCTGCTATACTGCACCCATCTCACAGTATTTCCTGATAGAATGGAGTGAGCATAAGGGCCAAAGACCCCAAGGCACACTGTAAACACTTATCGGTGTCTGCAGGGTAGGGTGTGGTGAAATGGCATGACCGTTATGCCTGATGACCCAAAGGCACACCCCACCAATGCCAGCAAGCAAACATTCGGCATTGACAAATGCTTGTTTGATATTGGTACCTTGTCCTGCTATGTTAGAACCTATAAAGTGATGTTCAGTTTTTGCTATTTAGTACTGGTGCCAAAACTGAAAGGGATTGAAAGGAATAGCCAGATGAGTTCAGACACAACCACTGTAAACAGTGACATGATTAAAACACACACACAGCAGAACATAGCAGGACTAGGTACCAATATCAAAAAATAATAATGATTACACTCACCCAAAATCTAGCAGTGTGACTTCTCTGGGAGAAGTATTCTTTCTGTGGCTGAGCTGTGACAGACCCTGTAACAAGACATTGGCCTCCTGCAGGGGCAATTAGACATCACACCAAAGGGCACTCTGGGAAGACTGTCTGGAACAAGAGGCCATAAAAGAAACCAGAATGGCAACCTCCAGGGGCAATACAACAGCTGGGGAAAGTTAGAAAAAACAGCTCTCACAGCCAGAGGAAACAAAAAACACTGGGAAGAGGTTATAACACAGACAAAAAGAATACTACATATCTTTTTCTGATTTTAACATGGAGTTTTCCTTTAAACCATTATCTTTTTTGTGCTTTAATTGAGCTGAGAAAACCATAAATTCATTCATCAGGGTGCTTTTGATTTTCCATCATGTATAACATTCCAGTGGGATACTATATTTAATGATGAGGGCAACAAACAAGGTTATGTATGGACCTGGCCGGGGTGCAACAGGGTTCTTTTACCAGATAGTGTACACATTTTATTTTCTTTGCTATATATGTGCCATTCACTGGACAGAACAAGTAATGTTGGAAAAGTGCTGACAGTTCATTTCAT
Source organism: Neoceratodus forsteri (assembly GCA_016271365.2). NCBI lineage: Eukaryota > Metazoa > Chordata > Ceratodontiformes > Ceratodontidae > Neoceratodus > Neoceratodus forsteri. Next base: position 3,539,125 of record JADMNL010000034.1, read on the forward strand.
AAAATTATTTGCAAACTGACAGCACTCTGCAAAGCACATTGCCATTATGCATAGCAAAACCTTTATACTGTGCTATGCCAGGTGACAAAGTGACACATTGCTGGTGGAGTTTTATTAAAAATACCATTCTCCCCACATTTATAGCAACCTATTCTTCCTTTGTCCCTCCTGTCCAGATACACAAAGGGGAAAAAATCATCTTTCTTCCAGAGTCCACATATCACCCCATTGCACCATCATCCCCACCACAACACAGAAACACATAGATCTCCACCTTCCTCCCAGCCCTCATAGCCATTTAAGTCTCTCATTATTCTCCTATGGCTATACACTCTGCAACAATATTAAACAAAATAAATTATGGAGGCCAGCTCAGATTCTCCCATCACCAGCTTAGCAGACCACCATCTGAATGACTGAGAGACTGTGCACCCCCAACCCTATAATACATCTAATGTAATGCCATGATCTGAAAAAAATAATTTAGCGTGATATCACATCACATTGATAGTATTACGAGATCAACATTCTCAAAAGTCCTTTTGTGTAGCACAATTTGGATTTTATTGTAACCAGCATTTAAATTAAAAACTGACTTTTTGTAACAACTAGTTTGATCTATAAAATACACAAAAAAAAATAAAAAAACACAGATAGGTGACTATGAGAAATTCAGCTGAGATTCCATCTTGAGGTTCTGGTAATGACAAGATACAACTTGCACAAGGCTCAGGTTATTATGATGTCACCAGAACCGCTCAATGAAATTATAGCCTGTAACTGATAATTGCCTACAGTACATATCATTTGATTTGTAATGCCCTGCACCCTGCTTCCTGGGGTATGCAAGTGGAGGATAAAGTGCCCTCCCTGACTCCCAAAGGTGCTGCTGTTAGGTTGTATACAGATGCAAAGATATGTAAAAACAGCACACACCTACCCCTAGGGGATAAGCTTGGCTGGTGGTTTGTATTTTGGTGCCAAAAAATGTTATAGCCTGGCTTGATGCCAATGTGTGCATGGCCTTTACATATCTCTGCACTTTGCTTCCTGAACTCTGTCCCCAGAAGATGAAAAAAACACCTTTCTTTTCATTTACATCAGTAAGGTTTTTAATGTTTTTCAGTTACATACTTGTGGGACCATGTTCTTGAATGCAGCCATGATATTGGTACTCTTTGCTTCCTGGTAGTAGGCAAAGCAGCCAGTGAGAATGACGACAGCTGCTAATACAATTCCCAGGTACAACTAGATAACCAGAAAACAGTTGAAAAAGACAAACGATTAAATAATATCAGTGAATACATACAGATAGTCATGACTTAAATGGCTTCATTAGTAAAATCAAAAGATGACGTTTTATTTACTAAAATCATCCTTCCAAAGTCACACTCAACTGATAAATATGCACAGGGCTCAATTCTCAAAACTGGTGTAGATCAGTGCAAGCTGTGGCAAACAGCAGCTTGCGCTAAAGCCCGGTGTACCAGGGACCCTGCACCTTATTCTGGTACGGGGGGGAATTGGTGCCTATGTCCCCACACCTTCGACAACCCCTCTCATGTAGAAAACACATGGTGCATTGAAGGGTTTGCTGCAGGCACCTTGCAGCAAAGGCAAGTGGTGTCCCCTTCCTAATCCCTGATGTGCCCCATACTTAAAATAATAAGAACCCCTCGACAGTGTTATATCGGTCCCCCACCCCATTCCCGGATGTGCCTCATACTTAAAATATACAAGAACTCCTCAGTGGTGTTATAGTGGTCCCCCCGCCCTGATCCCTGATATGCCCTTATACTTAAAATATACAAGAACAGTCTCCCCTCCCCAATCCCTGATATCTCCATTATTATAACATAAGTAACAGCCCCTCACATTGGTGGCCAATGACCCCCCCACCCAACCAGGTAGTGCCCACCACCCTGCTCCCCTCCATTCTTGGTTTGCTGGCCAAGGCACCTAGCTTCACCTGAGCTCTTTCCTTCTAAGACTGCTTGAAAGGCAGAGTAGAGAAACTTACCAGAGCAAGGGAGAAGGATTAAGACTTAGTTTGGCTAAGCAGATTTACTGTGTGGTGGTGTTTTTATTTTTTACTCACAGGGATTGCTACTGTTTGTTGCTAACATTTCATTGCTTTATTTTTCTCTCTGATTCAAATTGTTGTTGCTGGTATACCTTCTTCTGCATTATTACAAGGTTGCCTACAGGTAAGCTAACAGATTACTGCTGTAATCTTCTGATTCAAATTGTCTTTTGCAAGGTATATCTTCTGTTACTGCTTTATTTTCTCTGGAGCAAAGTGTTTCTTACAGGGTATATCTTCTCTGAAATTATTACAGGTGGTGCTTTACAGGTTTTACAGTTTTATCTAACATTAGGATAAGCTTTCAGGGTTACTGCATTTGTTGTTGACTGATTGTTTCTGCTCTTACCTCCTTGTTCTTTCGTCCGTGGTTCTTCTTTTTAGGCGGGAAGGGCCCAGCCACCCACCCCATCCCCAACCACCCCACGCACACTCCTTTTATAGGGTACCACAGTTGTGACATTTCCTGTGGCAGAGCAGGAAGGGGCGGATCAGTGGGGCTCCACAAGGTGATCTCATTTACAGGGCACTAGTAATTTAACTTGTTATAACAAGTTAAACAAAGCACAATTAAACCATTACTTGCATTTTTTCCTTCTAATTACTCTGACTAGGTTACAAACCCAGCAACTTATTTGGAATGGATTTCATTAACTGCAGGTACTGTGGAACAATTTTCAGAAGGACATTCTTACAGGATTTAGGACACTGTCCTACATGCTGGGCCTTTGGAGATCTTAGGTCTCAGCTCCGGGCAGCATGGGCAGAGATTGCACGCCTCAAATTTCATATTGAAGAGGAAATACATTATAAGAACCACCCGCCATTTCCCCAGCATCCAACAGAAAAACCTCAACCGCAGAGGGTAGTTGGTCCAGGAGGTTGGCAGGTGGTTAGGAGGAGCAAATCAGGTGCCCCATCACTCTCTGCTCTCCAACACATTACCTCCAAAAACCATATAAACACTACAAACAGGTATCTGCCTCTATCTCTGAAATCAAATAAAGAGGCAGAAGACACTGCAGAGCAGGACACTGCGGCACAGGAGCTAGCACAACAATACTCACCCAAATCAGGAACCAAAACTAAACTAGCACAAAGGAATCCAAAAACTTCTGATCATAGGAGACTCCATGATTCGGGGAGTTGATACCCATCTCCAGCCAGGGTGATGGTCAGATGTCTCCCAGGTACATCAGCATGGAGAGACACTGACCGCATTACTAAAATTGTTCACAAAGCAGGAGAAAACATTGATGTCCTAGTACACATAGGGACTAACGATCTCGCCAGCCGGTCAGTTGTGGAGACCAAGGAACACCTGACTAGGCTGGGTGACAAACTATCATCTATTTCATCCGGCATCTCTCTCTGAGATCCTGCCAGTCTGGGAGAAGGACCAGATGGATGGAAGGTCAGAGAAGGAGATAGGGAGCTAAACACGTGGCTCAAGGACTGGTGCCAGGAAAAGGACACAGATTTGTAGGGAACTGGCAACAGTTCTGGGAGCGAAAGTTCTTTAAATTTGATGGACTGCATCGACTAAAGAGGAGTCAGTGCATTGGGGCAGAAGTTTGACGTCCTTCACAGAATATTTAAACTAGCAATGGGGAGAGGGTGCAGCACCCCATACATTGAATGGGAAGAACACCCTCCCCTCAGCTAGTGGTCAAACTGAATTCAGTGTGTTTGTCATTCATTTGCATCACCAGGTAAGAAAAAGGTTTGTCTCCCCATCGATGCACAGGGTAATGCTAAACCTCACCCAACAACTAACACACCAAAATCTGGCCAATGGAAAATCATGTACACAAATGCTCACAGCCTGGGAAATAAGATCCCAGACCTGCAGGCAATAATGTCAGAGGCTAAACTGGACATAGTAGCAATTAGTGAGACGTGGTTTACCAGTAACCACACTTGGGAGACTTCAGTACCTGGCTATGTATTGTTCAGAAGAGACCGAGGTGCAAAAAGGGGGGGAGGAGTGGCCCTGTATGTTAATGAAAATATCAAAGCTACAGAAATTCAGAATACACATAAGGAGCCAGAAGAACTGGGGTCACCCTGGAAACAGGAAATGGGACAGCCATAAGAACTGGGGTTGTCTACAGGCCCCCAGACCAGAGGGAGGACATAGACACATTACTGTTAGAAGATATACAAAACATGACAGCTAAAGGGAGGTTCTGATAATGGGAGACTTCAACATGCCAGATACAGATTGGTCAATACCAGCAGGAACATCTGCCAGAACTAGACTCATAGTGGATTCCCTGCAGGGAGGGCCTCAAACAACTGGTACAGCAACCCACAAGAGACAGGGCTATCCTAGATCTAGTACTGACTAACAAAGAAGGATCACAGATCTCCAGGTAGAAGGTCACCTGAGGCCAGTGACCATCACATGGTATGGTTCAATTTGGCTACTACATCTAAATCATCCCATTCCAAGGCAAAATATGGGACTTCAGAGGAGCTGACTTTGATAAGATGGCCAACAGAGTTAAGCTAGCCCTGGCAAAAGAAACACAGGTGAGGAGGTACAGGCAAAGTGGGCAAGCATTAAGGATACAATACTTAGCAACATCCCATTGTGTTAGACAGAAAAGGAAGTGCAAAAGAAGAAGGAAACCACTTTGGTTCTCAAATACAGTAGCAGAAAAGGTCAGAGCCAAAAGGCTGGCCTTCGAAAATATAAGGGAACACAGCGGGATGAAGATAGGGGGGCATACCAAACTGCCCTAAGGGAAGCAGGTAAGGCAGTAAGGCAGGCAAAGTCCCAAACTGAGGAAACACTAGCACAAACAGTAAAAGAAGGTGACAAGACTTTCTATAGATACATTAGTGAAAGGAGAAAGTCCAGAGGGGGTGTGCTAAGCTTAATGGAGAAAAGGGAGCATGAGGAGGAGGACCCTGTAAAGGCATCTATCCTAAATAGATACTTTTGCTCAGTATTCACTGAAGAGAAGGTAGGCAGGGCCCACAGCTCAGCATCATGGACACAGGGGGAGGGAGGTGAGCACTACTCCTTCACAAAAGAAAGGGTCCTACAAGAGCTTGCTAAGCTCAAGGTGGATAAGGCAATGGGACCTGATGGCATACATCCCAGGGTACTTAGGAGCTAAAGGAGGAACTAGCAGAGCCGTTAGCAGAATTGTTTAGTGAGTCTCTGAGCACAGGAGAGGTCCCAGAAGACTGGAGAAGGGCTCATGTGATCCCACTCACAAGAGTGGTAGCAGGGAGGAGGCGGGAACTACAGACCGGTCAGTCTTACCTCAGCAGTGGGCAAGATTATGGAAGCACTCCTTAAGGAAAGGATAGTGCAACACCTGGAATCCATAGGGCACAGGATCCAAGACAGCATGGGTTTACAAAGGAAGGTCCTGTCAAACTAATCTCATAGATTTCTTTGACTGGGTAACCAGAGTGGTGGACCAAGGGGAGCAGTTGATGTCGCCACCTTGACTTCAGCAAAGCTTTTGACACTGTTCCACATAGAAGATTGATAAATAAGCTAGGTAGGTCGGGGTGGGGCAGAAGTTGGTCAACTGGGTGGCAAACTGGTTGACTGGCAGAAAACAGAGAGTGGTGGTAAATGGTATACAGTCAGAAGAGATGCAAGTCACAAGTGGGGTACCTCAGGGATCAGTCCTGGGGCCAGTCCTATTCAACATCTTCATTAGTGACCTAGCAGATGGACTAGAGGGTAAGGCTTGTCTGTTTGCAGATGACACCAAGATCTGCAACAGAGTAGATGATCCAGATGGGGTGGGCAGAATGAGAAGAGATCTGGATAAACTAGCAGAATGGTCAGAAGAGTGGCAACTGGGATTTAATGCAAAGAAGTGCAAAATCATGCACATAGGGAAGAGAAACCCTGAAGCCACTTATAGGCTGGGAGGAGTTGCTAGCAGTCACAAAGGAAGAAAGAGACTTGGGCATCATCATCACTGATGACCTGAAATCATCAAGCAGACCTCTAAAGCAGTAGGTAAGGCTAGGGGGTGTTAGGGTGTATTAGTAGGGTATCACAAGTCGTAAGAGGAGGTAATAATCCCTCTATACAAGACATTGGTTAGGCCCCATCTGGAGTACTGCGCAGTATTGAGGCCACACTTCACAAGGACATTAACCAAATTGAGGCAGTCCAGAGAAGGGCAACCAAAATGGTACAGGGACTGCATCAGAAGACATATGAGGACAGATTAACGGAGCTCAATATGTATACCCTTGAGCAAAGGAGGGAGAGAGGATATGATCGAGACATTTAAACACCTTAAGGGCATAAACAAGGTGAAAGAGTCTAACATGTTTAAATATAAGAAAATAGCAGGACAAGAGGACACAGCATGAGATTAGAGGAGGCCGATTAAGGGGAATGTGAGGAAATTCTTTTTCACAGAAAGGGTGGTAGATGCATGGAATGGCTTACCACAAGAAGTGGTGGCTATGAATACAGTGCAGGGCTTCAAACAGGCATGGGATAGACATAAGGGAGCAATACAAATGACTATGAATAGATAGGCCACTGACAGAGCAAAGGCCTATGGCACATTTATAAGGTAGAAAAAGAAATGGGCAGACTGGATGGGCCTTGTGGTCCTTATCTACCGTCAACTTCTATGTTTCTATGTTTCTATGTTTCTATTCTGAGACAGAGCTGGGGACTGGCACAGCCCTCCTCACATCTCTGTGGCTGGACCTTGACTCAACTATCACTTAACGGACTATAAAGTGTACATGCTCATTTGAGTGTGTACTTTTTACAGTCTGCTCAGTGACAGTTCAGTCGGGGACCAGCTGTGGAGGTGTGAGGAGGGCTGTGCCAGTCCCCGGCTATGTCTTGGGATGAGGGGGAGAGGGAAGGTGGGCATTTCCTGGTGGGGTGAGGAGGCCACTGAACCACCAATGTGAGGGGCTCTTACGTATGTTATAATATTGGGGACATCAGGGATCAAAGAGGGGGGACTGCTATACTACCATGGAGGGGTTATTGTATATTTTAATTATAAGGGCACATCGGGGATTGGGGAGGTGGACTGCTATAACTTCACAGAGGGGTTCTTTCATATTTTAATTATGGGGCACATCTGGGATTGGGGGGGGAATTGGGGCACATTGTTGCACACAGGCAACTCTCCCAGAAGAGCATTTTCTAGGTAGCCTTACACTGGCCATGGCTGGTCTAAGGGTACTTAGAATTTAATCCTCTAGGAGAGGTCTATAAATCCCATATTCAGTGATGTGGCAGCTTGGGTCTGCCACATGCCCTCTAGCACCATGTCGCAGTCCATTGTTGGGTGCACAGGCAGCAAAAGCCCTGTCTAGGGCAGGCAGCCTGTGATTGATGCAGGCTGCCTTTGTGAATAGCTCAGGAGGCAGTTTCCAATGCAAGGTGCCACTTGCGCCAGTTATGTTTGGTGCAGGCACCTTGCGTCAAACACAGGGCTTTGAGAATCGAGCCCATAGTATCTAACTTTAGATCACAAGTACTTAACAAATGAGACAGTAAGTGGTAAACAATGGTGGAACTAAAGTGTTGGTGACTGTGGTGACTATACATAGTTATAGAGCCTCTTGTATGATGTTCAGAATCTCAAGTGAACATTTGGGAAACACCTTTATGTACTTTTTTACCAGTAACCCAACAAACTCGGTGCATGGGAGGGTATAATGTTGTTCTTCACATGGTTAAACTAAAGTAGTTTAGATATTCAATTGCTACTTCCTAATACCCTTGAATTTCACTATTTTCAGCAAGACTAGTATAGTGCAGAGGGACATTTTGCATTTGTCCAATTTTTCCAAGTTGCAAAAAAACTCAAGTAATTTTGTCATTTTTTTTCTTTAGTTAGAGCCATTCCTGATTGTTTGACCAGGAGTGGATACATACAGTACTTGTATAAGGTTAGCCAGTGGTTAACGAAGGTGTCCATTAGAACATTCACAGAGTGGAAAAGCACCATCAATCAACTCTAGTTAAAACCAGGTCCCCCTGCCAGGTTTGAGGAACACAAAGTTTCCACAGATGTCAACAAACAACTGTGGCCACGTTCACATGTTTGCCAAAGTCCTCAAGTTGGTTTCCATAAGCATGCATCATTAAAGGGCTACCAGCTTTCCCATCTTTATTATATCTTTGTATATCATGTGACATTATTACTGAAAAAAGCAAAAGAGATACACATAAATCTAGTGCTGGATGCATTCAACTCTAGACTTATTTTTATCACTTCCTTTTTTTTTTTAATATAAACACAAGGGATTACCCTTCACCAATTATATTAAACAGCCTCAATCCTTCCTCATGTCTTCTTATGGACTCCTCTTTACTCTTCAAAACTCACTTCAAAACCAGCTTTTTCTCACTTGTGTATAAGTCCTGAACATCCTATCATTTTTTTATTTAGTTCAACAGTTCCTTACAGTTACATTTTATTTACTGAAAATAGCACTGCTAAATACTTTGATGTATTGATTTTCTTTGTTACCCTATATCACAGTATGCAGCACAAACAGCATTTATTTTAATTACACTCTTTCCACTCCCATTGCAATGCATTTGTACATTCTGTTACCCTTAGTTATCTCAAGCCAAAATGACTCAGTTCCCCTCCATCCTCTTAATATCAGCCTTATTCAGACCTCTAAATACAGTTCACTATCCACTGCTACTCATTACTGTCTATTTCTATTTTGTGCTCTTCTAAACTACATAGACTACTAGTTTGTCTCCCAATGGTTGGAGCCATTGCATCACATCTGAATTACGCAAATTATGTCATTGCCTTTGTTATACTATATTTCCATTTAGTTTTCTTTTGAATACTTTAGACAGCTTCATGTTTTTATCTCATTGGCTGGAGTCTTTACACCATGATCAAATTATACCAGTGATAATGATGTCACACCTATATATCCCAGTTGAGGCTCTGAGCTCACACATTTTATTAACAGACTCCACACATTCATATTTTTTCAGTGTGACTGATCTGCTCCATTTATTTGATTGGATTTGTTTCCAGATTCATTTTCCTGCACTGGAATTCTATGTAATGATTTTTTTTTTATTTTCTACTGAATGTGGAATAAGTATCCACAAATTACATTTATGAAACTTGGCTTCAGCTGCCACCAAGATATTCCAACTTTTCTTCACCTCACTCTCCTCGGGATTTTACTATAAAGCTTGTTCTCACATGCAAGATAACATTTTGAATGCATTTCATACAACAAGTCAAACAATTTATACAAGCATTACAAATTAAAGAGAATTATTGTTACATGGTGAGAGAGATAGATTCCCAGCCAGAAATTATATGAATGGAAGGAATTTCATAAATTGCTGGATAGAAACAACTAGAAAATGGAACTACTAGCAGTTTTGGGGAATTTTAAGATTAGGACACAATGCCATGCCACCACACAGTGCACTGCAAATGTACTTACATTATCTTTTGGAACTGTATTGTCCTGACTATACTGAATGCCAAAAGCAATCCAGCAGAGAATACCACCAGCCCACAGAAGAAGAGAGAACCCCCCAATCATCATTCTGAGGAATTTAACAATTTCAGGAGTTCCCTTTGGTGGAGCGAGTCTGTTGGGACCATCTCGGGCCAAAATCTCTTCTGCTTTTGAACTGGTGAGACCCTGTAAAACAAACAAACAAACACACACACACACACAAAAAAACAATAGTCAGACTACAGTGAGACCTTTCTGAAATTCACCATCCTCATTGGTCCAATCTTACCACATGAGTAAGCCATTGAGGAAGTTCCGATAAATTTCAAAAATGTCATGGAATTTTCTACTCTTCCGGCTGTGGAGGAATTCCAAACTTTCACCAAATAACTGCGGATTTCTACCTAGTACTGTGACATTTAATTAGAACTGCAGACTTTTTACATGACATGCAAAAAAAAGTCTCTTGCATTACTTCTGCAGGGTATTTTCCCCTGCAGCTTAATACATAAACTGCAGAACTGAACACTGAGGAGTTATCAGTTCTGCAGAGTTGTTTTCCAGCAGTTTAATACAGTAACTCACATTACATACATTTATTCCACAATTTTCAGTGAAATTTCCATAAAAATTCAACTTTTGCCGAAATTCCACCGGCGGGATTTTTTTTCGTACACCCCTACACATGAGTATGACATAACTCTAGTTATTAAGTGGAGTATGGCCAGTTCTATCTCATCATTGGTCAGAAGCTGGTCACATGGGACAGCTTTATCTAATGAATCCTGCTTTCCAGCCTCTCATTGTTAAGCTGTTGAAAGGTATGATATGGATATGGATATGGATAACATCAGTATAAGTACTATATTTCCTATCAAAATGGTCACAATAGAACCACTGCAAGACACAATATAAAACTCCCAGGGCAGAACACTTACAATGCAAATGAAACAGAACCACATGACAAACACCCTTGTAACTAGACCCAACCCCCCCACTCACTCCCCTAGATAATAAAAGAAATGTAAACTCCAAAGAAAATATTAAGCAATCCCAGTAAAAAAATTAAAAAAGGCTTACCTCACTATCCCATTGAGTTGCAACCTATAGAAACAATGCCAGAACAGCCTAAAATTGGGAAGTTACCCAAATGACCCCCCCCAAGAAAGACAGATGAGCTCCAGCATATACAAACCCTCACAGAACCAAGGGTCATAATAGGCAAGAGGTTAATGCATGACAAGCATTGCACAAGTATTGTCAAGAAGGCAAGAAGAATTAGAGAGGAGAATTAAAGCGGGGGACGTAATCTAAGTTACTGCTTTACAAGTCCCTGGTCAGGACCCACCTGAAGTACTATGCACAGTTCTGGATTCCTCAATTCAAAAAAACACAGTGAAACAGTAAAAAAGGTTCAAAACAAAACAGCCAGAACCATCAGGGGTATGGAGGATAACAGCTATGAAGAGAGAGACTGAAGGCCCTTAGCATTTCTATCCTGGAGAAAAGGGGGACAAAGGGAACAGGATCTCAGTCTTCCACATGCTGAAAGGTATTTACAAGGTGCACCAGATGGAGATGTTTGATCAAATTTGCTAATGTATATAAGTGAGGGAGGGTGGTGGGGTAGTCACCAACTGACTGTGTGGGCAGAGGAGGGCAGTTACTGAACATTAAACTAATGAATAATCACCCAAAAAAGAAAAATTGAACTGCTCCAGAGTGAATAAGAGAACCAGGTACTGCAGGTATGTATGTTATTTAACTCATCTGGAGTTGTTGTAATGGGGAGGACTGGCTGACGTTTAAAAAATAACAATTCCAAACAGACACGTAGATGTGGAACGTGCTAGCTCAGCAGGGACTTGTTTTTAACCATTGGTAATACTCTCTCAGAGACATGGACTGAATTATATTTTGGCCAGTCAAGACGCAGGGATTTCCCTACTCATTTTATTCATTTTTCCATGATGCACATCCTGTAAGTGTGGTAATCTGACTGTTACATGTTGTTTGACTTGCAATAAAAATAGCAAGGAATGCAATATGCCTATTTGAAGAGCAGGCAGAAAGATTGCAAAGCATATTTAGCTACCTGCACAACTGACAAGCATTGGTTAATTACTTAGCTACTTGTGAACTTTAAAGTGAAGGGGAAGGCAACTAATTAGCCAAGCAGTTAGTGATTGGAAATCGGACAGGTACTTTTCAGCTAACCAAACAACTAATCTGCCTGGCATAGCCATCTAGCTTCCATGCAGGTACTGATCTGTTAAAATCAGAAAAACAAAATTGTTTCAAAATATGGTTTCATGACTTGTTTATTTGGATTAAAACAAGTGGCATGGAGTGTGACTGGACCAGTTAGGTGCCTGGATTTCAGAAATGCTCTCAAACATGGCTGTCATACCTATAGCCTTGGCGGGCATGTCCTCCCTAATATCCCATCCACATATTGCTTTCTAAATAGAGATGGAGATATGAAAGTATTATTTAGTGTTCTCCCTTGATAAATTATTTATTGTGTGCAACCTACACAAAAATACTCTTGGCATGATGCCCCTGCTCCCTGAATACCTTTATAATTCAGGTTTATATACAGTATGTATTCAACCCAGACAAACTGTGAATAATGAGCACGATTTTTAGGAATATGGCACTTTCTCACTATGTAATATATTGTATCTTCACTTGTTATTTAATGGTAAACATTCATCCATCCTGACAGTGTGAGGGTAAGAATCATACTGGATTATCATACTGGAATAGTGGACGGAAGAAGGCAAATTGCCCATTGTATACTGTACCATCCACCCACATTAGCGGAACCCTATGTTCCCATTTTGTACCAGCAATACAACCAATCTTTTTTTTAAATATGTTCAAGTTCTCCCTATCTACCACTTCACTAGGAAGTCTATTCCACTGTCTAGCTGCACGATGTGTAACTAAATTGTATCTGATACTTTTTGAGACATTTTCTAGTTTAATCTGCTATTTATGGCCCCTAAGGCCCACTGGTTTACTTTGAATAACCAGATTCAGTTCAGTCAAGAGTTCCGTGTCTTTAATAATCTTGTACATGGTCATAAAATCTTCCCTCAGTCTCTTCTGTTCCAAACTAAACAGTCCCAATCTTTGACGTCTGTCTTCAGAACTGTACCCCCCATGCCCCTTACCATCTTCATCATCCTTCACTGCACATGCTCCACCCTATTCACTTCCCCCCTCAGATAGGGACTCCAGAAGGGGATCCGTATTCCAAGTGGGGTCTGATGTACGCTTTGTATAGGGGCATTATGCAAGAAGTGGAGCGGTTTGTAAATGTTCTTTTTATATTTCTGACCATATACTGTAGTTTATCTTCTGTATTACCATAGCACAATGCTCTTTAAACTTAAAATTGTGGTCTACATAGACCCCAAAATCCTTTTCAACCTGTACTTTCCCCTAATTTTTTTCCATTTAAATAATACTCTTGCTCTTGATTATCCCTACCCATATGCACTCCTGAGCATTTCTCGATGCTAAACTGCATCTCGTTATCTGATGCCCATTTCTCAATTGTCTCTAGGTCTAGGGTGAGCTGTAGTGCATCTTGACTTGTATTCACTTGCCTACCTATCTTAACATCGTCTGTGAATTTTACTAGACAACTTTTTACCTTGTGATGCAAATCTCCTATAAATAGGGCAAACAGTGGAGGCCCCAGCACCAAGCCCTGTGGTACCCCACTGGTCACCTCCCCCACCTCAGAACAACATCCTCTCACATGCACCCGCTGTGTTCTTCCACTCAAACAGTTGTTTATCCATCTAAGTAATGTGGAGTCTATTCCCTACTTACTAAGCTTATCCAATAACTTTATGTGCGGAACTCTGTCAAACGCATTTTGGTTAAGGCTGATGTTAACGTACTCATAGAAACATAATTAGTTGGTAATACAGGCTCTGTTCTGGTGAAACCCATGTTGTTTGGCATCTTTGTACCAGAGATCCTATAGGCTGTACTCCAGTTTAGTTTTAATGTGGGTTTCAGCAAGTGTACAGCATATAGCAGTAACAATTAAGTTAATGGGTCTGTAGTTAGCTACCAGGTCTCTATTTCCTTTTTAAACACTGGCACCACAATAGTAGTAGTCCAATCAGTTGGTACTACCCCTGTAAAGAAGGAGGCATTCATTAAGTGAGATAATGGTTTTGATATAAGGGGGCTAACTTCTTTAAGAAATCTCAGATGCAGAGAGTCTGCGTCTGCTGATAGTTCAAAAGAATAAACTTATTTAAAGCAAAAGCATTTGAAAAGGAAAGAACCATTGAACTATCAGCTAATTTTCAATGGCTTCCTAAAATGATACATCATATGAAGTAGAGTACATACAAATACCATGCAAGAATAGAAACACATAAACCTTTGTACCACACTGGTGACCTGGGTTCGGGGAATGGGCCTGAGTCGGCAGTGGTCAGCTGGGGGGGTGGGAGAGAGTAGCTGCATGACAGCTCTCCCCTCCTGGAAGGCATGCTACCACCCCTGCTATATGACTGTCACCAGGTGGAGGCAGTGTTGGATGGAGGGCAGTACAAAGAGATGGTGTTGTGTGAGCACAGTGTGTGTGTGTGTGTGGAGCCGCAACAGTATTTTGTTGCATCTCTTGTACTTATGTATTCCATGTTGCCACAGAATATATACTGTACTACTGTTTACTACTGAGTTTTTACTTTTAACCTATACTCTGATGCATCTCTTGTACTACTGTATTTATTCTATGACGTTACAATGTATGTACTGTAATACTGTAACTACTGTTGTACAGAAATACTGTAATAATGTGACTGCTTCCTCCTCCCGCTCCCCCCAGGATGCATTCTAGTGAAACAAACAAACTGGTGGGGAGAAAACGGAGCTGGCAGGCTCCATGGCAGTGCCTGCTGTGATACTGGTGATTAGGACACAGACCAGGCTGGATGCACGCTCCCTGGGGCAGGGCCAAAGGCCTATCTGCCAGCTCCAAAGATCAGGGATAAAAAGCTGTATGAAACAAAAAAAAAAACAGAAACACATAGACCTACAAAGTGTTAACATTAATTTGCACACATTGTTTACAGAGGATAATCATAGGACAGTTTGACTTATGTAAGGCATCCTCTGTCACCCATTTTGTAATTTGTCACAGTGAAAGTCTAGGACTAGAAGAGAGTCTCCCAGGAAAGCCAGAGTTCCAAAAACATTGAAACTGGATGTAGTTTATACTGGTATAACCGGCATATAGTATATCCAGGGCTGTACACTGCAGGAATGTGGACCTACACGCCATGGCAGGACCTCATGTTTGCTGCAGCCAAACTACTATTGACACTGTGGCAGTTCCACAGCTTGCTTCCTTAATTCCCTGCTGCATTTAAACATGTAGTCAGCAAGCAGCAGAAAGGTATTTTGTTTCCTGTTAAAGTAGTATGGATCTAGAAAAAGAACAAATTTGCTGGTGAAAACCCTGATCATTTTGAGCAGTGATGGCAGCAGAAGTAGAAGTAGCCTGGCATACCCAGAATTCATGCAGTTTTTGTGTGGACCCAGTCTTTATTACCTGGTGCAGTGGCTGCAGAAGATGGTACACACTGGGAGAAAGAAAACAGAGTGTCGTGGGTGATGTACTGGTTGGAGTGGACTGAGTGTAAAATAACTAATGGGCAGCAGAGGAGGCAGGGTACTCCGAGTCTGTTGGCATGCTGGAAGGCAGGTTGGTGAGGGGGTTGAAGATAAACAACAAGCGTATGGGTTGTAAGGAAATGGAAATACTCAGGTGTCATGTGAGCTGTGGGAGCTTACATTCCCTGGCAGCTTGGGGAGGGGGGTGTACTGTATGTTTTATAGTATATTGGCAACATTTGTTCTGTATGGAATTCAATGACAGCTGAAAAGCTGTTGTACGATCATTCTGATGTCAGATTGCTATTGTACCATCAGTCTGACATCAGACTGACAGTACAACAGCAAGCCACTGACAAAGTGCGATGCATTTAAAAAAAAAATATGGGCATTCACTTTTTCCTGTCAAAGTGAGTGAAACTGGCAGGCAGTGGAAACATGATAGTTGACTCAGACAGTGACTTGCAATAATCTAACAAATCTTTAAATTTGTTTCATGTTGCTGCCTGTTTCTTTTTGGTTGCATCCATTTAATTTACAGTTACCTTGTTATTGGACTATATGTTCACTTCTTTACATTTTTTACCATTTTTCAGTATCAGGAATTAAAATAAAAACAAATCTATATGGAATTAACCACCACTCCTGATTTAACAAACTCCTGGTGTTGTTTGTTCCAAATGCCTGCAAATCATAAGTAAACAATGTAACTTGCTTTTAAATTGCAATTTGAACAAACACTGCCTATATACTATAAAATAGTACATGGACTCCCCCATGCACAAACAAGTATAGGATTCCTTCTTGGGCTTTTGATGAACTCTGATCACTCAAGCTTCATTCTTGTGGTCATCAGTTTCATCAAAAGCCCTTGATGGAATCCTATGCTTGTTGTGCACGGGAGTCCATGAACCATTCTATTTGTTTGCTGCACAATTTGCTAAGAAACCCACACCTTTAGAACTTGTACAGACCATAGCTGCAAATGGTAGTGGATCACACACTTGGGTGAAATGGAAGTCCCAGAAAGGTATGTGCGAGATGGGGGGGGGGGGGCAAAGTGGGAGTAATTAATTTAGAAGTGTCATATTCAGAGGGCAGATTATGGTTGGATGCATACCTCTAAAAGAACCATGCTGAGAGGCAGTAGCTGTGGTTCTGTGCTGTGGCAGCATTGCAAGGACTAGGTTTACATTGGGCACAGATACCAGCATTTCCTAATTATAGATGAATTTTTTTTCAGTTGTCTGCTATATTTACTAAGGACAACATTGCATTTTTGAGGATGTGCCCAGTATTTTCTAACTTACTGCAGTGGGTCCAACTTTTTACAGAGTGCACAGCTATTTCAGTGACCGTGCAATTGCAGAATACACAGGGCCCTGCATACACCTTCCATAAGTAGTGATCTTAGAACAAAGTCTCTCAGAAACCACCAATAGCTAGTCTTAGGATCAGTGAAACTGGGTGGTTCTGTCATATGCCAGTTGACATATTTTTTAGTAGGAAATGGAAATAGTTGAAAATAGGATTTTTTTAACTTAGAAGTAGACAACTGAAGTCTAATTGGGTTACATTTTAAATAAAAATTAGTCACAAGGTATTCCCATTTTAATACTCCCAACATAAATTATGTCAAGATAAAGGATGAGATTTATAAAAAGAGAATAATGGATAGGGAAGTATCCATTACCAGGGAGTAATACCATTAAGTGGTTCTGGACACAGGAACCCCGAGAGCGAAGCTCGAGAGGTTCTAATGTGTCCAGAACCTTGAGATGGTAGGGCTCCATGGTAATGGACACTACCCTATCTGTTATTTTTTTAAATATATGGATTCAGAGAGGGCAATGGAGAACTTACAGTGAACTCTATGTACACGACATGGTTTTTGTAGGCTGGAGTCTAGGGTGATGAGGAAGGTGGCGGCCACGGGTCTGGCATTGTAAATCCTCATGTTGGTGGTGATTTTCGGCAATCGGGTCATCTCGCATCTTTCTTCGGCAGATTAAATGAGAGAAGTAGGGCCATAAAAGCAGAAGGCGGATTGCTGAGCACTGCATGGTGAGAATGCAGAAAAAAAGGCTGCTGTTAGTGACAAGGGTTTCTCTCGCTAAGCAAGAGAGCGAGCCTCCATGTTTCGCAAGTTGTTTTTCCCGCCCACACAGGAAAAGTGGCCAATGGGAAGGCATGCTTACAAAGAAGTGGGGGGCAGCCTTGCACTTGCACTATGGAGGTTTGGTGATAATAGTATCATTCAGTTATGGAACAATGGTATTATTGTATCTGAATGATGCTTATATCAGTTGTAAAGTACACTATTATCGCTCTGTGAGCAATGGCATTACCAGAAATTTTTTGTATCCGTTACAGTAGTATTAATTTAATGATCCATATATTAAAATGTTTTATTTTAGTTTTACCTTAATGAAGAACTATGCCCACGAAGATTTGTTCCCGTTTTCCTATACAGGTTCTACTGTTTCTGATAAGTGCCAAATCTAAAGCATATACACAGAATGCACTTACGTTTTTAAGATCAGTTCCATATTTTTCTTCCAATTCAGCATTGCTCAATTTATGGTCATCCTAAATATGTAAAGAAAAAATCAGAAAGGTTATGCAGTCAGAAAACATACTTTTAAAAATTAGTGTCTGATGTTAAAATCTTCCGAAAATTTATATTAGTAAAGAATAATACTTTTTTTCATTGAGAATTCAGTCACGATCCAAACTATTGTGTGACATGCCACACTATTTTGAAATATTTTCTTACAGAAGCCTTCTACTCAGCATAGTATATGACACAGTCATACATCTCAATAACATGGCAAAAAAAAAATCCAAGCTAATTTTCACCAAATCTGTCACTATAATTTCTCCAAGGACTGGGAAGGCACATGTGAAATTTTGCTGTCCTAAGGACAACCTTTCGAATAAAACATTTGTGACACAAACACTAACTTAGCTCTAACACAAATAATATAAAGTGTAAAATAACTCAAAAATGCATCAAAGCTGTCAACCAAAAATAAATTAACAAGGGTGAAATCTTTCAACTTCATTGCAGTTTGGCCCAAAGATGATTCTTGTGAGAGAGCACTAGTACCCTTCCATAATTCTGCTCACTCTGTATGTGTGAAGCCTACTGCAGTAGCATATGTGTGTGACCATGCTATTCTTTTTCTTTCTGGTATATCCCTCATTCCTTATTTCAGACTGGCCACCTGGAATAGGACATCTCCTTTCTTGCTAAATCCTTCACTGTCTTTCTGCAGATGTGGAATTGTGGTGCTTGACCCCCAAAAGCAACAAATCATAATTAGAAAATGGCAAGAATCAATTCTAAAAGCTGATTGGCTCACACAGGCTCCAAGCTGGGCATTTATTTTTCAATAAATGCCCAGCTAAAAATAAGAACCAGTCCAAGTGACACTTTACAGTGTAGTATTTTCCAGAGGTGCACAGCCTGCTTTCTAATTGGCTGAAAGCACCCGAGAAAATTTGAAAAACCCGCCATGTTTTTTTGTCTCGCTTAACGAGAAGCACAGCCTCCCCCAACAGTACTGCCTTCAGCTTTGACGGCCACTCTCCTCCCACCACTCAGGTAAAAAAAAAAAAAAAATCTTTTGCCATTAAATGGCACTACATAGTAAATCTTTCAGTCCGATCATAAAAGTTGCTTTCTGTATTGCCCTACAAACTATTATCGGCGAAACAACCACGGAACACAACAACAGCAGCATTTCCTTGGTTTTCATACCGCACATGGACGTCCATCTGCAGTATGAAAAATTAAGAAAATACTGCCGTTCCCGTGCACAGTACCGCTGTTTTTATGCACAGTAGCGGTACTGGAGATATTGCAGTCTCTGCGTTACCACAGAGAAGCGAGCGCCAGAGATGAGTAATGTTCTTTGCCCTTTTCTTTTTTGCTCTCCTACCACAGACAAATGGGTGGGGGGGTAGGTACCTCAAAAAAAAAAAAAGCACAGTCTTGCTGGTGGAGGAACTGTTTTATTACAAAAATGATTGTAAACAAGTTTATGTACAGTACTTTATTACATTTTTTTTTCTTTTACAGTGGCCATTTTCTAAGAGCAATAATACCCTCCAGGGTGGGCATTATTGGGAAATACCGGACCTTCCAAGGGCTATAAGGCCCTCTGCCTGCGGCGCTTGGGCCTCCCCTGGCAGTCCGGTATTTCCCAATCATGCCCACCCTGTCGGGTATTATTGCTTACATAATGCTGGTGCAGCAGTCTGCAGCCTTAAAACATTTATTTATTGAGGCACAGGAATGTCTGCTGCTATTTTGTTTTTGTTTTTCCAGTTTGTTTATATTCCTTGTTTCTATAAAGAAGAAAGGTATAAGATGTAGTGCACTAACAGTTTAGTAACAGACTAGGTTGGTTGTCCAATCCAAAAAGGTTTTGCTGCTAAGTCCAGTGCTTTTCATAGCAATGCTAATAAACAAACAAATGCAGCATTAAGTATTTTCTTTAATATATTGTGACTGAGGCTGAGTGAGGTGAGCCATGTAACAACTGCTGTGTGTACTACTTGCTAGCCTTGTCCTGTCCTTTTTACTAGTTCAAGTTAGAAATTCAGACAATTGTAAACAGAAGTTCAAACATGTTGAAAATGTGTAAGTCACCTGCCTTAGTAACAAGTGTTTGGTCTCATTTCTAATGCATGAAGTAAGCAGTTCTTACCCAAATAATGAGAAATCCAAGCTTGGTAACAGAGGTGGGTCTGTTTGGGACCTGTTCAGATCCCTGTTATGTTCTGCTAGAAGCCAGCCATCCTTCGCTACTCCATTTTTATGCTGTGTGTAAGTGTAGGGAGGGGCTTGTCCAGAGATAATGATGTTAAAATTGTTCAGGCTTGCTTCTTTTTGATTCTAGGAATATGTTAAATGTATAAATATGTAAGGTAATGTGTGCACACTTTTGGACCTAACAAAAGAAAGGTATATTTAAAAAAATATGTTTAAGGTTTGAAAGGGGCGGAGTCTGATGTGGTCACCTGATGGGTTCCTAGTATAAAAGGGAACTCATCCTGTGGAACATTCAGATTTTTTTGGAGGATCAGTAGGTGCTGGTCCAAAGTGTTAGTCTGCAAATCTTCAGACTAAGACTCTTTTTGAATCCAGGACAGCTCATTGCTGGAATAGTCCTTGGAAGACTGGAGTATTGTTTTGTTTTTTGTATCTTTTGTATTTCTTTTGACATTGCAAGTTTTATTTGGTTATTTACTTGTCTCTACTTAATAAAAAGATTTGGCTTGGTAACATTAAGCCTTGCCACCTTACTGTGGTCTCAGTGTCCATCATTGCACCCACACCCTTTGACAATTCTCTGTTACATAGCAACACAGACAATGATAGCAGAAAAAAGACCAACAGTCAATAAAGTCTGCCCAAGTTCCCTATTTAGCCTAAGGACCTACTGTTCCTCCAGGGTCCTAGCCCTCCTCAGCCTCCCCTTCCGAATTCTCCTCCCTGTTTCTGCCACCCTGAGCAGCCACTGTACCTTTCATTTGGCCCAACCATTCTTGAAACCACCAATGGTTTTGGCAACCACCACTAAAGCTGGTAGACTGTTCCAGGGATACACCACCCTTTCTGCAAAATAATATTTCCTTATGTCCCCCTGAACCTCCCTCCTGTCAGGTTTCACTCATAGCCAGGTGGCAACAAACAAGTATTCAAGCAAAATAGTTTCCCACAATTCACCTTGTTTATTATTTTTAGGAACTTGAAGGTCTCTTTTATATCACCCCTTTCCCTTTTGATCTCCAGTGAGTATATGTCCAGTGACTTGAGACATTCCTCATAGGGCCTGCCCTGTTGGCTCTGAATATTTTTTTTTTTTACCCTTGACTGTGGCATTTTCACCCTAACCCTATACCTCCTAAGGTGAGGACTCCAGAACTCGCTGGACTCCAGAACAAACAATTAGGTGTTTTTTTCTTAAAAATGGGAAGTTTGTAAATTACTTGGATATTAAAGTGCCATTTTCTTTCACGTGGAGCATGCTTTTGTTAAAAGATTCAGCAATTCAAAATCAAGCATTTGTCAATGCCAAATGTTGCTTGCTTGTATGTGTTGTGTAGGTATTTGGAAGTCAGTGGAGTGCAAAATATTGAAAATTTGCAAACTTACGAGCGTGCATAGGAACTGCACAACGCACGCTTGTGAAACAGTCATTTTTAGGAATTTTGTCACCAAATTTTCAACATAGACATTTTAATACCTCTGCTCATGAACGGTGTCACTGTGATTTTTTTAATGTGTCCCATACAGTGATTTCGCACACCGACTGCGCCATTGTGTGCTACATGGGAAGAAACATGTTTTGGGTGAGATGTTGAAAATGACAGTTGTACTGCTCATAAAGAGGTGTGGTAAAATGGCAATGTTGAAAATCTGGAGTGAAAATATTGAAAATTCGCAAACTTACGAGCATGTGTAGGAAGTGCGCAACACAGGCTGGTAAAACAGTCATTTTTAGGAATTTTTCCACCAAATTTTCAACATAGTCATTTTAAGACCTCTGCTCATGAACAGTGTCACTGTGATTTTTTTAATGTGTCCCATACAGTGATTTCGCACACCGACTGCGCCATTGTGTGCTACATGGATGGAAACACGTTTTGGGTGAGATGTGAAAAATGACAGCTGTACTGCTCATGAGGAGGTGTGGTAAAAAGACAATGTTGAAAATCTGGCGTGAAAATATCAAAAATTTGCAAACTTATGTGTGTGCGTAGGAACTGCACAACGCTGGCTCGAAAAACAGTCAGTTTTAGGAATTTTGTCACCAAATTTTCAACATAGTCATTTTAAGACCTCTGCTCATGAACATACCTCTCAACTGTACCACATTACGAGGAACGTTCCTCATTTTACTTCACAAAAGCTCCCTGTTCCACATTGTGAGGACTTGTCCCACATTCACATTAACATTTTAAAGCAAAAATCTATAGTAAATGATGCAAAAAGTATACTATTCAATTAATAACAGACTTTCTGAACATAAATACAAACATTTCAACAGTGTTCTGAGCTTCTTAGGTAAAGATTTGATTAAGTGTTCCACATTGTGCTCATTTGTTCCATATTCTGAGAGGCAATGTTCCACATTTGGGGGACAAAAGGTTGAGAGGTATGCTTATGAACAGTGTCACTGTGATTTTCTTAATGTGTCCCATACAGTGATTTTGTACACTGACTGCGCCATTGTGCGCTACATTTACGTTTTGGACGAGATGTGAAAAATGACAGCTGTACTGCTCATAAGGAAGTGTGGTAAAATGACAATGTTGAAAATGTGGAGTGAAAATATTGAAAATTCACGAACTTACGAGCGTGCGTAGGAACTGCGCAACGCATGCTCGTAAAAGTCATTTTTAGGAATTTGTCCACCAAATTTTCAACATAGGCTTTTTGAGAGCCCACCTTATGAACACTGGCAGTGTCATTTCATTAATCAGAGCCAAAAGGTGATTTCACGCAGTGACTGCGAAATCACCCTTCAGGCCAAATTAACACCATGACAGTGAGAGCATTCATGAGAAGGGGTCTCAAAAACCCCATGTTGAAAATTTGGTGCAAAAATTCCAAAAAATGCCTGAGATATGCAGCAAAGTTGAAAAAACCCTATTTATTACATTATACAGCTTAGCGGCATTTCCTCAGTTCGCGGTTGGCTTTGAAGAGTGAAGACTTGTTCCTGGTTCACCGAAGATCATCGCGCCGAGGTCCGGAGGCAAGTATGGGGTGAGGGGGGTGTGGGGAGGTGGGGTACACTGTGGGTGGGCGCGAGTGGGGGCCCAGACATTGAGGGACCATTTTTGTGTTGCAGGTTATTTTTTTTATTTTAAAAACAGGAGGACGACGCGGGACATTTGCCACACTGGGGTGGGCTCCCAGCATGGCACAAGGACGCTGTTTGGGGGTGCTGTGGAGCCGATGGGGGATTGGGCACCCCCCCATCAGCTATACAGTGTGTGTGGGGGGCCCAAGCACGCAGTATGCATGCGCGTGTGTGTGTGTGTGTGTGTGTAGGGGAGCGCGCATGAGCAGATGATATCTTATCTCTGCTCACTGAAGCGTAGCTCCCTCTTTCAACTGTACGCCACTGCATTTTAGACTGCTGTCATAGACAGCTCCAGCAGTGATTGGAGAACTGCAGCCGCGGCTGCAAACACACTGACTGAATTGGAAGAGGGCTGCCACACCTCTGAAAACTTGGATTATGGCACTATGTTTCTTGCACATGCGTGCAAGCAACATAATGAGTATTGTTGGAATTTTGTAATTCTCACCTTTTCTGTCCATTTATTTTTTACTCACAGCTATGAAAACACACAACAGTTTAGTAATGGAATGTAAAGGTTTTTCAGAGTTTGTTCAAAGAAAGTGCCTTTGAGGGGTTTAAAGACAACAGTTTAATTTGTTTTTCAGTTATTTAAATTTTCATGTTCACAAATGGGCAAATCTTCTCCCCCCAAAATGTTGAAAATCAGTAGCTGAAAAACTCAAAGCTTCCCCCTCACTAAAGTTCATCATGAACAAAACTTTAAAAGCTAGAAATAAAAAAAAAAACTGTTAACTCTAAAGGTTGACAGCTGTATGGTTCATCAGAAGGCAGTCTAATAAAATGTTTGAACTGACATAAAAAAATAATTAGACAGCATTTTAATTAGAAGAAAATCTTTCTTGACTTAGAGAAAAAATCATTGAGACAGAGTTTAACAAATACAGCACAGTTGGAACATACACTTGGTAACACATGACCATATGCAAAAACAAAAAAAGAAAAAAAGAATGTTGGTTAAAATATATAAAACTAAAAAAAAGAAATGCTTAAAGCAGCACAATTGTTTAGAAAACATATTGCATTCCTCACAAAAAAAAGGTTTAAAGGTGAAAAACTCAAAAATGGGTGAGAACAAGAGGAACAAAAACACAGTACACATTCTGTACTACAACTGGAGTTATAGGACTTATGTAGCTCATGAATAGCCCTTCACAAAGCAAGTTAGGTCTCTCCACTTATGAACATATGAAATTGCCAGCAGATACAAGCCATTCAGTCTATTTAGTCTGCTTGAGTATGCAGCACTTCAGTCCATTAGACTGCAGCTTGCTTTGCATAGCTTGCTCTTGAGTTGTATAGTGCCTGAAACCAGTTAGGACTCACTTCCTGTTTCTTGCAAGGCCCAAAGGGCCCTGCATGTCTTGTTTCACACAGGGCCCAAATGGCACAATGCAAGCAAGTTAGGACTCACTTTCTGTTTCAAAGAGGGCACTACAGGCCCTGCAGAAATCAAGTTATGGCTCTATTTTCCCAAAAAGTAAGGACATTTATTACAAGAAAAACCCTGATGTTACTACATTGCTAGGGTTCCAAAATCAATAAATTAGGGAAAAGTGGTGTTAGGATTGTTCTGGCCCAATGCCCATCCCCTTTCACCAGCCACAAGCTTAGTGATCCAAGGGCAAGCTACAGGTATGGGGCTGTATCCCATGGGGTAGCTACTTTAAGTTACCAGTCTAGGACCCTGTATGAAGAAAGTTATGAAAAGCATGGCCTATTTGGGGTGGTGATGAACCTGTAGCTTGCATCATGGAGAGCCCTGTTGTTCCTATGCAAAGTAGCACACCATTTTGGCAAGTGTCCATCATCTAAACTGGGTGAAAATATTAAAAAATAAAAAGTTACAACTGTTAGAAAAAATATATCCTAATAATAATCATGCATGTCCTTGCACATGCATACCACATATTTATTTATTTATTTATTGTGATCTAGGAAAACCATTGAGAACAAGCTCATTTTTTCTCCACTTGCAGTTTATATTGATCTGCCACTAGAGGCATCTTATTTTTCCGATTAATCTTCCAACCTTGCCTTTGCCTTTTTCTGTTCTAATCACCGTTATCCCCTGCCATGTTCTCACTTTTAGCATATTGCACTGAGAAGAAAAAAAAGCACAAAACTACTCCACAGCAGCAGTCACACTCACCAAAGGTCAGTTATTCCCCTTACCCCCCCAATAAAAACAGCAATGGGCACCACGGCTATCACACTCACTTAGTCTACTCATGGTTACCTTTCTTGCTCTGCCCACATAGTGGTGTGTGTGTGCAGTCTTTATGCATGACACACTTTTAGGGCATGCTCTTCCTGCCTCCAAGCTCGGTTTTAGTGCCCAAGCCCTCACCCTCAAGGTTACCCCGGACCCAGCCGGGGTCCTCTTTTTCTCACAGTCTCTTACATACCCCCTAGGGACCAGCTGTCCACTCCCTCACTGATTACCTCACCACACTCCCACACAAGGTGGAGCAGCTCATCCTAGGTGACCTTAATGTCAATTGGCTGAGTACCACTGCTCCCCATATCAGGGACTCCTTTTGTTGCCCTAGATATGACCGAACTAGTTACTTCACCCACTAGATTTAACCGGACAGGCAGCTCCAGCACCCTCCTAGATGTAATTCTGTCAAACCGCCGCCCCCATAAAATCAAGGATATTAATGTACTACCAGACTCTCTTAGTCACCACTCTCCTGTCCTCTGCCACTGGTCATCCCCCACACCAAAACCAGTGTCCCAGGTCAACTCACACTGGTGCTTTTGCCCTGGGGGTCTCAGAAAGCTAAAAATGCACCTAACCCAGCTTGACTGGTCCCCAATCCTACTCGCAATGGATATTGACTCTGTCGTAGCCTATTTCTCCAGTGCCTTCAGCAAGGCCTGCGGCCATTTTGCTCCCTGACCTGAATCCGTACCAAGAAACACAATGCCCCATGGATCTCCCCATCCCTCTTCCAAACACTGAAACAGAGAGATAATCTCTGGGCATATTGCTGTCAAGACAGACAAACTGGCTGACAGACAAGCCTATAATGCAGCACACAACAAATGCACCTGGGCTATAAGGCAGACTAAGGCCAAATATTATCAAGCCACCCTTGAATCAACTTGGGGCTCAACCCATGCCTTCTGGGACAATATGAAAGTGTTCAATGGAAAGACCTACTCCCCCTACCATCACTACTCCCCATAGATGGTACCGTCACAACTGATCCTTCCTGCATAGCTGAGTGCCTCAATATGGCTTTCTCAGATCTAAGCTCTGTCCTCCCCAACTACTTTTTTGACCCTATCTCTGCCTCCACCTCCCACCTCAGATGGCCCCCCTTTCTACCTGCGTGCCATATCACCCCTTGAAGCCAGGCCTCATCTGCAAAAAGCATTAGCTAGCAACAACCCTAGCTATGATCTCCTGGACTCCAGGATTCTCCGATTAGGCCTAGATACTGTACTAGCCCCTCTCACCAACCTTTTAAATTGGTCACTATGTCTTGGTCAATTTCCCAGTGCCTGGAACATTACAGAAATCACCCCTATCCATAAGAGTGGAGATAGAACCTCCCCTAATAATTTCAGGCCCATATCCATTCTCCCCCCTCTCTCCAAAGCACTAGAAAAAATGGTGGTCATTCAGCTCTCCTGGTATCTGGTCAAATACGAGCTGCTGGGTCCAGAACAACATGGATTCTGCCCTGGACAGAGCACCACTACAGCCCTCCTGGAATTCTCCCAGCACCTCCACTCTGCTCTCAACTCTGGTCATGTTGTGGGTGCAGTGTTCATTGACCTCTCCAAGGCCTTTGACACTGTCTGTCACCCCCTCCTACTTGACTCCCTCCACCAACTTGGCTTCTCCCCTGGCCCACTGGCTTGGTTCACCAGTCACCTCTCTGCCTGATCACAGCACGTGAAGGTAAGCGGCACCCTGTCCAATACCACCCAAGCAACTGAGGGTCCTTGTCACTTGTAAAGAGTAATGCATCGTCCACATAGAGCAGAATAATTCAGTGGCTGGCTGAGAGAAGTTGATTGAGGAATAGCCCAAACAGTAGGGGCCCCAGGACAGAGTACTGGGGCACCCCAGAAAGGACAGAACTACTATCAGACACTGTTCTATCTATCTTCACCTGTTGTGATCGATTGGTGAGATAGCTTTTGAGCCAATGAATTACATTCTGTGAGAGTTCAATAGATGCCTGCTCTTCAAGCAGCAGGACATGGTTTACTATGTCAAAAGCTTTTGACAAATCTATGAAGGTTGCTCCAGTAAGGGCTTCATTATCAAGAGAGTTATGGATGTACCCT
Organism: Neoceratodus forsteri; assembly: GCA_016271365.2. Classification (NCBI taxonomy): domain Eukaryota; kingdom Metazoa; phylum Chordata; order Ceratodontiformes; family Ceratodontidae; genus Neoceratodus; species Neoceratodus forsteri. Next base: position 3,566,518 of record JADMNL010000034.1, read on the forward strand.
GTGAACTCTAATAAGGCATATGTGGTACTATGCCCTCTCTGAAAACTGTGCTGCTGAATGCATTGAAGGTTATACTTGTCTAAGTATTCAGTTAGTTGGTCCACAACAATTTTTTTCTAGGGCCTGGGATAGTGGCAGGAGAATTGAAATTGGTCTGTAATTCTCCCATAGTGCTCTGTCTCCACTCTTAAACACAGGTGTCACTACAGCAACTTTCCATTGGGGTGGGAATAGGGAAAGACATAGTGAAGCATTGATGATGTGCATTAGAGGTTGAAGAATGTTGTCAAGGGTGAGCCCTACAAACCTGAGGTAAGGGAGTCACCACTTTATCGTGCTTTGCCTAGGACCTTTTGAAGGTATCTCCTAGCTTCACCTGTGGTGATAACTCTGAAGTGGAAGGGTGGGTGAGAGGTAGGCTTGCTAACAGAGCTGTTAGTCTGGGGGGTGGGAGCAGGGAGGAAAAAGGAGGGAGTATACCACTGAGGTCAGTGAAGGCATTATTGAATGAGTTTGCTATAGCGCTATGATCTGTGGTGGAATACCATAAATACTTAGCATTATTGGTGCCACCTTAAGTTCTTTCCCTGTGAGCTCACTGAAGTTGACCCAGAAATTCCTATCATCCCTCCAGGTGCATTTAAGGGCTTCCTTGAAATAATTATTTTTTTGCTAAGCATATAGTCCTAGTGCAGTTGTTGCATTCTTTTTTTGTACCTCTGAATGTCAGCTTGTTTACCAGAAGCATGGGCACATTGCCACAGGTGATCTCTGATTTTCATTTGTTCAAGTGTGTCAGGAGAACACCATGCATTACTACAGCCTTTGACTTTCCATGTCTTAACTGGTGCATGCCAATCACACACACCATTAAATAGTTGGATGAATTGATTGAGGGCCACCTTGACAGACTCAGCAGAGTACACATTGTCCCAAATATTTTGTCTGAGATCTGCTTTTAGCATTTCAAAGTGCCCAGGCCCTATTTGTGATTGTTCCAGCTGGGGGTTTGGTAAAATTATTAAGCCAGCCAAAAAGAACAGATGAGTGGTCACTTTAGGCATCTGGAAGGACAGTGGTCTGGTAGATGTGCTCTGGTTAGTTGGACAAGACCCAGTCCAGAAGGGTGTAAGTACCAGTCTTGTAGTTGGTCTTAGTGGTAGAGGTGACTAGTTGGGTGAAATTAACAGCTGTGATGGCATCTCTATATGGTCTAGAGGCTAGAGAGAGTCAGTTGGCTCATAGGATTTAGAACAAATGATCAACCCAACCCCAAAAAACAGCTATTTCTCATACATTTTTATGTTTTAATACTGTACAGTTGGGGTTCTTACCACATCCTTATTTGTTTGTTTGTTTATTTTTATTCAGTATAACCAGTGAGCAACAATATGCCCATTTTCACTGGTGCCCAGTCACAACACAAAAACACATATATACAATATTCAAAATACAAAACATACAAATAATACAACATCATTTAAAACAAAAACACTTTGATTCATCTAACATAAATCTTTTTAAAACCCTCTTAAATAAGGAAATTGTAACACATTGTACAATATAACCTGGTAGTTCATTATATAATTTTACTGCATAATATTGTAAAGAATTCTGAGCAAATGCATTTTTACAATAGGGAATCCGAAATTTGAAATTTACCTGTGACCTGGTCCTTACTCCATTTACCAATTTTGGAAACATTTCACAAATAACACTCGGCAAAAATCCTAAATAAATTTTCTGCAAAAATACCAAAACACGTAACCTAAATCTATCAACTAAAGACAAACACCCTATAGAACTATAAAGCAAACAATAATGAGTCCTTTTAGTAACAAACCGAATAATATTATAAGTTGATGTAAGCTTATCACGCATTCTATCTAATGAAAATAAATAAATTAATAAACCATAATCAATAACTGAAAACAACAAACTGTTAACCAAAATTACCCTAACTTCATAAGTTAAGTACTTTTTTAACCGATATAGCATTCCTAATCTTTGATGCAATTTACCAATTAATTTCCGAATATGTATTTCAAATGATAAATTACTGTCAATGACCAGGCCCAGGTAACAAATTTCAGAAACCCTTTCTATATTATTTCCATAATTATCTTTTAAAGTCAGCTCAAAATTCATATTAGATCTTACATTTCTAAATACCATGCATTTTGTTTTAACATGATTCAACACCAAGTTATGCCCAATGAACCAACCATGCAATAAACTAAAGTCCATCTGTAACTGTTGTTGTACAATTTGTCCAGAATCACCAATACACAATAAAACTGCATCATCTGCAAATAAAATAAGTTCTGTATCATTACATATTTTAGGCAAAGAATTTAAAAATAAAGAGAACAACAAAGGACCTAATACTGACCCTTGTGGAACACCACATATCAAATTACCCTCATCTGACGTTACACCATTCATAATAGTTTTCTGCACCCTACCAGTTAAATAATCATTAATCCGTATTATAACTTCATTAGAGAAATTAACTTCGAGCAAACTCAATAACAACTTCCCATGGTCAACCAAATCAAATGCCTTGGTGAGGTCCACAAAGCCAGCAGCCACCACCTTTCCCTCATCTAGAGCTTTGTACACCTGGCCCATGAACCTCACCAAGGCAGTCTCCATACTATATCCCTGCTGAAATCCATGTTGGGAAGGGGACCAAAGGAAATATTTATCCAAATAACTTTTAATCTGATCTGAGACTATTCTCTCTAGCAATTTAGATAAGGGAGCTAAAAGTGTAATAGGTCTATAGTTATTAACGTTAATATGATAGCCTAATTGGCAGTTTTTCAAATTGTCTCTCAGTTGCATACCCCCTTTTCCTTAAAAACCTTAGTCTTTGTTATGGGACATAGGTTTATTTTTTTCCTTGCCTTCAGAAACAGAACTATATCAAGGAACAGCTGATGAGAGCAGCTTGTGTAGTTTTGGTCCCAGAGGGGACACTTTCACCAGTGCCTTCAGCACAGTGGGGTAGCCTGTGATGTGGATGACTGAATGATGGTGACTGGTCTTAAGGGCTACTGCACAATGGTGCCGACTATGTGGGTGACCTTGGATTTCACCACTTTCCCCAAGTTGCACCCCCCCACCTGGAGTAGCAATCTTAATTAAGGGGAGTGTGGGGGGCAATGCCCCCCACGAAGGGGGGTGTGGGCTCCAAAGGCCCCACATTAAACAACATACTGTTTTTCAGTTGCCTTTGTGGTTGTGTGCCCTTATGACCAGTTGCTGACATTCAGTCGCCCTTGTCACATAGAACTGCACAGTGGATATTCTATTGTTCCCCATAAATAGAGGGGATACTTGTACCAGTATTAGACATCCTAACACCCACCCCCAGCCTAGGGTGATGTGTGCTTCATTCCTGCAATGATTTGGAACATTGAGGAATCATGAGGAGGGCCATTGAGGAATTACAACAAGGGACATTTGGGGACAGGTGGGGGTGTATGTGCTGGAGGATGGGTGATTTATTTTTTTATTAAATTGGATTTGCATTGGGAAGAGGGTGGGTAGGGTACCTTAGCCACTGGTGGGGCAAAGGTTTTTCAGTGGTGTTAGCCCAGGCATATAGATAATGGGTTCTGAGCTTATCAGTGGCTTTTCAACCTCAAGAGGGCAAAAGGATAAGGGGGTAAAGGAGGTGGCATTAGTCCTTCCAGCTGGTTCTTATACAGTTCTTGCAGGCTGATTGGGGGAGCTGCTGGTGGGGATGGACTGCTGACTGATGGAAAACTTAGGGGAGGGTGTCTGATGCTGGAGGTGACAATGGGATTCCAACCACCAGCAATTTAAAGACAGTGGGAACCATTTTTGTGATACAAAACTGGACTTGAAATGGCAGCCATTGAGTCACACAGTTGCCCCCCCAACCTGACTCAGATCCATTTGTCAAAAATTCTTAATTCTTCAATCCTTATAACAAAAACATTCTGTACATGCATAATGGGACTTTATATTTTAAATAATTAAAAACTTGCCAATTAAAAAAAAAACACTTAGAGAATCATTCTTGGCCCAAATTCCAGTGAAACTGAATGTTTCAGTAGTCAACTCTCAGCCATGTATGTGCTATTGGTGAGCAAATACATGGTCTTAAAAATACATTTGTAAGAGTTTGAAACTTTTAGAGGTTTTAAACTGCTTAATCAACCACTGCCAAATGTACAAGATCCAGGCACTGATTCTTAAATGCCAAATTTCAAGCTGTTCTGTCCAGGGATTATCATATCATTATAGTGAAAAATATATTTTTTTTCATTAAATTGCATAGTCAAAATAGTATAGGGGTGCTACTAAGCTCCTATAACATATTGAAAACAAGCATTTGTCAATGCCGAATGTTTGCTTGCTGGCATTGGCATTGGTAGTGTAGAAGTTACAGAGCTGCATAATAGGAATGGCAGCGAAGTATTGCACTGAAGCCAACCCCACCACCACCCTGCAGAGAGTGACAGGCATTGGGTTGTGTCTTTGGGTCGTCAGGCATGACGACCACGCCATTTCACCACACCCTACCATGCAGACACTGACAACTGTCACGGTGTGCCTTGGGGTCTTTGGCTCTTATGCGCACCCCATACCATCAGGAAATATGGTGAGATGGGTGCGGTATAGGAGAATGGGGTGAAGTTTGGGCCTGAACAGTCTGAGGCACACCTTGATGCCTCTCACTGGCTGCAGGGTGTGGGTGGGGGTGGACTGGTATAAGCATGACAGGCAAGAATCCCAAGTCACACCCCTGATGCCTGTCATTATCTACAGGGTGGGGCGTTATGGTCGGAAACCCTAACGCCTCAGGCATTCATTGGTATTTTCACTCCAAATTTTCAACATGGTTTTTTTGTGACCCCCACCTCATGAACAGTGGCAATATCAGTTTCTTAGCCGAAAACTGCTTTTGCACAGCAACTATGGCATTTGGCACCACAGGTGCAAAAACACATTCTGAACAGGATGTGAAAAATGACAGCGGTACTGTTCATGGGGAGGTGTAAAAAATGGCAATGTTGAAAATCTGCTGTGAAAATCTTAAAAAAATGGTGAAGTTACGAATGTGTGTAGAACCTGTGCAACGCACATCCATAATGTAACTAGTTTGGGGATTTTTTTTACAGCAGATTGTTAACACAGGCATTTGGGGACCTCCGATCATGAACAGTGTCAGTGTGATTTTCTTTATCTGTCCCAAACAATGATTTCCCACAGCGACCACGCATTTCTGTGCTGAAAGTGTGAAAACACATTTCGGGCCATGTAGTGGAAAATGACAGCTGTACTATTCATAAGGAGGTGTGGAAAAATGCCACTGGTGAAAATCTGGACTGAAAATATTACAAATTCATGAACTTATGAGGGTGCGTGGAAACTGCGCAATGCTCACTCGTAACACAGTCATTTTATGGAGTTTTGTCACCAAATTTTCAACATAGCTATTTTAAGACCTCTGCTCATGACCAGTGTCACTGTGATTTTCTTAATCTGTCCCAAACATTGTTTTCGTACACCGACTGTACCATTGTGCGCTACATGTGCGGAAACACATTTTTGAGCGAGATGTGAAAATCATAGCTGTACTGCTCATAAGGAAGTGTGGTAAAATGGCACTGTTGAAAATCTGGTGCAAATATTACAATGCAAACTTGCCAGCGCAGCTTAGGAACCGCGCAACGCGGCGCTTCTAAACAGTCATTTTGGGAATTTTTCAGCAAATTTTCAACATAGCCATTTTAACACCTCTTCTCATGAACAGTGTCACTGTGACTCTTCAACGTGTCCCATACATTGATTTCTCAAGACACTCGATCATGGACAAAGCTATATGGGCAGAAACACGTTGTGGGCAAGATGTGAAAAATGACAACTGTACTGCTCATAAGGAGGTGTAGTAAAATGGCAATGTTGAATATCTGGAGTGAAAATATTGAAATTTACATGAAACTTACGGCGTGCGTAGGAACTACATAGCATGTATAAAACAGTCATTTTAGGAATTTTTTCACCAAATTTTCAACTTAGCCATTTTAAGACCTCAGCTCATGAACTGTGTCACTGTGATTTTCTTAATGTGTCCCATACATTGATTTACTTTTCAACTACTTCATTATGCGTGGACACACATTTTGGTTGAGATGTGAAAATGACAGCTGTCTGCTCATAAGAAGGTGTGGTAAAATGGCAATGTTGAAAATCTGGAGTGAAAATATTGAAAATTTGCTAACTTATGAGCATGCATAGGAACTGTGCAACGCACGCAAGTAAAACAGTCATTTTTAGGAATTTTTCCACCAAATTTTCAAAATAGGCTTTTTGAGAGCCCATCTTATGAACACTAGCAGTGTCATTTCATTAATCATTTTGGAAAGGTGATTTCACGCAGTGGCTGCGAAATTACCCTTTGGGCCCGAGTAACACCATGACAGTGCAAGAATTCATGAGGAGGGGTCTCAAAAACCCCATGTTGAAAATTTGGTGCAAAATTCCAAAAATGCCTGAGATATGCAACAAAGTTGAAAAACCCTATCTATCCCATTATACAGCTTACGGCATTTCCTCAGTTAGCAGTTGGCTTTGAAAAGTGCAGGCGTGTTCCCGAGTCCACGAAGATCGTCGCTCGGACTCCGAATAAGTGTAAATGTGAGGAGGTGTGGGAGGAAGGGTGCACAGTGGGTGGGTGCGGGTTGTGGGGGCAGGGGAGGCCTAAGGGACCTTTTTCTTTACAGTTTTTTTTAAAAGGCAGCGCTTGGACATTTGCCACATTGGGTTGGCTCCCAGTGTGGCAGAAGAACGAGCTTGGGGTGTGTGGAGCTGGCGGGGATTAGGCACCCCGTTGGCCATAGCATCTGTTGCCATGCTGGGTGAGCTCCAGCGTGGCAGCAGATGCCATGACGATGAGTGCCCAATCCCCATTAACCCATGCCCCCAGTCATCCTTCTGCCACACTGGCAGCCCACCCCAGTGTGGTAAATGGGGAGCACATGGAGCTGACGGGGATTGGGCACCCTCGGCTATTATCGACGATAGCCATGATGGGGTAGGCACCCAGCATGGCATATGAAAACTGTGTTTCGGGGATGCAGCACAGCCAATAGGGGATTGGGCACCCCCGTCGGCTATACATTGCGTGCGTTGGGGGGAGCAGCAGCATATGTGTGTGTGTGTGTGTGTGGTGTGTGTGTAGGGGAGTGTGCATGAGCAGGCGATATCTGATCGCTGCTCACTGAAGCATAGCTCCCCCTTTCAACTGTATGCCACTGCATTTTGCGGCTGTCATAGACAGCTCCAGCAGGCATTGGAGAACTGCGGCCCGCCTGCAAACATGCTGACTGAATTGGAAGAGGGCTGACACACCTCTGAAAACTCCGATGATGGCACTATGTTTCTTGCACATTCGTGCAAGAAAACATAATAACTACATCAATGCACCTTTTAAGGCTGAAGCACAAACTGTACAAAGAAAAGAAATCATAAAGGAGGGTAAATAGTCCCTGGAACTTTGGCAGTCCCTGGAACCTTGGCAGTTCAGTGGTGTGGGTCTCGTAGTAGATTGCAGTCAGGTGATTGCACAGTCACATGGCACAGTGTTACCTAACATCAGCAGTCTCTGTTGCAGCATTCTTGCATCATTTACATTAAAAAGATTGTGCTGAACCCAGCCCAGTGATGCTGGAGGTTGAGGCACAGGTCGCTACACCTCGTGCCACTCTGGCAACCTGGGTTCAGGAATAGGTCCGGGCTTTCAGGGGTTGGCAGGGATGAGAGAGGATTGAGTGTCTGGAAGACTGCTCTCCTCTCTTGGGGAAGGGAGGTTTGTCATCCCACGTGCTGACTGCTATCTGGCGGTAGCCAGAGGGCACTACTGGTCAGGAAGGCATGCACCGGCATCTTTACAGTACATTGGTAGGGAGGGGGAACAGAAGAAAATGGAAAAAATGGAGCTGGAAGGCTCCATGATGGTTGCACCAGCACAACGGCCAGCCCCTGAATCTGGATTTCACTCAGGGGGTTGGGATAAAGCCAACACCCCTTCATCCTGGCCCTGCCACGGGTGAGGGGAACCAGTGGGGGATTTAAGGTGGTGTTGGGTCAGGGAACAGTGTCACTGGAGATGAAGTCCCTCTGAGGGAGGGACCAGAGCCACCTGCTGTGCTCCGGGAACCATAAAAACCTATATATATATATATATATATATATATATATATATATATATATAAAAAGAAAAGATTGTGCCAATACTAGCATAATGCTAAACAGCATTGCATGTTTGTTGAAATCCAGAGGAACACAACACCACTGATTTATCAAGGTTCCAGGGACTTTATACCTTTGAAGAAAGCTTGGTGCATGGTTCTGATTATTTGTCATTAAAATAAGCATTTAAGTTCATTTGTCAGTCATTTCTTGACCCCCATCATTTATCTTCTGAGTTGCCCCAGCTGTCCCATTTGTACCAAGCCCCCCGCATCCTCACTCAGTTTCTTCAGGACTTACCATCCCGTCATTGTCCTCTGCCACAGGACTGGGGGGGGAGAAAATCAGTCACCAGTCTGGGGACTGTGAGGGGTCATTTGTCATCATGCAGCCAGTGGCGTTTTCCATCAATTTTCCTTGTGGACCATAGGACATGTGATGGGCAAAATGTGTGAGCTTCACCCCCACGGAGACGTCCCTGGTATACTGAATGTGATTTCCCTTCTCTCTCCTGTGACATCACTGGGTAGCAGTCAGATAGCGAGCCATGGCAACTCCCCTGCCTGAGGGAGGAGAGCAGTCCTATAGACTCTCAGTCCTTCATCTCCCAGCCAGTCCCCAAGCAAACTGAGTCCACTTCCAAACCCTGGTCACCGGCGCGGCAGGAGGTGAAGTGCATGGCACCTCAGTCCTGTACTCCACTGGGTCAGCTTGCTAGTTATTTCTAATGAATTACCAAGCTAGATGGCAACCAATGAGATTATGGAATCTGTGGTCTTGCATTCCATTCGTTGTATGACAGAATGCAATATAATTAAGTTATTCCAGAGATAGTGTTGCAATAGAGAGCCTAATAAAGGCAGTGTTGTATAAATGTACAACAGCATTCTAGCTGTTATGTTGGACATTTATCCTTCAGTATAGTAAATATGGATATTGCAACATCTGGAATCCATAGGAGCATAGGATCCAAGACAGCATGGCTTTACAAAAGGAAGGTCCTGTCAAATTAATGTCATAGATTTCTTTGACTGGGTAGCCAGAGTGGTGGACCAAGGGGGAACAGTTGATGTTGCCTACCTTGACTTCAGCAAAGCTTTCAATACTGTTCCATATAGAAGATTGATTAATAAGATGGGTAGGCTCGGGGTGGGTCAGTCGTTGGTCAACTAGGTGGCAAACTGGTTGATGGGCAGAAAACAGAGAGTGGTGGTAAATGGTATAGAGTCAGAAGAGATGCAAGTCACAAGTGGGGTACCTCAGGGATCAGTTCTTGGGCCAGTTCTCTTCAATATCTTCATCAGTGACATTGCAGATGGACTGGAGGGTAAGGTTTGTCTGTTTGCAGATGACACCAAGATCTGCAACAGAGTAGATGATCCAGATGGGGTGGGCAGAATGAGAAGAGATCTGGATAAAAAAGCAAAATAGTCAGAAGAGTGGCAACTGGGGTTTAGTGCAAAGAAGTGCAAGATCATGCACATAGGGATGAGAAACCCTGAAGCTACCAATAGGCTGGGAGGGGAGTTGCTGGCAGTCACAAAGGAATAAAGAGACTTGAGCGTCATCATCACCAATGACCTAAAATCATCCAAGCAGACCACTAAAGCAGTAGGTAAGGCTAGAGGGATGTTGGGTGTATTAGTAAGGATATCACAAGTCAGAAGAGGAAGGTACTAATCCCTCTTTACAAGACACTGGCTAGACCCCATCTGGAGTACTGTGTGCAGTACTGGAGGCCACACCGTCACAAGGACATTAACCAAATTGAGGCAGTCCAGAGAAGGGCAACCAAAATGGTGCAGGGACTGCATCAGAAAACATATGAGGACAGATTAACTGAGCTCAATATGTATACCCTGGAGCAAAGGAGGGAGAGAGGTGATATGATTGAAACATTCAAATACCTTAAAGGCATTAATAAGGTGAAAGAGTCTAACATGTTTCAATATAAGAAAAATAGCAAGGCAAGAGGACACAGGATGAGATTAGAGGGAGGCCGATTAAGGGGTATTGTGAGGAAGTTCTTTTTTTCCAGAAAGGGTGGTGGATGCATGGAATGGCCTACCTCAGGAAGTGATGGATATGAATACAGAGCAGGACTTCAAACAGGCATGGGATAGACATAAGGGAGCAATACAGATGAGTATGAATAGATGGGCCATTGACAGAGCAAAGGCCAATGGCACATTCATAAGGTAGAAAAAAGAAATCAGCAGACTGGATGGGCCTTGTGGTCCTTATCTGCCATCAACTTCTATGTTTCCATGTTTCTATGGATATAATTAGCAGATCACAATCACAATATGTACAACCACAGCAAGCACACGGGAAAGAGTGTATATGTCCCCGATGCCATTTACTATGTGTAGCAGTGTGCAGATCAATGTAGGGAGTGAGCTGACCAGGTTTCAGCAGGACCCATATTAACCGAAACAAGTGTCCAGCTGGCTACATAAAGTCAGCTGAGGTAGCGGAGAAGAAATGCAGACACCTCATTCTAGGATGTAGTGTCAGTCTGAGTGAAATCACTGTCTCTGCAGGAGAATGGGACAGACCCCAAGGAACTAGGATACTAGGTATGGTCACAGTGAGCAGACTAGTATTATAGCATCAAGTGACAAGATGTCCCATATATCTTAATATAAATCGGGGAAATATTACAAGACATCCAAATAAAATGAATGGGGATTTCCTGTGACATACCTGGAAATTTTGTATCATGTCTATATGTATATTTAACTCCAATGTACTATACTGTTTATGTTGCAATGACATTTTTTCTAAGTTGTTTCATGTATCTCAATCATTTCCTCTGCTGTATATAACTGTCTACATATAGCTATTCTGCCATATGTCTGTAAGGCAGCTAGCCATACCTCTCACTGTTGAATGTCTCAGTCTCAAACACTGTGATTTGTTTTTGTGTTGGGTCTTGGCCCCCAGGTCGCATCTGGAATCGAGCATTGTTGCTCAGTATGCCTTCCTGGTAAAACTCGTAAATAAATAAATAAATGTCTCTGGCTATCACTGTACCATGTGCTGATTATACTTAGATGTACCTTTGAAAAGTTTTAATCACCTGTACAATCCTTGAAACATAGAGGCTTATACACATATTTATTTTTTTTCTGCAAAGGAAAGTATTTACCATCTCAAGTTCTTGCTTGAGGGAATCAAGTTTTGCATCTTTCTTCTTTTCATTCTTCTTCTTCTTCTTGAGATTCTTATAATTTTCCTTTACAGTTTCTGTTTTTTCTGCATCTTTTGTTCCATGTATTTCCACTGAGTAAACATCAGTTTTGTTCTTGAAAAGAAAAATGATGTTAATGTTATAAATATGTACAATATGTAAGCAGTAATACCCAATAAGGTGTACAGTTGGGTAAAAATATATGGATGCCTTGAGTATGTTACTAGACATGAGGCAAGGTTGAGTGCCTTAAATTCCCACAGGGGAAGGAAACAACTCCTGGTGGGGGACTCAATTGTTAGGGGGGTAGAACTAGGGAGGGAGGGGAAAGGGAGGTAAGGTGCCTGCCCAGCGCCATGGCTTGGAGGGACAGGAAACAAAACCTCAGGATCATGGGAGCAGCTTCAAGGGGGTGAACTGGATGTCATTATCCACCTAGGGACAAATGGCCTGGCTGAGAATGGGATCAGAGCAGTGCAACAGGAGTTTGTGGAGTTGGGGAGGGGCCTTAGACTAGTAGCACACATGGTAACTTTCTCAGAAGTGCTACCTTTCAATGGCATGGATGAGGCAAGGGTACTCCACACCATGTGATTTAATGACTGGTTGAAAAACTGGTGCAGAGCTCAGGGATTTGGCTTCATTGGGGACTGGGACTCCACCTGGAGGGATGCAGGCCTATACAGGCATGATGGCCTGCATCTATCCAGGAGGGGAACCAGGATCCTAGGTGATAGGTTTAAATGCTTCATTGGCAAGCACTTAAACTAGCCAAAGGGGAGGGACTGAGAAGGAGAAGGAGAAGGAGAAGGGAAATCCTAGCCCCCCAGCAAAAAATCAGGGTAGTTAGTGAGATAAACACCAAGACAGAGCAGTCGATAGGGAGAAGGGCAGAGATAAATGGAGAAAAGGACAAAGGCAATAAGGACAGGGATGGGGCAAAAAGAAATAAAGCCAGAAAAAAATGGTGGGTAATGAGTACCAATGCCCGTAGTCTAGGTAAAAAGCTCCCCAAAATGGTGGCTTTGATGGAAGAGGGACACCTGGATGTTGTGGCAGTCACAGAAACATGGTACACAGAGAACCATGACTGGGATGTGAACATACCAGGGTTCACAATCTATAGGAGGGACAGGGAAGGAAGAAGAGGAGGAGGAGTAGCTCTATATGTAAGGGAAGGGATCAAAGCAATAGAACTAAATGGTAAACAGGGAGAAGAGGAGGCACTGGGGGTCACCCTGGAGACTGGAAATTGCACCACAATCTGCACAGGGGTTGTATACAGACCCCTATCTCAAGGGGAGGAAATGGACAAGAAAATGATAGAAGACATCCTTAGGATGGCAGAGAAAGGGGAGATACTGCTGATGGGGGACCTGAATATGCCAGATGTTAACTGAAGCACCTTTGCTGCCACCACATCCAAGAGCAGGGCCATTCTCAATGCCCTACAGGGGGCATGCCTAAGACAGCTAGTTTTGGAACCCACTCAGGAGGGAGAAATCTTAGACCTGGTACTCTCAAATGGGGATAGAGACAGGGTCTCTGATCTTGAAGTGGGTAGCCATCTGGGAACAAGCAACCACCAAACAGTGTGGTTCACGATAAACTTAGCTGTAGAGTCAAGCCATACAAAAGTGAAGGTACTGGACTTCAGGAGGGCTGATTTTGTCAAAATGGGAGAGTGCATCAGAAAAGCACTAGCAAATAGTCAAGAAGGTGGGGTGGAACAACAATGGGGAAACATCAAAACCGCCATCACAGAGGCAACAAGCCTTTGTGTGAAGCAAATAAACAAATCAAAACAAAAGAAAAAAACACTATGGTTCTCAAAAGCAGTGGCGGGGAAGGTAAGGGAGAAAAAGATAGCATTCAGGAAGTACAAAGAAACACAGAAGGAGCAGGACAGAGAACTGTACCAGTTAAAGCAGAAGGAAGCAGGTAGGGCAGTCAAAATAGCAAAGACCCAAACTGAGGAAAAGATAGTCAGCTCAGTTAAGAGGAGGGATACAACCTTTTATAGGTACATTAGGGAGCAAAGAAAGACTAAGGGATACTGAGGCTGAATAAAGAGGAAGGTGGTTGGGCAGAGACCAACAGTGAAAAAGCAGGGATACTGAATGAATACTTCTGCTCAGCGTTCACAACAGAAAAGCAGGGGGAGATGCCTAATCCAGTCAATAGAAGAACTCTGGATAGGGAGGTTGATATTAGTCCTTTCACAGAAGAAAGGGTTCTGAAAGAACTCTTAAAACTGAAGGTGGATTAAGCAATGGGGCCTGATGGGATTCACCCCAGAATTCTAAAAGAACTAAGGGAAGAATTAGTAAGACCACTGACTACCCTTTTCAATAAATCATGGGAGGATGGTGTGGTACCTGAGGACTGAAGGAGGGTGAATGTGATTCCCCTTCACAAAAGTGGGAGCAAGACAGAGGCAGGAAACTACAGACCTGGCATTTGACCTCTGTGGTAGGGAAATGGAATCACTTCTGAAGGAAAGAATTGTTGAGTACCTAGAGGCCAGTGGGGCACAGGACCCAAGGCAACATGGATTCATAGCAGAAAGGTCATATCAGACAAATCTAATTAACTTCTTTGACTGGATAACCAAAGTAGTAGACCAGGGAGGGGCTGTGGACATGGCCTACCTAGACTTTAGCAAAGGCATTTGACACAGTCCCACACAAATGATTAATAAACAAATTAGCCAGCCTGGAAGTGGGTCCCAGGGTGGTAGCCTGGGTAAAACACTGGCTGGACAACAGGACACAGCGGGTAATAGTAAATGGAGTCGAAAGTGAAGAAGGGGGGTTACTAGTGGGGTACTGCATGGTTCAGTACTGGGGCCAGTCCTTTTTAATGTCTTTATAAGTGACATTGAAGAGGGACTAGAAGGGAAAATATGTCTCTTTACAGATGACACAAAGAGCTGCAACAGGGCTGATACACAAGGTGGGTTGGAAAGGATGAAAAGGGACTTGGCAAGGTTGGAGGAATGGTCAAATGTATGGCAGCTTAGATTCAACACAAATAAGTGCAAAGTAATGCAACTGGGAAACAAAAACCCATGGGAAGAAGGGAAGAGTACACAATGGGTGGTGAGATACTGACAACAACAAAAATGGAAAGAGAGCTGGGGGTAGAAAAAGAGATGTGCAAGGATAAGGGGGCACAATTTGAAGATGGAGGGGGGATGGCTCCGAGGTAATGTGAGGAAGTAGTTCTTCACAGAGAGGGTTCTAGATGCATGGAACAGCCTTCCTGAGGAGGTTGTAGAGTCAAAAACAGCTGGGAGAATTCAAGAATGCATGGGACATATATAAGGCAATTCTAGTGGGGGGTAGGAGGAAGTAGGCTGTTAGTTAATTAGGATCTTCAGCTTATCCATTAGGTAGGGAAATGGGCAGGCTACGTAGGCCAAGTGGTCCTTATCTGCCATCAAATTCTATGTTTCTATGTTAAACCACCCAAGAAGTCCACAAATTTCTGCATGATTGATATTATGTACATGGGAGGAATGAACCACAACCTAGGAGGTACAGTGCCAAGGCTGGAAATCAGATATATGCAGAAGCTGGCACTTGCTAGATAAAGTCATGTAGCTTACTTCAGCACTTTTAATCACACAATGCTCCCAATGGAAAAATGCTGTCCAGACCAAGATTCCAGTGTAAAACTTGGCTTTTATTGATCCACATTAAAGATATCTCCTTCAAAACACACACATTTCATAAGGAATAAGATAAAGAACTCCACCACCAGCTCCACACAAATGTAGGAACACCTATCCCTAATGCGTTTCACTCATTTGTGAGCTTTTCCAAAGGACTGAAATGGCAGCCTTTGAGTCACACCCTTTGAAAAAGCTCACAGACGAGAGAAACATGTTAGGGAGAGGCAACCCTTCTTTATCTTGCACCTTATGGAATATTTGTGTGTTTTGAAGAAGTTATCTTTTATGTGGACCAATAAAAGCTAAGTTTTATGTTGGAATCTTGGTATAGACAGCATTTTTCCATTGGGAGCATTGTGTGAGTAAAAGTCCTTTTAGTAAGATACCTGACTAACTAGCAGGTGATGGCTTCTCCATTTCTCTGATGTTTGGTATTATAAAAAGTATTCCTAAAAGGTATAGTTAGTTTTGGTGAAATGTCTGTACAGCACCAAGAGAATAGATCACCTTCCCCAGAGTGAAGAACAACCTCACACTGAGTAGGGACAGTGATGTCATAAAGCAAAAGTGTGACTCTCAAGTGCTGTATGATGACACCATTTTTCTGAGGTGTGATATGATGATTATTATACAATGGCAAGAAAGAATCTTGGACTGTGATTGGTCAGTTTGGGGCAGTACCCATGGCATTATCGCAGTACAATGCCACAGGTCTAGTCTCAGCCTCACTTTGAACAAATTGAGGATTTATTACATGATTGTTTGGAGCTCTTTTTTTGCATCTCCTCTTAAGAAACAAAAAATATTTTTCCACACTAATAAAAACACTCTTTAAAATTATTTTTTTTATTTATATATAACAACAAGCCATTGTATAATAGGAATAATGCACTCCAGGGTGTGTGTCGTTTGGGATAACACCATGCCTGGGGCATTGGATGCACTCGGCCTGTGGTCTCGTGCCCAATCCCCCCAGGCGTGGAGTTATCCCAGCACGACACACACCCTGTCATGCATTATTCTTTTATTCTTCACATCAGGGAGTGATTTGTTATATATAATACATTGTGAACCCAATTTTTACAGCTGCATGGGCAGAACCATGCAGGCACACCTTTGTTGTTATGAGGGAGTGGAATGAAATTAAGTCCCTGTTTTCTGCATTAACTAAACTGTCTTTCCTCTCCCCACTCCTTCTCTCCTACCCCCAGTTGTGCAGTTAGGAGGGACTGGAATCCCTCCACATTCAACAGATCTGCTTTCTGAGCTGGGTGTGGAGTGGGAGATGCCATCAAGAGAAACATGAGTACCTTTTAAAAGTGCATCAAAAATAAACTGTGATGTTTCAAGCTCACACACAAGCGTGCACACACATACACACACACACACACACACATGCACACTAGATAAAGGTATACCCAAGGAAATTATCTTTTTCAATTTTAGCAAAGCATTTAATATGGTCACACATGGGGTTATACATGATGAAAAAATTATACACAAAGACAGTATTGACCCATACATTATACAATGGATCAACAACTGGTTATTGGATCAAACTCAAATTGTTATGAGGTCACCTTTCAAATGAAAGTTAAGTGACCAGTGGAGTCTCACAGGGATCAGTCATAGGACTGATTATCTTTCAAATTTTCATTGCAGATTTAGAATAGAAAATCACAAATGACATTATAAAAGATGCAGATGACACTAAACAGCACAGACCATGTGAAACTGATACTCATGTAGTATCATTACAACAAGACATAGATAAAATTGCATTATGAACAAACAAATGGGGCATGAAGTTGAACATAGACAAATGTTGTACAATACATATGGGCAAAAATAACTAACATCAATGTTACTGCTTAAACGGAATAGCACTAACACAAAAAACTTCTGAAAAAGACCTAGGTTTCATTCTAGATAATAAATTCATGTTTAAAGAACAATACACAGCAGCAAAAGCAAACTGAACAATTATGGTCATTTAAAGAAACATTAAAAATAGAAATACGGAAGTACTTCTACCATCATACTTATCTTATGTTAGACCGATAATGGACTGTTGAAGTCAGTTATGGTCACCATATACAAAAACAGAAAATAATAAATTAGAAAGGGTTCAACATCGGTTCACCAAAATAATACATACTCAAAAAAATGAAACCTAGATAAACAGACTAAAAAACTTAGGTCTACATAGTTTAGAATTAAGAAGACAAAGAGGGGGGCATGCTACTTTTCTATGATATTCTACATGACCCTGAATTGATGACAGGATTAAATATTGATTATAAAGAAGAAAGCATAGGTACAAGAGGGTGTCTGTTACAAATAAAAAACAGATTTAAAACAACCTGCAGAAAATATTTTTACATTATACGTGCTTCCAATTTATGGAATAGACTTCCTTTTAATGTAATAAGTAGGTCTAACAAAGAACATTTCAAAAATAACTTGGACAAACATATTGCAACAGGAGCCAACCTAAATTATTACATTCTCTCTTAAATAGGAGCCAATGTTTGGGCTACGGCCTTTTTTTCACTCCTTACAACTCAGTGAACTCAGTGAATACACACTGACTGGTTTTCATCAAAAATAAACAGAGATCTTTAAGCTCTCACACACACACACGCACACACACGCACACACACTGACTGACTTTCATCAGAGACTCAACATGCCATAGAAAAGGAGATAACATTGTAAATTACTCTACTGAGCCAAAAGGGTAATAAAGCAAATTGACAACCTCCTGGTAAACCTCCATGAATCATCCAAGTACCTCCAGAAATAGCCTTTAACTTTACAGGAATCATGAACTCATTAAACTCTTGTCCTGCTCACTTTAGGCAGCTTCATGATACAAGACATACTATTTGAGACTCACAAAAACGGATATGAAAACAAACATTTGTCAATGTCAAATGTTCATAGCTTGCATTGTTGTTGTACAGGGTCCTGCTTGTACACATTTTACTACATATTAACCCAAGATAGACCAGATGTGATGTAATATGTTGTTTGCAATTGTGTCCTATTTTACACTGTTTTGGGCTACATTTAGCCAGTATACTAGAGGTGAGATCCAATATCTCTAGTTTAGTGAGCTCCTGCTTTTATAATGTATTTTTCTAGGATAGATAATTTTAAATTAAAGCACTCCTTTTCGCTGGGGTTCTGCTATATAGTCATGTGTTTTAAATAGTTTTGCAGTACATTTGCCTGGGATAATGCAACTGAGATGCAATATATCTTTCAATGGGGTCCTGTTTTGACACTTTTTTTTTGCATTTATTTAGGATAGCACAGCTCAGATGATCTTATTTTCAGTGGGATCCTACTTTCTCCAGTTTTTACTATGCATTTACTGGAATATGGAGCCTAGTTTGGGGCTCATCCTATTGCAAAAAAATTACTAGCAGCTCATCCTAAAGGAGCACTGCACTAAAACTGTAAGTCATTTTAAATATTGGTTCCAATTTTTTGTTGAGGCACATGGACTACAGAGAAGCTGTCAGTTAGGGGTGCCTTGAGAAAGAAGCATTAGATTTTCCCAGGAAAATAAAACATGTCTTTATTACATGAACTTAGGAATATAAATGTGTATTCACATAGCAAAGAATACATGGTTTAAAATAAAGCAGTTACCAGCCATTCCCTTTTAAGTCTGTTAAATGTGATGCAGGTTACTATTGATTTTTGTACAACTTGTCTCATTGTGATCACATATTTATGGCAGGCATGTTTTTGTTTTGATCATTGAGTGTACAATACACTAGATAAATCCTGTAATATGCTCTTGGTGAATACATGGAGAGTGAGACATTCAGATCATGTTGTCTGATGCAGTTAGGAACAGAAACGGTGCTTTGGCAGAAACAGGTGACTTGCATAGTTCATGATTTCCTAGTGTGAAAATGTCAAACTGCAAAGTTTAAACTGACAAATAGCCTTTATTGTAAACATCAGTACAATCTATCTCTCTACTATGCAACTGATCATAAGTGGGTTATATGTGGTTCAGAGCTCAGTGCTTGTGTTACATACTGCATCTACATAATGTAGGTTTGAGTTTGGGATAGAGGCCAGACCAGTGAGTAGAATGATGCTTCCAAGGTTTAGTTGTATGAATGAATAGTGCTTAAGTACTTGGACATAGACATGAATAAGTCAGTGATTATACTGTAGTTCATGAGGAACTGACAGTACGATAGTGCTGATACTGGAACAAATGAGTTATTCAATATGAGTTGATGGTGTGGCTTTGCTCTGTATCCCACCATAGGAAGGAAGGTCAGTTGTTTAGGATGTGACACCCCCAAAGAAATTATGATATCCACTATTATGACCTCTAACATTGGAGAGTATGGCTGGCAGCACACAGGAGAGGAAACCCCCCCTTGGGGGAAACCTGAGGACCAATGGCTGCCAACTCACCCATCCTTCTGGGCATGCTAAAGGGATCATAATCCTAATTAAATTATTGGCTAGTCCAAGTTGCAGGTTACAGATGATCCAGCATACCAGTTCATAGTTAGATGAAGGTCAGGAACAGGCTTCCAAGTCTTGCGTGAGTGCTGCAGGTTACTGTATGAACACAAGCATCCAGGTCGATTTCACTGAGATGAGTGTTGTTGGCATATGTCCAGCAGATCTAGAATATGGCTAAAGAAGGAGCTCTGAAGGCTAGTACATGACTAATATATGAAGATAGAGTATGTATAAATCCAGGTACCGACACGGACAGTAGAGACAAAGTAGACGTAGTCCAAACTCCAGCTTCTGCTGATAGAAGGCTTATGTATTTTCTGAAAAGACAGGAAGCCTTGCGATGAAGCTGAGGACTGACAAACTCAGTTCAGGTAATAGGACAGAAAGTGTAGAATTTATGCTAGTGACATATTGAGGCATATGGCAGTAGAGCTGTGTAGAATCCTGGCAGAATTCACGGGAAGAAAACTGAAGCAGTACTGTATAAGGTTAGGAAGCATCCAAGGAAGTATAACTGGGTGAGCCTCAATAGGTAAGGACGCATGGCTGGACCACATGAATTAGGAGATGAGGTAGTGAGGTAGCATGTAATATGGACCAGGTTGGTCATTTCATAAGTAGTAGAACATGGCAGCAAGTCCCAAGGCTAAGATGCACAGCTGGACCCTCGAGGTTAGCTGGTGAGGTAAATAGAGTGGTGGCTAGCTCTAGGTAAGGTGAAACACAGCCAGGCCTTTATAGGTCTGATGGCAATAATAGAATAGAGCAGCTAGTCCCTTGGTGAGATGCGCAGCTTAACCATCAGCTGGAGAGGTAAGTAGAGAGGTGGCTAGCTTCAGGTAACAGGTAAGCGCAGCCAGACCTTTATAGGTCTGCTGGTAAGGAAGTAGAGTGGCAGTTAGCCCTCGTAGGCTAGTGTGCACAATCAGTCTCCACATAGGTCAGCTGATGAGTGCAGTGGAGCTCATGTAAGTCGCTGGAATCAGCACAATGAATTGTGAGGGTATAGAGTATCCAGGGCGACGACTATGAGAAATGGTCAGATCCAGGTGAGCATATGTGATCCATGAAGATCGAGTTGTATTTGTCAAGTAATTCTAGCAGATGGGGAAGTCCATCCGAGGAGGGGGGAAGCTTGACTGAATGACTGAAATCTGATAGGAGAATGAGGTTTTGGAGTCTATGCCAAACTAGGTAGAAAATTCAGGTATGATGTAAAGTATACAAACCTCCAGGCTCAGACAGGGTGATGCAGGCTGAGAATTATGAACCTCCAAATCTAATGTGAGGAAAGGCAGATATAGGGCATGAATATTTGGACCTCCAGGCCTGAAGGCGAAGCAGGTATAAGGTAGAGAAAATGCAGGTTGGACATAGGCATATGGTAGTAGAGCTTAGACAAATCTTGGCAGGATTTGAAGGTAGTAAATCTGAAACAATACAGTGAGGATAGGAAGCATCCAAGAGAGTATGTTGCAATCCCAATTGGGTAAGTATGTGGCATTACCTATGCAGACCAGGTTGTTCAAGTGATATGTAGTTGAATTGGGAGCTCGACCTATTGTTAGGATGTGCAGCTGGACCTTCATAGGTCAGCTTATAAGGTAAGTAGAGTGGCAGCCAACTCCACGTAAACAAGTAAGCACAGCCAGACCCTCTTAGGTCTGCTGGTAAGTTAGTAGATTGCAATAGAATTGCATGTAGGAGTAGCTAGAGCTCCACTGATCTTGAGGCCCGAATGGGTGAAGCAGGTCTTAGAAACAGGTGATGCTCTCAGTGAACCCCCTGGCCCGATACTGGGCAAGGCAGGCCTATTCTGTGAAGCAAGTATGGTACAGAAGTATACAAACCTCCAGGCCCGGTCTGGGCATGGCAGGCAGATAGATGATTATGAACCTCTAAGCCTGATGCTGGGAGAGGCAGGCATAGGGTAGAATAGTCAAACTTCCAAGCCCGAAGGCAAAGCAGGTTCAAGGTGGAAGAATGTGAACCTCCAGGCCCAAACAGGGTGAGGCAGGTGAACCTCCGGCCCGACGCTGGGCGAGGCAGGTGGAGCAAGAGTAAGCTTGAAGCTGCATGAGCATTGATAAGCCAATCTGAAGGAGTATTCGAAGGAGGACCTTACAAGTTCAAATATATCTTTGCAGAGTCCAAGTAGCCAAGGAAGAGCAGAAGGCAGGACTGTAATGACAATGTGAGCAATAGGTAACAAGTTGGAAGCATTAACATGCACATGAGCAGTAGCCGTAGTTATTGGATTGCATGAAATGCAAAATGAGTAACAAGAAGTAGCGCTGAATAATGTGAAGGTACATAGTGGAGACCGAAGAGGAATGAATAGCAAAGTTAGTCTGATCCTCCAAAAGTAGGTGATTAGTGACCATGCAACAAATTCATAGCAAGGGGTCAGAATGTGAAGCAACATCTATATGGCAGACAATTACAGTGTTCAGGAAATGGCCCCATAGATGTTGTGATGGGAATGATTCAATCAGCTGAATAGATCAATTTAACTCCCTCCAAAATGAGCCGCAGCAGTATGAGGAGCATGAGGGATCTGCAGAGCCAAGCAGTCCTGAATGCGAAAGTTGGTGTCCTAAATGTGGTTCATGGCAGTTTGAACAGCATTGGATGAAGGGTCAGGCACATGCAGCTAGAGTTGCCATGCAGCAGCGAGTACGAAGTAGCTGAAGCATAGGACGGTATATTGGTAAAGATAAGTCGAGCCGACACTCACCGTAAGATAGTGGTGGAAGTTGTAGAGGGTATGAATTGTAATAGGTACTGAAGCATTAAGCTCTAAGATGTCCCACCTGGTAGCTGTTCCATCAAAGTGGTGAGTAGGAAACACTGGCAAGCAGCTGAACCAGCTAAGCTTTTAGGCAGATATGTTTCCAGAGTGGAGGCAGCTGACTTGCTTAGTATGGAGAAGATGAATGCACCGCTCGGAGGCAGCATCCGGCCTCATGGAGGTAGTGAGAAGAAATGACAAGCAAACAGTCTGTAGGGTAGTCAGCGAAGGGGTCAGAGCAGCAAATTAAATGGCATGCAGCTGGAAAGTACGAGAAAGTCACGATGCATTCTAGGCAGAGGCGGATTGCCTAATACAGCAAGCAAATCAAATAGGAGCAGCTCAGGGATAGGCAGCAGGTAACCAAGAGGTAGCTGGTGCAGCAGTGGCTTGAAGAACCCATGTATAGTGGCAGATGAAAGGGAGCAGCAGCTGACTGCAAAAATGGAGCTAAAGTGGTGACTGACTAGACATGGAGCCGGGTTGCTGGAGGAGGAGGAGAGATGGAAGGCAGTGCAGGCACATGAGGGATTGGAGACAGGTAGAGAAAGAAACAGGCAGGAGTAGGAACGGAGCTAGAAGCCCCCCCCCAAAAAGAAAAAAAAAGACAACACAGAAGAAACAAGCAGAGAAGGAGAAGGGAGACGAAAAGCCACGGGAAACAGATAGCCACAGAGGCGGGGGGGGCGGTGGAGACAAGCAAGCAAAAGGGAGCAGCCACAGACCAGCGATGGCACAACAGAGAGTGTGTCTCACTCTAAGCAGAGCAGTAGGTTTAATAGGGATATGGGAGAAGCTTTTCCCCCATATAACAGGCGGAGCCTTTCAATTGAATACTCCAGTTCTTGAATGGATGGTAATGCTCAAGTCAACTATGGGAGCATTGTATATTAATAAAACTATGTTATATTCATGCAGTTGTCTACTGCTGCTACAGTAGTTGCATTTATTCAAAAGCTGGATGCTGCAGTATTTGAACCTGCAAGTCATGGAAATTTATGCTTGCTGGTGTTAGATTAGAATATGGGTTCATCAAATGTTTTGGGTTGGTAGGTGAAAGGGGTTGTGGCAACTTGATTGCACATTTTGCCTCTATTTATTTCAATTTTTTTCTAAAACCAATGTTTTCAGGAGCTGTGGATGTATGATGCCTATGTGTATGCATGCATACTTCACAATATGTTTACTGACATTCATGCTGTTGATTTTATTTAAATTTTGCCTCTTTTCACTAACTGTAAACACTCAAACACCTTCCTCTCACAGCCAGTGCTGCTTGACTCATGTTTACCCCACCACTCCCATTCCTCACCATGATACCTACTGT
This sequence comes from Neoceratodus forsteri, assembly GCA_016271365.2. Classification (NCBI taxonomy): domain Eukaryota; kingdom Metazoa; phylum Chordata; order Ceratodontiformes; family Ceratodontidae; genus Neoceratodus; species Neoceratodus forsteri. Next base: position 3,590,237 of record JADMNL010000034.1, read on the forward strand.
GTGTTATTACTCTTCTTCATCGGTAGTTAGAATTATCAACTATTCCAGCACCACTGTTTTACTATTTGTTACTTACTGGCTAGCGACACATACTGTACCATCCTCCCATCTCCACAGCCAACTGCCAATTGTCAGTTAACTGCATCAACTGCTTCAACATGCAGAGGATAGTACACTGTCATTTAACAGGTAGCCAGGGAGGTGTGAGTAGTATATGTGTCTGTAACTGCATGGAAAGCTAGTCAAAATGGGTAACATCTTATAATAATACAATTTTTTAATTGTTCAATTGGTTCTAGGATTACAATTACTTTTGAGCCAGGGCTCTTTTACCAAGGTTCCATGTCAGTTTAAAGTTATTACAGAAGATACAGTTGAAGAAACAACAAATCAAAAGAGAATACAACAATGTGGTGATTACAGACAGTTTGGGTACTGAAACATTGGGAATTAACAATTGGGGTGGGTACAATTAGAGAGCATGAGACCAAGTTATGGCCTAGGTTTATAACACAGGAGAAAGCACAGAGACAGGGGAGGGGGTAGGGGAAAACGGAAGCAGCCGGAGGCATTTGTCAGATGATGATAGGGGAGAAGTGCTGGTATTGAGGGGGGTGAGGAGGGAAGGGAGGCTAGGGGATAGGACAGATAGAAGGTGGAGCAGGTAGGAGATGTAGTGGAAGGGGATAGGCAGGTAGGGAATAAGTGCATCAAGGGGGTACAGAGATGCTGTAGGGGTGGTGCGTGTGACTGGGGAGAGGCGAGGCAACCATAGGAGCTGGAAGAAATTGTGGTCTATGTTTAGGTGAGACAATCACAGGAGCTGGAGGCAATGAGATGGTGCCAGAGTCTGGTTTTAAACATACCAAGAGTTGGGGCTGAAGAGATGGTGGGGCTGAGGCCATTCAGCCAAAGTAGAGCTTTGTAGGCAAAAGAGCGTTGACCCTGGGTAGTGCAACAGCGGGTAACTTGCAGGAGCTGTATTTTAGATCTCCTGGTGCTCTGTAAATTGGAGTTTTGGTGTAGCAGGGCTAAGACACCAGGGGGCACAAGGCCAAGGTTAATTTTCTTCGCCATGGTACAGGTGAGATGCTTGATACGGTTTTATAGTTGGAGTCGTCCAGATTGAGCATAAAGGTCACAAGTATGGGTGAGACAGTGGGCTCCAGTAATAAGCTGACATGCCTTATTTAGGGCAATTGATATACGTCTGAGGGGTGTCAATGTGGCAGAGCCATAAATGACGAGATTTTTTTTACTTTAGTGTAAGTGGATACTTGTGCTAGCTGTATGTGTTCTTTTGCCAGTAGTGGTGGGATTTGAAGAATTTGTTCCTGCAAATATATTCCTTATGTAGTGGGGGTTAAAAATGGGTTTAGTAACTGTAATGGTTGGATGGTGGGTGGGAGACTGTCAATTGGACAGCATTGTTTACTTTTTTATGTACCTTTTTTGACGCACTAGCCACTGCGAGTACTTACCGTACAATTAATAAAGTATTTTTGATGCTGATAACATGACTACATATTTTTTATATATATAATTGAGTAATTGGCTCTGCCCTTATTCTGGTATTCATCTTTCAGTCTTTGTTAACGAATTATCTTCCTGCTTCTTTTTTATAATCACTGAGATTTACTGGGAAACACATGTATTAGTGTGTTTGTATGCTGGGGTGATTGTGGTGCATAGGGATTCAAGCCTTTTTTTACTCTGTTTTTGAAACACAAGTGTGGCGAGCACTTGGGGTAGGCTGGGTAAATAATACAATTAATGATCGTAACCAACCATATAGTTCAACTGGGTAATTAAATGCAACAATGCAAATCCACAACAAAAGCTGTCCTCCAGAGAAAAACACTTTTTTGCACTCCAGTGAGAGTGCCACTTATGCAGAACAGCTGATTGCATTTGCCTGTGTTTATATGCAGCCAGACATAGAAGAAATTCCCATTCTAGTCTTGATCGCTTTTGTGTTTGGCTACACATTAACCCCTACATAGCAGTACAGATGTCTAAGCTCTGTAGCTTCACACTAATCTAGAACTGGGACTGAGCTTGGTAACAGATAAGAAAACTGACCTCAGGAGAGGTGTCAGTGTCTGAGCTCAGCCCCCGATCAACTCTCACAGTTATCCTCTGCAGAGTACCCAGCTTTGCCTTTCCAGAAGAAATGTTATCAGCTTTCCACTTTCCACTGACCTGTCTGCTCAATAGACTCAGCAGATTCCTTAGGCTAGTTCCTCACTACCCGGGTAATTTTGGACAAAGACCACTTCAACAAGGTATTTACAGAAGCATAGGGAAAATACAAAATATACAACCGCAGGACATTTTTTATCATGTGTGCACTTGGTGTGTCTAGCATGCCATTAGAGAACTGGAAGTCTCTATAAAGTTTATCTTTTGTTTTTCACCAGACAGGCTATACCTCAATAAGGTCGGTAAAGTCAGAGTTGGACTCCCATCTCACCTAATACTCCCTTGTACATATGAGTTCCCAAGCATTACCTAACCATATTTTAGTCACTCATAAGTCCCTGAATGCCCCATCTTCAAATGCTTGGTAACCCCCCCTTACCTCCACCTACAACCTCCCCTTTTAAAGCTTTCCATGGTTTACCTGACCCACACTCTCTCCTCCCCTTTTCTCTCCCTTGCCCCTGTCTCCTCCCCACTTCACCTCTTACCCCACTACCACACTTCCCTTTACTTCTACTCCCCCTTCATCCCATCTTGTACTCCTTCTCCACCTCCCTGGACAAAGCCTCCTCAGTCTGCCACTCAAATATTTACTGAATATAGCCCCTCTCTGGCTACCTTACACTACCCAAGCCCTCAGTCAGGAAATCCCCTGCTACTGGGCAATTGGCATAGATCTGCCCACTTCTGCAACTATTCTATTCTTCCTTCCTTCCCTCCTTGTGAATTTCTAATGGAACTAAAGTGTTACTAATCCTAATCTGAGGAACCTGAGCATCCTAAACCATTGGAATTTTATGTGCATAACTGTAACTCATTACCTTCATGTATCTGTTTGAACCCATGTATATATTATTGTTGATTTTCTGTCTTGTACTATATCTGACTTGGAACCTTTGTAAATGAGCCTTGGCTCAAAGGTATTAAATCCCAAACTGAAATAAATAAACCTCAGTAGGGACAGTTTGAGGGTACTCTGGGAAAACTAGGGGAATACATAACCATTACACTTAATTTAAACTACTGAGGGGGGCAGTGGGCATGCAGGCCCACTGACTTCAAGAGGAGGAGGTCAGTGAACCTCCCCCCACAGTGATGGAAGAGATCTGGAGGGAGGAGCTGCTAGGGGCAAGTACACAATTAGCAAAGGGTGGAGGGGGTGAGAAACTCATAACAAGGGGACATGGAGGGGTGCACACGAAGGGGATAAATGTGAATAGAAGAATAGAGGGAAGAGAAGGAAGGTCAGATTCTAGGTGGAGGATAGTGTTTTTGAATGCACAAGGTCTTGGAAACAAGATGGAAGAGCCACAGGCACCATTATTGAGGGATTCCATGATTATACATATTGATCGAGCAATATGCAATCCTGATAAACTTAACCGCACCTGCTCTAGTTTCAGAGGAGTAAAGGTGGCTGACATTACTAAAATTGCAAATAAAGAACTTAAAAAAAAAATCAGTCAATAAACCCCTGATTTTGGTACACATAGGAATGAATGATATAATCAGGACTAATTTAGATAATATTAAGAAAGATTTTGTTGCTCTTAACAATATCCTGGTAGAAAACGATTGTAATGTCTGCTTCTCCGAGGTTATGCCAGTACCTAAAGCTATCCCCGATATAACTAATAAGATTAAAGCCCTAAATGAGTGGTTCAGGAAATGGTGTTACCAACAGGGAATCACATGTATAACACACTGGGCAAACTTTAATGACAAACCATCACTGTTCTGTTGGGATGGACTCCACCTTAGCAGGCGAGGTAGCGTCCTATTAGGAAAGAGTATTCTCTCTGTAATTAACAATTATTTAAACTAGTTCACCTGGGGGAGAATGGGGAAGCTCTCATGTCTCTTGATATGAACCCTACTACAGTAAAATCTTGTAACTTTCTATCTTTCAATGCACAATCTTTAAACTTAACTAAAATTGCAGAATTAGAAGCCAGATGTAAGTTACACAACTATGGCATTGTTTCAGTTAGTGAAACCTGGTGGGACTCTAACACTGCCTGGATTAGGGAAATTCCAGGCTATAAACTTTACCATAAAGACTGCCAATATCAAATTGATGGAGGTGTCTTTCTTTATGTAAGAAATGACATTCCTTCAAATCAAACTCTATATGATACAAGTACAGAAAGTATTTGGGTTAATATTCACTTCCCAGGGTATGCTCAAATTACTGTAGGCACCTGCTATAGGCCCCCATCAGCGGATCATGAATACACAAAAACATTGGTTAAAGATATTACAGTACTGGCTGATAAAGGACATGCCATTATTATGGGTGACTTTAATATGCCCTCAATAAATTGTCATACCTGCTCCAGTAAAACTTACATAGGAAATAATTTCATATCAATATTAACTGATTTGGGGATGGAACAACTTGTTAATAAACCCACAAGAGGTAACAACATTTTGGATCTTGTTATTACTAATTTATCCAATAACATATCTAGGGACAGATATTCAAAACTTTGCCCTGGGGCTAAATTAGCACTGCCCAGTGGGCAAACTTAGCCCGGAGCACAAAGCAAGCCATATTCAAAAGGAATAGCCCAGGGCAAACAGCTTCTGAATATAGCATAGGAATGAGGCTGGGCAAACTGGGCTGGAAGTGCAGGGCAAACTTAGCCCTGGAATAAGACAACTCTGAATATGGCAACCAGGAAGTGCAAACCACTACAGCAACACAGTGCACAGCAATGTTAAGGTAGGTAGAGGTGAACTATGTGGCCAATGTGTGTGCCAGCAAAAGTGTGGACCCAGTACAGCTGCAGGCAGCAGCATATGTGAAAGTGCAGTGTGCAAAACTGTAAAACATTCCCCAAACTGTTTGCACAGTGCTAACATGTTTGCGTGGGTTTAGCACAGGGTTAAACCATTAGCCCAGTGCAAACACATTTGCCCTGCACTAAACTTTGCCATATTCAAAAGTGACATGCAAATGAGCCTACTTAGGTAGTTTCTGGGCAAACATCCAGATTAGCATCTCATTATGCCCTGATTTGCATGCAGTTTGCACTGGGCTAATGGTTTAGCCCTGTGCTAACCCTGCGCAAATGTGTTAACGCTGCTCAAACAGTTTGGGGAATATTATACAGTTTTGAACACTGTGCTTTCACATGCACTGCTGTCTGCAACTGTATTGGGACAACAAAGCATAGGCACAGCTGGTGGTGGTGCTGCATGCAACTGTCACACTGTAGGTCATGCTACAGTGCACAGCAGACACTACAGTAGCAAGGGGGCAGTAGTATGTGGACACAGCAGTGCCTATGGTGTGTAGGGCAGTGATGATGACTGCACTATACACAGTGAGAGGCCCAACCTGCAGGTGTTTACTGATGGTGGGCATTACTGTTATGCTGTTGTGTGACCCACAGATGCTGCACATCTGGCATGGGATGCTCACAATGACATATACATGTACGGCTTTGTGTGCTGTGGCAGTTGCACAGCTGTGCGGTACATGTCCAGGGGGGACATATATTATCAGAAAGGCACTCTGGTGTTAGGGTATTCCCAATAATGGCCCATGTGCACTGCATAATGTGTCCCAGCCTTGTGGCCACACCTGGTCTGTGGCACAGCCTGGCCACCCGTACACTCTCCCCTCAACATCCTCCATGCCCACAGTGCTGCATGTGTGTGCTGGCATCTGTTGGTGTCCACAGAAGAGTGGTCCACAGGTGTGTGCTGTATGGCCACACTGCCATGCTGTCCACTGACGGTAGGGTCACCACTTACTGCCTGGCATGACTGTTACTGGTGGCAGATGATGGCATCATTGTGATGCCATCAGTTAGCAGCATGTTTCCTCTATGTTTGGTTTTGTCTGTGTCATATTTATTTGTTAGGGTTGCACAAAGCCATGCAAAAGCAGCACAAACACTGCACAAAGCCAAAGTGTCACACAAAGCTGATTGCCCAGGGTTAAGACAAGCTTTTTCTGGGTGGTAATGTGCACAGCTGTAAGTGTTGCGCTAAGTTGCGCAAAACCACTTTGTGCAGCGTAGTCTCTGAATATAGAATTGTGCCTGTATTCATGTCAGTTTGCCCCATGCATACATTATGAATAATCATAATCATAATCATAAGCCCAGCGCTAATGCAGTTTGCCCGTGCTATTTGGCCTTTTGAATATAGCAGACCTGCGCTAAGCCTGCGCTTAACCTGCGCTAATCCCGCACTTAACCTGCGCAAATGGTTTTTGCCTGGCACAAAGTTCTGAATATCTGGGCCCTAGTCTTTCCTTACTGGACCCTCTAGGTGGCAGTGATCATCACACCATTGCATTTTCTTTGACCTATAAATATCAGTTACCTCATAATTTCTCTTTATTTAAGAATTATGACTTGGCTGATTATAATTCCATCAATGAGCAGCTAAAAAGTATAGCATGGTATGATATACTTTTACCTCTATCACTTGAGGAGGTTTGGATTTATCTTAAAAATATCATTCTGGAATTAGAAAGTACATTTGTCCCAGATCATAAAAATACAACTCCAAGGGCAAGATCCCCCTATGATTTAATAAAAATATTAAAAAAGCAATTAAGAAAAAGGAACTATTCAAGAAACTTAAAAACTGCAATATTAACAACAAGGAAGATAACATATAAATATAAACAAGCAGTTAATATATTAAAAAATCTAATATTCTTGTCTAAAAGAAATTTGGAATTCAGGTTAGCATACTTGAAGGACAGTCATAAATCATTATATTCATACCTTAATGATAAAAAGGATTCTAGACAAATTGGCCCTCTAATGGTCAATAATTCTATACTATTTACAGATATGGATATTGCCAACTCCTTTAAAAGTTACATTTGTTCAGTATTCACCTCAAAGGTAGCTTCAACCCCAGTTCCCACTACTGTAATTAATAACTTTAATCATACTATTTCTTTAGATGACACATTGACAGCACTTAAATCTATTAATAAAACTTCAAGTCCTGGGCCAGATAAAATAAATCCTAGATTCTTACATGCAGCATCTACAGCTTTAGCACTCCCCCTATCTATTATATTCAATAAATCACTGAAAGAGGTTCTGGTTCCAAATGACTGGCATAAGGCTACTGTGGTTCCATTTTTTAAAAAGGGAAATCAAGTCTAATCCAGAAAATTGTAGACCTATTAGTTTAATATCTGTTCTATCAAAAGTCATGGAAAAAATTGTTAAGGCACTTCTTGAAAAAGAAATGGAACTATTGAGACTGAATGATATGACACAACATGGCTTTAAAAAAGACCTGTCATGTACTACAAATTAATTGCCTTTTACAAAAACATAAGCCAGGGTCTTGATTCTAGCAATCCCCAAGACGTATTTCTCCCGGACTATAGTAAGGCTTTTGATAAAGTCTCTCACAACAAACTTATTACTAAATTACAGCTAGTAGATTTCTCTACCATTTTAGTTAATTGGATTAACAACTGGTTGACCAATAGAAGCCAACAAGCTAAAATTCAAAGTACTTTATCAGTAGAAAGACAAATTACAAGCGGGGTCCCTCAGGGATCTGTGCTTGGGTCTACATTGTTCAACTTTTTTATCTGGGACATGCAGACTAAATCTGAAAATCTTTGTCAAAATTTGCTGATGATACTAAATTGGGAGGGAGGGTTGATTCTCTAGCAAATAGACTCTCACTTATAAATGATTTAAAACACATTGAAACATGGGCACTAGACAATGATATGCACTTTAACATTGATAAGTGCACAGTCTTACATTTTGGCTCAACAAATCCATTTCAGACTTGTACCCTTAATAACATTCCTTTAAAAGTATCTGCTTGTGAAAGGGATCTAGGAATACTAATTAATAATAAACTGACTTATAGTGACCACTGTCTCAAAACAGCAAATATTTCTAATCAACTACCTATACACATAAAACATACCTTTGTTACGAAATCTAAAGAAAGTATTATTCCCCTATATAGAACATATGTAAGACCTTATATGGATTATGGTTCCCCGCTTTGGAGCCCATACTTATTGCAGGATATTCAAGGCCTGGAAAAAATCCAGAGAAAAGCAACCAAAATGGTTCCTCATCTAGCTTCAAAAAATTATGCCTCAAGTTTGCATATCATGGGCCTACATTCACTACAGAAAAGGAGAATCAGAGGAGATCTTCTACTACTACATAAAGTCCAACAGTCTCCAGAACTAATGCAGCAATTTGGATTACACTTTAGCAATAGATGTATTGTTCCCAGATTGCACAATAAACAAATTAATGTAGCAAAAGCAAATACAAATAAACAATTACATTTCTTCACTTTAAGGACTCCCTAGAATTTGGAATTCCCTGTCCCACAAACTTGTGGACTCCCCTTCTTTTGTTGTATTCAAATCAAGGCTTGACAAATGGCTCCAAGATAATTTGACTTTGGATTAATGTGCCACATATATTGTGGGGGACAATCTCAATGGGCCTTGGCCTTCTTTTGTCCCAAATACACCAAGTAAACCAAGGAGGACGGACATAGCTGCAGTAACTGAGACTTGGGCAACATCACACCATGACTGGAACCTTGCGATCCCTGGGTATAAACCATACAGGGGGGACAGGGTAGTTGGAAGGGGGGAGGGGTAGCAGTTTAGATCAGGGAGGAAAATAACTTGCATGAGGGAGAAGTCAGAGGAAGGGGAGGTGGAAGCATTATGGATTCAGTTAAGGTCCAACAGAGGGAGAAAGGTGTGGTTGAGGGTGGTTTACAGACCACTCAATCAGAATGAGGAGAGGAACAGGTAACTGAGCTCACAAATATTGTAAGCTGCAGTGAAAAGAGAGGTGGTAATTGTGAGGGACTTCAACCTGACCAAGGTGGACTGGAGCATACCATCCACGACATGTGGTAGGAGTCAGGTGATCCTGGAAGGACTGCAGAGTGGGTTTCTAACTCAGGGCATCACTGAACCAACAAGAACTGAGGCAATTATTGATCTGGTGCTCACAAATGGGGATCACCTACAGGAAATAATGATCAGGGAGCCACTGGGTGGAAGTGACCATTGCAGTGTGTGGCTTCAGTTGGATATGGGCAGGGAAAGCATCATGACTAAGACCAAAATCTTGGATTTCAGGAAGGAAGACTTCAGGAAAGTGGGTGAAGTGCTAAGGAGCCATCTGGTGGGCATCAGAGCAGATATGGCGGTGGACCAAAGGTGGTCCATCATTAAGGAAGGAATACTGGTTGCCACAGATGAGTATGTTAGGCTCAGGAGAAAGAACACAAGGGCCAAAGCACCCAGCTGATTCAGTTCTGGGTTTGCCCAGACAGTAAGGGAAAAGAGGTTGGCCTATATAAAATTCAGGAAGACCAAGAGAGGTGTATAGGGAAAATTACCTAAAGCTGGCTAGTGAGGCAAGAAAGAAAGTCAGGTGAGCAAAGGCACAGAAGGAGCTGCAGATAACTGAAAGAATTAAAAAAGGGGGATAAGGCTTTCTTTTTCTATATAAGTGAGAAAAGGGACAACAAGGAACGGATTGTTAGGCTTAGAAAAGGGGTGGAGTGGGTGGAGGATAAAGGAGGAAAAGCAGAGATACGAAATTAATACTTCTGTTTCATTTTCACCAGAGAGAAGGATGAGCCAGTGCCTTCAGGAGGGAAAAGAGGAGAGGGAGGGGGAGGGGAACACAGATGTAGTGATAGAGTGAGGGATGTGCTGCTGGCATTTAAGGTGGACAAATCACCAGACCCAGATGGAGTACATCCAAGGGTAATAAAGGAACTGGCAGACCTATTTAATAGTTCCACTAGAGACAGGCATAGTACCACAGGACTGGAGAACAGCACATGTAGTGCTGCTCCACAAAAGTGGCCCCAAGGATGACCCAGGGAATTACAGACCAGTCAGTCTGACCTCCATTGTGGGCAAGCTCATAGAGACCATACTAAAGGAGATGTTGGTAGAATATATAGAGGAGCATGATCTCCAGGATGCAAGGCATCATGGGCTCATGGGGGGGAGCATGTCAAACAAATCAGATTGACTTCTTTGACTGTGTCACTAAGACAGTAGATGGGGCAAAGTGTCAGACATCCTCTATCTTGATTTCAGCAAGGCCTTTGACTCTGTGCCCCACAAAAGGTTGATCAGGAAGTTGGTGGGTCTCAGGGTTGGGGAAAAGATGGCCAGATGGGTGGAAAACTGGCTGAAGGGCAAAACCCAGAGGGTGGTTGTGGAGAGAGAGTTATCTGGCACCAGACAGGTAACCAATGGGGTCCCGTAGAGCTTGGTGTTGGGGCTGGTGTTGTTCAATGTATTCATCAATTACATTGGAGATGGCATTAAGGGCAAAATGTGCCTATTCATGGATGACATTAAACTCTGTGGGAGAGTGGACATAGCTGAAGGGATACAGGACCTTCATGAAAATCTGGAAAAGCTAGGGAGGTGGTCCAGGATATGGCAGCTTGGCTTCAATGCCAAGAAATGCAAAGTTATGCATATTGGAGCTAAGAATCCCAGGACAGAGTATTACCTGGATGGAGTCTGAGTATCTGCATCAGAAGAGGAGAAGGACCTGGGAGTGATGATCACTAGTGACCTGATGCACTCCACGCAGTACAAGAAAGCAGCAACAAAGGCAAACTAGATGTATTTATTTATTTATTTAAGAGTTTCACCAGGTTGCTGGGAAGCATATCTAGAGGAATCAGTAGTAGGAGACAAGAGGTTATACTGCCTTTGTATAGGTCACTGGTAAGGCCGCATCTAGAGTTTGGAGTTCAGTACTGGTGTCCACACCTGAAAAAGGTCATTAACCTGCTGGAGAAGGTCCAGAGGAGGGCTACAAAGATAATAGCCTGTCAGCAGCGTAAGGCATATGAGGAGAGGTTGAGGCCACTGAACATGTACTCCCTGGAAGGCAGGAGAGAGAGGAGGGAGATGATTGGGACCTTCAAGTACTTGAAAGGGACAAATAAGGTTGATAAGGATAGTCTCTTTAAGCTGAGTGGAAACCATAACATGATGGGGCACAATCTTAAACTGGAGGGTGGGAGGTTTAGGAGGGAGGTCAGGAAGCACTTCTTCACAGACAGGGTGGTGGACACTTGGAATGCACTACCAGAAGAAGTAATCTCATTGAAGAAAGTGGGCAGCTTTAAGAGAGGCTGGGACAGGCATATGGGGAGGGTAAGGGACATGGGTAGGGAGGATGGGAGGAGTGGAAAGGGAGGGCAGGGACATTAGCTCAAGCTATAGACCCTGCAATACAAGCAGGCTTGATAGATCAAATGGCCATCTTTTGCTGGCTTCTTCATATGTTTGTACGGAACACGAGCTGCTCCCACTTGGCAGGTATTTTTGTGAGCATTTGAAGTTCTACACATTCTGAAAAGTTGTTCTAAACTGTCTAACATCTAGAACAACTCTTCAGAAACACAGAAAACAGAGGCTCAGTTGTCAACCAAGCACATTGCTATGTTTTTCTAGCTAGTTTTATAAATTCAAGACCTTGGGCAATAATATACAAATTAAATATAAAATAATATAGGTGTAGATGTGTATTACGAGTCTTTTCACACACCCAAAATGAGTAGTGTACAATCTGCATGTAGTTTATTCTTTTATAATTTACCAGTTTGGCATTACAGTTGAGAAACATGAAGAAGAGGTGAGAGAAACTGCCACGCTGTCTTGACCGGGGGGGGGGATCAGGGTACTGTAGGTAGTGAAACTAACAAGGAATTTTCATTATTTGAAAGTGAAAATAAGTAAGAATATGTTCCTGTGATCTTTCTAGCTATTGTAGAGCTTTACACAAACAGCAAAGACTTTGATTCACATCAACTGGTTACAGGTTATTACGGAGCTCCATAATAACTGAGTAACTGGTTGATATCGCTGAAGCCAGTTATTAATGACATTTGATACTAATGGTTAGCAGGTTGATAAATGTTGCTAGTAGTAGTAAATATGTAAGCATTAATCACCGACAGAGGAGGGCTCTACCGGTGGATTAATGCCCTGCTGGGGTGGTTGGTGCATGAGAACAAAGGCTGAGGGCATCCAACCACCCAGTGGGCATTAATCCCTGGTAGAGCCTGACACTGGAGGTGATTAACGCGCTTGTAACATGGCAAGCATGAAGGGGATATTGTGCTGTGAGTATCTGAGATCGCTGTAGACAAGTGTTGCCTCACAGTACTATTGCTGGATGCTGCGGTATGCAGCGCTAGGTATCATGTAGGAGAGTGAGATACTGTGACACCGTGCACGTCCCCGCATTGTGATAAAGATCTTTTAACATGGTGCCCACTATTTCAAACTTCCGAGCACTGGAGTAGTAATGCTTCTGTGAGGAAAACTATGCCTAGCCTGCCTAATTGCTAGTGGCCATTTCACTGCTTCATCCTTCGTTCTGACATCCCGATGCTGTGCAGCGGCAGAGGACTATGGGTAATCTCTTTGCATAGCTACAGAAACATATGTGGGCAGAACGGGGATGCTTTCAGTGATTCTGTTTGTTTTCCGGCGCTTGCACTGCTGTTTAGATTTGTGTACTGATTCGGGTTTTGGTTACTGAGTTTCTCGTGCTCTGCCAGCTATTGTAGTCATGTAGTATCCTCACTTATGGGCACAGACAGTCTCATTCACAAAGACACAGCGCACCACATAGTGCTTCTGTCTATTCTCCTTTTGCGCAATCCCGATGCCGGCCGGTGGGTTACTATTGCATGTCTATGCTGTTCATTGCCGCCCCAGTGCTGCACCCTCTGGCTAATGGACAATCTGGGTACTAACCCAGCGGGCTCTAATGAGTGCTGCTGTCTGTGGACACTGTGGGTACTAGCCTAGCGGGCGTTACTTGTGGCTTAATCACCGCTAGGACTCGCTCAGCTGACCCATTTTGACCAATCGGAAAGCTCCATTTCACTCCCCTTTGCAGAGCCATGTTACAAAACCCTTTAATGCACTGGTGGTCATGTTGGTACTGTACAACAACAAACTACCTGAAAACCACATGATTGTACTGCAGCAGGAAACAGACCAGAAGAGCTGTGCTGTGTGCAGTTCTAGGAAGTGTGTTCAGGAGATAGTATCTGCACTGTACTTAGAGCACAGTTTTGACTTGATTTGTACTGCAGTTCATTACATAAAAGAATTTAAAAAATATTCAACTTGGTGTTCTGTATCTATAGACTTAATTTTGAATGTTTTTGCCTACAGTTTACTTTGTTTTTTCTTTCTCTTTCTGTGTGGTGCTACTGTGTTGGACTAGTGCTTTGTGGGGTGGGGGAGGGTCAGACTTTTGTCTGCAGCCAACAACAGCTATACTTCTTTTTTTTTTTTGAAACTTTCAGTGGTCACTGTTGCTCCTAGACCATTCATTTTTTTTAAAGTCCTGAAAATCTAATTTCCTGTTTTTTCTTAAGTCTCATAATTTCTGAAAACTCAGTGTTCCAGTGCTGCTAAAATACCAGTGTCTATCCAAGGCTCTGGCAGGTGGTTGGTAATATTTTTGATTATTATTTTTCACAATACTTTAACCCTATCTTGTCATTTTGAAATAATGTTTTAATTTGATTGTAACTATTTGAATATTTCCAGTATTTGCTTATTGTTCAAGCCACTAGCACTGCTATATATTGACAAGTTATAATGAGTGGTAGAGAGAAAGGAAGAGGTAGATAGGGAGGAAAGGCAGGGAAGGTGGCAGTGACGACCACTGGTTGAGATGGACAAGGGTGTGGTATGGATGCACGAGGTAGTAGTGCATCTGCAGTGTGTGATGGTAGTGGTCCTGTTAATAAAAATGGTTGTAGCACATGATTTGGTCATCTCTTAGAAGAGGGAGGCAACAGCCACAGCCGAGATCTTTTGTCTGAAATTCCCTCAACCCTGTCAACACCAATGAATAAACATGGTGGTGCTGAAAAATATCAAAAAGAGTCCCAGTGGTTAGTGGTACTTGACTTGAGTCTGAGGATGATGCAGTGGCAGAGTTGTGTGTGCCACTGTCATCTCAGAAAACTGAGGAAGAGGAGGACCTTCAAAAGGAGATGAAAGAGGGAAACAAGGGTGACAGTGAAGATGACACTGTCATTGATCCTTTGTAGAGGCCTGTAAAGAAAAAACAATGGGTGATAGCAAAGTGTATGAATTTTTCAAATTGAAGGGTAGGCAACCTCTGTCATAAAAAGATAATATATGATGACACATATCCCAGAACAGAAACAAGTATGAGTGTGGTGGCCACCACAACTGGTGCTCCATATATATATGTATAGATAGATAGATATATGTGTGTGTGCATCCTTTAAAATCCCTTGTGTGGGACTTTATTACTGATCCAAAAGATGACACTGTGGCAATGTGCCAGCTTTGTCAGGCCCAAGTAAGTCTTGGCAAGAAAGGGTCTCATGTTGCGAATTTACAACTTTGCATACAACAGCACACTCATCTTAAAGTCGAACATATGTCTAGGTGGCAAGCACATCATCCAAAAGTGTCTGCATCTGGTTTAGGAGGTAGAGATGAAATGGAGGATATTGTGGAGGAAATGATGGTTGAGGAGGAGGCAGTCAATAGTACCCCTGAAAGTATGGAATCACTGCTGAGCAACAGCAGCAGAATCATCAGCAGCATCACCCTTATGAAACCTCTCAGCCAAGTCTTACCATTTATTTTCTTGACGCTGTCTCTCTGTTTTTTATAATTAAAACTTTTTTTGAGTTTTCAAAAGGTAAGATAAACAATTTGATATAAACATATCCAATAAAATGAGAGTAAAGAGTAAAACATACTACATATACAGATTAATGGATAGGTAAGTGTGTGTTATGGATTTTTATTTTAACACACACCCGAGGTGTGTGATGACCCATAAACCTTAAGAGCAAAGCTTGACAGGTTTATAAGGTGATCACATACCGAGGAGATTTAAAAACAAATCCATTACCACACCCTTACCTATTCTTTATTTTTTATAATTGTTGGTGCATGGATTACCAGTGTTTACCTCTGGAGAGCAAGTGACTTGGAGAGTTCCTCCTTGAAGCATGATCGAGTGGTGTTTGCTGTGGTAAACAGGAAACCCCAAAATGTATTAAAACAGTAGCACCCAGTGTGAAAAACATGCTGGTTTTATAAGTTACTTTCCTTACTCTGGTGTAAAAGAAGCCACCGAGTGTAGAGTGAGGAGATCGAGTGACTCGGTGGCTTCAGAAGACTCGATGCAAGAATTAGTGAGCATTCCTATAACAGTGCTTGCTAATGCTTGCATCGAGTCTTCGGAAGCCACTGAGTCACTCGCTCTCCTCGCTCTAAGCTTGGTGGCTTCTTTTACACTAAAGTAAGAAAAGTAACTTTAAAAAACAAAACCAGCATGTTTTTCATACTGGGCACTACTGTTTTAATACATTTTAGGGCTTATTGTCTACCACAGCAAACACCACTCACACTACCTCCATGGAGGAAAGTGAAAGTTGTTCCGAGAACACCATACAGTAATAACTAGATTTTGGGTTTTATGGCTTTGTGGAGCATAATAACCTGAAATCCAGGTTATTATGGCATTTGAACAGACCAGTAATCCAGTTATAAATAGGTTCACCAGTAGTTATATACAAATACTTAATGAAAAATATATTCATGCAGTACGATAATGTATATTTATGACAAAAAGGGACTTCTAGTCTCAGTGGACCTACCCATTCAACAAAAGTCAATAAATAAATAAAGTATTGATTTATCGAAAATAAAACTAATTGTTGTCTTATTTCTATTTCCTTACTGACTATCTATCATGTCAACAGAAATAGTAAACCTAAATGCTATACCGACGCTTCCTCAACAACTTTACTGCGACCGACACTATAGCGACAGCAGCGACAGGTAGCTGCAGTGTCAGCACAGGACCCCAGCACTGCTTTCTGAGGGTATTGCACCCCCTTCCCGAAGCAACTTTGACTCTGAGTTGATTATTTAAGTAGCGAGGGGGCAGGGGATTCAGGGGGTGAAGTCCCCCTAAGAAACATAGCTTGATGTGACTTCCTTTATGCCAACCGCAAATGCAGTTGACATAAAAGAGTCATTGTAACATCAGTCGAAAATGAAATTGTCGACAGACTGTAATAGATACAATTTAAATGACATATTGGTTGGTAATTTACAGACTATCAGGTTAACAGAAATAATAAACCTAGATTACTTATTGGTTGGAAAATTACAGAAAACAGAGTTTAGAAAGGGATTCCAAACTTTTCTAATCCATCACTGCATAGATAAGGTAATCTCTCATAACTGTATATTGTGGAAATATTTTTAGTCCACTCAAAGAGTGTAAGGCAGTTTGTTTCCATTTTCTGAGTATAAGGTTTTTAGCTGGGAGCAATGCAGCCAACAACCAAACTGTTTGAGAATATGTCAAATTAATAAGATTAGTCGTGATTCCTAAAATTACCAGCTTATCAGATGCAGCAATAATTTTACTTAGTAATTTTTCACTTGCTCAGAAGACCACATCCCATAAGTTTGAATTAATGGGCATGACTAGTGATGGGTGAAGTGGCCGAAATTCACTCCGCGGAGTGAATCGCGGAGTAATGCGGAATCTGCGAAGTGCTCCACAATGCAAAGAAGAGTACCTTGCATCATAATGGGGAACACAAAGTCCATTGAAACCAATGACTTTGCATTATTCCGCCTTCCCCAAACCACTTCTCCACCAATTTTAAGTCGAAGTACATTGAAATCAATGTACTTTGCATCACTTCTCCTTGTTATTGAGCTCCAAGGCAAATTTGCAGTGCTTCATGGGATTGCAGGTTACATGGGCTCTAGATTTTTCTGCACAGCCTCAGGTCTATGAAGTGTGTGTGTAGTGGAAGATGGAGACAGCTTCTTCTCAGAGCTCTGTGATTCAAATCCTCTAAAAGCTGTTAAAAAAGCCTTTTTGAGCCATTTTTTTTGTTCAAAATTTAGTGCATCGATTGTAGGAAACCCTCCTGTGCTCATATCATCGAGTGTTTATTGCTTATGTGTGGATTTTGAATGTTAATTTAGAACCGTCAGTCTGTGTACTGTCATGTGTGCTTTGGGGGAGGGGCATATCTGTTATGTTACTGTAGGTAGATTAACTGGGAGAAAAAAGGCAGTCTTTCTGTTTTGGTTATATTTTTCTTGTATTACTGTGTTAATGTACACATAGTAATATTTTCAGTAATTCTTGAAATTTTTTTGATGATTGTAGTGGTGCAGCAGTGTATAATTTCAGTTTGTTTAAAACATTTGGTTATATTGCTAAAGGTTTTCAATTGGCTATGCAATACTTGTAGTGAGTGTGTGTGCGATGCGTACCATTAAATCAGACAACTTTTATTGTGCCAGAGTAATTGCAGCAGTGTGAACCTGCTATCCACCACACCTGAATGAATTTTTTATACTGCTCTGTGGTATCTTTACTGGTAGTGGAATGTTATTGCTGTGCACTACCCCTCCCACTGGCAAAAGATATTCTTTTCCAGTTTTGGATTTGTGACTTGTGAGCACTGGTTAGGTGTTGTTGTGCCTTTGCGTCTGACTCTGCATCTCTTGAGTGCACAGCACAATCTTAATCAATGAATTTGCAGAACACCATTAATTCTGGGAGACTTTGCATTTCTTATTACGCTCTCATTTCACTTCGCCAGCACTGGGGAATTTTCTGGACACAAGACAGTAGCATTTTGGGAATGCACATTAATTCTGGTGACTGTGTGTGGCCACTGATCACATGATGGAGTGCACCATTAATTCTGGGAGACTGCATTTTTTGTTACCCTCTCATTTAACTTCGCCAACACTGGGGAATTTTCTGGACACAATACAGTAGCATTTTGGGGATGCAAATTAATTCTGGTGACTGTATGTGGCCACGGCTTGCATGACGGAGTGCACCATTAATTCTGGGAGACTTTGCATTTCTTGTTATGCTCTCATTTCACTTCGTCAACACAGGGGAATTTTCTGAACACAAGACTGCAGCATTTTGGGTATGCACATTAATTCTGGTGTCTGTGTGTGATGTGACCATGTCCACTGCGCACATGACTGAGTGTGCCATTAATTCTGGGAGACTTTGATTTTCTTGTTGTGCTCTCATTTCACTTCAGCAGCACTGGGGAGTTTTCTGGACACAAGACAGTAGCATTTTGTGGATTCACATTAATTCTGGTGACTGTGTGTGTGTGTGTGGGGGGGCACTGAGAGGCTGCCAATATTGTTGTCACTCCACCTTACTTCACGTTAAGGCAGAATAACAACTCAAATTAATAATTACAAGGCAAAGTGAGCATTTCCTGTTGGTCACTCCACGTCGCAGAGTGACAACGTGAAGTGGCCACTTCGCATTCACTTCGCCAGTGGAGTTTAATTTTGCTGCATCTCTAGGCATGACCAAAGTATGTGTGAAAGAGTGGCTGTCATTTAGACCGCTTCAGCATTTATTGTTATCTGACAAACCTAGTTCAACTAATTTAACAGGTGTGTAGTACCATCTACAAACTATTTTAAAATGCATTGATCTTTCATTGACTCCTTACCAGGGACATTGGTTTACTGGGATTAAGAAAGGGCAAATTCCATTTTGCACATTGTAAAAAATGATATTGTCACTGGTGTCTACTAAGTCAAAATCCAGTTTTACCAGTATTTGGTTTTGTGTACTTTAATATTTTTTAACTCTGCTAACACTCATTTTAGCAATTTTGACCTCCACTATTGCACACCCTTCCATCCATGTACCAATTTAAAGTTATTTTAGGTACAAGATGTGATGGCTGCAGCAGCAGCACTATAGCCCCCATTCCTAACCCTAAGGTGTGATGGGAGCAGCACTACAGACCCCATCCCTCAGGTGCAATGGCAGCAAGCACCAACATCACTATGGCCCCCATCCCTCTGGTGTGATGGCAGCAGCAACATCACTATGGCCCCCCCTCGGGTGTGATGAAAGCAGCAGCACTGCGGCCCCATCCCTTATGCGTGATGGCAGCAGTACTACATTCCCCATTCCTCCAGTGTGATGGCAGTATCAGCACAATGGCCCCCATCCCTCAGGTGGGACAGCAGTAATACTACATTCTCCATCCACCAGTGGTGATAGCAGAGGCACTACGGCCCCCACCCCTCAGGTGTGATGGCAACAGCAACAATGCAGTCCACATCCCTCAGGGTGATGGCAGTAGTGACAGCACTATGATCCCCTTTCTTCAACACCCACACCCCACATGCACAAGTTACAAATTACTTGGTCTCTTTGCTTGTTAGAACTCAGTTGTGAATTGATCTGAACCACCACCACTAAGGTGGACCACCTTTGTTTTTTCTGGTCATTTAACTGCCTGAATTGGATTTCTGCCTGTGAAACCACTGACCAGGGTTCAGGAACAGATTGGGTGTTAGAGGATTGGACGGGGAGGGTGAAGGCTTAAATGTCCAGTGACCACTCACCTTCTCCTCGGAGGGAGGGAGGGTGGGTTCACAGCTCAGTGTTTGCTGGCCCAGGTGTAGGCCAGAGGCATGGCAACACATCTGTCCTCACTGTGGGAGGGAGCATGATGGACATCAGTTTGTGCCTTGACATCATGTGGCCTGTCATGCTTTCAAGAAAATGGGAAAACACCCACTGGACAAGTGGAGGATGGCTTCTGGTCCCTCCATAAACCTGAAGCCCCAGACACATGTGTTGATTCTGACCCCCTGTCATGCCTGGAATACACAGGAAAATCTTTGGGGTAATTCTCCTCCTCTGGTAGCCTCCCATAGGGGCAGGGGTCCACCTGCTGAAGGGTTACCTCAGGTTACCTGGTAGCACAGCAATGAGGGACAGTGGATGGTGGTCAGAACTCAGCTGCGGTGGTAGGGGGCCTTGGCAGGCCTGAAGAAGTTGATGTCCAGGGGGTAGGAGGAGCAAAAAAAAAAAACTTCCTGAATTTGCTTCTTTGAAATAAAGTATCTTCACCTCAGAAATCCACAAGTGATTAGCCAAGGACCTTCAAATGGAAAGTCATGCATCTCCCAAACATGTGGATGCTTTTTTTTTTACTTGGTCTCCATGAAAAGGGTGTTTTAGTTTTCATGCCTGAGCTTAGATGTGAATTGAGCACCACTCAGCCCACCAGCATCATACAGCCCCTGGGGTCTTACCTTCTGTGTGTCATTGAATGTGCTTTCAATTCAAAATCCACTGGCCAAGCATAAGTACACTTAAACATTTAACATTTGCTTTTTATGACTGTGGGAGAGCCTACAGGAGTATTGCATGTACAAAAGGAGTGATGTCATGTTTTCTGTCCATGGAACTGACTGAAGGTGTGAATAGTCTCCTCCACCTTACCCTTATCCAAGCAATGTTTTCCACCCTCAAATAAATAGCTTTCATGTTAGTCAATGGTTGCAGGGTACTATTTTCTTTCTTAAATGGATGGTACAAGAACTGGAACCTGAGTAGTGGAAGGCAGCATTAGGTTTTTTTTTTGGAGTAAGATCCACCTCCGCCTCCACCCCAGACATTTGTCTGATTCATGTGGGAGGGGCATGAGATAGCTCTATCATGCTGTAACAAGATACAGATATACCTTGGGACACATACATGCCTGTGCAGTGGAGTACAGAACAGAACAGAAGATATTAAATACCTTCAAACTGACTTAAAAATCCTTTGGAACAAAAGATTATCAGAGCCACCTGGGGCCTCAGAAGGAGACCTAGATACACATTTTAATTTTCAGTAAAAGCCACATGTTTTTCTTAAACATTTTATATATATGTATAGTTTATATATAATTTGTCTTTAGTAGTTTCAAAACTTTGAAAGCATTCACACACACACACATACACATACACATACACACACACACACACACACATACACACACACACACACACATACACACACACCAAGCTGAACACAGCTGGATAAGGTACTAGTATTTAGGAAACTTGTCATACTTACCCAGAGTCTAGCAATGTGAATCCTGGCTGTGACTATAGGTGTTAACAACTGAATGATAATGGCCACATTTGCTTCACTTGCAAATAGGTAGGCATTTGTGTCTAATTTCTGTTTGACTTACTGTAGGTTACACATAGAATCTTTGATTTCAAGTATTTGCTAAATTGTAAATGTAGGTATCAGCATTATGTTAGTAGTTAGTGCTAATTGTGGTCTGTGACAAGATCTTTTTTTTTTTTACAAATGAAGTGCATGGTAGGAAGCTGAAAACAGACTTTGATGATAAAGTGTGTTTTTTAAGTTTGAGATGTATTAGAAAACATTGAACATGAAAACAATTGGTGATTTTAAAAGCTATTCTGATCAGAGCTGACAAAAAAAATCTTTATTATTTTTTCTTTTCTCATGGACAATAGAAATAGGATGTCAGCATTCACTCCATTAAACCTGTTTTTCAGGTTTTTTATAGCATCTTGAAAAAGGCAATCTTCCCAGAATGCAATCTGTCACGGGAGAGGGGTTGAAATTGTTTTAATCATGAAGCATTGGTGTTACTAATGCATTTAGAAATGCAATTTTTAATTGTCTTTAGAGTTAAACATGCAGTTTCATGTCAGGGCACATTCTGTTGGGGGTTCAAATTATTTTAAACATGGGCACAGTACTTGATAAATACAGAGTTTGATGATAAAGTGTATTTTTTCTTTCAAATTTGAGAAGTATGTATTATATATAAGTTTAACCATGTTGTAAATGGTTAAGTAGGCAGTGGTTTAAGGCTCTGAGCTACAAACCTAGAGACCTGGGTTTGACTCCCACAGCCCCCACTTGCATACTGTGTGACCCTGCGCAAATCACTTAGCTTCCTTGTGCTCCCAGGCCACACCTGTAAACAAGCTTTCAGCGTAGTGTGTCTCTCCTGGTAAAAAGAATGCCTAGAATTATTTTTTTTGATATAGTTGAGTTTATATGTGGTAAGTATGTAGGGTATGATGTTTTGAATGTGGCAATAGGATTTAGCATGTGCACTGCTTTAAAATCATTTCACAGTATTTTATACTTTCTTAAAAAGATACTCCACATTTATGTGGGGCTGTGGGATTCAAACCTAGATCTCCAGATTTGCAGAGAAGAGCCTTATACCACTGTGCTATGCTGCCTCCCTAGTTATGGCAGTCATCTGTTTTATGGTTCATGGCGTCGGTGTAGTAAGCATACTAACATACAAAAATGCCAGCAGAATAGGCCAAGCAGGCTTTTGTGTCTGCTCCTTTGGTCAGTTCCCCCCCAGGGAGCTGACCTTACTGCCTTTCCCTGTCCAGGGGAGAGCTAGCTAACTGGGATTTCTATAAGGCAACAGCTACTAAATAGCTCTGGTTAACTATTTTTTTTCTCTGTGCAAATTCATTTTTCCTGACCATGGATATACTAAACAAAAATTTCTCAATAAAATGTTTTTAAATAAAGAGTTTAACTCACAGCAGCAGAAGAAGCATGTTGGCATTAAAAGCTTAGTGGCGTGGATGTAGAGGCACCCGTATTTAAGCATGACTTTGGTAGAGGATTAGTTGTGACTGAAACTTCAGTCTTCAATGGGTTAGACTCTGCAGCCATCTGTACAGTTTATCACTAAGCCATATGCAGTGTGGTATGGGTAAAACCCAGGTCACCAGACCAGGACCAGTGCTGTAAAATCTGCACTGGACACAGCTTGTGCAAATATTGCTGATCCAGTGGATCAAATAAATACGTGCAAATAAATAAATAAATACTCGGCTTCGACTCGTGCTTCAACCCCCCCCAGGAGTGACGTTATTACATGATAACACACACCATGTCATGCCTTATTGCTTAAATATGCCCTTTCTCAATGTACTATACTTTGATTCAGTTAGTGTATGCAACAGCCTTCATGTGAACACTCTGGACTTCTATTTGCTTTAGCTATTGCATTTTGTTTGAACTGCTTTGGTCTTCTTGATGTGGTGCCTGTGTGCCTAAGCTATGTAATCTGTTTATCTACTGCTACCCATGTATCTCCAGTGAATGATTATTATAACTGTCTGCTCTCTGAGCCATTTTTTTTGGACTTGTTAACTGTGTTGTCTTTGTATTAGTTTCGAGGTGCCTTTGCAAATGAGTTTCTGACTCAAAGGTTTGTAAATCTGATATTTTTTAAATAAATAAATAAATGTTTATGTTTAAGCCCATGAAACACCCTTATCTAGTTAATACATTCACAGTCGTAGTGGCTGTGCCAGAGCTTGTTGTTGAAGCAGTCTATCAGAAAACTTTTTGTCACAGAGACTGAAACAGCAGGTGGGAGAAAATATGCAAATGATCCCATTCACCTAAATGGGGTGCTAACTGTGAAGTCTTTTTGCAAATAGTAAGGCAGTTTCTTCCTTGTGAACATACTTTCATTCAGACTAGTTTTCATTCAGACTAGTTTTCATTCAAACAACTGAGGATTTTGGATGGCCCTGCTGATTATAAATGTGAATAAGCTAGTTGGTAGCGGTGATCCTGTGCTTAATCTACAACCTAGATGCTCAGATGCAAAGAATACAATAAAAACCTGACCAAAGTTTTAAAACAAGCTTATAAAACACATAAAATATAAATGAACATTCAGCTTTACCTATACAAAATCTGAGTAAAACTCTGATAAATTACATGCACCATGACTATCGTATGATGTACTAAACATTTATTGGTATTTTTTTTATATTCTTTGTAAACCAGGTAAGACCCACTAGGCAGAACTGCCTGTTTTCAGGGGTGACCCAGGAGCATGGCAGAGGGGGGTTTACATGACTTGCTTGGAGTCACAAGGTATGCAAGTGGAGGTTGTGGGAATCAAACCCAAGTCTGCTGGATGTACCCAGTTCAGTCACTTTTTGTTACTCTAACCACTAGTCTATGCTGTCAGTGATAATAACACCCATATATAATGTTTTAATATATGTGATTTCAATAATAGTGAACAGTTCCTACAGTGCAAATTATGAACATTAAACACTTTAAAACATTTTACGAAAACTGAATTATTTGCCACTCCATCTGCTTGTTTTTTTCTTACACCAAAGTGGGTGAATAGTTGACAGAGCACTGTAAATAGCTTTTGATCAGGCTTCATTATTCTACATCCAGAAATGGATAAAATCTGTTTATTTTGGATTTGTTTAATATTGATTTTCTGTAGCTCACAAAATAGAATCTATTTAGCACTGTATGAGGAAGATGTTTTTACATTTTGGAAGAGAGGAAACACATCTTTTCCATTTAGGATTCATGTTAGGAATATAAGTTTTTCTTCATATTTAAAACATATTCATGTGTCAGTGTATTCATTTAGTAGTTTATGCCAACTAATATATGCTGCAGAAAACAGTAAAGGATTTATTGTGAAGCACTCATGGTCTATAGTAGAACTCCTGCAATTTCCCAGCAAGTTTGCAACAAATCTCTGCAATTTCAGTTTACTTTTCCTGCAATTTCCCAGTGGCCCTGCCCATGTGTGCTGATACTTGTATTTTTTTTTTTTGTATCATCCAGTGTAATAGAAACAGTAAAAGATGTTTAGGCACATACTAAATGAAAACTGTGGTTTCAGGAAGGAAAGCAGTCCTCAGCTGATGGAAAGGTTGTGGGAAGCATGGGTGGTCAAATTGAATGGCTGGTTATAGCAAAGCAGTGCGGGTGGTTTACTTACTAATTCTATACACAACAAAACAAAAAAATGTGAAGCACAGCAGCATTCATTTTAAGATGCTGAAATCTGGGCTGGCCCACCGGCACTGCGGTAGCGCTACTGCTTGAAATGCCAGTGACCTGGGGTCAGAAGCCAACTTGGGTTGCTGGAGGTCTGGCCAGGGGAGTAGGATCGAGCACCTGGGGGGCTGGTCTCCTCCTCCTGGGAGGGTGGGCTGCAGGTCCCACTGCTTTACTACCACCTGGGTGACCATGGGTGGTGGTGGTGGTGCATTGGGGCTGCAGAGTGATCGGGAGGGAAGGACGTTAGCTGGGATCAGAAGCAGTGGCATGTCTCTATGTGCCCTACCTCCTTAGAGCTCCTTAAATGCTGGTGCCCTCAGGGACAGAGTCCAGAAAACCAGGAACAATCACCCCACATCAGCCACTGGTAGACAGGACCCAGCTGCCCCAGACTTCATAACCAGGCTCCATGAGGGACCCACTGGGCTGCCTGACACACACTAAGGGACTGTGGAGGGGTGACCTGGGGTCCTCTTCCTTCTCCCCTTGGGGGTACAACCCAGGCAAGATGGGGGCAGGCCCACAGGAGCACCTGAGCATTAGCTGGGGTGAAGCTAGGTGATACCCAGCCTAGGGATCTCTGAAAAGTGGAGAAGGATGTTGTGAGAAGGGGGCATAGAAAAAGAAAATTTAAAAATTTAAAAAGATGCTGAAATCTTAGGGATTCTGTGCAGTGACATGTAATTTCTGTGAGGCACCAGTACAAGAATTCAAAATCTGCAAACCAAGCAGGATTCCATGATTTTTACTGGTGTTACCAGTAAAAATGGAATACCAGGGTCCTTGCTCCTTACATGTCTTGAGGATATTTACCCAGCTATTATTCCAGTCCTTTAAATTAATAGTAACACCCAGTTACTTTTACTATTTTAGAATTGGGGATTTCACTTGATTGTTTGCAGTATCTAGTACCCATATTATAGATTCTTATATAAACATTGTAAGTGGTAAATATCTTATCTAAAAGATGTAATGAAGACAGTGAAATTGAATCATTAATATTATCTCTCAGAATATGTTTAAGTTGCAGGTGTCTGTAAAATTCAATACTTGGTAATTTAAATTTGTTTGCCAAATCTGAAAATGTCATAAGAATAGCAGTACTAGGTTCTTCAAAATCATTCAAAAACAAAATACCCCTTCCTTAAAAAAAGTTTGCCTATCTAACATTTTACCTTCAGTTTTAAAAAGTTTGTTACTCCATATAGGGTAATGAGGTGAGTAAACGGGATTCGCAATCCAAGTTCTTAGAAAATCTAAACCAGACTTTAGAAGCAGCTCTCAATATAGGTGGGATATTTACTGCTTTCAATAAGTGAGCAAACAACACTACCCTTTGACTGGATACTTTTAACAAAGATTTCTCAATAAGTACCCAACCTGGAGTTTGCTGTTTATCTTGCAACTGACGTGATTAAATATTTGTAATATTAAAAATGTGTCATGTCTGGTCTTAAAGTCCGGGATAATTGAATCCTGCCAGACATCTGGGTTGTTGTAGCTTAAGTCTAGATATTCAAGCTGGTTTGTCTTCCCAATGGTATTTTAGCATGATGGAGCACAATTTGTTAAAGATTTTATTGATTATATGTAGAGGCAAATGATTTTATAAGTAGTAAACTTTAGGAGCTAGGATCATATTAATTGCCTTAATCTTGTTCCAAAAGGTCATAAGCATTGGATGCCAACTCTGCAGGTCTAATTTTAGAGAATCCAGTAATGATGAAAAGTTAAAACTAGTTGTTTTACTAATATTTGCAATTAGTGTAATGCCCAAGAATGTAACATCAGATGTTTATATTTTAAATGTACTGACAGAAATCATTAAAATTTGGTGCACTGGATAAAGGAAATATTTCTGATTTTTCAAAGTTTATTTTGAAACCAAAAATTAAAGAGAATGTTTGTAAAATGTTTAAGGGGGAAGGGGAAAAGACCTTTTTGGGCATGTGAATGAAAGTAGTAAGTCATCTGCACATGCCACAGCTTCAGTGTTGCCACCTAGATTAGTGCCTGAAATTCCAGAAGCAGATCTAATTTTAAGAAGCAGAGGCTCCAGAGCCAAAATAAATAAAGGGAACAGGGAACAGGGAACATCCTGGTCTCATTTTCTCTAAGAATGTCAAATCTATTTGAAAGCACCCCCTTAACCTTAACACTAGCAGATATTATTTTCCTAAGAATGTCAAATCTATTTGAAAGTACCCCATTAACATTAACCCTAGAAGATATCTTGTTATACAGTATGCCAAGCTACCTTTCCAAACTGCTTACACGTTATATTTAGATAGAATACTCTGTAGGTAGACCCATTCTAGCCTATCAAATGTCTTGTTAGGATCCAAGGACATGAGAAAAGGATTTGTGGTCATTTTTCTTGCAGCATGCATAATATTCTTTTTTTCTTTATTAAATCAGCACTATTTTTGCCCTTACAAATCCAACTTGGTCTGTGTGTATCAAAACTGGGATAACTCTATTTAGTCTGTTTGCCAGTGTTTCCACCAGTATTTTGCTATCTGCATTAATCAAAGATATAGGTCTGTAGTTATCAAAAAAGTTTGGGTTCTTGTTCTTTTTTAGGCAGTACTGTGATGGAGGCTTCTGAAGAATTAAGGTGACAATCCTGAGCCATATGCTTCAGTAAGGACTCTGCTCACCAAAGTGGCTAGATCCTATATTATAACCTTATAAAGCTTCCTGTAAACTCATTCATGCCCAGAGCTTTTACTGATGACATAGACAAAGTTGCTTTGATTATTTTCCCCTTTGGAATGGGTTTATTAACCCTTGCAGGGCCGCAGACTGATATAGAAGTCCAAAAGACCTATACATTCTAATCCTGTCAGCAGCCTAAGGGTTACATTCTGTTCTATCCTGTTCCAAGATGGACAGGAGCTTAATATTGGCTTGAAAATAGTTACCTCCTCCTGTGGTTCTATCTCAAACCTATATAACATTCAATAAAATTCTTCAAACACATTAGCAATCTGCGTAGCCGAGTAAACAACTTTGTCTTTTCCATCATAAAAGAGGCAATCTTGATGGATTCAATATTCTTACACAGTTTATGTGCTTAATAATTTCCCTCATACTTCACCTGACTCCCAGTAATGTTGTTTAATTCAAAAGAGTGCAAACTCTGCCTTCTGATTATAAATATTAACGAGTATCTTATTCCAGTTATCTCCCGATACAGTTTTTCATCTTTGCATTTAGATTTCACATTCTGTGCTTCGTTTTAAGTTCATTCTTCAGTTTACCCAATTCAGAGTTTTGCAATTGTTTCTTGTGGCTAGTTTAAGAAATAATACATCCCCTTAAATAAGCCTTTGACCTGACATGAAACCTTTGTAAAATAGCCCTGACTCAAATGTATTGTAATCCTTGACCTAATAAATAAATAAATACAATACCGAGTCCCACAATATGTCTTCAAAGACCTCTTCATTGTCATTTAATTCAATAAATTGTTTCATTTCTTTGTTCAAAACTTTAAGGAACTCATTGTCTCATAGCAGGCTGCTATTAAATTGTCATCTTCCCTTTGAGTTCAGAATATCATCTATTTAAATTCCAGCTGTTACTGGTGCATGATCTGAGACTATCATATATCATATCCTGTAACTTACTAGTCCTGCTAGTAAGGATTTGGAAACAAGAATGCAATATATCCTGCAGTATGAGTTATGTTGGCAGGATCTAAAAATAAAGCATTTGTCCTTGGGATGTGCTACTTTCCAAGTGTCAACCAACCTCAGTTCTCTGCAGAATTTGTTAAAGGCCTTGGATACATGCTTTTTTTATTCAGGTAGAACCTTAAAGCTTCTATCTGTAAAATTATCTAGAGTGGTGTTTATATCCCTGGCCAAAATAATAGTATTTGGCCAGCATGATACCAATTGGTCAGCCACTTTTGCAAAAAAATCCCCTTGACATTTGCAGTGTACATGTTTACCAATGTAGTGTTCTCATCTATGTTAACTATGATAATAATGAATCTGCCCTCTGAGTCTACTATCTGGGATTCTATAACAATATTAAAATTATTGTGAATAATATACAAAAACACATACATTTTGAGTTAAATGATCTACCCACCACTGTCCCTACCCATGATTTTTTAAGTTTTAGTGTTTCCTCAACTGTTAAGTGGATTTCTTGAATAAATGCTATGTCCATTCTTAGGGATCTAAGAAAAGATAGAACCATTGTTCTCTTAAATGGGATTGTGACACCAATTAATGTTCCATGAAACTACTGTAAAGATTGTATTCCCCTGCGAGATGTTAGCGCATAAGTTGTTCCCTTCTAAACAATAACAAAAAAAAAAAAACTTCTATCTGTAAGTAAATTCTCTTCTGTAAAAAATTTCACACAGTAGTTGTACAAACAGTATTAAGGTTTAGACCTAGATCAATACAGCTACGCAGCAGTCTATGAGCAGTTTTCACATCTGTTTTGAAAACCACAGATTGTAACACCTGTAATAGATATAATTAAAAGCAAGTATAGTGCTACTAACACTAAACCAAGTATAGTAATAGGCAAACAGTCTAAAATATAGTAATAAAAGGAATAAAAAGAGAAAAGAACTAGTTAATTATTTATCTCAAAAACTCACAATCACTATGGTCTTCCAAGAACACCTTTTCCTAGTGAGCAGCTTTAGCACAGAGTCACCTCACCATTAACCATTGAAATGCAACACACATAAACATAGTAAAACACTTAGGGCCAGATATTCAAAACTTTGCCCCGGGGCAAAATTAGCACTGCCCAGCGGGCAAACTTAGCCCAGAGCACAGAGCACGCTATATTCAAAAGGAATAGCCCAGGGCAAACAGCTTCCGAATATGGCATGGTAATGAGGCCATGCAAACTGGGTTGGGAGTGCAGGGCAAAAATAGCCCTGGAATAAGACAGCACTGAATAAAGCAACCAGGAAGTGCAACCCACAACAACAACACAGTACACAGCAACATGAGGGCAGGTACAGGCGAACTACGTGGCCAATGTGTGTGCCAGCAAATGCATGGACTCAGTACAGCTGCAGGAAGCAGCAGATGAAAGAACAGTGATCAAAACTGTATAATATTCCCCATACCCGGTAGCACCAGCTAACACGATGGCGGCGGCATTAAGCGTGGAGCTAGAGCAGTTAGCCCGAACAAACACGTTTGCCGGGCTAAAAATGCCATATTCAAAAGTGCCATGCAAATGAGCCTACTTACGTAGTCTCTGGGCAAACAACGGATTAGTATCTCATTATACCTGATTTGCATGCAGTTTGCCCAGCGTTACTGCAGAGTCCCACAGAGCCACCTGTAGGTCAGTCTGGAAGTACAGGGGCTGACCAGGTCCAACCGCAGCTCCACCTGTAGGTCACTCTGGCAGTGCATGATGATAGCTGCAGGCTACATGTAAACAGTACAGCATAGCATATTATACCCCAGGGAGGCACACACCATAGGCACAGGTGGTGGTGGTGCTACATACAACTGTCACATTGTAGGGCATGCTACAGTGCACAGCAGAAACTACAGTAGCAAGGGGCCAGTAGTGCGTGGACACAGCAATGCCTATGGTGTGTGGGGCAGTGATGATGACTGCACTATACACAGTGGCGTGACCCAACCTGCGGATGTTTTCTGACACTGGACATTACTGTTACGCTGTTGTGTGACCCACAGATGCTGCACCTGTGGCATGGATGCTCACAGTGACATGTACATTCCTGGCTTTGTGTGCTATGGCAGTTGTACAGCTGTGAGGTATGTGGCGGGGGCATATATTATCCAAAAGGCACACTGGTGTTGGGGTATTCCCAATACTGACCCATGTACACTGCATGATGTGTCCCAGCCTTGTGGCCACACCTGATCTGTAGCACAGCCTCGCCACCCATATATGCTCCCTCAACATCCTCCATGCCCACAGTGCTGCATGTGTGTGCTGGCATCTGTTGGTGTCCACGGAACTGTGGTCCACAGGTGTGTGCTGTATGGCCACTGCCGTGCTGTTCACTGGTGGCAGGGTCACCACTTACTGCCTGGCATGGCTGGGACTGGTGACAGATGATGGCATCATTGTGATGCCATCAGTTAGCATGCTTCCTCTATGTTTGGCTTTATCTATGTGTCATATTTATTTGTTAGGGTCGCATAAAACCGCGCTAAACCAGCGCAAACACCGCATAAAAGCCATAATGTCGCGCCAAAGCTGATTGCCCAGGATTAAGACCAGCTTTTCCTGGGCGGTAATGTCCAGCGCTAAGTGAAACAGGCTAAGTCGTGCAAAACCACTTAGCACGGCGCTAGTCGCTGAATATAGCATTGTGCCTGTATTCATGTCAGTTTGCCCCTTGCATACATTATACTTTTGCCCGGTGCTAATGCAGTTTGCCCGCGCTATTTGGCCTTTTGAATATGGCAGACCCGCGCTAATCCCGCGCTAAACCTGTGCAAATGGTTTTTGCCCAGCGCAAAGTTTTGAATATCTGGCCCTTAGCCTTGTATGTTACAGGCTTTGAAGTTAAATGCCATAGAATTAAAACAGATATGTTGGGGGTCAGGTGTCTTCCCCTCTCCAGTTTAAGTGTGCTCTCTAGCTATCCACACCAACTCATTTTTGACAGACTATCCAATGAAATTAGTCATTATTGTTCTTGTTCTATTATTATTTTGTGGTTTAGCTGTCAAAGAGCAATGGGCTCATTCACATTCTAGAGGCCAAACCCGTTGGTATTACAAAATTTCATGGATTAACTGTTTTTGCAGTTCCGATTTCCCTCACAGAAAGCAAGTCATTTTTCAATCACCTGCCCCGAAAAGTCCTGGATAAAAAAATCCTCTCCCCTCTCCAACTTAAATGTGCTCTCTAGCTATCTGCAGCATCTCATTTTTGACAGACTATCTGAGGAAATTAGTCATTATTGCCCCATGTCTATTATCATGTTGTGGTTTAGCTGTCCAAGAGCCATGGGCTCATTCAGATTCTACAGGCCACACCCATTCGTATTCCAAAATTTCATGGATGAACTGTTGCAAAAATGCAGACATATTATGACCTTCCACATCTTCTGGCACCCCAACTATGTGTAAATTATTACAACTGTCTCGGTTTTCCAGATCATCAAATTTCTGTAACAGATAATGAATTTGCTCACTCTGCTGATCTGTGTTTTTCTTCTAAACATGATAGTGTCTAACTGTGTGATTTTTGTTTCAGATGCTCCCACACTGAGTTATTTCCTGTTTCATTTTCAAGAGTTCCTATACCCTTTAAATGTCTGTGATATCTAATTTAATGTTGGCTAACATCTCCTTTATTAATTGAATGTCTGACTTACTGTTTGAGGCAGGTAGGCTGGAGGTGGCGTCAGAGTTAACTTTACAGCCATCTATCTCAGATTTCACAGATGTTAGGTCCATAATTGAGCCTTAACCCCAACATTTTTGTATCAGAAAAAAAAATGAGGCAAACCTATAGGAATTTTCAATATTTCATTTGGCAATGCTTAGCTCTAACCAATGATATTTGAACAATGGCTGAAACATAAGAGAAAGTGTCATTTTTAAGAAAATAAAGTAACGGTGAGGTAGCAGCTGTTACGTCAAGCAGCCATTCTCATCAGTGCCCGGTATGCACTGGTCATGCCATCTCTGTCTAGGACATCCGTGATGCCTGCACAAAATTGTTCCCAAAAAGATCCAGCCAACCAATACTAAAATTTTATGTAGAATTATATATCCCCTTCCCCAATCATTCAGTGATCAGGGAATTGAATGCTGCCATGGCAGAGATGATCACAAATTGATCTTTTCCCATTTGCCCGTGGAAAAGGCTAGTTTTTTTTTTTTGCTTTGTGGTCTAAAGCTTGCCCCAAGTAGAAAGTGTCATCCAGGACCTACTTTTCACAATGGGTAATTACTGGACTGAGGGATGTTGTTGAAAAAGAAGTTTCACTTGCTCTGCAGCATTCCTCCAGCTAACACATCCATCTTGCCACAGATATGTGGAGCAGTGGGACAACAGCTGCTAGTTCATTTATGTGCATAACATCACATTAGGCAGAACTGATGGAGTTGATCATTAACTTGACAACAACTGCAAGCAACCTAATTGTAGTGGAAACTAGGTGTCTGGAATTCACACACTGGTTATGAAGAGCATGCTTGATTTGCACACTGGAGACAGCATTTTGGCATCGATATTGGAGAAGATTTATGTTTGGTTGAACCATGTATCTTTAAAGACAGGCTTCATACCCAGTGACAATGGTGCAAATGTTGTCAAGGCTATTATTTATGGGAGTTTTGTTAGCATGCCTGCTTTGTACACTGTGAAAACCTAGTTGTGACACACCCCTGATGAAGACCGGAGGACAAGTTGAAGTGCTGAGGCTTCATGGCTCTCCAGAGGATGAAACAAAACAGTTCTTTACTTGTTAAAATGGACTAGAGTCATTTTGCTTTGAGTACAGGACTTTGGTTTGTTACAACTGGTTGTGAAAGAGTTCTTGTCACAATGTGACATTATAGAAGTACTCACCCAATTTGTGGTCATTTCACCCAGTCTGGAAAGGCCAGGGACCAGTTATGTGCAATGCAATTAAGAAAGACCTGCCTCAGCACCAGCACCAATGCAGGAGGTTGTCTTGAGGTAGAATTTGACCCTATATACAGTATGCTGGCGTGGATGTATGAACAGTTTAAGACCTTATGAGAGTATATGCTGCTTCATACAAGCCGTGACAGTTCTGGCACTTCTGTGACACTGACAACAGAACAGTGGATCTTAATGGGTGGGTTGATTTTGATCATAAAGCTTTTTGATCATGCCACAGTGGCAGTGAGTGGGGACAGTGCCTCTATTAGCCAGGTCATCCCACTGCTCTGGTTGCTAAAACAGACCACCTGTAATGTGCAGCAGACGTCTAAGGCAACAGGTGACTGTAAGCTGTGCATTGTATGAACACATGCTTAATGTATTGGATCATAATAGATACCTGAATGTTATCCTGACATCTATGAATTACAGTACTGCAACAATGCCTGATCCACAGTGCAAACAGGGGCTTTAAGCCATACTTGATGGTGGAAGTCAGAAAGTTGAGCATCTTCAAAGACTGCTGATCAGACATATACACTGTTTGCGAATGGTAAAAAAAAAAAAGACATATTGAGATGAGATGCAGTGTGTCAGAATCACCAACAGTCAGCAAGGGAAATGAGAGATGTGGAGATGCAACATCAACATTTAACAGCAAGACAACCAGAAAGCCACTTCCAAAATCAGATCTTCTGGGGGCAGTTCTTGCACAGAGTGACGTTGCAGTCTATGAGGAGTAGAAGGAAGAGGAACCATCAGAGGATGATGGACTAAAGGCAGCAGTCAGATCTGTTAAGACATAAATGGCAGACCCCAAACACTGTGGAGCTGATGATGAACTCCTGTATTGCAATAAACGTAAAGAGTGGCCTGCACTGGCAATGTAACTTTTAAAGATCTAAGCTTTTCAGCATCTATTGCTAGTCCTGAACATGTGTTCAGTGCAGCAGGGGCAATTAACACAGATTGATGTACAAACCTATCCCCTCTAAATTTTGATATGTTGACAGTCATCAGAGTGATTAGTGCAGATACCTCCAAACAGAAGTGCATCACTGTGGGCACCACCGACACACCAGGATGAAGCAGGGGAAGGAGAATCACCCACCACAGAGGTAGATATGGATTTAATATATGCAGAATTCCCATGTGGTGAAAATTCCCATATTGAGGAAATGGTATTTATTGTAGAGGGATGAGAAACAGTAGACTAATTCATTTGGAGGGCACAGAAAGGAGAATGTAACTCCACACTCTGGCCTCCACACCTTCTCCAGTCATCCTCATCCAGGAATAACATTGGCCTCTTCCTCATTCTCATGCATGCCTCCAGAAAAACCTGGATTTTTAACTCATTGACAATGCCAGACACCAGCCTAATGTGAACGTAATGCCATGCCTGCCCTCACTGATGATGCTCCTCACTCTGTTCTCCTCCTTTAGTCCTCCTCACCCAGGAACAACATGACCTCAACCTTCTCCATCTCATGCATGCCTCCAGAAAAAAAAAAACAGGATTCTTAACGTAGTGGAAATGCCAGGCACCAGCCTAGTGTCTGAGCCTCCCCTTTCTAGATGCCAGGTGCCTTACCCACTGTACTTCTTTTATCTTCAAATATTAGTTTGGTTGTCTGCCCTCATATCTTGCTTCTCTCCTCTCTTTCCTCTGTTCTTACTCCCTTCACAATGTGTGCTCTCACTCTCTTGCTCTCCCTCAAATTAAATCTACTGCTGGGTAAACTGCCTTCTCATTCCACTTCCTTAAACCATGTGGCTCCCTGCCCATTTCCATTCACTCTGCTCCTTTCTTTCCTGCTCTGAAATTTCTCTTCCATGAGCTCTCTATTCATTCATGAAGCTGCTTCTGATACTGAGGTGGACTCTATTCACCTGTTGAAACACACTCAACACTGACACCAACACTGCCCCGCACCCCCTAGTAATAGTCTCTTCTCCCTATTCATTATTTTGTTATGTTGCCTACTGTTTAATGTTCTTTTTTGGTTTCCACCATTTACTGTATGACAATTTTATTGTTTGGCACTTACGTCTTTAAGCATTCTTCAATTTGTATATTTTGATTCAGTTATTTCCATTTTATTGTATTATTTTATACATTGTACATTCTATCCCCCCCCCCCCGGCACATCTGGAAATGAGATAATACCAGCTCAATATGACTGCTTGATAAATCTTTTGAGCTAAGTACATTTTCAAAATGATGTGAACCTGCTGCCATGGCTGCCCCCACTGATGAGCCACACTCTGTCCTCCTCCTCCTCCAGTCCTCCTCACATGGGAACAACATTCATTTCCTTCATCTCATGCATACCTCCAGAAACGCCCAGATGGTTAACCCAGTGGAAATGCCAGACACACTGACAACTATGTGAACCTGCATCTGTTGTCCTGTTGCCTTCTCTAGCCACCAAGATGTGTACTCCTCCTCAACCTTTGGGATGCCAATGTGTCATTATATATCACGGCTATCACCAATGTGATGGAAAGTATCATTCCATTTTTTTTTTTTTGACTTTTCTATTTTCATTTTCCTTTTACAGGTACAAAGGACTGTGAGTGGGCTAAACTTTAAATAATGTCACTTTGTGTTGACAGGTCTCCTCTTCAGCTGCCTTATCCTCAGCATACAGAATAATTAAGGTACCAGTGGCCCTCCTCCCCCCACCCAACTCAGCTGCTTAAAAGCCTGCAATTTTTTCAAATAACAAAAGCATTTTTACTTACTTTAGATTGTTAGGGGAGTTTTTGGTCTCATGTTTCAGCTGAAATATGTTTAAGCCTGACCACAGCGACAAAGTGAACACCTCATTGGTCAGGAAGGGCATCACATTTTACCTTGCTGTTCTGAGCTTTGGGTCCTCTGCTTTCTCTATATATCTTAAAAGAAGTCCACTCTCTGGCTTCTTTGCTTATATCATGTGTCCTGGCCAATTAGAGGTTCACATGGAAGCTCACCAATTAGGAGAAGGCCACAGTTCTCTTGCATGGAATTCAATACTAAGGTTTTGGCAAGCTCAACCCATCACATTTTACAATACATCTTTATAAGAATAGGGGTGTACCTGGTGTGTGATCAAACAAAAGCATATAATTAAGGTACCATTGCCCCCTCCCCCACTATGCTGGTAAAAAGCCTGCAATTTTTTCAAATAAAAAAAGCCTTTTTACTTACTTTAGATTGTTAGGGGGGTTCTTGGTCTCATGTTTCAGATGAAATATGTTCAAACACGATCACTGCGACAAAGTGACCACCTCATCGGTCAGGAAGGGCATCACATTTGTCACATTGGTCAGGCTTGAACATATTTCAGCTGAAACATGAGACCAAGAACCCCCCTAACAATCTAAAATAAGTAAAAATGCTGGTGTTATTTGAAAAAATTGCAGGCTTTTAAGTAGCAGAGTGGTGGTGGTGGGGGGGTAACACTGGTACCTTAATTATATGCTTTTGTTTTGTCACACACCAGGTGCACCCCTATGAATCTTAAATATGTATTGTAAAAGTGATGGGTTGAGCTTGCCAAACTCTTATTATTGCCTTATCCTCAGCAGCCAGCAATCTGCCTCCTCCTCCTCCTCCTCCTCCTCCTCCCATTTGGAGCACAATTGTGACATTACATAGCATGACCATCACCGGTGTGAAGACAAATATCATTTACTAAATTTTTTTTTTTCGTATACCTTTTTATTTTAATTTTGCTTTCACAGGTGCAACACAACATGACAGAGAGTGGACTAGAGTCTAAATAATTTCACCCTTGTATTCACAGGTCTTTTCTCATCCTTTAACAGATTTCTGTATATTAAAAGTGCTTAAAGAGCTGTTTTGTTGTTGGAGACTGACACAGTGTAGCAGCATATAGCAGCTACCATTTCTGGGGCATGAGAAAATATGGCAAATGAAGGATCTTATATAGTGTGCATCATTACTGTGACCTAGAAGTGGCAGAGGGTGGAACCCACCATGGTGTTCCACCATTCCATCAAGGAGATTCTGCTAGTTTGAGAGCTACATCAGGTATGTGGCCTCCCTGGACAAGCCTCAGCATCCTAGGTCCCCCATTGCAATGCACATGTGTGCTGCTTCATCTCCTAAATGCGAAGCAGAAGGATCTGCAGCTGGGATCTCAGGTTCTTTTCATGTCCTCAGTCTCTGCGTCTGGCTGCAGGTCCCACTTACATGATCTGAGTCCCTTCCCAGTAACTACACATCACCACTGCTTGCTGCACCCCCCCACCACAGGACAGAAGGAGTACTAGCAGTGACACCACCTGCATCCCTCATAGCTGACTTCATGTATTCCTCCCAGTTACAGTCATGTCTTACTCTAAGGTGGGTGTGCTGTCCACCAGTGCCCAAGTTTTAGTCCTACTTACTATGCCAAACAACTGTCTGGCATTGTTTTCATGTCACAACACTGGTGCCTGCAGCATATAGCAGCATCAGATATTTGTGTGACTTGAGAAAAATGCTATGGTGAAAGACTGACTTACACAGCTCAACAGCATGTAGCATGTATAAATAATTTCTGGAACATGAGGAAAAAATGGGAAATGAGATTTTCGTATAGTGCATTTCTGGGCACTAAAGTGATTTACAAGTTATAGGTGCTGTAGCTGTGGTGTGAGACTTTATACTGTATACTGTATGCACTCTCACTGTCAACATATATGGCAGCCAGCTGGGAAGGTGAAAGGAGGGCTGTGCTGTTCATCATATCAGACTTACTGCAGGGGTCTGGCATCCCTGTTAAGGGGGTGGGGTTGGCTGGGAGGTTGTTTTGGGTGAAGGCAAGGTGGGTAGGTGGGCTGCTAACCCACCAATGTTTGCCAGTGCATTTGATGACTGGCAGTTGTTGGGGGGTACCACTGGACACCAAGGATAGTTTTGGTTACATGGACTGGGAGATCATAGGTGCCACTGGACACCAGGGATAACAAGCTGTATATGACATGGGAGATTGGGGATGCCACTGGACAGCAGGGAGTCTTCAGAGTCACTGGGATGGGTGATCAGCAGGTGGGGGGTTGTCACCAGACTCTAGGGAATACTTTTGAAGTTCCGGGATGAGTGCACGGAGGGTGGGGATGCTACTAGACACCAGGATCTCCTTTAAAATTACCAAAATGGGTGATCAGTGGGTGGGTAGGTGCCACTAGCTACCAGGGCAGACATTTTCAACACTGGGACAGGTGATCAGAGGGTGGGGAGTGTCACTAGAGTCAGAGCATACTGTGTTTCAATGGGATGAGAGTTTGGAGGGTTGGAGTGCCACTAGACACCAGGGCATCCTTCGTTCCATTACAAAAGAGTATTGGAGAGTGAGCAGCTGCAGTACAGCTGCCCTGCCTTTGGTGGGGGTGTGGGCTTTACATCCAGTTAAAACTAGGTCTCCGGAGGTGGTAAATGGCATTGCTTTGAATGCCTTTTACTGCCTATGCAAACCTTTCAAATTGCTGCTGTGCCTGTATGCAGGGGTGGACCCTCCTTTGCCTGGGTGAAGCATTAGGTTAGTGCTCAAGTGCTTACAGATTTAGCCCACACTGCATGGGTCTATGAATATAGACCACAGGGTTTTATTTAACTCTAAAAATTGATTAGTGTTTTGCTCGTAAAAGTGCTAAAACTTTGTGAAAAAGCATACCTCTTGCCTCGCTGTGTTCAACAAACACAGCACTTCTAGAAAATCTATATAAATACTTTCTGTACAGTTAGTATCATCCCAAGAAAAAAACTGCTAATAGATTATTTAAAACCCTGGACTCCACCCCAAAACTGGGCATAAAACCCTGTTAGAATGGGCAAACACCCATTAACACCTGCACTAACTTTTCAATTTCTGGCCCATGGTGTTTATTAATAACTATGGCCTGTGTGGGACAGAGGGCATATCTGCAACATGGAGTTTTTCCTCCCCATTCTTTGTTAACCGGGTAATGACCACTAGGCACAGATGCCTGTTTTCAGGAGCAACCCAGGAGCATTAAGGAGGTTACGTGTCTTGCTCAGAGTCAAACAGTATGCATGTGGAGGTTATGGGAATCAAACTCAGGTGTGTTTGCTGGATACAACAAGCTCATTCACAGCTCATTATTCTAACATCTAGGTTATATTGCTAGCCAGAGTTCTACCAATACCTCAAGCAGTGTCTGCTGGTTTGAAAGCAGCACCTGGAGTGTGGCCTCAGTGGCTATGACTCTGTGTCTGAGGTTCCCCCATCTCAATGCAGAGTTGTGACACTTCATCTCTCAGTCAAGATCTCGAAGGAGGAGGATCTGCAGCCGAGGTCTTACTTGCTGTCCCTGGTCGCAGTCCCCCCTCCCCCGAGTCTGGCTGTAGGTCACACTTCCTTCATCAGCAGCCCCCTCTGGCAACTGTGCACCTTGTTGCTGCTTGCTGCACCATCCCTTTGGCATCAAAAAAAGAACCACTAGGATTGGCCCTGCCTCTGCCCCTCACAGTCACCTTCCTGTATGCCTCCTACTCACAGCGGTACCTTACTCTAAGGTCGGTGTGCTGCCTACCAATGCCCAAGTGGCTGCCCCATTTACCATGCCAAACTGTCTGGCACAGTTTGCACATAACAACACTGTTGTTAATAGGGTCCAAATCAAAAAGTTCCCAATCAAGGACCTGTGCTGATGCCTAGGAAAGGAGCCAGAGGTGGATGATCTTGGGGGCTCCTCCTCATGAGGATCAGCCAGTGGTGGTGGCAATATCACAAGGAGAGGGAGCACTGGGGGTGTATCCTTTGCAGGGTCTTCTGGTGGCAGAACAGCAGTAATAATGGGGGGTGCTGATACCTGATGCTGCTGCTGCAACTGCACTGTGGGTAGCAGGAGTTTCTGCAGACAAAGAAACCATTGCTTCTACAGGCTTCTAGATGGCCCTTTTCCAACAACTGCTGCTGCTGGTGCTGTCCATAAAGGTGTCCTCTTAAAGAGCTCCTGACACAGCTGAGACAACTTTGAAAAAAAATGCACTATTTGCACAAATGTAACTTATATTTCATATTTTCGTCTGTAATCCTCACCCTTATTTTCTTATTACTAAGGGTATTTGCATGAATACAGTACCTCTTCCCTTTTAGCTCTGGTTGCCTGCCTTCACTTGACATCATAATTCTGTTTATGACATCAGAATGTGTTGCTGTGGATATATTTATAATGTCATAAACAGAGGATTGTGATGTCATGTGTAGAGAAGCAGCCACAGTAGATACAGTCTAGAGGACAGGGATCTTGTTTTTATGCAAATGTTTTCAGTAATAAAGAAAATGGGGAAGTCATCAGTGAAAATATATGAAGTAATAAAGAAAATGGGATGGAGCTGAATATAAAGGTCACTTTTTACCAAAGTTTTCTTAATGCTGTCAGGGGCTTTTTAAACACAGATGGGACAGTGTGTCCCATACAGTGTGTCCCATACAGTATATCGCCATGTGACCATCGCTCTATCCTCCCTCTCCTCACTCTTACTCCCACTCGTTCAACTTTCCTCCCCATCTCCACTCATTTTTATTTAAAAGAAAAGCTTCTAAGTGAATTTTGAAAATGCAGAAAAATGGGGGAAAAAAGTAAGCAATAATACCCAACAGGGTGGGCGGTATTGGGCTATACCGGACTGCCCAGCAGTGTAATGAGGCCTGATGCTGAGGCGGAGGGCCTTATAGCCCCTGGAAGGTCTGGTATAGCCCAATACTGCCTACCCTGGAGGGTATTATTGCTCTTAGAAAATGGGCCACTGAATTAAATACTTTAAAAAAATATATATATATTATTCAATTTTGTGATGTAATTTTGTAACAAAATAGTTCCTCCATCTGCATTAGAATGCTATATTTTTTGAGATAGTAACTTCTATCCTACTATAGCCTCTATAACTGTGTGTAAGAAACAGGTTGTCATGGTTACCCACCCCACCAGATAGGACTGTCTTTATAATTATGAGTTGTAAAGTGATGAAAGTTAATCCCCCCCCCCGGTCCCTTGCTGCTGTATGTTGTTTATATCCACAAGAACAAGCTGCACACATTAGTATGAGAAGGAGGGGATGGAGAAGCAAAATGCCCAAAACACAAGAAGGCAGAGCTGTCTTGGAAATAATACAAAGTCTGCATTCACTTCAATCCATCCTGTCATCTGCCTCCTCTCATCTTGGCTTCAAAGACAACCTGCACCAGATTCATGGATGAGTACCCGCCGTTCCACAAGTTCAAAAGTAAGCAGTTTGAAGCAAAGTCACTGGAAAATCAGAGACCACGTAAACAATGGGAAATGCTGCTTTATATGGCATGACCACACTAACAGGAATGGGAGGCACACAAAGACAGTTTGAGTTTACTCACTGTGTTCTGCTCACTCTGCTCATTAAGCGATTTTACTAGGGGGAGATTTGAGTTCATTCACTCTACTCAAAAATCTGAGACCCCATAAAGAACAGGATTGTGTGCAGTCCATTGGGAGGTGCTGCTTTATGTGGCCTGACTGTACTGACAGGAATGGGAGACACAAAATGAAAAACACAGTTTCAGTTTATTCACTCTGTTCGCTAAGCGATTTCAGTAACATGACGGGCGGGACAGTCACGGTTGCTGATTACTGTGAGGGAGGTTTGAAGAATTGTTCATTCATTCTCCATTCCAGCAGACTCCATAGAATAAACATTTTTTTTATATTTAGATCTCTACTGGACTTGTAGTTACTGCATGGACAG
The DNA here is from genome assembly GCA_016271365.2 of Neoceratodus forsteri. NCBI lineage: Eukaryota > Metazoa > Chordata > Ceratodontiformes > Ceratodontidae > Neoceratodus > Neoceratodus forsteri. The sequence goes on from JADMNL010000034.1 coordinate 3,632,552, forward strand.
ATGACCAAGTGGGGAGGGAGCACGATACTTTGAGTAAATGTTTTTTTGAAATTATTTCATCTGTTGCTAAGCAACAGGAAAAAAAAGATGGTGATATTTTCAAACTGAACACTCCATGGCCACATATTTTTTATTGTAATCAGGCAGCAAAGATGGAGATTCGTTATTTCCCAGTCACTGTTGTTTGATACCGGACCGGCTGGTCATGACCTTAGCCAATCAGATCCCAGGATTTTACTAACCCATTTTCTAATGATAAAAAACAAAACAAGAATTCACAGAAACAGAGCAACTGGACACAGAAGTAAAAAGAAAATACAGATAGAAGGCTTTAGAAAACAGTACAGAAATAGAAAGAAAATAAGACTTAAACCACAGAAAAACCTTTGTAAGAAACTAAAGAGAAGTAGAAAATACAAAAAGAAAGCTGAAAAAGTTATTTTTTGGAGCTCTTTTCCAAAGCTCAAAAAGCAGCAGCTCTGCACTCTTCCATTCACTCACACAAACTGCCAAGTGAAACTGAAGGGTGCTGTGTACATAGAGCTGTATCATGTGACCTGCAGGAACTGTTGCACAAGACCTAGAGCCTCTTTCTGAAGAAACTTGACCTGAATTTGCCATAAGGCAATATCTGAAATGAAGTTACATACAGAATGCTGTCAACACCTGCCCACTCTGTGTTTCTTCAAAAGGCACCTAAAGAACCTTATTATATGTGAATCCCAGTGTGTCTGCCATCACTAGCACTAAACCAAGTCACCTTCTTCCTTTATCCCTACTACTGAACTTCTATTACCAGCTTGTTTGCACTCTGCACTTGGGTGCACACACACCCAACCCTTTTCATTAGCACTTAGGCCCCGTTCACACTACACTGCTCAGACCCCGTAATGGACAGAAACCATTACAGCTGGGGAGTGGTACAGTGTGTCCACACTGCAGCGGTGACAGGTACAAGACCGGTACCACCAGTCCACACCTCAGGAACTTGGTGACCATTACCGTGGTGCCCATTCCCACAATGCAGTTCACGCTGCACTATGGGCCTTGCAGGGGACCATTACCGCCCATCCACACTACCGCCAGTAACATTACCGAGGCGGGACCGGTTTCATAACCATTGTTGAAACCACCTCATATGTGGTTTCAACAACGGTTACAGAAACGCCTTCTGTATCGTTACAGGTATAAATACAAACCGTTGCGGTAATGGTTTGGGCACTCTGTAACGTTAGAGGCATAGTGTGGACAGGGCCTTAGTAATGCTCTAACACCCTCTTGCTTTGACAACTAACAGGTTCACTGTTGGGCTCAATAAATTGCCTGTTTCTGTTGTGTACCGGACTGTGGTTGTAACTTAATCTGTTTTGTACACTGTATTTTTGAATCCTTGTATAAATCTCATTGTTTCTTCTTACACTGTTGTACCATGTTTCCTTGTATACCAGATGTCTGAAATGTTTTCGATGTGGAATCTATGTAAAGAGCTCTGAGCTCAAATGGTCTTATCCAAGAACTGAAATAAATAAAAAAATAAAAATAAAAAAAATAAAAAAAGTTTTCTGAAGTCAAAGTTAACACAAAATGGCCTGCTTAGAGAAGTCACAGTTCACAGATCAAGTGCTCTGTGCTCTGTGTGAAATTTCACAGTTTACTGCATGACAGATTGGGGTAATTGCCACTGGATTACACAGAGTTTATGTAGTATGTTGTAAGATATCACAGCAAAACCTGTGATAAGAGCACTTGCTCCAGCTGGACAGCAGTGTAAATTATGATAATTGTACATTGGGCCTTTTCTGATTGTTTAAATTTACTGCCTTTCAAAAGTCAGAGTTTGATGCTACTGCAAACTGGAGCCTTTCTTTGATCTGCAAGCCAGGTACTGCAGAAACAAAATATCTTAAACTTTTAAAGCAACTGCATTCTCCCAGAAATCCATACACAGTTTGTGCTTGATAGTCTGTTCTGAACTGGTTTGACAACTACAGTACTTAGGGTTTCACTCATAGAAAGGTGTGTTAGTAGCCATAGTTTTTAAGTGATGACATCTCAGGTGTCCTATCAGAATGGGAAGTCTCCTTTTCTCTCTGTTAATGAGCTCTGTAAACAAAGCATGAGTTTTAAAATACACATTAGTGCTATACAAACTTTAAATGATGCCAGTGGAATTTTGGTGGAATTACAGATTCCGCATTCATTTAATTTTTATCAGATTCTGGTATCATTTTGTTCGCAGTGTTTTTCAACCATATTTAAAGCTACTTGACAGTAATACAGCAAATGTGGCAGTTGCCACATACTATACCAAAGGAGTAGCAGCCTACAAAGTTCAAGGTCTCTACCTCTAAGAGCAGCCATGCTGTAAGCCACCAAATAGGACATAAATGTTCACAAAAGTTTCAAAATATGGTTACTTAAATGCATAACTTTGAGGCCATATTACTTCAAAACAGCTGAACAAAGAGTTAAAATATTTGTCCCTGCCTTAAAGGATGTGCATGACAAATCCGGTCACTAGCTCAAAGGATGGCAGAGTTATATGCATCTATATGTTCTTTAATGCTGTAAAAACTTTAAGAAGAAAAAAAATCATGAGATTTTAAGCCTCTGTAACATTAACTCTGAATGCTGAGTAAGTTTGAACATATACAGATTCTGGACGTATATACAGTACATACTGTACCCACAGTTTCCCAGCAGGAAGCCACAATGTACCCAAATCTGGCAAGTGCACAGAACTGGAATACTGTATTGCTCTTCAGCACCCGCTGCAGTAAGTGTACCTAAATCCAGTCTCCAGTGCTTCTCTGGACCGCCCCTGTGGAGACAAGTCTACCAGCCCTAAGCAACCATCCTGCTTAGGATCATGACAAGGTCCCTTGGATTGCTTTTCTGCACTTATGCCTCTTCACAAGTCCTTACACAAATACTACAGTCCCCCTCAGGGCCTAATGCCTGCATCCCTTACTGCTGTTGTCACCTGGCAATACGCTGTGTTGCATCATTATTCTTACAGCTCTACTGACCAGGGACCATGTTTCACTGTACACTGCTTAACTGTTTTGCTCTTCACGTACCACTGAGGCACTGTCCTCCTGTATAGCCTCCTTCAGTCATGCAACTGTATTCTATTCTTGTATCACTGAGACACTGTCCTCCTGTAACACCTGCTGTAACCTTGTAACTATTGTTTGAAACCTATTGCTTGAAACCTGTAACCTGTAACTATTACTGTGTATTGAACTATGTAACACTGTCTGTCTTTGTACTTCATGACGAGGCGCCTTTGTAAAAGAGTCCTTGACTCTAAGGCCTGTAAATCTGATATTATTAAAATAGAATAAAAAAAATAAAAAATTAAAATAATGTGTGTGTAGCAACTCTCAAAAAGTGTTACTTAAAAAATGGTTGAGCTACAGTATATGCAGGCATTGCAAATGAACAGAAATGTCTAAGGTGGAATTTCATGAGTTGTTACAAAAATCATGTAATTTTGTGATAATTTTGTGGAAATCTTACCAGACCTGCTATGGAGAAGGAATAAAAAGGCTAGGTGCAGAGGCAAGATGGTAGTATTCCTTGGGAATTCAATGCATTTACAGTGGAGGAAGAGGAGAGGGCGTGCATAACCATGATAGCAGAATGAATTATGTGATTTGGCTTCCTGCAGTACAGATTGTATAAGTGCTGTCCCAAGCCAGACAATGAAGATGAAGGGAGGTGCAGGCTATCATTGTCTCAACTAGCATGAATAACATGAGGAGCACAAGTCCTCAGGACATGAGGTGGTAATTCACAGAACAAGGGATGTTCCTAAAATAAAAAGCTCTCCAGAGTGATCGTTTCCAAGATTGTCATACTCCGGGGACCCTTCAAGAATGACTAAGTACCACTAGGAATGCTAATTCTTGCTAAGGATCTGCTGAAAGAGGGAGGGTCATGCTTTTCTAGCCAGCTGGAGGATATTTTTCAGCCGGAATGCCCACACACCAATATGGGCTGCAGCTGCACTAGGAGGGAGTGGTGGTACAGGCCAGAATGGATTGCTTAATGAGGAATTTTGGCTAGAGGAGAGGGGAAGGTGCTAGGGCAGGGGATGATCAAGGGCAGGTGTCAGATGCAGGGGTCAACAAAAGGACAACAGAACTGGATGGCACTGTTTGGCCCCCAGGCATTGCAAGGAATCATAGAAGGGCAACAATTTCCACTTGATTGCTGCACAGTATACAAATCACTCCCAGTAAAATAGAATGAATAGGACAAAGTAGCCTTCAAAAGATATGGTGGGGCAAAGAAAAAGACAGGAAAACAAGGAAGGAGGGCTTCAGGCTGTTCTGCTATTCTGGACAAATAGGTTGATGGGTCAGGGAGTGAGTGGTTCTCTTTTAAAGAGAGGGTGTAACTGTGGAGCACAAGCAGAATATCAGGGCACAGAGAGGGACACAGGGTCCACCTGGATCTATCTACTGGAAATGGAGGGCAAAGTAGTCTTCCATGGAGGGCTGTGCTACCATCCTCTGAACTGCTCAGAAAAGCTTAATGAGCAACTGTTTGGGGGAAACTAAGAGAGTGGCCACATGGATGCATTAGTAAGAGTAGGGATGTCACCCAGCACTGGCAGAGAGGACCAACCCTTAGAATGGCAAGGAGAAATGCACTTTTTCAGGAGGTGAAGCATAACTGTCAGCTACTGCTTAAGGTCATCACTAAGGTGAAACAGAAGTTTGATATCATTGCCACATGCTTTAATAGCCAGGAGTTGTGCAAAGCATCCCTTGAGGAACATAAAGGTGACAGCATATTTTATTTATTTATTTTATTAAACTCTAGGATTACAAATACCTTTGAGCAGGAACTGCTCATTTACAAAGGTTCCATGTCAAAGGATGTAGGGTAACATACTTACAAAGGTCAACAATGGTTACAGTCTTAAAAACACAAAGATGTATAAGCATTTATTATATAGTCAGAAATGGAGAAAGACAACATAAGCCAGCTTCAGACAAGTTTCAGAGTGAACAGTATATAGTTAGGATAGGGTAGGAGGGAGTCAGGAAGAGGTAAGCAGGCTAAAGGGCCATTGTCGGCAGGTAGAGGTGGGTGGCAAAAGTGCGAGGTGGATGGGCTGGAGGGCCCCATATCTGAAAGTGCCATTAGAGAAGGGAGGGGGTGGGTGAGGCAGTGTGGTGTGGGGGAAGGGTAAGTGGTGAGAGTGGGGGAAACTGGTGCCAAAAATGTGGAACTCTAGGGGAGTTTACAGGTCACCTTCAACTAGGGTAAAATGAGGAGGCAGTTACTTAGGAGTGGCAGTCACATTGAGTGGTTGAGGTGAGGAATAGTCGGAGTTGCCTTTGAAAGGGACCAAGTGTCTCAGTTGTAAGTGTTTCTTTGATAAGGGTATTGTACCACTGAGGAGCCCTGTGCATGAACACCCTCTGACCCATTGTGGTCCAGCATCTGGGGACCTGGAAGGTTATCTATAGAGCACTGAATGCAAGCTGGGTACTGTTGTTGGCAGTAAAGAGCTTTGCAACTCCTGATGGCATGAGCCCAAGGAGAACTTTTTTGGTTAACAAACAGGCCTGGCATTGTATTCTGCTAAGGAGTGGTAGCCATCTGGCCTGGGTGTACAGGTCAGAGGTGTATGTTAGGTGGGTGGCACCTGTTAGAAGCCTACAGGCCTTGTTGAGTGTAATCGATATCCTCCAGAGGGCAGTAGGGGAAGCAGAGCCATAGATGACTAGACTGTAGTCAATGATGGAGGCGATGGAGCTGTAGATTGCCAGTCTAAGAGCATCAGTGGTCATGCAGTGTTTGTGCTTGTGGAACTGGCTGATACGTACGTTGGTGGCTTTAGCTACATTGCCAGTGTGCCGCGTGTAAGGAAGGGAACTGTCCAAGGTGATGCTGAGATATTTAAACTCAGGAACATGTTCAAGTGAAGTCCCCACATGGTTCTTGATGGTGATGGACAGAGGTTTATACTTGCTCTGTGTGATGCAGAATGTCATGACCTTAGTTTTGCTGTAGTTCAGGATGAGTTTATGTGAACTAACCCTTAGAAGACTGTGGACATATATATACGTCCAGAATCTATATACGTTCACACATATTCAGTTCTCAAAGGTAAACCACTCTTCAACATGCCTGAAATCACACTGCAATGGACTCTCAAGTTGTTTGGAGTCTTGGTTGCTAGTAAACAGTACTGCATCATCCACATAAAGTAATATTCTCTGTTGGCAGATGCTAGGGAGACTGTTCAGGAAGAGAGAAAAGAGTAATGGCCCAAGTATAGACACCTGAGGAGACAGGTTCTTCATCAGAGGTGATGCCAGCAATCCTAACACACTGAACCCTTCCCCCCCCGAGGTAGCTAGCAAACCAGGGCAATGCATCTTTTGAGAGCCCGAGAGTTGTCAATTGCCTTAGTAGGAGAGGGTGGTTAACAATATCAAAGGCCTGTGTCAGGTCAATGAATACAGCCCCCCAACAGATTCCTTGGTTGAGGGTGTCATGGATGAATTAAGTAAATTCCAACAGTGCCGTGGTGATACTATGCCCTTTTCAGAAGCCATGCTGTTCTGGGAACTAGATTTCATATTTGTCCAGGAACTCGACAAGCTGGTCCAAGACTATTCATTCCAGAGCTTTAGATAAGGGGGGGAGAGGATGGAGATGGGCCTGTAGTTGGTGTGCAGTGACTTGTCTCCACTTTTGTGTACAGGTGTGATAGTCGCCTGTTTCCAGAGTGATGGGAATTGACCCAATCTTAGGGAAAGGTTGTAGATCTGTGTCAGGGGTTCAAGGATTTCATCTAGGACTAGTACAAGCAACTTCAGGTCGAGTGAGTCGCCACTGTAGCCAGTTTTGCAGATGGCCTTGCATATATAGGTTCTGGCTAAGTGCATTGGGATCTCTTTGAAAAAGAACTGCAGAGCTATGTGTACTTGGGATGCAGTGTCAAAGGGGGAATTGGTGGTGGGGGCATTGAACAGAAAATCAGGTGGAAGGACACTTCCAAGGTTGGAGAATGCATTGTTGAATGTATTTGGAGATGGTACCTAGGTCTAGCATAGGTGTTCCATCAATGTTGAGCATAGTGGATGGTGCCTTAGTATCTTTGCCTGTGAGGTCCATCAAGTTATTCCAAACTTTTTTCCCCATCACCCCAGGAGTTGGATTTAAGAAATATGGACAAGGTAATACAAAACACAATGCTTGTTTTGGCCCATGCTTCCTTTGTATGATGGGGCAACAGTCTTAGTAGTGAGCACAGAATATCAGTAAAATCCCCCACCTTGTTGACTTACCATTATTAGAACAAGCTGCAAACTATGCAGTAATTGGGGTCCGTCTTGACTGGCATCTTAATTTCTCTGTGCACATAAGCTTTATCCTAAGCTTGGTGCTTTATATAGGAACAAAGCATGTATTCCGCTCCCCGCCTGCCGAGAAATTGTTCTAAAAATTATTCTGCCTATTTTTGACTAGGGTGACTTAGTTTACTGTAGTGACCCTAAAAACTCCCTTGCCAGACTAGATAACAGCTCATTTCCAGATGAGTTCTAGGAAGAGGGGAGAGATAGGTAGTTAACAATATAATAACAGGGTAAAAACAAGTAAGTAGAGATGTTGTAAAATTAAATTTCAACAATGAAATTCCCATGAAATCGGCAATTTTGCCATGTGAAACATTTTGCAAAATTCCACTGTTCCATGATATTTTTTTTGCTGGATGCGAAATTTTGCCTGAGGAACATGAAATCTTTCTGCAAAATGCAAAATTTTACCATTCCACAGGCCAAATTTTGTATTTCATAAGAAGCCTCCAACCTCCTCTGCAGCCCCCTCTGAAAAAGAAACATGCATTTCTGCCTAAGTCTAACATTAATTTTTATTTTCAGTATGAATTTAATATAACCTAGGAAGAAAAATGCATGAAAGGTCACTGGGGTGTTATTTAACTATTTCTCAATTGAGATATGCAATAATGAAGTGTGAAAAGTGAGCATGGTAAAATCTCTGATGGGCGACTAACACAACCTGCCCACCTCAATGGCCAGCCACCCTCTTCTCTGTTTAACCTCATAACCTCATGCATAATATTTTTCCCTCAACCCCATCACCCTGGCAGCATTTGACATTTTAAAAATTTAAATTAACACACCGACTGTTTGATTTGACCTGAATCACAATCAGAATACACATAAGGAGCCAGAAGAACTGTGGGTCACCCTGGAAACAGAAAATGGGACAGCCATAAGAACTGGGGTTGTCTACAGGCCCCCAGACCAGGGGGAGAACATAGACACATTACTGTTAGAAGATATACAAAACATGACAGCTAAAGGAGAGGTTCTGATAATGGGAGACTTCAACATGCCGGATACAGATTGGTCAATACCAGCAGGAACATCTGCCAGAACTAGACATATAGTGGATTCCCTGCAGGGGAGGGCCTCAAACAACTGGTACAGCAACCCACAAGAGACAGGGCTATCCTAGATCTAGTACTGACTAACAAGGAAAGGATCACAGATCTCCAGGTAGAAGGTCACCCTGGGGCCAGTGACCATCACATGGTATGGTTCATTTGGCTACTACATCTAAATCATCCCATTCCAAGGCAAAAATATGGGACTTCAGAGGAGCTGACTTTGATAAGATGGCCAACAGAGTTAAGCTAGCCCTGGCAAAAGAAACACAGGTGAGGGGTACAGGCAAAGTGGGCAAGCATTAAGGATGCAATACTTGAAGCAACATCCCATTGTGTTAGACAGAAAAGGAAGTGCAAAGAAGAGGAAACCACTTTGGTTCTCAAATACAGTAGCAGAAAAGGTCAGAGCCAAAAGGCTGGCCTTCAGGAAATATAAAGGAACACACGGGATGAAGATAGGGAGGCATACCAAACTGCCCTAAGGGAAGCAGGGAAGACAGTAAGGCAGGCAAAGTCCCAAACTGAGAAAACACTATCACGAACAGTAAAGAAGGTGACAAGACTTTCTATAGGTACATTAGTGAAAGGAGAAAGTCAGAGGGTGTGCTAAGCTAATGGAGAAAAGGGAGCATGTGAGGAGGAGGACCTGTAAAGGCATCTATCCTAAATGGATACTTTTGCTCAGTATTTACTGAAGAGAAGGTAGAGGCAGGACCCACAGCTCAGCATCATGGACACAGTGGGGAGGGAGGTGAGCACTACTCCATTCACAAAGAAAGGGTCCTACAAGAGCTTGCTAAGCTCAGGGTGGATAAGGCAATGGGACCTGATGGCATACATCCCAGGGTACTTAAGGAGCTAAAGGTGGAACTAGAAGAGCCATTAGCAGAACTGTTTAGTGAGTCTCTGAGCACAGGAGAGGTCCCAGAAGACTGGAGAAGGGCTCATGTGATCCCGTTCCACAAGAGTAGTAGCAGGGAGGAGGCGGAGAACTACAGACCAGTCAGTCTTACCTCAGTAGTGGGCAAGATTATTGAGGCACTCCTTAAGGAAAGGATAGCGCAACACCTGGAATCCATAGGGGCACAGGATCCAAGACAGCATGAGTTTACAAAAGGAAGGTCCTGTCAAACTAATCTCATAGATTTCTTTGACTGGGTAACCAGAATAGTGGACCAAGGGAAGCAGTTGATGTCGCTAACTTGACTTCAGCAAAGCTTTTGACACTGTTCACATAGAAGATTGATAAATAAGCTGGGTAGGCTCGGGTGGGTCAGAAGTTGGTCAATTGGGTGGCAAACTGGTTGTGAGCAGAAAACAGACAGTGGTGGTAAATGGTACACAGTCAGAAGAGATGCAAATCACAAATTGGGGTACCTCAGGGATCAGTTCTGGGCCAGTCCTCTTCAACATCTTCATTAGTGACCTTGCAGATGGACTAGAGGTAAGGCTTGTCTGTTTGCAGATGACACCAAGATCTGCAACAGAGTAGATGATCCAGATGGGGTGGGCAGAATGAGAATAGATCTGGATAAACTAGCAACATGGTCAGAAGAGCGGCAACTGGGATTTAATGCAAAGAAGTGCAAAATCATGCACATAGGGAAGAGAAATGCTGAAGCCACCTATAGGCTGGGAGGGATTGTTAGCAGTCACAAAGGAAGAAAGAGACTTGGGCATCATCATCACTGATGACCTGAAATCATCAAGCAGACCTCTAAAGCAGTAGGTAAGGCTAGGGGTGTTAGGGTGTATTAGTAGGGTATCACAAGTCGTAGAGGAGGTAATAATCCCTCTTTACAAGACACTGGTTAGGCCCCATCTGGAGTACTGCATGCAGTATTGAGGCCACACCTTCACAAGGACATTAACCAAATTGAGGCAGTCAGAGAAGGGCAACCAAAATGATGCAGGGACTGCATCAGAAGACATATGAGGACAGATTAACAGAGCTCAATATGTATACCCTTGAGCAAAGGAGGGAGAGAGGTGATATGATAGCGGCATTCAAACACCTTAAGGGCATTAACAATGTGAAAGAGTCTAACATGTTTAAATATAAGAAAAATAGCAGGACAAGAGGACACAGCATGAGATTAGAGGGGTGGCCGATTAAGGGGGAATGTGAGGAAATTCTTTTTTACAGAAAGGGTGGTGGATGCATGGAATGGCTTACCACAAGAAGTGGTGGCTATGAATACAGTGCAGGGCTTCAAACAGGCATGGGATAGGCATAAGGAAGCAATACAAATGAATATGAATAGATAGGCCACTGACAGAGCAAAGGTCGATGGCACATTTATAAAGTAGAAAAAGAAATGGGCAGACTGGATGGGCCTTGCGGTCCTTATCTGCCATCAACTTCTATGTTTCTATGTTTCTGTGAATCCCAATTGTATTTGCTTGCACAGCACAACTGTTTGTCCACACACTGGCTCTGCATTGATTGGACCTGTTCACTGTTGGCGACAGTTCATGAGAAATGTTGGATCCAGTGCAGGATTTAGGAAGCAGGAGGAAGACAAGAGTATAGGTAGTCCATTCTGCATTGCATTTGCTTGCACAGCACTACTGTTTTTCCACACACTGGTTCAGTATTGACTGGACCTGTTCACTGTTGGGGACAGTTAGTGAGAAGCGCAGACCCAGTGCAAGATATAGGAAACAGGAGGAAGACAAGAGTATAGACAGTCCATTCTGCTACCACCAGGTACAGTACAGTCATTTTTTTTACTGACCAAACTAGAAAAAGAATACGGATTTAGGGTTGTGAGGATCTCTTCCTACTGTTAATCAGGGCACAGAGTGTGGGGAGGATGAAATATCATTGCAGCACAGCAGAAGGAAGTGAACGAAAGTGAGATCTGCAGGATGGAGCTTGTGGCGAGTAAGCGCCCTGCGCACTCTCCTTCTTGGGTTTTGCTGTACTGGAGATGCGACTCAGGTGAGTAGTTAGTCCGATACTGTTTAATGCATACATATCGGACATCAGGGAGGATATGGGGTTTGAAATGAGTCTCTTCGCTGATAACTCCAAGATAGGAGCAGTAGTTGAGGGGGAAGAGGGGAGGTTGGCCCTGCAAGGGGACCTGGACACCCTGGAAAACTGGGCTCACACATGGAAATTCAATTTCAATATCACCAAGTGCAAGATGTTACATCTTGGGTGGGAAACCTAAACACAGGTACACCCTGGGAAGGGAGGCGCTGGAGGCCTCAACAGGGGAAAAAGACCTAGGGGTCATGGTGAATGCATGTATGAATAACTCTGAGCAGTGCAGGAGAGTGGCTAGCAAGGCAAACAGGATGTTGGGATGCATCATAAGGGGGATCACCTCTAGGAGCAGGGAAGTGATTCTGCCACTGTACAATGGACTGGTTAGACCACACCTTGAGTACTGTGTACAGTACTGGAGACCACACTTGAAGAGGGACATACAGCTCCTGGAGAGGGTACAGAGGAGGGCAACTAAGATGATACGAGGACTAGGGGATTTGACGTATGAGGACAGACTTGAGGAGCTCTGCCTGTTTTCATTGGAGGAGAGGAGAGACAAGGGGGACATGATTGAGGTCTTCAAGTACCTCAAGGGAATAAATAGGGTAAGCATGGAGGGGATCTTTAGACTAAAGCAGGGAAGTATCACCAGAGGGCATGGTTTGAAGTTGGAAGTTGGAAGGGTGAGGGGGGGAAAGAAGAGGAGGTTTTTCACTGAGAGGGTGGAATGCACTGCCTGGCGAGCTGGTTCAGAGATCTGCAGTGGAGGGCTTCAAGAAAGGATGGGGCAGACACAGAAAGTGGATGCACCAGATGATGGCCTGGCCCAGGGGGGTGGGGATGGATGATAGGGGTTTCTGGAACACAAGGGGGGGGAAGGCCTCGGCACCCAACTAGGGATCTGAGGCTCGAGCAGACTTGATAGACCGTAAGGTCTAATCTGCTGGCAATTAGTATGTTAGTATATAGATTTCTTAAAGAAAAAGGGGTTAAAACGTTCCTACATTGCAGACTATCCAATATCAGTAGTTTCTACATGACTGCAGCGGAAGAGCGGCAGGATTAACTAATAAGTTTGAGCAAACAAAATTGTGCCTATAGCTGGAGAGAACCAGTCCTTTATAGAACAATGAAGCCTGCAGTGCAGTTTTTGTTTGTTTTATATACTCTGACTTATATCTTTGAAGAGATATTATATATGAGCAATGGCTGCAAAGGAGGGTGGGGGCTGTTTGAGTTTTTATTCCATGGGTGAAATTTTGCATCCAGGGAAATATTTCACAAAATGCACGAATTTCATGAAATATTTTGCATAATGAACTTTCGCAATTTCACACATCTCTACAAGTAATAGAAGCAGAATAAAAGATGTAAGGCAAAATAGTATATAAAGACAAAACTAGGGAATTAAAACACACTATATACAGAAATAAAACAAAAAATGGAACAGCAAGAGAGGGCAAGACTGGAGAATAGAGAAAGGAGGAGGGGTCAAAGGCAGTTGCAAGTAGGATGACAAAAGTCAGAAAGAAGTGACTTTAGGGAGGTGGTAGAAGAAGCAGAAACATGGAAACATAGACTTTGATGGCACATAAGGACTGCTTGGCCCACATAGTCTGCCCATTTCCCTACCTAGAGGATAAGCTGCAGATCCAATTTATCTAACAGCCTATTTCTTCCTACCCCCGCAAAAATTGCATTATGTCTGTCCCATGCATTCTTGAATTCTCCCACAGTTGTAGATTCCACAACCTCCTCAGAAAGGCTGTTCCATGCATCCACCACCCTCTCTGTGAAAAAATACTTTCTCACATTGCCCCTGAGCTGTCCCCCTCTATCTTCAAATTGTGTCCCCTTGTTCTTGCACATCTTTTTTGGTGAAAGATGCTACCCTCTTGGACTTTGTTGATTCCACTGAGGTACTTAAACATTTCTATCATGTCCTCCCTCCTCCTTTCCTCAAGGGTATACATATTAATCTCCTTTAGTCTCTCCTAGCATGGCTTCTCTTGCAGACCCTGCACTATTTTAGTTGCCCTCCTCTGACCTGCCTCCATCCTGTCTATGTCCTTGCAGAGATGGGGTCTCCAGAACTGGACACAGTACTCCAGATGGGGTCTCACCAACTGTCTGTACAGGGGGATAACAACTTCCTGTTTTCTGCTGGTGATGCATCTCCCTATAGATCCCAGTATTCCCCAGCCCTCCCTACCGCCTTCTCACATTGCTTGCCAACCTTAAGGTCATCTGATATGATTACCACCAGGTCCCTTTCCATTTTTGTTGTTGTTACTACCCCCCACATTGTGTAATCTTCCCCTGGGTTTTTGTTTCCCAGGTGCATTATTTTGCACTTCTTTGCATTGAATCCAAGCTGCCATACTTCTGACCATTCCTTCAGCCTTGCCAAGTCCCTTCTTATCCTTTTCATGCCTCCTTGCATATCAACCCTGTTGCAGATCTTTGTGTCATCTGCAAAGAGGCATACATTTACTTCTAGTCCCTCTGCAATGTCACTTATAAAAGCATTAAAAAGGACTGAACCCTGTGGTACCCTACTAGTAACCACTCTTTCTTCAGAGTGGACTCCATTTACAATTACATTCTGTGTCCTGTTGTCCAGCCAATGTTTTACCCAGGCTACCACCCTGGGACCCACTCCCAGGCTGGTTAGTTTGACTATTAATCTTTTGTGTGGGACTGTGTCAAATGCCTTGCTAAAGTCTAGGTAGGCCATGTCCACAGTCCCTCCCTGGTCTACTACTTTGGTCACCCAGTCAAAGAAATCAATTAGATTCATCTGACATGACCTTCCTGCTGTGAACCCATGCTGCCTTGGGTCCTGTGCCTCATTGGCCTCTAGGTACTCAACAATTCTTTCCTTCAGAAGTGATTCCATCACTTTCCCTACCACAGAGGTTAAACGGACAGGTCTGTAGTTTCTTGCCTCTGTCTTGGTCCCACTTTTGTGAAGGGGAATCACATCTGCCTTCCTCCAGTCCTCAGGTACCACACCATCCTCCCATGATTTGTTAAAAAGGGTAGTCAGTGGTGTCACTAGTTCTCTGCTTAATTCTTTTAGAATTCTGGGGTGAATTCCATCTGGCACCATTGCTTTTTCCACTTTCAGTTTAAGGAGTTCTTTCAGAACCCTTTCTTCTGTGAAAGGACTAGGATCAACCTCCCCATCCAGAGTGCTTCTGTTAATTGGATTAGGCACCTCCTCTTTTGTGAATACTGAACAGAAGTATTCATTCAGTGTCCCTGCTTTTTCACTGTCCCTCTCTGCCCACCCCCTGTCCATTCTATTCAGCCTCACTATCCCTGCCTTTGTCTTTCTACACTCCCTGATATACCTATAAAAGGTTTTACATCTGCACATATGAACATATGAAGAAGCCAGCAGAGGAAGGCCATTTGGTCTATCATGTCTGCTCTTATTGCAGTGTCCACAGCTTGAGCTAATGTCCTTTCCCTCCCTCTCCACTCCTCCCATCCTCCCTACCCATGATTCTTACCTCCCCCATGCCTATCCCAGCCTCTCCTAAAGCTGCCCACCGTATTCAATGAGATGACCTCTTCTGGCAGTACATTCCAAGTTTCCACCACCCTCTCTGTGAAGAAGTGCTTCCTGACCTCCCTCCTAAACCTTCTACCCTCCAGCTTAAGACTGTGCCCCCTTGTGATATGGTTGCCACTCAGCTTAAAGAGACTCTCCTTATCAACTCTATTTATCCCTTTCAAGTACTTGAATGTCCCAATCATGTCCTCTCTCTCTCTCTCTCTCTCTCCTATCTTCTAGGGAGTACATGTTCAGTGCCCTCAACCTCTCCTCATATGCCTTGCCCTGCTGACTTGCTATCATCTTTGTAGCCCTCCTCTGTACCTTCTCCAGCAGGTTAATGTCCTTTTTGAGGTGTGGGCACCAGTACTGCACTCCATTAGCCCCTGCCTTTAAACTGACCTGGAGAACAAAGGGTTAACTTTCTATACAGAGCATAGCATGCTGAGCTCAGTTGAGGTCTCTGTCTGCAGCCCTTTGAAATTCAACCATCAGATTCTTACAAGCAAAAAACTCACTAACTATCCTATGTGGAAATTGTAACATTTTTACTAGCCAACTGGCAACAAGAGTTTTGAATTCCCAAAGAAGACTCAAGTCAGGAAACCCAAAACCAAAAACCAATCCAAATAATAATAATAATAAAACAAACACCCAAACAAAAAGAGGATGGTGTAAAAGAAGCACCCCTGAGGTGCAACACTGCACCTGCCCACCCACTTCCCAAAAACAGGTTCTGAGAGGGGAGGCAGGAAGGGAGGTCAGAATACAGCAAGACTTCATTGGAAGAAACATAATTACTAAGAGGAGTAATTTTTTCTTCAAACAACATGATGTCTTGCTGTATTCTGACCATTTCAGACTACCAAGCAGTACCTCCATGGAGGAGGGACAGAACCTACTTTGGGAATAGGCTCTGAATTACTGCTGTGCTAAACTGAGCATCACTCCTAGCCTGGATATCTAGACAGTAATGCTTGGTAAAGATATGGACTGTTTTCCAGGTGGCTGCTTGACAAATTTCTAAGAGAGGAATATCCCTGGCAGCAGCCAGGGAAGCAGCTGCATCTCTGGTGGAGTGAGCCCTCAGGCCTGAGGGTGGAATCTTTCCTAGTTTCTCATAGCAGAATTGTATACAAGACACAATCCACCTGGCAATAGTTCTCTTGGTGGCAGGTTTGCCCTTTCCCACTTCTCCATAAGTGAGGAACAACTGGAGGGAATCAAATCTGTGACCCTTGGTATGCTTTATGTAGTAGCTTAGGGCCCTTTCAACATCTAAACAGTGTAGCTTCCTCTCTCCTGAAGAAGAATGATCAGTGAAGAAGACAGGAAGAGACATAGACACATAGACTGATTCAAGTGGAAATCTGAAACCACTTTGGGCAAGAACCTTCTATTGGTTCTAAGGTCCACTTTATCCCTATGAAAGGAGATAAAATCAGGTTCCACTGACAGGGCTTGCAATTCACTGATACGTCTGGCAGAGGTAATGGCTACTAAAAACACAGTTTTCCAAGTCAAGTATTTAAGCTCTGCTGAGGACACAGGTTCAAAGGGATGTTGCATAAGTTGAGCAATGCAAACATTTAAGTCCCAGGCAGGGGCAGGGTCTCTAAAGGGAGGACTGGTATGAAGCAATCCCTTAAAATATTTACAGATGAGATGATAATGAGGAAGACTTCCCCACTGACTGAAAAGCAGAAACAGCTGACAAGTGTACCTTGAGAGTCGCTGGTCTGAGGCCTAAGACATTCAAATGGACCACATAATCCAGAACTATAGGCAATTCAGCAGTATCTGGGGAAATATGTTTCTTGGAACACCAAATGCTGAATCTCTTCCATTTGGAGTTATAGGTTTTTCTAGTGGCGGGCTTTCGAGAGGCTTTGAGAATATCCAGAACCCCCTGAGACAGATGCAAATCTGCATACTCTAACTCTTCAAGAGCCATGCCTTGAGATTGAGAGACTGAAGATTGGGGTACCAAATCCTCCCCTGAGAGGAGGTTAACAGGTTGCAATTCCTAGGAAGAGACAGGGGAAGATGGACTGCTAGGGACAGCAACAGGGGGTACCAAGGCTGTCTAGCCCCAGTCTGGAAAAATCAGAATCAATTTGCAAGATTGTGACCTTATCTTGACTAAAACTTTGAACAGTAGAGGAAAGGGAGGGAAGGCATACAGAAATTTCCCTTCCCAGTTCAGAATCAGGGCATCTAGAGGGACTGAGCCCAATACTGGGGGTCTGAAACAAAAGAAAGGAAGTTGGTGATTGTCTGGGGCTGCAAAGAGATCTATCTCTGGAGTGCCCCACCTTGAAAAAATCACCTTCAACACCAGAGGGTCCAGGGACCATTCGTGATGGCCCTGTGAAATCCTGCTCAGTGCATCTGCTAGCACATTGTCCTTCGCTGGAAGGTGGACTGCTATCAGAGAGGTTTGCAGGAAATAAGCCAGGGACTACAACTTCACTTCATGGCTTCTGTGCACAAGGCCGTAGACAGAGTGCCTCCCTGCTTGTTGATGTACCACATGGTGGTGGTGTAGTCTGTTCTGACTTGAACCACCTTGTTCTTCACTGACTGAGAATAGAAAGCTTGCATGGCCAGAAAAACTGACCTGAGTTCTAGGAGATTAATATGGAGAAGGGATTCCTGAGGGGACCACAGTCCCTAGGCAGTGAGGGCCCCGAGATGGGCTCCCCAGCCCAGAAGGGAAGCATCCGTGGTAAGGACCACTGAATGAGACTGAGTGACAAATGGGACCCCTTGCTTTAAATTGTCCTGATCCTGCCACCATTGAAGGGCTAGGATCAGGGTCCGAGTCACTGGAATCAGTTTGGTAAGGGGGGATCCTTCCTCTGGGACCAAAATGCCCTCAGATGGGACTGAGTATCCCTCATCTGGAATCTTGACCCTTGGACCACTGCTGTAGAAGCTGTCATGTGGCCCAAGAGCTGAAGGAAATGCCTTGCTGGTCGGGACACCTGAAGACTGGAGGAAGAAGCCAGTTCTATAAGAACTCTTGCCCTTTCCAGGGGAAGAAAGGCTCTTGCTTTGACAGTATCCAGCTCCACCTCTATAAAGGTAAGGAGCTGCACTGGCTCTAGAACTGACTTGGGAAGGTTGAGAAGAAATCCTAGAGAAATGAACACTTGCTGAGTCACTTGCAGGTCTGACTTGACTTGGTCTAGAGACTGGCCCACTATAAGCCAATCATCCAGATATGGAAAAATGGAAATCTTTTACCTTCTTAGAAAGGCAGTGACTACTTCCAGGCACTTTGTGAAAACCCTTGGGGTTGATGTTAGGCCAAAGGGCATTGCTTTGAACTGATAGTGGCCTGAGGGCAATTCGAACCTGAGGTACTTTCTGTGGAATCACCTGATGGGAATGTGAAAATAGGCATCTTTGAGGTCCAGGGAAACTAGCCAGTCCTCTGGTCTTAGAGAGGGAGGAATTATTCCCAGAGTTACCATCTTGAACTTTGGTTTCAAAAGATGTTTGTTCAGGTATCTTAGGTCTAGGATGGGTCCCCACTCCCCTGTCTTTTTTGGGGTAAGGAAGTACCTGGAGTACAGACCTTTGCCCCAGTGTAGGGGTAGGAACTCTCTCCATGGCTCTTAAGGCCAGAAGAGATGAAATCTCTGCCTCTAGGGCAAGGATTTCTGAGAGACCTGCAGGTGGAAAAGATCTGGCTCTCATCTTCAGAAATTTTTTGAAGCTGAGAACCAGTCCCTGGCTTACTACTTCCAGGACCCACTTGTCTGAGGTAATAGACATCCAGTCCTGGACAAAGTAAGCCAGCCTGCCCCTACTGGAATTGGAGAGTCGACCCGGGCAGGCCCACCAGGGTGTCTGCTTGGCAGGGGCCTTAGGCTGAGGAGTGGATACAGCCCTGCTCATTCCTGTTCTGCCTCTCCCTCTGAAGAACCCCCTCTGTGAAAAGGGAGAAGAGGCCCCTGCCCCTAGACTGCTGCCTTTGAGGAGTTGCCTGCCTCTCCTTGGCCTGAGCACTCCTATAAGTGGTCCTGTACTCATCCATTTTCTTCACATAATTCTCAGTCTACTCCCCAAACAGAGAATTGCCCACTACAGGAAAATCTATGGCCTTAGCCTGGGTGTCCTGTGAGAGGCTAGTACATCCGAGCCAAGCCATTCTCCAAAGAGCCACAGATGTAGCCATGACTCTTGATGACACATCATTGGAGTCCACAGCAGCATGAAACTGTACTTTTGATGCCTCAAACCCATCAACAGCCACCTCCTCCAGCTCCTTGGCTAGCTGGGGGAGGCCTGTTTAGCCAGTGCTAGTACAGTGTCCCACCTGGACTTCTGGTACCTGGCTGTATAGGCCATATAGTTCACCTGCCTGAGTCCCAAGGAAGATGCCATGTACTGCTTTTTTGCCATGGCATCAATCTTCCTAGAGTCTTTGTCTGGGGGGTGTGAAGCCAAGGGAATATTTGCCTTGTCACAGGCAGCAGCCTGCACTACCCCAACATGGCTGCATTGTTGGTATAAAAACTCTGTATCTGAGCCTGATAATGTGTACCTCTTGTCCATCCTTCTGTCAATAAGAGGTACAGTATTGGGAGACTAAGATTTTGAGTGTCTGCTTCTCAAAGGATTTGTGGAGGGGACTAGACAGTCTCCTCGACTCTGGGATGTCCATCATTTCTACATAATCAGGCTCCTCTCGATCCTCCATGGCCCCTCCATAGGAAGCTGGAGGGTTTCAGCCACCTTTCTTTCTGTAAAACAGAAAGTGGGGAGGGGACAGAGAAAGCCTAGGAGGGGAAACACCAGAAAGTCTATCTGGGGAGATGTCAGGTTCCACAGGCACATCCAGACTTTCACCATCGTCACCATCATCCTCGAACTCCCCCTCCTCCTCAAACTCCAGTTCATAAAAATCTTCAGGGGTATAATCTTGAACCGGGGAAACTGACTGAACCAAGCCCCTGCCAAATGGTGCCGGATTGGTCAGAACCTGGTGAAGTGATTCCACAGTCCGAATCGGTCTGGCTATTTCTTCGGCAGTCGGAACATGAACCTCTGGATCCGAACCAGTCAATTCCTCTTTGCGTTTCCTTTTTGTAGGAACCGACCCCTCAGGATTGGCTCTCCTTTTGCCTGAAGTATCGCCCTGGTCAGAGGGCACTCCTTCTGGTTCGGTCAGAACCGGAGCGGGCTGGCCATCAGGGTCAACGGACTTCTCAGCCTCCTTTTCCCTCAGTCTACCTAATCTCTTTTCAAGAGTAGATTTAGAAAAATGTTTACAAATTTGGCAGTCTGTATCGAGGTGTTCAAACCCCAGACAGTAAACACAGGTGGTGTGGGGATCGGCCTTAGCAAAGACCTCCCCACACTCACTGCAGTGTTGAAACTCCCCCTTCTTAACCGAGTTGGCCACCTTTTCCTCAGTTTGGGCCTTTGCTATTCTGACTACCCTCCCTGCTTCCATCTGCCTTAACTGGTACAGTTCTCTGTCCAGCTCCTTCGATGTTTCCTTATACTTCCTAAATGCTATCTTTTTCTCTCTAACCTTCACCACCACCTCTTTTGAGAACCACAGTGGCTTTTTCTTTCATTTTGATTTGTTGATTTGCTTCGCACAACAGCTTGTTGCCTCTGTCATGGCAGTTTTAATATTTCCCCATTGCTGCTCCACCCCTCCTTCTAGCCTGTTTGCTAGTGCTTTTCTAAGGCAGTCTCCCATCTTGCCAAAGTCAGCCCTCCTGAAGTCCAGAACCCTCACTTTTGTATGGCTTGACTCTGTAGCTGAGTTTATCATGAACCACACTGTTTGGTGGTCACTTGTTCCCAAATGGCTACTCACTTCTAGATCTGAGATCCTCTCACTGTCCCCATTTGAGAGTACAAGGTCTAAGATTGCTCCCTCATTAGTAGGTTCCAAAACTAGCTGTCTGAGGCATGCCACCTGAAGGGCATTGAGAATGGCCCTGCTTTTGGATGTGACTGCAGCAAAGGTGCTCCAGTTAACATCTGGCATATTAAGGTCTCCCATCAACAGTATCTCCCCTTTCTCTGCCATCCTAAGAATGCCTTCTATCATATCCTTGTCCATTCCCTTCCCCTGACATGGGGGTCTGTATACAACCCCTTTGTGGATTGTGGTGCCATTTCCAGTCTGTAGGGTGACCCAAACTGCCTCCTCTCCTCCCTGTTTACTCTTTTGTTCAGTTGCTTTTATCCCTTCCCTTACAAAGACAGCTACTCTGCCCCCTCTTTTCCCCTCCCTGTCTCTCCTGTGGGTTGTGTACCCTGGTATGTTAACATCCCAGTCATGGTTCTCTGTGTACCATGTTTCTGTGACTGCTACGATATCCAGGCATCCCTCTTCCATTAAGGCCACCAGTTCAGGGAGCTTGTTGCCCAGACTATGGGCGTTGGTACCATTACCCTCCATTTCTTGATAGCCTTACCCCTTTTTGCCCCATCCCTGTCTTTATTGCATTTGTCACTTTCTCCATTTACCCCTGCACTTCTCCCTATTGACACCTCTATGTTGGTGTCTACCTCACTTAGTACCCTGATTTTGTTTGGGGGGCTAGGATTTCCCTGCTCCTCTCCAGTGCCTCCCCCCTTGGCTACAAATAGAAAGGGGATGCAAGGACCACAGTTTAGGGAACTGGTAAGAAAAGGCAGACTAAACAACAATAGATTTTCTAGGAGGGATATTAAGAGACTGGAAAGTATTGTTGTGAATAGTGTAAGAGGAAGAAGGATGAGGGGAAATAAGTGTTTTGAGATAAGAGGGAAGGGTGCCAAACCAGAATTTGGACAAAAATGAAACACAATGAGAAAGGCACCTAGCATCAAAAGAAGGGAAAGAAAAAACTGAGTAAAGACAGCAGTGGTGAGTTCGATAGGGGCAATCTAAAGCAAAGTGGCAGAAAGAATAAACAAGCATTTGTCAATGCCGAATGTGGCAGGGGTGCATACCTCTCAACCTCCTGCCTTGTAAATCAGGGACAGTTGAGAGGTATGCAGGGTTGTATTGTGTTAATTGACTCACAACTTAAGTTTACTGTGGAGTGTCAATGATGGAATCACAGAGAAGAGGAAGAGTGGAGACCACACACACACACACACAAACACACACACAGAGGGGTATGAGAGTGGCACAGCACACAGAGGGAGTTTTTTTTTTTCCTTCCTATCAGGATGAGAATGGAGGGTGGGGTGGCACAGTGCAAAGGGAGGGAGTGTTATGTTTTTGTTTCTTTCTAGCAGGATGGTAACGGAGTGTAGGGCAGCATTGCGCACAGAGGGAGGGAGGGGGATATATGTAAATGGGTGTTTCGAGATGTCTCTTGTCATCTTGACACATCTTTGCATTCAAGAACTGTGAAGTGAAGCTGTGTAGTTCTGGAATGCAAAGATATTTAGAGACAACACTCTTGATTAGCCAAGAGATATCTAGAAACACCTATCTACCTTTTCTTAAGCATTTCTTTTGTTTTCTAGCTTTACATCATTCACGATCAGTCACCTACTGTCCATGAAACTGTGACCACCATCATACTCTGCTTGCATGGTCATTGTCTGTGAGAGATAAACCCAGTGTAGATTGCTCTGTACTGGGCTAGTCCATGACACCTCTGAAATGCTGTTCTTTGAAACAAAATGTTTCATGTGCACATGCAAGGAGACATAAAAATGACTTTAGAATTCACCAATGTCAAGGCTGCAAATGCCTAAAGTTCCTAGATAAGTTAACTTTTAATTTGTTTAGCCTTGTAATGCATACATTATTCTCTATTTACTTAATAAAATGTCAGGACCTACAGGGTCTCCTTTCAGATATTCTGTATTGGGCTAAGAACCTGCTCCACCCCCTTAAGTAATAAAAAATTAATCCGCTACTATGGGCCAGATATTCAAACAATGATGCAGGGCTTGCACCCAGCCCTGTGCCATGGGACTTAGGTTTTGGTGGTTTGCCAAACCACTTTGCTGCAGTTCGGCCCAATTTTCCAATCCTGGGTGCTGTTGCAACAGTTACCATGCTTTATGGCAGCTTATGCCACCAGTCTGGTGCAAGCCCCGGAATTTAGCCCTCAGAGAGTGTCGCAGGCTAGATCATAAAACTGTGGTCTAAGGTCCTGTGTCCATCACGGGACATTGAAAATCACACTCCTCACCCAGCTAATGCTCCATGCATCCTATGTGCTGTGCACCGGGGACTATTGGCACTCTTTTTTTGTTAACTCTATTTATGCTTCTTGGAGCTACAGGGGCCTACTTACACCCCCATCTGCCCTGTCTCGCTGACCCCTCAACTACCTCCTACCAGGCCTCCACCTCAGTGGGGGGGTCAGGAAGGACCGTGACTTACCCCTCAGAGAGGGCTCCCTGCCAGTGACCCAGTCTCGAGGAGAGACTACATCACCATTTAGCCCCTCTCCATCATCAAGCTTTGTTCTGGTAGAGGTGTGCGGGGCAATCAGGGGCATGACACAGCATGTTCAAAGGGGATTTTCTGCTTCTGGCTGGAAGGAGGATGTGCAAAGCCACCAGCACGCCAGGTTGTGACAGGTTGCAATCCGCATAGATGATCACCCCCTTCAGGAGTCCTTACGTGGTTCCAGCAGTAATGGCTCCCAGTCTCCACTGGGTGTCAGTAAAGTGCTGAGAGCCAGGAAACCCTCTCCAGGAGAGGAGAGCTTACTAAGTGGTGTCTCAATCCTGCTCCTGCCCCCCAGCTGGCCCCCGATGTTCCAGGCTTGCTCCCAAACCCCAGTCACTGATGAAGCATGAGGTGTGACATCCAGCACCTCAACCCCCAGTGCCACTGGGTCAGCCACTTACAGCACTCATTATGTTTCAAAAATCTGGCTCTGTGCATCTACTTTCAGTACTGAGTCTGTTTTAATACAGCATATACACTAAAATTCCTGAAGAAAGAATGCTTTATTTGTCTGACCTTCCTCCAAAAGTGAACACTCCTAGGGCAGATGCAGAGTCCACAGTGAGAGAGAGAGAGAGAGAGAGAGAGAGACAGAGAGACAGACAGAGAACAGCACATGCAATACAATGGCTCCAGAACGGGAGCAGAATGCAGTTGTCATACTGTATACATGTCCCTGAAAAATGCTTCAAATGTTAAGGATGAGTTCCGATATTGACCCCTTTACCTGGCTCTGAAAGTATTATAATTTTCAACCATAGGGAAAGGATATGATTTCAAAAGCTCTCGGAACAAGAACTGGGTATTATTCGTGACCATAGTTGCATTGAATTAAGGTAAGATTTTTCTGTTCTTCTCATGAACACAGGGCCAGTGTTAAACTTGATGGTACCCCAAGCAAATGGACATGTGGAGCCCCCTTCACCCTTGCACTCTCTGCTCACTCCCAGCATTCACCCTTGGCCCACTCACTTCCACTCATACCACAAAAGTCAAAACACTCCCTCCTCCCAATTGGCCAGGACATTAGGGCCTCAAGAATCAACACATACAATAGTGATGTAAGCAGGGTTATTCACATTTAAGCACTCAGTGCCTGAAAATGCAGATTAAGAACTGCTTGCTCACCAAATTGCATCAAATTAAACTTAATTAAGGTCACAACCTGACAATAACTACCAATGTGTAATGACTTTCCTACACCACTTTTTCCAGGGACATGATCCTCAAATTCTGTCTTCAAAACACTCTTGGTTGCTCAATATCAATCCCTGGTATTTGTGCCCCCTCCCCGGCAGCTGCCTCTCTCAAAATCAAAAAGTATAGTAGTGATGCAAGCAGAACTATTCACATTTAAACACCACCACCTTTCCTTATTTAAGTATTAAACTACAATTTGCATAAATATTTGAAGCACATCTAAATTTCTTTCTTGGCTGTTCAGTCATTTCCAAAAATCAGCCTCCACTAACTAAACCAATATAACATAGCGTTCCTAGAGATAGACATATCAGAAATGTTCAAAATGCAACTGGCACAAACTGAGGCAGCTTGATTCATTTTTATAATTATATATGCAAATATTTAAAAAGCAATCTCTTACATTATGATTAATCCTTTCAGTAGTAGCCATCAGATACAGATTTTGAATTTAAAGACATAGACAGAGTGGAGGCTGTTCAGAGGAAGGCAACCAAAATGGTGCAAGGTCTGCACCAGAAGACATATGAGGAGAGACTAAAGCAGCTTAATATGTATACCCTTGAGGAAAGGAGGGAGAGGGGGGACATGATAGAAACTTTCAAATATCTCAAGGGAATTAACAAGGTACAAGAGGGTAATATCTTTCAGAAGAAGAGATGTGCAAGAACAAGGGGGCACAATTTGAAGATAGAGGGGGGATGGCTCAGAGGCAATGTTAGAAAGTATTTTTCCACAGAAAGAGTTGTGGATGCATGGAACAGCCTTCCTGAGGAGGTTGTGGAGTCAGGAACAGTGGGAGAATTCAAGAATGCATGGGACAGGCATAAGGCAATTCTAGTGGGGGGCAGGAGGAAGTAAGCTGTTGATTTACTAGAATCTGCAGCTTATCCATCAGGTAGGGAAATGGGCAGACTGAGTGGGCCAAGCGGTCCTTATCTGCCATCAAATTCTATGTTTCTATGTATTTGTTTTATATACTCTTAGTGCAAATGTGTTATAAAGTGCAAAAGTGCTTGAACAAGTTCACTCCAGTACAAATAGTGTCCATGCCCAGTTTTCAACCCATTTAAAGGTAGTAAGAAAAAAGATGTGCAAAGATCACTAAGCCAACACTAAACTTCTCAAGGCCACAAGTAAGCAATAACCCACAGCAGGGTGTGGGTTTATAGACATTTAATGCATGCCTGGGGTGCATTGTGAGGCATGAGGCCGCATGTCGAGTGTCCTTACAGTGTCCCAGGTGTGCATTAAGTAAGCACTGAGGCATGACGGAGTGTGTGTAAATCATAGTTTACACACAGCCAGGGGTGTAGTATGCATGAGGCTGAAGGCCAAGTATCTTTAGCTGCTGGCCGTGTGTAAGCTATGGTTTACACACACCCCTGAGTGCCTTATTGCACTTATAAAATTGGCTTTTTTTTATTTTGACTATTGGGAAAAGCTTGATTATATGTAGAAAAAATAGATTTACTAGTGTGTATTTGTGATAAAATAGTCCTTCCGCCCACTGCGAGTGATGTAATTCATTATGTTATTGTATCATTGCCTACTTTCTTCCTGTTTTTTTTTTCCCTGTTCTCCACATTCAAGATATGAAATGTTTACCATCGAATACATGCATTCAAAATTCTGCTCAGTTCCACTGGCAGAATGTTTCTCTCCCAACACAATATACACACAGGCAATAAAGGCCTTCATTGCAGCCAGAGACTCCATTATCTCAATGTCAGAGCAAGAAGAAGAGAGTTCCCTGATAAGCTGTTAGAAGTGGGATTTTTCACTGTTAGCAAATAAATAGCTGTAGTGAAAACTATAAACAATACTTATTGTTTCTAATTTGTTTATGTATGTAAGAAGAGTGTGATAATCAGGGAAACATCATTTAATTCATTTGTTTTGTTCTATTTTATATTTAATATAGTTTTATTTTTAGGGTCCGGTTGAAAGGTAGCAGCCATGTTTGTGGTGGAAGATCTGTTCCCTCAATAGAGGGCTAGCTGTAATGTCTGTGTTCCAAATGCCCATTGATCTGTTTTGCAGACTCTTCACTGCTGAGCAGTCCTTTTTTAACCATGTGTAAACCATAGTTTACACATAAATAAGAGCCAATCAGATTACATGATTTTACCTTGCCATTTTATTAATGCCTATAAACCCACACCCTGTAGTGGATTATTGCACTTATAACATCGGTGCACTCAAACAGCGAACATTGCCAGAAAAGTATATTTTTAGCATCAGGAAACAGACAAAAAGAAAACATATCCTGCCACCTCCCAAAATAGTCCCTCACAGAAAAACAACGCTGTATGGCTGATGAGCATACAGAAATGTGACACTTACATGACTGATGTCATGCCACATTTCTTGTGTCTGACGGAGGTGTTTAATGTCTCAACAATGTGTGTCTGATGCCCACCCCCACCCAGCACCAGGCACACTGCGAGATTTGCTGCACACCCACTACAGACTTTTAGTCCTGTACTGCTCAGGGAACCTGCACACAGGGTGGGTATGGGCTTTGGGTTATGCTTGTATGGGAATTCACACATCTACACTTGGACAGATAACTTAACTACTGATCTGCTTGCTGCATACTCCAGCTGCCTGCAAAGCCTCAGCATGTTTGATCACATTAAAGGAAAGGCCAGTTGAGGGAGAGGGAGAGGGAGGGGAGAGAGAGAAAGAGAGGGCGTTGAATGTGACAGTTAGTGTATTCAGACAGATTTAAAAAACTGGGAGACCCAGATATAAAAGTGACCAGCAGACCACGGGGACACTGATCTCCCCCTCCCCAACCTACGAGGAACATGCCATGTCACTCTTTTTTTGTGACACTCGCCACAACTGCTGTGACATGCTGCTACTCTCTCTCTTTGTCACTCTCCTGGTTTCCCTGCAAAACACAACTTTCAACAACAACTTGCTAGGACTGAACATGGATGACCAGGACTCAGCTATACTGCAGTACAGCAGAAACCAGCCAAATGCACCAGCACTGTCCCTCATGGACAGTGGGTTGGAGCACTCTCCCAAATGCCATGTTGTCCCCTGCATGTCTCTGACCCACTATCACTATCTGGTCCCATAACTGTTACACCTATCTGACTGTACGCTGACTATCTGACTGTACACTGCCTGTAATAACACACATAACACTGTTGATGGTAAGGGCAATCAGTGGCTGGTCTTCTGCCTCTCCTCTCTCTCTCTCTGATGTGACAACCAGCCAGCACTCTGGCTCCTGCTCTCCCTCACTATCCCACTGAACACGGGCAGTCAGCACCATGGCTTCAGCTCTCCCTCACTATTCCACTGAACATGGGCACTCAGCACCATGGCTCCTGCTCTCCCTCACTATCCCACTGAACATGGGCAGTCAGCACCATGGCTCCTGCTCTCCCTCACTATCCCACTGAACATGGGCAGTCAGCACCATGGCTCCTGCTCTCCCTCACTATCCCACTGAATGTGGGTAGTCAGCACCATGGCTCCTGCTCTCCCTCACTATCCCACTGAACGTGGGCAGTCAGCACCATGGCTCCTGCTCTCCTTCACTATCCCACTGAACGTGGGCAGTCAGCACCATGGCTCCTGCTCTTCCTCACTATCCCACTGAACATGGGCAGTCAGCACCGTGGCTCCTGCTGTCCCTCTCTATCCCACTGAACATGGGCAGCCAGCACCATGGCTCCTGCTTCCCTTCACTATCCCACTGAACACGGGCAGTCAGCACCGTGGCTCCTGCTCTCCCTCACTATCCCACTGAACATGAGCAGTCAGCACCGAGGATCCTGCTCTCCCTCACTATCCCACTGAACATGGGCAGCCAGCACCGTGGCTCCTGCTCTCCCTCACTATCCCACTGAACATGGGCGGCCAGCACTGTGGCTCCTGCTCTCCTTCACTATCCCACTGAACATAAGCAGCCAGCACCGTGGCTCCTGCTCTCCTTCACTATCCCACTGAACGTGGGCAGTCAGTACCATGGCTCCTGCTCTCCCTCACTATCCCACTGAACGTGGGCAGTCAGTACCATGGCTCCTGCTCTCCCTCACTATCCCACTGAATGTGGGTAGTCAGCACCATGGCTCCTGCTCTCCTTCACTATCCCACTGAACACGGGCAGTCAGCACCATGGCTCCTGCTCTCCCTCACTATCCCACTGAACACGGGCAGTCAGCACCGTGGCTCCTGCTCCTCACTATCCCACTGAACACGGGCAGTCAGCACCGTGGCTTCAGCTCTCCTTCACTATCCCACTGAACACGGGCAGCCAGCACCGTGGCTCCTGCTCTCCCTCACTATCCCACTGAACACGGGCAGTCAGCACCGTGGCTCCTGCTCTCCTTCACTATCCCACTGAACGTGGGCAGTCAGCACCTTGGCTCCAGCTCTCCCTTACTATCCCACTGAACGTGGGCAGTCAGCACCATGGTTCCTGCTCTCCCTCACTATCCCACTGAACGTGGGCAGTCAACACCATGGCTCCTGCTCTCCCTCACTATCCCACTGAATGTGGACAGTCAGCACCATGGCTCCTGCTCTCCCTCACTATCCCACTGAACGTGGGCAGTCAGCACCATGGCTCCTGCTCTCCTTCACTATCCCACTGAACGTGGGCAGTCAGCACCATGGCTCCTGCTTTCCCTCACTATCCCACTGAACATGGGCAGCCAGCACCATGGCTCCTGCTCTCCCTCACTATCCCACTGAATGTGGGCAGTCAGTACCATGGCTCCTGCTCTCCCTCACTATCCCACTGAACACGGGCAGTCAGCACCATGGCTCCTGCTCTCCTTCACTATCCCACTGAACATGGGCAGTCAGCACCGTGGCTCCTGCTCTCCCTCACTATCCCACTGAACACGGGCAGTCAGCACCGTGGCTCCTGCTCTCCCTCACTATCCCACTGAACACGGGCAGTCAGCACCGTGGCTTCAGCTCTCCTTCACTATCCCACTGAACATGGGCAGCCAGCACCGTGGCTCCTGCTCTCCCTCACTATCCCACTGAACATGGGCAGTCAGCACCGTGGCTCCTGCTCTCCCTCACTATCCCACTGAACGTGGGCAGTCAGCACCATGGCTCCAGCTCTCCCTTACTATCCCACTGAGCGTGGGCAGTCAGCACCATGGCTTCAGCTCTCCCTCACTATCCCACTGAACGTGGGCAGTCAGCACCATGGCTCCTGCTCTCCCTCACTATCCCACTGAACATGGGCAGCCAGCACCGTGGCTTCAGCTCTCCCTCACTATCCCACTGAACACTGGTAGCCAGCACCGTGGCTCCTGCTCTCCCTCACTATCCCACTGAACATGGGCAGCCAGCACCGTGGCTCCTGCTCTCCCTCACTATCCCACTGAACACGGGCAGCCAGCACCGTGGCTCCTGCTCTCCCTCACTATCCCACTGAACACGGGCAGTCAGCACCGTGGCTCCTGCTCTCCCTCACTATCCCACTGAACACGGGCAGTCAGCACCGTGGCTCCTGCTCTCCCTCACTATCCCACTGAACACGGGCAGTCAGCACCGTGGCTCCTGCTCTCCTTCACTATCCCACTGAACATGGGCAGTCAGCACCGTGGCTCCTGCTCTCCCTCACTATCCCACTGAACACGGGCAGCCAGCACCGTGGCTCCTGCTCTCCCTCACTATCCCACTGAACATGGGCAGTCAGCACCATGGCTCCTGCTCTCCCTCACTATCCCACTGAACATGGGCAGTCAGCACCATGGCTCCTGCTCTCCACCTCTCGATCATGGACACCTGCTACCTGGCACAATAGAACAGTAAACTGGTGGAGACACACACAGTCTATCTGTCCCCACTGCAGGGTAGGTTTGTTCATGCTGTCTGTCACTGTGTGTGGTGGGGGTGGGTGGGGAATCTATACTTGAATGCAGCACACCCAGCAATGCTGACTGACATGTACCTCCCCTTCAGCCATGTTTCCACTGTGTCAGGTGCTTGTGGAAGGCACTGGCTCCCAGGACAACATCAGGGAATGACAGTACCAGGACATGCAGGGCTTGGGGGTAGAAGACTGGCAAATGCAGCATGCTAGTGAGTGGAAGACTGCCACATTTCTGTACTTCTGCTGCACAGTGCTACAGTTCAGTCTGTATCTCTCTCTCTCTCTGCCCCCCAGAACTGTCTTGCCCAACTCCACATTCCCAGCCATTACTATGCTTTCAGAGTGACTGACAGAGAGCCAACCGACTGCTCACTATGTGTCACTCTGTGCTACTGTTCATGGCATTTGGGGGGCACAACAGCTGCAGAAGGATGGGAATATGTTTCACAGCCAGTGTTTGTGGCTCACAGATATATGTCAGTACTGAACGGGAGGGAGCAACTGTGTGGAGATGCTGCTGCACAAGGAAAGGCAAAATGCCACTGTCTGATTGGTCCCTAGAGGTTCATGAGGTGGGAAGAGACTGCAGCACTGCTAAAGTGTTACTCCTGCTATGCAGCTGACTGTGTCTGGGCTATGATACCATGGATGCAAAGCAGACAGCAACACTATTGCTACCTGATAACATGGGTGGCCAATAGCCTGCAAGACCACGCTACTGCTCTGTCTCACCAGGCACTTCAGTATGGCTGCCATTCAGATCTCAGTTCCCCTGACAATAACGAGTGCCACACTGCCCCAGGATACTGCTCAGGGAGCATCACCCTGACTGCATGTATAGGCATTTAATGCATGGTCAGATGATGCTTTTGTACCAATAGTATCGCTGCTTCCTGCACCCATTTAATAATGTGTAGTAATTGTTAAAGGGCTTAGTGATGCTACCAGTTGATAGTTCAACAAATTAATGACATCAAATTCAAAACGCTGTGAGAAGTTAAAGAAAAGCCTTTGAAGTGCTGCTTGTTCAAAAGCAAAATGCAGGATTTAAATGGCTCTGTCCTTCAATCAAAAAGCTTTGTGCAGAATGTTAATTTAGATGTAGACAGGCAGAGACTCATTCATTTGCATCGTATCAGTGTTCAATTCCAATTTGTAAGGATCAGACACAGCTTAAAAGTAAAGCACTAACACACAGTCATTTACTGGAAAAAATGGGGGTCAGTAGGGGTTACAATCCAAGTTTTACAGTTTCTGGATTTCTGGCTTGCCAGTTTTAAAGTTTTAGACATAGAAACATTGGACCTTTTTTTTTTTGTTAACCCCCACCACTCAGTAGCACTTTAATAAAAAAGGCATTACTTGGCAGTTTAGTGTCACTCCCCCTTCCGATTAATATGATAAAAAAAATCCAGTGCAACTGTAGGAAAAAAAGTACCTTAGTTTTCTTTTTGGCTGTTCTGGTTATGGAAGGGTGGGCACTCCAGTATGTTGGATGAAACTGTGTGACCAGAGAGTGGAGCAGACTCGGGCACAGACCAAGACTGCTGTCTGCCACCACCAGTAAAGCCAAGTCAGTCGAGGGACCAGAAAGATCTCTGAAGTCTGAATCCTCTGCTGCCAGCTGCTGAGTATCCTTCTCCTACTCTTTTCTCTCCCTATAGATCTGCTCCTTAGCAACACAGATTAGTGGTAGCACCACCCACCCACCCTGCCACAGACAGAGACAGTTGCAGATGCAGAAGACTGCACAGGTTGGACTGATGATCATGATGGTTGGTCAATGATTCCCTTTCAGCCTGCCACCTCTTTGCTTCCCCACTGTCTTCTGACTGGCTGCCTTCACAAGCATGTGTGCACCACACTATTAACTGCTGCTGTGTGTTCCAAGATGAGCATGACTTTGTGGGGGGGGGGAGGCATGCACAGTGGTGGACTGGAGGCAAATGCAAAGAAAAAAAAGAAAACCTGACCTCATTAGTGACAGTCTGACTTACACAGCCAATCAGGTAAAGAAAGCCAACAGCTTCCTGCTCCCACCAGCAGCAGCCCTCAGCTACTACTGCTGAAGACACTGTCAGAGTCCCATTTTTAAAATTAAAGCATCAAGGTTTTTCCTTTTCCATGGAGTTGACTGGACACACTGACACAGTGACACAGGGGTGCCAGGCATTCTGTGGCACAGAGGTTTACCTCAAAAAAGGCCAAGGATGGTGGGCAGGTGCAACTCAACAGGCAAATGTTCCTGGGGATACCTGCCACCCACTCACCCACCCTCTTTAGCTCTGCCACTGGGGGGATACACTGGTTAGATATACAGTCAGCCACTGAGACTTCCTCTGTAATAACAGTAGCCTTTAACAAAGCTGCATTACAGCTTGTAAGAACATCAGTGGAAGAGTGCTTTGTGGCTGCTACCATCTTATCAGTTGCTTGCCGACCGACTTAGTAATGAAGGTACTGAAGTGCTCATTCATTGAGCACTTCAGTTCTTTCAAGTACACAAAATTTATGCCCATGAAACTGTGACCACTGTCATACTCTGCTTATGTGGTCATTTGGTCTGTCAGGATGAGCCCAATGTAGATTACTCTGCATTGGGCTAGTCCATGACACACCTCTCAAATGCCATTCTCTGAAGCACAGAAAAATGTTTCTTGTTCAGTGCAAGGAAACACAAAAGGGGATCCATTCTGGCAAGTGAGGTTTTAGGGCACTACAGTAGACTAAGTCACCATAGTCAAAGATGATGATTTGTACTTGTACACATAAATTAAGGAGCTAAGACTTCCTGTTGCCTTGTCTTTCATGTCACACAGCCAGGAAAATGCCATCCTTCACCTGAGTCCTATTTCATATGCTAGCTCTGCCAGGGACACAACACAAGCTGATGAAGCCGAAAGATGGATTTCCAAAACAAACTTTCTCCAATCAGCCAGCTCTCCTTATTATATTTGCTCTCAAATCCCTGCACAAGTTTATTTTCAAAATTGAAGGATTCAGACATGGTATCCCTTTCAAAATAACTAAAGAGTTTATACACTTCAGATCAGAAATGCTGGAGACAGGCAAAATGTCTCCCTTATGTGGCCATATAAAGCCAAGACACTGCTAAAACAGAAAGAAGAATTGTCCTCTTAATTGATCAGATGACTGACTACTGTACCTTAAATGTTGTAGAGAACAAGAGATGACCAAAAATATGGGATCCTTATGCCAAGAACATTTTGGGGGAAGGGCACATAAACTGTAATCATGGGAGAGTATTAAGTTATAGTTTTACAGATCCTCCCTCTGTTCAAAACGCAATACTTGGAAGGTAATTGGGGGAGGGGAGACGCATATCCCCCAGCCTTTTTTGGCATGCTGGCCCTATTTTCTCCAGTACCATTTCATCCATTCTGGCACTTGCAGTTATGCAGTTGCTTCCTGTTTTGTTTACTTGGGCCTGAGAAGAGTGAACTACACAACACTTTTAGAAAATGAATCGGATGAATAAAATAATTACTTTCTTTATCATTTGAACTGTGCTGAGCTAGTACTATACGTACAGTAATGCCCTACTGCAGTATCTTTTGCAGCTAAACAAACAATGTACTATCTAGGGAAATATTTTCCTTTTAACATGGAAGGGAACACAGGCCACCCAGTCCCACATGGCTCCACGACTCCTGACAAGCTAGCTGGTGTACCCAACTTGTGGCTTTATTGCTCTGGACAGCACCAATCTTTCTGTTTTAATTATTAAAAAAAAAAAACTTCTCTTGTCTTTTTCAACTAAAAGTTAAGTTGTCCAGTGCCTTCTTCAGATGCTGCCATGTTCTCACTGCAGCAGCTTACATGCAGCTTGGTTGCCATGCAGTGGGCACAGACCAGCACTGCATGCACTATAGAACACTACTTAACCTACACATTAAAAATGTTGACATCATTTTTTTAGTTTTGGTTTGATGTATTTATCTCATATTCACAGTGAGACATACCAGGGAATATATTTCATCAGATATTTCCACAGTCAATTGCTTCGGCACTAGAAGGTTATTTAGTAGGGAGTCAAGCAATCCTCAGGATTAAGGACCTCTGTGGAATATGGAATGGCTGGTAGACCAGATTGGCTGGTTCATGGTCAAGCTTAAAAGAGACAGGCTGTCAGTGGCAGCAACAGGCCACTGTTTGGCATTTATAGCTTGGTGTTCTTAGGTATTGTACTGGGATCAGTAAACAGAAGGACTGAGGAGTAAAAAGGTGCTGAAATGCTGGGGAAGATCTGAATCCAGTATGCCTACAGCAGAAACCTTTTGAAGTCTTAGTCCCACAAACAATAGTGGCACCAAGTATGGCTAAAACAACAGAACCCCAACATAGCTATAACCCCAACATCTGCAGCTTCATAGCTCACATGCCCACCAGAAATGCAAGGAATCAAACACTTATTTTTAATTTGAAAAGTGCGTGCCTGCACAGAATATCGGTGTGTTTGTCAGTGTCGCTGCTGCACTGCTTGCTTATGTAAATTGCATTCAAGGATTTGTTATATGCAAATAAATTGTTACAAAAAAAGAGTAATGTATTTTACTGTTGTGCTGAATTTCTGGTGGGTGTGTGAGCTACAGATATTTGGGGTATTTAAAGTTGCTACCCTGGATTTCAAGTTCATGGCATTGCCAGATATATGTTTGTCTCCCTATCAAGGTGATCTTGATGCTTACATTCTTTGTGGCCTTACATGTTTCAGAATTCATAGAAAAATCACAAGGAAACAGAATAAGAAGGGGCTTGAGAACAGGGAATGTGATCATTTCGGCCATGGGCATAATGATTCATATTAGGAAATCAAAGATGGTCCGGGAGAGGGTTTGGGAGTGGATTGGATTGGAGTTAGGGATACAGTGAGAACTAGGAAGAACTCTTAAAAAAATATACAAAGGAGACACGATAATGGGTAAACTTTGACTCCGTTTCAGTTTACACATATTTTGGGCAATGCTTTAAAAGCTGTTGGGGCAGACCATAGGGAATATAGACTCACTCACTCCATTTTGGACAACAACAAGGAAAGCCACACAGAGTATGTCAGAAGGGGATATATAAATGCTGGGGAGATGGAAATCTTACATAATGACAAGCATTATAGAAGACCACATGATATAATATAAAATGACATTTCCTTTCTTTATTTCAAACAGGGTAGTGAGCAGCTACCGTATTTGATGGATCTGGATTTTTAGAAACTCTCATCTGCTCTGGACAACAGTACAGGAGAGATCATGCCAGCCTGGGCTCCAGTTGACATTTCCTAAACAATAAGGAGACTTCATATGGCTTGGCCAAAAAGGGATGCTGAAGATTACAGTAGCTGGGGCCTATATTAAGGGAGGAGATCTGCAGATGCCTGTCCCTTGAGATTTTAGTCATGTACCTAAGGGGAAACAACTTCAGGATAATGAACATGGTTGCTTTCTTGTGTGAGATGAAATGCCTTAACAGAACTTCCAAGACTAGGAGTTGTTTTGGTCACATGTAGTGCAGTGGAGGGTGTGACACCATGACTATGCTCATTCATGTATTAGATATTGGACAGGATTTATTTTGCCTGGGAATTCAGGCTATCACAGAGCCTTGCATTAAGTGACATCATGTGAGGAGCATGGTCAGGGAACAGGTTGATGACACATGAGAGCCTCTCTAGGGTTTAAAGTTTCTTAGGTCTTTGTAACCAGCCATAAATTAGGAAAGGGTGGCTTGGACTCTGCACAGACAACATACCTTTTGTGGCCATTAGCATGGGAAGTGTGCACCTTTGATGGAATATTGAGCCAAGAACCTACAATGGCTCCACCATTCCCACAGACCATGGACCACCAGAGGGGCAAGACCATGGAGTGAGCTTCTCTGAAGGAGTCCTTGATCCCTATAGCTGGAAAGCAGCAGGTTGGGCCAGCAATGTACCAAGGCTGAATAGTAAAAGATGATTCTTTGTTTCATTTTGGCCCCAGCTGTAGAACCCAGTAGTGGGAAGCAGGCTGCAGTGCTCACTCTCTAAACCATTAGGCTGCTGACAGAATTAGAACATATAAGAATTTTGGACTGATACATCAGTCCACATCACAGCAAGGGTTAAGATTGGAGGTCAGGGTTTCTCAGAGAGCAAGAGAGAGTGAGAGACCCCCTCCTATGCACATCACATATTTGTAATGTCTTCCATTGTTATATAAATAAACACTTGACTTTGGCCATTTATTCACATCCAATGCTATTATTGTCTTGAGGCAAGGGGTGGCATCTTGGACAACATATTTATGTATTTGTTTTTAGTAACTGGGTGAGGTACACCAGATATAAAATGCCTATCTTCAGACACAACCCGGAGGTTACAACAAGGAGAAACATGACAATGAAGGACTGTCTGTACAAAACACAAGTTAAGAGAGGAAGTACAATAACAGATGAAACATCAGTCAATTACAATTAGCATTAAAACAAACAAGGGCAAAAGTCAACCAGAGTTACAGCAATTCATAATGAGGTGCATCTAATAAGTGCCATCAAATATAAAATCAAATTTAATATAAAAACCTTTGCACCAGGCAAGCAGAGCAATCAGCAGAATGGAGCTGGCAAGGAAAGGGAGAGGTAGGGGGAGACTAAGACCTGTGAGGGGAAGAGGGAACATCAGATTGAGGACAAGGATAGGTAGGGAGACAGGAGATGGGGATATATGGACAGGTAGTTGGACAAAAGTGAGGGGATAAAAGAAAGGAGAGAAAGGGAAGAGGACAAAACCAACAGTAGTAAATAGGAGGAGGGGCTTAAGGTGGATTAAGCATGTACAAAGGGCAAGTTTAGTGAGGTAATCCAGATGTTGCTTTTTAAAGAGGTCATGACTTGTGGCTAGCTGGACATCCAAAGGAATGGAGTTCCAGTAGCAGGGGACAGCAAGTGAGAAAACATGGTTACTCTTGGTTGTTTCTCAATATATGCAGGAGAGATTGGTCAGCTGACCATAGTCCATGAGTGGGGGTTTCTAGGACAACAAGAAGGCTAAGGGCACTGGAGTACCAGATTTGATGATGCTATCAGTCAGAGAGCCAAGAGTGAGAAGTCGATGAGTGGCCAGGGAGGGTCATTTGAGGTCAGTGTATAACTGATAGTGGTGTTTGCAATGGGAGGAGGCAGAGGCAGAGGCAGAGGCATATCAACAAATGTTATTATAGGTTATGTCCCACATGGGAAAGGAGGATTTAGCAGCACCCATATATGTGATGGCACCATAAGTGAAGGGAGGGAGAAGGATGCCATGGGCAACAGCCAATCTATCAGAAGGGGTGAGAGCATAACTAGTCTTATAGGCAATGCCTATTTTGACATTTACTGATTTACAGATTGAAGAGATGTGTTGATCGAAATTCAAGGATCCATCAAGCAACACTCAAATGTATTTAAATGAGATAACATTGTCTAATAGCATGCCAGTATCATAGTGGATATTTAGACTGTTAGAGTTAGTTTTGAGCTTTGTATCTGAACCAAAAAGCATAGCTTGAGTTTTGTTAGCATTTAGGATGAGCTTGTTTTCAGAGAGCCAGGACTGAATGGTCATGAAATCAATCAAAGGGTTTGGTTGATGTCACCTATGTTCCTAGAGCTGTAATATAGGACCAGATCTCTGCATACAGTAGTGTTAATCATGAAGGGGAGAGCCAAGAGATCTTATTGATAAAGATGGTAAAAAGGAGTGGGCCAAGAGTAGACCCTTGAATAACTCCTATGTTGATAACTGCCTGGTTGGACAATGCAGAGTTATATTTCACAACCTGTTTCCAGTTTGATAGGTAGCTATCAAATCAGCCAACTACTTATGACAAGAACTCCAGAGATAGCATGTTAGTGTTGAGAAAGGGGTGGTCAACAAGATCAAATGCTTTAGTTAGATCTATAAAGATTGTACCAGTGAGGAGACCCTTGTTCATGGCAGTAAGGACATCATTGGTAAATTTGAGAAGGGCTATGGTAGTACTATGGCCTTTACAGAAACTATGCTGGCTGTCAGAGAGGAGGTTAAGGTCCAGAGGAAGGATATAGTTTGAGCCACTACCAGTTTCTCAAGGATTTTACCAAGAATAGAGAGAGAGAATTGCTATATGGTGATAGTTAACAATGTCCTTGGGGTCCCCTTTCTTGAAGACCGTGTGATCCTGGTGATTTTCCAGATACCAGGGACTAAGCTATGATGGAGAGCTAGATTAAAGATATGCCCCTTTCAAGAGAAATCAATGGGTGAAAGGTGGTTGTTGTTTGACTCCCCATCCCCCACTCTTGGAGAACTGCTCTTATAGCAAGGGATGTCTGATTCTCCAGTCCCTCCTCTTTTCCCAGTCTACATGCACAATAGCAGGATGTGCTTTGGCCAGGACAAAAAAGGGGGGGGGGTGCTCAAGGCTACAAATGAAGCCAAACACTAATTAAATCTGAACTCTTCTTTATTCTTTTAATGCCCCAATATTTTGCCACCTCATGCCATGCGTGGCTTCTTTAGGGGGAAATATTGTGATTTAATAGACATAAACAGTAAGTATCTTTGCACAGTTTTTTGAAATTTGCATTAATGCTTCTGAGCATAACAACATATGACATACCAGCTGATACAGTACTTCAAATAAGTCATGAGATAAATCCCCTCAAGGTAAAGACTGCTTTTCAATAAGGTGACTATTTTTGGAATATGATACAAATCGCCTTAAATAATTATCAACACAGACTTGATTCAGTACATTTACCACCACACCTTGGTGCAAACCCATAAAGAATTAATTACGCACTACTTGCCTGTGCTACTATCACCATTTCACTGACTTTTCAAGATTGACTGCCAGTCTTAGCACTTGCTAGATTCTAAAAACAAGTTATATGTGCTTCTAATGACCATGCCTTATTGTGTCACATCAAAACCTGGAAGAAACATAACCCATATTGAAGGTGGAGTTGTTACCTTTGCTTTTTCTCAATTATTATTCTGCAAAGGACACAGTAATACTGTTTAATCTGTTTCTTAATGTTGCCATATTATCATTCAATATGCAGAATAAACACTAGCTATTAATAACCAATATGGACAATCTCAACTCCATACAAGGGGCATTTCTCAGGCAACTTGTTTTGGAACCCACTTGGACAAGGCAGAGCTGGTACTTAAAACAGAGAGATTGCTGATGTCACAGTGGGTAGTCCCAGGGCACAAGTTATCACTGTTCTGTGTGGTTTGATATATGAATAGGATGGGGAAAATAAAATTACTAAGATGAAACTCCTGGACTTCAAGGAGGGCAGATTTTAAAGAAATAGGAAACTACCTTTGAGAATGTCTTGGGGGGGCAGGCATAGAAGGAGAGGATGCTCAAAGGAGAAAGGTTAAGGAGGGTATAGACCAGGTAACAGCATGATGATTGAAGGAAGTGAGCAAGGGAAAAGAGAGAAAGTGGCTACTATGGTTCTCTAAAGAGGTGGCAAAGGCAGTGAAGGAGAAGAAAACAGCATTTAGAAAGTACGTACAAGGAGATCCAGAAGGATGAAGACAGGGAGGTATATCTGGCCAAACAAAAGAAAGAAGGAAATAGTGTGAGGACAGCTAAAGCACTAACAGAGGTGAGGCTAGCAAAGGAGGTCATAAAGAGGGTTAATACCTTCTTCCGGTATGTGGGGAAAAGATGAAGACAAGGGGATGGATAGTGAGAATCAGGAGGGCAGGGGGGACTGCACAGAGTAAGATCATGAGAAAACATAAATACTAAATGATTACTTCTGACTGGTCTTCACAGTAGAGGGTTGGGGGCAGACCAGCATGCTGCAATAAGCACCAAGGAGGGGAGGGGGTGGACACGAATTCCATCCTTGGTGGAAGGTTCTGGAAGCCATTGTAAGCCTTAAGGAGAATAAGGCAATGAGGCTGAATTGGATTGATTCAAGGTCCTAAAGGAATTGAGCATGGTGCTTGCTGCCCCACTGGCAGCACTTTTAGCACCTCGTTGAGATGGAGAAGTTCCAGAGGACTGGAGGAGGGTTGAAGTGGTCCCTCTGCACAAAAGTGGCAGTAGGGAGGATGCTAGTACTACAGGCCAGTCACTTTCACATCAGTGGTGGGAAAGTTAATGGAGATGCTTCTGAAGGAGAGGCTTGTGAGCACTTGGAGACAAAAGGATGCAGTACCACCAGTAACATAGTTTCACTTGGGAGGCCATGTCAAACTAATCCCATAGATTTCTTTGTCTGGGTTACCAGGGAGGCGGATTAAGGGAGAACAGTGGACATGGCCGGTCTAGACTCCTGTAAGGCTTTTTATGCTGTGCTGCATAGGAGGCTAGTTAAGAAATGAAGCAGGCTGTGAGTGTGGAAGAAAATGACAAGCTGGTTATGAAACTGGTTATGGTATAGGAGGCAAATGATAGTGATAAATGGTAGCCACTCAGATGATAGAGCAGTGTTTAGTGGGGCACCACAGGGTTCAGTGCTGGGACTGGTCCTCTTCTATGTTTTCAAAAGCAACATTGTGGAGGAGCTTGAGGGGAAGGTGTGTCTCTTTGTAGATGATACAAAAATCTGCAACAGAGTTGACACTCAGGAAGAAGTGGAGAGAATGCAAAGGGATCTGAAGAGACTAAAGGAATGGTCCAGGGGTGGCAGCTGGGTTATAATGCCAAGAAGTGTAAAGTTATGCACTTAGTGCTGAGAACGGAGGGGCTGTGTATAAGATGTGGAGAATGGAGCTTAGTCACCAAGCAAGACAAAGACCTAAGGGTCATCATATCTAATGACCTCAAGGTGACTGGGCAGTGTGGCAAGCAGTGAGAAAGGCTATCAGGATGCTGGGGTGCATTGGGAGAGGGTTTCTAGCAGGAGGAGGTGATGCCACTATATCACTCACTGATGAGCCTCCAATGAAGTACTGTGTCCAGTTCTGGAGGCCGCTCCTCCAAAAGG
Source organism: Neoceratodus forsteri (assembly GCA_016271365.2). Classification (NCBI taxonomy): domain Eukaryota; kingdom Metazoa; phylum Chordata; order Ceratodontiformes; family Ceratodontidae; genus Neoceratodus; species Neoceratodus forsteri. Next base: position 3,674,026 of record JADMNL010000034.1, read on the forward strand.
ACATTGAAAGGGTGGAGGCGTACAGAGGAGGGCAACCAAAATGGTGAGGGGGTTGCACATGAAGACAGTAGCAACTCAATATGTACTCCCTCGAAGACAGGAGAGTGAGAGGGGACATGACTGAAACCTACAGGTACCTCACAGGAGTGAACAAGGTGCAAGTGGAGGGTCTATTTCAGAGAAAAGAAGGCACTACAGCAAGGGAGCATGCAATGATGCTATGAGGGGGAAAGTTTAGGAGAGATGTGTGGAAGTAATTTCATGGAAAGAGTGGTAGATGACTGGAACAGCCTGCCAGATGAGGTAGTGGGGGCAAAGAGTGTGTGCAGCTTCAAGCATGTATGGGATAGACACAGGGGCCTATTAAGTAGAGGAACGAGAGGGAGGGGGACTGACACCTATGACTAGCTAGGGTCAGTGGTGATGGAATAGGCAGGGGCAAGTGGCAGACTGGATAGGCCAAAAGATCTTTTTCTGCTGACAAAATCTTCCTCTTTTCCCAATTGACTTATGTTGATACATAGGAGACAGTTCATTAAGCAAGCAATAAGACATAATGAAGTGTGGGTTATGGCCTGGTAAGAGCAAGCCCCAGTTGCATTATGAGGTATGAGGCGCTTGCCCCGAGTGTCTTTAGCACCTGGGAAGTGCTCTTATTAGGCTATAACCCACACCTCAGAGTGTCTTATTGCACTTATCAAATGGGCCCCACCAGCCATTTAAGAATAAAGGTAAAAACATGCCAAAAAATTTAAAGCTTGAGGTTTTAATGTCTAAAGAAGTAAAATAGTACCTGTATTGAGATGCTTTCTGAAGTGTTTGATGGGCAGTATAGGGCACTGCCCCCCCCACACACACTGCTGAGGTTGTCTTCCATGTCTCCACACACTTTAAGTTTGATTTCCCACTGCACAAATCCATTTTCATAATAGGGTGTCTCAGGTGTCCAGAAATGTGCAGAGTGCCTGTTTGTTTCACAATCACTGTTTGATTATAATGGTAGTACAGCCCTCTCCCAGCAACATTCACACAGACAGATACTGCTGAGGTTGTTCTTCCATTCCCTGGACTAAATGTTTTGTATTTTAATAGGCATTTTAAAGATATTACAGCAGCGTTAGCTCCACAGGGTCATGTGGCTTGGGAGATTACTTCCTGGTCACATAGATTAAAATTGAAAGCCCTGAGCGAGTGGGGAAGTGGATGGATGCTGCATGGAGACGTGCATAGACACGCACATCCTCAGTGCATGTCTAAGTATGTCTAGTGTGAAAAAGGTGGACAGGGGTGCAACAACTTCATGTGTGAGGTGCGTAACTGACAGACATACTTGCAAATATTCACATTAAGGGAATTATTTCACTTCCTGTAGTACAGTACTATTCATTAAGATAAGATGATTATCAATGAAGGATTTGTCATCTGAAGTACAGGAGAGGTAGCCATGTCATGCATCCTCTGCAACAACATTTCCATCTCTACAAATAAAAGCCAGGATGGCATAAAATGTAAGCAATGTGTGGAAACTGACTCTTTGAGAAACCAGATTTGTAAACTTGAATCCAAGTTAAAAGCAGTGCTACAAAATATACCTAAAGATGTGAAACATGATTATGTCCAAACATACTGTATAATGTGGAATGTGCTCTTCAACTGAACAATCCTGCAGATTATCAAAAAAAAAAAAGACAGGGAAAATGAGGATGACTCAGATTGGTCTCCAATTGCTTAAAAAAAAAAAAAAAAGCTCATTTAAGCAGGGCAGGAGAGCTATGAATTTATCTATCCCACTCCATAACCGATTTGAAATTATGAGTAATATAGATCAAGACACCGACTTATGCGTTGGGGTAAGCTGTTCAATGGGACAAACAATCTGGACCCCTTCCCCCAGCAATGAGGGATAATTCTGATGACCCTCAACAGTCCCAAATAGTAACAAAGAACAGTAGCAACTCTGCCCCTATAATCCAGAAATGCGGGGGAAAGGCATACCATCCCAGTAAGTCCCAGTGGTTCAGACACACTAGAGCACCAGACTAGAACTGATACAGAGCCCTAAGATACACCAAACCAGTACATCTTCCCAAAAGTGATGCCACCAGGCAGGTAATAGTCCTTGGGGATGCCATCTTGAAGTACACAGATGGGATTAAATGTTATAACAACAAGGCAAACCGGACATATTCTAGTTTTAGAGGAGTCAAGATAAAGGATATAGAGAATATGGCTAAAATATACTACAAACTGCTGGCTGCAACCCACTAGTAGTGGTACATGCTGGGACAAATGACATCAATTGCTCCATGACTGAGGATGTAAAGGATGATTATATTTCTCTGGTTAATACATTAAAGGGGTCTGGAGCAGAGATGTGCATCTCAGAAATTCTTCCCATCCCTAAGGCAAATAAATAAAGATGGCAACGATAAAGAAAATTAACAAGTGGATTAGGAAGTGGACCTTAAGAGAATTTCTATCTTGTTTGACCCATTGGGAACAGTTTTCCGATAACCACAATCTATATTGTTGGGACAGACTTCACCTTAATAAAAGGGGAAATACTATTTTGGCCAGAACTATACTTAAAGACATAAATAATCATTTAAACTAATAAGTCAGGGCAAGTGGGACATGATTTACCCCCATCAGTACAAAACAACATAAAAAAATCTCTAAATGTTTATTGTACTAATGCCAGAAGCTTAAGTCAGGTGAAGAGTGTGGAACTGCAATATATAATACACAAGCATGAATTAGATATTATAGCTATCTGTGAGAAAAGATGGGATAGTACTTTTGATTGGCATAATAATATCCCTGATTTTTCTTTATTTAAAAGAAATAGGCCTAACAAAAGTAGTGGAGGAGTCTGCATGTATGTCAGAAATTCCTCAGAAGCAGCAGAACATGTACTTAATTCTGACTTGATTGAAGGGATATGTGTGTATGTGAAATGTCATAATGGGAAAAATCTCATTATGGGAACATTCTATAGACCACCTTCTGTGGATAAAGTATATGATCAGGATTTGTGCTCTATTATTACCACCATCTGGCAGAAAATGATAACCTAGTCCTTATGGGTGATTTTAATTCACCAAGCATACAACAGAACTTGCTTAGGGCAGCATCGAATACTGATAATACAGTTTTGGATGCCATTGTAGAGACAGAGCTGGACCAACTGATAGATATACCAATAAGAGATAATAACATTCTCAACATTGTTTTAGCTAATAGCCCCATGGAATTAACAAGCATAGTTGTCTCTACTCCACTGTCTACCAGTGACCACAACAGTATTATGTTTGAGATTAATAAACATCAGTATAACTCTAATATTACTCAATACCAGTATCAATACAATAAAGAGAATTACAACAACATTAGACGTGTTCTAATGTCAATAGATTGGAAATATGTGCTGGACCATAAAAACACAAATGAATGCTGGGAAATAATTAAAATGATCATTAATAATATTGAAGAATCTTATGTCCCAGAAAAGAAAATTACAAACTCCAAGGGAAATATTCCACAGTGGTTAATCAGGAGAGTTCATAAACAAATAAGAACTAAAGAAAGGGCATTCAGTAAATTTAAAAGATCTCAATGAGCACAATAGGACAGTTTATAAATCAGAATTGAAAAACAAAAAGAAAAGAATAAGGCTGAATTAAAACTTACAGTTAACAAAAACCCTATGGACTTTTTGATATGTTGGAATTCTCAGGTACAACAAAATAAACTTGGACTGGTAGTTGAAAATAACATAGAACTTAATCTTTGAAAATTGCTAATGCATTTAATTACTTTTTTGCCACTGTGTTTTCAATGGCAGATGAAACTGCAGATCAGATTAATATGAATAGCGGCAGTTATTTAACAATAACAAGAGAAGAGGTCTATACAGTTTAGAGGGAACAGAGATATTTCTTCCCCAGGCCCTGATGCCATTAGCAGCAAATTTCTGAAAGAAACAGCTGAAGCACTCACTACCTCCCTCACCATTCTATTCAACAAATCGGTACAATTAGGGCAAATACATTTGACATGAGAAGGGCCTCTGTTCTCCCAATTTTAAAAAAAGGAAACAGAAATATGGCCTTCAGTTATAGACCCATAAACCTGACCTCTATCATTTGTAAATGTTTCGAAAATATATTTAAGGCTAGACTAGAAAAAGAACTATGGGACAAAAAGCTGACTGACAAAACACAACATGGTTTCACCAAAGGAAAGGGAAAGGGGAAATTGTTTAACCAGAAAAGGCACACTAAGCTGAAGCTTGTTTCCAGGTGTGACTTGGGAGCACAAGGAAGTTAAGTGACTTGCTCAGGGTCACACAGTATGCAAATGGGGGCTGTGGGATTCAAACCCCGGTCTCCAGCTCAGAGCCTTAAACCACTGCGCTATACTGCCTCCAAAGGGAAATCATGTGCCACCAACCTGATCTCATTTTATGATGGGATCAGCAACAGTCTAGACATGGGCATCCCAGCTGATGTGATTCTCCTTGACTTCAGGAAAGCCTCTGACAAGGTCTCACATGCACTACTCATATCCAAAATGTCTAAGTTAGGATTAAATCAATTCATAGTTAGATGGGTCTCAAAATGGCTAGCTAATAGATCACATCACGTACTGAATACCGGGTCACCTTTCAATGAGATCAAGGTAACTAGTGGCATCCCACAGGGATCCGTACTGGATCCCACCTTGTTTGGATATTTTATAAGGGATCTGGATGAAGAATTATGGTGTAAGGTTGCTAAATTTGCAGATGATACTAAAGTTTGTTCAGAAGTTGACACCAATCCCAAAATAGATTTATTTCAACAATAACTTCTGAAAATAGATCAGTGGGCAAAAGCCAACAAAATGGAGTTTAAATATGGACAAATGTTCTATTATACATTTTGAGAAAGAAAACCCAAATACTGTGTACATGCTCAGTACAGAACCGATTAAAAAGCTGAATTTGAAAGTGACCTAGAATAACTATTAACAAAGACTTTGCACATGTTGATCAGTGTAGAAAGATAACCCTTAGAGCCAACAGGATTCTGAAATCAATCCAAAAAGCCCTTGTGAATAGAAGCAGAGCCTGTATCCTCCCTCCCTATACAACGTACGCTAGACCCCATGTGGATTATGCCCCTTCCTTTTGGTCTCCCCATCTAATAACTGAAGTTACTAAAGTTAGGACAGTCTGAATGTTCAAGAATAGGCTTGTTAAATGGCTGAATAGTCTGAACGATTGTAATTGTGGTTCTTAATTTAATACTGTACCTTACATTGTAAATTTTATGTTTTGATATTGTAGTTCATGTGTTTTCATATGAATTTTTTTGTATGTCTTGATTGTTTATTTATTAACTTGACGCATGTGAAAACGGGCAGTTTACTCATCTTGCTAACAAGTATAAAAAATAAAAATGAAATGAAATGAAATAAAGGATATCAAATTAATTGAATCAGTACAAAGAAAGGCCACCAAATCAGTGGCAGCTTGCAAACCCCTTCCCTATCCCCAAAGGCTGAAGGCATTAAATCTCTACAACCTCGAGACTCACAGAATCAGAGGAGATATGCATATGTTGTACATTTTGAAGACCCAAACCTTCAGAAAGATTGTAACATAGAATGGTTAGATAAACCTGATGGACTTAGATGTCACAACAAACAGCTTAGGGTACCCAAAATAAGAACTTATAAAAAGGACAATTTTTTTTTTTTTTTACAGTTAGAGTCATTAGGATATGGACTGCATTGCCATCTTATTTAGTAAATATAAATTCTTCTGAACAGTTTAAAAAAAGCCCTGAACAGTTACTTACTTGACTATGGGAAATAATTATTTACCCTGCAGGTGGGGGGAAGGTGGTAGTGATGGGCTTCAGCATTCTTCCACCTTTTCAAGCTGAGTAATATCGAATAAATTAGAATTCACACCACCACATCCGTTTTCATGAAGGGTGTCTTGTGAAGTGATGAATGCACAGAGCAACCGTTTTGACAGAGAGGCGACTTCTATCATTAAAACAAGCGTGTCCTTGCCAGCCGTCATAGATGCCACTTGTACAATAGTGGTTTCTAATATCAGACCACTCACTCTGCTGTAGTAAAGAAAACTTTTTAGGATAGTTTTACATAAATGTTTTTTAACTGTTGATAAGTGGCACATAAGAGTCTGTGGAGAAACAGGCCTGTGGTTTTACTTTGAAGATTCACCCAGGCACATCCGTTGCCTTCATTGTGGTCAGCTTAGTAAGGAAAACTTGTTAGTTTTACATAAATGTTTTTCTGACTGTTAATAACTGGCACATGAAAATGTCTGTGGAGGAACAGGTCTATGCTTTTACTTTGAGAATGCATACGGGCAGGCCCATGCATCCAATCGCCTTCATTACAGTCAGCTTTTTGGTTTGTTTGTTACAGGAGCAGTACACAAGTACAGTTTTGTTTTCTAATATTCTGCTATAAGATTATTTTCATCAGCTAATGCTGTGCGTTTCTGTTTGTGTCTGTGCTAGGGTGCGGGAGGAGGGAGGATACTGTTCTCCACCTTGGCCAAGGAGCTTCTCCTACTTTTAAAATTTGAAGGTTGGCACAGTGGTGATTTTGTTCTGTTATGGGCTCAGGTTGGCACAAGTAGTGCCGGTTGTAAGTTATGTCCTGAAAAGGACAGGGCAGGAAAAGACTTTCAGCCTCTATCAGGGTTCAGGAAACTTTTGCCCATTTTATAACTACAAATGTCTGACTACATAAATACCACCAAATGTCTGCTGATGATTTTGCTCACCAAACCATCCTCTGCAAAATGTGAAACTTGGTACCACAGAAACTGAAAGTTTAGTGTGCACTTGATGCCACCTTAACTAAATGCATGTTGCTTTCAAAGTCTGTGAAATACCAAACTAGAGACTGCTAAGGCTGTGTTTCACATGATTGCCCGTACATAAGTATTGATAATTTTGTCCACCTTACGGTGATACTGATACATCAGGGAAAGGTTTATTTCCTTACACCCATACTTAAAAAAAATGGTAATATAGGATACTTACTCTCTCCCACTAGCTTTCCTTCTCCTCCCCCCCTCTCCTATCATTCCCTCCTCCAGTCATCCCTCCCTCTTGCATTCCCCCTGGCTTCTTGGTTGCTCCATCCTCCCCACCTCTTGGCTACACCTTGAAACTCTTAAATGTCTCTCCTTCCTCCCCTCTCCCCTCCTAAACCCCCTCTCTTCCCCTCACCAGCCACACAAATGCATATCTGACTATGTCAAGCTCCTCATCTCACTGCTGCTCTTTGTGGCAGGTGATGTTGAGCCCAATCCTGGACCTGTACACCCTCCTCCCACTTGTCTACCCAAAGGGTCAAGAGTGACTCACATCAATGCCCGAAGCCTCCTCCCCAAGACTGACCATCTGCAACCTCTTATGGTTAATCTTCAAACTGATGTGCTAATTATTTTGGAGTCTTGGCTATCCCTCAAGATCCCTGACTTTGCAGTCACCATCCCTGGGTACACCCTCCCCCAATAGGATCATGCCTAGACAAGTGATGGTGTTGCCATCTTCCTCTCTTCTACCATCCATTTTGTCCCTGTACTTGCCACCAACTCCCCCTCTGCATATGAACTTCTCCTTCTCAAACTCTCCATTCCTTTCTCTATCCCCATCTTTATAGCTGGTGTTTATTACTGCCCTTACCCATCTATCTCATCTGTCACTGAACTCCTGACCACTATCTCCTCTTATGCTTCATCTGGGGAATTAGTCATCCTTGGGGACTTTAATATCAACTGGCTCTCCCCTCACAATCTAAATTCTGCCTAAATATTAAGTTCCTCAATCTAACTAAACTGATCTGATCTGATCCAAACCATCACAAACATAAATCTGTCAACCATTCCTTGCTGGACTGGGCTCTTACCTCTCACCCCCACTGCATCACTGATGTTGGTATACTCCCTGACACCATTAGTGAGCAAAGTACACCATCCCAAAGCACCTCCCAGACTCCTGCAGGTCTGATCCTTCTGGTTGCTGGACCAGTCCTCCCTCCATGTAGACTTGGTAGCTGCTGACTAGTTGCCCATCTCTACTGGCAGCTCCATTAACTCTGTCCTTAACTACTTCAATACAAAATATCTTGCATTTTGGTATCAGCATTTCCCCTTTAGGAAAACCAAGATCTGAGGTTCCCACCTCCCTTGGATTTCTGCTGAGTTAAGTGAATGTGATCTTGCCTGGATGAGCCATAAGTCCACAGGCTCCCCTGCTAACTCATGTACTGTGCCCTTTGCAATGCCTATACCAGAGGCTTGCAAAGGCTGAATACTTTACCTCCACCTTCCAAAGCAACCTTAACTACCCCTTAAAGTTTTGGAAAGTCATCCATGCCCTTGTCTCTTTCCCAACCCAGTCCTCTTTCCTGGTTCTCAAAGCAAGCAACATTCAAACTTCTGACCCCTTCACCATTGCCTCCTAGTTCAGTTCTTTCTTCACCTCCTTTGCCTCTTTCCATTTCTCCTCCCTGCTTCCCCATCTGTCTTTCCACCTCATCTCCCCACTTCTTCTCTCCTGTCACTACTGCTCACCCTCAAGGCTCTCCTGATTCTAAATCCTTTCAAGGCCAAACGTCCTGAGGGACTTGACCCCAAACTCCTCCATCTCTCTGTCCCTGCAATTGACCTATGTACTCCTTCCTTCTTAACCTCTTTCTCCCTTGCCTCTGTCTGCTATGCCTGGAAACAGGCCAAAGTTCGGTGGAGACTTCACCCATCCTGGCAACTACCACCTTATCTCCCTGTTCCTCACCTTAGCTAAACTTCAAGAACACCTTGTGGTGGCTCAGCTCTCCCCTTTCCTCAACTCATCTTCCTTCTTCACCCCATTCTAGCCTGGTTTCTCTAAATTCCATTCCACCTCCTCCTCCTCTCTTCTCTGTTTCACTGATTCCATTCTTTCAGGCATGGATCAAGACCTTATCACCTCAGCCATCTTTGTTGACTTGGTCAAAGCCTTCAACACCATAGCCCACCTCCTTCTCCTTGACAAGCTTAAGGCAGCAGGACTCTTCTACTCCTTTACCAATCAGTTCCACTCCTACATTGTATTCTTTTTATCTTTAAATACTGGCTAGTCTCCCTCTCTCCTACCTTACCTCTCTCCTCTCCACCCCTACCACCCTCCTCTTCTACCCTTCATAACTCTGGCCTTCACTCCCTTGCACTCTCAAGAAAATCTTCAGCTGGCCAGGCTGCTTTCTCCTACTGTTTCTGCAAACTATGGAATTCCCATCTCCTAACCCCTCTCCCTATTTAACGTATTCATCAACAACCTGTCAGAAGGTCTGGAAGGCATGGTGTGCCTGTTTGAAGATGACACAAGATCTGCAATAGGTTGGATACACTTGATGGGGGCACAAAGGATGGAGTCTGTTCTTAGGAAACTAGACGAGTGGATGAGAAACTGGCAGTTGAAGTTCAATGTGAAAAATGTAAGGTCATGCACCTGGGAAAATGTAACCATGGGAAAGTATATTTAATGGAAGGGGAACAGCTAATGTCTACAAAGAATGAGTGTGATTTAGGGTTATCATTTCAGACAAATTGAGGGTAAGAAAACAATGTGAAAAGGCATCACTGAAGGCTGGTGGAATCCTGAGCTGCATAAGGAGGGAATCATGAGTAGGAGCAAGGAAGTGGTCATGCCACTGTATAGATCACTGGTGAGGCCTCACCTGGAATACTGTGTCCAATTCTGGAGACCACATCTCAGGAAAGACATACATCAATTAGAGACAGCACAGAGAAGGGCAACAAAGATGGTGCAGGATATGCATGGAGAGCCGTGATGAGGCAAGGCTACAAAAGCTCAACATATACTCCCATTAGCATTTATATGCTGGAGTAGGCATATCTCTGCAGAGAGGTGGTGTTCACAAAACCTATTTTAATATAAACTGTACCAGATTGTGTGATACATACCATTTAATTTAAGCTTGTTATCCTGGTACCCTCTCTTAAGGGTGCTGTCTCTATTGTAGCTGTTGGGGATTGGGACACTGAGGGCTTAATCCAGGTCTAGCAGGGCTCAATTCTGTCTAGCCATCTTGCTAGCTGTGGGGCACAGGATAAAATGAATTCAGTCCTAGAATTGGGTTTGAGGTGCCTGTAGCACTTGTATTTTGCAGTCCACAGGCTTTTCTAAGCTTTTAATGTTAGCGATGAAACCGGAAGTAAAACAGCCACTAACTTCTGGTTTCTGGCTACATAAACAGCCCATCTAGTGAGTGGGGCACATTAGCATTTATATGCTGGAGTAGGCATACCTCTGAAGAGAGATGGTGTTCACAAAACCTATTTTAATATAAACTGTACCAGATTGTGTGATATATATACCATTTATTTAAACTTGTTATCCTGGTACCCTCTCTTAAGGTTGCTGTCTCTATTACAACTGCTGGGGATTGTGGGACACTGGAAGGCTTAATCCAGGTCTAGCAGGATCACATCTATCTAGCCATCTAGCTAGCTGTGGGGCACAGGATAAATGAATTCAGCCCTAGAATTGGGTTTGAGGTGCCTGTAGCACTTGCATTTTGCAGTCCACAAGCTTTTTCAAGCTTTTAATGTTAGTGATAAAACCAGAAGTAAAATGGCCGCTAAGTTCCAGTTTCTGGCTACATAAACTGCCCCTCTAGTGAGCGGGGTGAACGTGCGTGGAGCCACATGCAGAGACACACACGTCTGCGTGTGGCTGCTGTATCTGCTGGGGCAGCAAGGGAAACGGGACCAGGTAATATATAAACTGAATTAAAAAAAAACACTTGAATAAATTAACTCATACAGCAATATATGAAATATGGAGGTTCCAAACAACTTCTGTTCATCCTGCCAGATGTTTGGTTGGGGCCCTCAACTTATTGACTTTATCTGCGATAGATGTTTGCTGTTGCAATCTGAAATTTTACAGTTACAGTCAGCCAGAGCTACAAGTCCAGAAATTGAGGCACTGGAAGACCATATAGATTAAATGTTGGGCCAAATAGTTCCCCCTGAGACCATTAACATTCCATATGAAATTCCTGGTTCAGTAAGTAATGTCTTTAATAATAATCAGCCAGACAATGAAACAGACAACTGGTCTGTGGTTTCCAAACATAAAACCAAATGCAGGGGAGGACAAATACTCCATAGTGCAGCCCTAGTACCCTTATCCAACAGCTATGAAGCCCTGTCTACAGAATCTACAGAGTCTCCCCAAACAGAGAAGATCTGTGATCCCTTGGGAACTGATAATGGGGCCTGCCAGCACTAGATAAAAGTTCTGTAAGAAAAAATAAAATGAAGACCAATAGTCAAAAAATGTCCAGACTTAATATAGAGACTAAATTTGTCCCAGTCATTGAGGATAATTTGACACCAGTAAGTGAGAAGACCATTTCTAAAACCAAAGATAAACCAGATCTATGTTATTTGGCGATTCCATAATTAAACACCTAGATCGTCCAATCTGTAATGTGGATAAATTTAATTGAACCTGTACTAGCCTAAGAGGGGAAAGAGTTACAGATATTACTACAGTGGTTAAGGAAGTACTAGTAGGTGCAGATGATAAACCTCTGTTTGTTATACATGCAGGCACAAACTATCAATAGATCAAGTCTGGCAGACCTCAAGTGTGATATTATTGCACTTAACAACATGCTGGCAGACAAGGATAGCCTTGTCTGCTTTTCAGAAATTCTGCCTGTACCTAGGGCAACAACTGCAATAGCAAACAAAATAAAAATCTTAAACTATTGGCTTAGGAGATGGTGCCTCCAACAGGACATTTTATGTCTTACTCACTGGGAACAATTCTACCAAAACAACCCCTTGTACTGCTGGGATGGACTACATCTCAGTAGAAGGCCTACTTCTTTGTTGGGCAAGAGTGTTCTTTTTGCTATCGATAAACTTTTAAACTAGAAGCTGGGAGGAGAACAGGTTTTTCTCCTGTTCTCTAGAAACATCAAGTTGTAATAACAATACTTATGAGATTCTTTCACTGAATGCAAGAACATTAATTCAAGAGAAAATGGCAGAACTAGAAGCTAAATGCATATTGACCAATTATGCACGCATATCAGTAACTGAAACATGGTGGGATCCTGACTCGATATGGGCAACAACACTACCTGGCTATAGGCTTTATCATAAAGACCGTGTAGGTCAAATAAGAGAGGGGGGTTTGTTTACATGTTAGAGAAGATATGACTTCCTTTCAACTCCCTCCAGCTAATGACATCAAAACCATATGGGCCAATATTCAGCTTAAGGGTCAACCACAAAAAATGGTCAGTACTTGTTACAGACCTCCATCAGCAAATGCTGAATACACCTTTATGCTCCATAAGGAGATATCTGATATGGCAAGTAAAGGTAATATGCTAGTATTGGGCGACTTCAATATGCCTACCATCAACTGGAGCATGCTATTTGGAAAAAAAATATAGTGAAAAGGATCTACTATCACTTATTGTTGATTTAGGTTTGTAACAGTTTGTTACAGAACCAACACGGGGAGATAATACATTAGATTTGGTCATAACTAATACAGGGAATATAATACCTAGTGTAGGTATTAGTGACCCCCTTGGTACTAGTGACCATTCTTCTATAACTCTATCACTTACTGTTAATACTGTACAACACATAAAACATACACAATTCAAAAATTATGATTAAGCTGATTTTGACATTATTAAAGAACATTTAAATAAAATTTCTTGGGAAGAAGTTGTATCCCCTCTATCTCTTGAAATGGCCTTGGAATATTTAAAAAAATAAGATCTATGAACTTGAAGAACTTTTTGCCCCCCCCCAAAAAAAGAAACAACAAAAAGGGAAAAATTCCATTATGATTTAATCAAACTATTAAGACACAAATTCGGAATAAAAAAAATTATATTCTCTCTTAAAAAAAAGTGAAGGTATAAATAAAGAACATTTATTAATACAATATAAAAATGCATTAAAACAATTAAAACAATCTATTTTACAGTCAAAAAAGAAGCTTGAATTTGGTCTGGCTTACTGTAAAGACAGTTATAAATCACTTTTTTCTTATCTTAATAATAAAAAGGGAATAATAGGTACATTAGTCCCCTATTTGTAAACAATGTGTTAATAACTAATGACAAGGAAATGGCCAATGCCTCTAATACACAGTTTTGTTCTGTATTTTCCATAAAAGACCATCCCAAAACAAACCTGGGTCCAAACAATATAGCTACAGATTACCACATTTCCGACATTGATATATTGGTAGCTTTGCAATCCCTCAAAAAGACATCTAATCCAGGACCTGATAAAATTAGCACAATATTTTTAAAGAAGCAGAAGTTATTGCTAAATCCTTGGCACTAATTTTTAATAAATCTCTTCAACAAGGAGTAATACCGTATGATTGGACAAATGCCACAGTAATACCCATCTTTAAGAAAGGCAATCATTCAAACCCAGAGAATTATTGTCCTATAAGCTTAACATCTGTAGTGGGAAAAGTTATGGAAAAAATTATTAAACAATTACTGGAAGGGGACTCAATTACTAAGAACATAATTGATCCAGCACGGCTTTAGGCCTGGGTACTCCTGTACAACCAACCTAGTTTCCTTTTATAATTATATAAGTCTAAGACTTGATAGTGGGATTCCCATGGATGTTATACTACTTGATTACAGCAGAGCCTTTGATAAGGTGCCACATGGTATGATCCTTGACAAAACGTCCAATTTAGGATTCTCTAAAGTCCTAGTTAGATGGGTTTCTGGCTGGCTGTCAAATAGACACCAGCAAGTTAGCAGAAATGGATCCCTATCAGATATAGGGCATGTTACCAGTGGGGTCCCCCAGGGGTCAGTCCTTGGACCCACCTTGTTTAATGTTTATATTAGCGATATGCAGGTCAGTACGGAGAATTGTCTTTCTAAATTTGCTGACGATACTAAATTAGGTGGGGCAGTATTCACAGAAGCAAATAGAATTATTCTGAACAACAACTTAAAAACCTTAGAATCCTGGGCAGTGGACAATGGGATGTTCCTCAGTTCTGATAAATGTACCATGTTACATTGTGGGAAAACAATCCCAAACAAAGTTATGTCCTAAACAATCGTCACTTAAAGCTTCCTCATCAGAAAGAGACCTCGGAGTTATTGTCAATAATAAGCTTTCATCTACTCACCACTGTAATAAGGTAGCCAAAACTTCTAATGCCTTACTCACTCGTATTAAATGAACATTTGTAAATAGGACCCAGGAATGTATTATTCCCTCTTTAGGACCCATGTTAGGCCCCACTCTGACTATGGGTCACCTTTAAACCCATACCAGAAATATAATATTGATAAAATTGAGAGGATTCAGAGGAGGGCAACAAAATTAGTACTAGATTAGTTAACAGAGATTATCACTTTAGACTGCAGAAAACTGGACTTCACTCCTTACAGAGTAGAAGAACTAGAGGGGAATTACTACTTTTGTACAAAATTCTTAACTCTCAGGTTCTAATGGATCCGTGTGGCCTAAAATTTACTAATAGAAGGAGCTCTCCAAGGCTTAACAATAAACAGATTGAAATAAGAAAACCTAACACTACTAAGAGATTAAATTATTTTACTGTAAGAACTCCAACACTGTGGAATACTCTTCCGCAATATTTAGTGGATAGCCCTTCAATTTCCTCTTTTAAAAAGAATCTAGACCATTGGATGGAGACTAACATATTAATGATCTAATAAATTTCCCACCGTGGTGGTGGGGACAATCTCAATGGCCATTGGTCTACTTTGTCCTATAATACCAAGTATACCAAGAGCGGAGTAGGGATTGGGAGGGATATGACAGAGACATTCAAATACATGAAGGGTATCAACAAGGTTCAGATGCAGAACTTTTTCAGGTAAGCAGCTGTAACAGGACTAGAGGGCATGACATGCACCTTAAAGGAGGCAGATTCAGGAGCAATGGAAGAAAATACTTCACAGACCGGGTCTTGGAACCATGGAATGGCCTACCCCAGGGGGTTGTGGGAGCAAAGATGGTAAGGGAATTTAAACCAGCATGGGACAGACATAGGGGGATCCTCAAAAATACAAACTAAGAGGGGAGATAGAAATTAAGGCAGACTAGATGGATCTTACGGTCCCCATCTGCCAACACATTCTATGTTTCTGTGTATTCTAACCATCTGCTCTGCCTTTTCCCAGTGCTCACTCTCCTTCATACTCCATGACTACTTGACTCACACCTGCAATTGCACCCGATAACTATCCCTGTTCTTCTACTTTCTCCTACTACACCATCTCTTCCCAATTTTCTCTTGGTCACCTTTTTTGCTATTCCCCCACTACCCTGGCACCTAGAATCTGTTCTTCCTAGAAACCCAATGGATTGCTCTCTGCCACTTCCTTCTTATTGCACTTTATTTGTTCCTCATTCATTACCTCCTTGATTCTCCCTGGGGTTGTAATCACCTTCTCCTCCCTTTATAAATTGACAAAAAAATCGCACAAATATTGTTTAATTCCTTATATGAATGTATCCTAGTGCTTTTGCTTAGTCCTCTGCCTGCCATTTAATTGCTGCCTATTATTGCATACATGACTGTCCTCTTCTCCTTCCCCCCAGGATGCATCTGGAAATGAGCTATTATTCAGATCAGTATGCCTTTGCTGGTGAAACTTTTTAAATAACAACTACATAAACAAACAAATAAATTGCACACTGTCACAGCAGACACAATATACAATTCTTGTAGCTGTCAGTTATATACTTTGCAAAGTTTAAAAAATAATTTGCTGAATTGCTGAGTATGAGTGACTGTATTACATATGTTAACACCACTGTCAAAACCACTCTTACGGTTGTAAGAGTGGTTCTGTGCATTCTTACGGTATGAGAAGTGTGAACAGAAGGTGAGTGGCTTTTGTACTCTAAGAAAGCATATAACACCACTCTTACAACCATAAGAGTAGTCTAGGCAGTGGTATTAATACAATCCAGCTTGATCAATAATATATTCACTTTTTTTTTAAACCTTACTGGAACATTCCCATTTCTAGGGCAGCTCTGCATGAGACACTCTTCACAGAATAAGAGTGTCTCATGTGCAGAGAAAAGGATCATTCAGATTGGCTGGGAATGATCCCTCAATCTATCATTCTGATGCATACACTCCACCTTAAGATGCATGGTCCGACAATCTGTACTATTAGTTCAATGCTTCTCTCATTTTTCAGCTAATGCACTTAAATGTCTACTTCTATTTTAAAGACTGAAACAATTTTTCAATGTTACTGTGCTCTGAAGAAAAAAGTTAAGTGCAGATTTCTATTCACAGTGGAGCAGTTTTGAGACTATAAAAGGACCTCACTCATACCTTGTACCATGGCCATCTCACAGTACGAACTGGCAGCACTGATCCTGAGTAAAGTCTCCCTTCTTAAGGCTGACATCACCACATACAGTAAAAGTTTGGTTGCTAGACTACCCCCCAGGTAGCTAGATGTTGTCAATTCCACCATGGGCACTTTGTGGGACTACAGTGTATGTGCAGGTCATAATGAATTGAAAGTTTAGATGGCAGCTTCTGTGTGATATTTCATTAAATTAATTAAACATTTTTTAACCAGGAAAGGCACACTGAACCAAGGCTCATTTCCAGAAGTATGGCAGCTTGGATTCAATGCAAAGAAGTGCAAATTATTGCACCTGGGGAACAAAAACCCAGGGGAAGAGTACACAATGGGGGTGAGGTAGTAACAACAACAAAAATGGAATGGGACCTGGGGATAATCATATCAGATGACTTTAAGGTTAGCAAGCAATGTGAGAAGGCTGGGAGGATACTGGATTGTATAGGGAGCGGCATCTCCAGCCAAAAACAGGAAGTTGTTATCCCTCAGTACAGACAGTTGATGAGGCCCCATCTGGAGTACTGCATCCAGTTCTGGAGACCCCATCTCTGCAAGAATATAGACAGGATGGAGGCAGGCCAGAGGAGGGCAACTAAAATGGTGCAGGGTCCGCAAGAGAAGCTATATGAGGACAGACTAAAGGAGCTTAATATGTATACCCCCTTGAGGAAAGGAGGGAGAGGAGGGAACATGACTAAAACTTTTAAGTACCTCAGTGGAATCAACAAAGTCCAAGAGCATAGCATCTTTCAGAAAAAGAGATGTGCAAGAACAAGGGGACACAATTTGAAGATAGAGTTGGGGGGGCGGCTCAGGGCAATGTGAGGAAGTATTTTTTCACAGAGAGGGTGGTGGATGCATGGAACCGCCTTACTGAGGAGGTTTTGGGTTCTAAAACTGTGGGAGAATTCAAGAATGCATGGGACAGACATAAGGCAATTCTTGTGGGGGGCAGGAAGAAATAGGATGTTGGTTAACTAGGATCTGCAGCTTATCCAGTAGGTAGGGAAATGGGCAGACTAGGTTGGCCAAGCAGTCCTTTTCTGCCATCAAAGTCTATGTTTCTATGTTTTATGTGTTTCCAGGTAGGACCTGGGGGAAGGGGTAACAGGAGCACAGACATAAAAGCATTTGAAACATCTGAAATGAAAAAAAAAAACACAAAAAATAGAAAATACATAGGCAGTCCAACTATGGTGATTGAGATGTCCCACATGAGGTAAAACAGTATTAAAAAATTAAAAGGTATACATGGAGTCTGATTTATTAACATCTCTATTCTAGAGTACCAATGTCCATTGTTTAGTGTGCTATGTTACTTTGTCAACTGTCACACACTTCGACTTTTATTTCTAAAAACAAGGACTAGTGCAGGTGCAGCACTGATTCTATTGGCACCAAGTCATTCACCAAATGCTGTACATATTTAGATCTAAAGTAAGGTAAATGATTCCATGATGTTGATGGGCACTCCCTTAGGTAGCAGGGAATGTGAAAGGGTCTCTTCTGTTTTCGATGTTAAATGAATAAACATAGGCATGATAGACACTGCTGATTAGGTTGTGATTGGAAGCTAAAAGAATCTATTGAAAATGAAAAAAGTATGTACTTTGAATATTTATGGAGACTCCTAGTATGCCCACTCAGTTTTTTTTTGGGGGGGGGGGCTGGTTGTTACTGATACATATGTACTGTCAATGAGAGGAAAGTACATATTTGCTCATTTGCTGCCTTAAATGACTTGTGTTCAAATTCCAGTTGCACATGGAAAAGATTGCTGTGGAGCTACGAAGGGTGGGATTATATGTTTTGCAAAGAGGTTTATGATAGACCTGCTGTAATATTTTTCATGCATGTCTGGTAATGTCAGCCTTACAACAAGCCTGCCAGTTTGATTCTTCATTGAGGCACCACTGTTTGTGTGTTCGCAACTCAAAAATCCACCACATCTCTGCTCCTTCCAGTTTCTTATTTAAATTGCCCCCGATGACAACTCCACTTTCTGAGGCTCCCAAAATCTGAGAAAAGCTCCAGTGTTTCCCCTCTCCTGAAAATATCTTGCACTGTTTGAAGTTTCATTAGCCCTACGGTTGGTGCTCATATGTTTTTCAATCTATTTCTTCACCTCTCTCACTGTTTTTCCCCCACATATAACATATTACATAGCCACTCCAGTACATAGAACAATCCTGATGTGTTACATTTAGGCCATGTCTACACTGGGGATCTTAAAACATTACAGATAACCTGTAACATTTTAAAATCAATTTGAGTCCACACTGGTAACGTTACCAAACCGTGTTTCAAAACCATATTTAAAACCCTGATACAATCAGGGTTTTAGCACAATTTGAAAATGGTTTAAGTGAGAAATGTTTACACTTACCAAATAGTATGGGTGTCCTATCCATGTTCCCTGCCAGTGAGCCTCCTGATTTCCATGATGCTACACTGGCAATCCAGTCAACAGCGTGCTTAAACACGCTTTCATTTCGGAAGGTGTGGGCAGGCACATAATGTGTGAAGACATGGTGCCCACAAGTGTGGATGCTCTGTAAAGGTTTGAAAACCATTATCAAATTTGATCTGCAAGTGTGGACAGCGCCTTTATGACTCCTTATCTTTTATTCCTTGCCCGTAGTGGATGGCAGAATTTTTTCTTTTCCTGGAGTGTGCCCACATACTGCACATTATTTCATTGTCCACAGGTGCACATTCCTGCTCTTAGTGGTCCAAGAAGGAGTTGTCCCCTTGGATTTTTGTGTCTTCTGGTTGATGGGGTGCATGTACTAGCTTTGTCTTGATGTTAGGTACTCTCTTGGAAGTAATGATTGTTGTCTGGGAAAAGATTCTGCCAGTGGGGGTGGGGGATGCATCTGTAAAATATCCTGGTGCATTTTCAGAAGGTTTCTAACTGCTGGCATTTGTTGCAGTGAATTGTGGGGAACATCCCTTTATCCAAGATGGCAGTTTCCCCTTTTGCTTCACTCTTAGTGCCTCTTCTCTCTGTACATTGCCAACTGTTGGGGCTGATTGTTGTACTACTTGTTTTCTGCATCCCCTGCCCAAACATCTCTTGGATATCACTTGACTGTCTCCATTGTATTCACTTCTTGTACTGCAATTTTTTGGCTTTATGCAGCTGTGAGTAGGGGATGCTGTCTGCGTCATTCAGGGTAGAAACTATGGGATCCATGACACCGGTGCAACAACAAAGTTGTCAACTGACATTACAGTGATGGATTTATGTCAATCACAGTTGCGGTTAGCATAAACCTGTCCAAAGAAAGTTACTTTTCTTTAGGGGGAATTTCCCCCCTGAAGCACCCATGTGAGGGTCTCTGCCCCCTGCACCCCCATAATATAGATAATCAACTCAAAGTAGGAGTTGATTCAAGGAGGGGATGCAAGATCCCAGACAGCAGTGGCAGGTCCCATGGTGACATTACAGTGGCAAAAGCGAAATGTCGCTGTAATGTCATTCAATCTGGAATTGTCACTGTTTGAATGGCAAACCAAAACTATGGGCATGTAAGAGTGTGTTCCTAAAATTATGTGGCAAAAGGATAGGGGGCAAGGGGGAGTGAAGGTCCACAAGATCCCCACAATCAACATTAGATAAAGTAGGTAGTGTTAGGTAGAATTGATAGGCCACAGGGCCTTTTTTCTGCTGACAACTTCTATGGTTCTATTGGTTCTATCATAGTCTGTCTTTGCTGAGTATGTATGTGTATGACACAAGTTAAATCAAATCCCTAATGGGTGTACTGAAGTCAAACCTTGAGCATCCACACACACTACTGGATGTATAAAAATGGTTTGCTTTTCTTTTAAATCAATAGTTAATTCTAAAAAAATGACAAATTAAATGTAAATGTTTGTCCAGCAATGATGGGTATCCTGGTTAGCACCTGATCACTTTTCACCTCTTACCAGTGGTGCTGCACTAGTTACTGGTACCGTCTGCTGGTCAATACAGTTGTAATTTTAAAAGTCAAGGCTGTCTTGTCATCAACCATAAGTTGAGGCAACACACGTAAAGAGTTAGCAGAGCCAAAAACAGCTGACAGGAAAATGTTAAACAAGTAATCAGTTGTAACTTTTTTATTTCTGAACTATTTTCCCTTATTTATGTTCCACACATCACACCTACTAAAATCAGACAAAAATATCTTCTAATTAGCCAATAGGAAAAAGAATAAATACCTCAGATACAAAATGCAATAGTCAACTGCTTTCAAAAAACATGTTGCCCAATGGGAGGGGCCAAAATTAAGTAGCAGATGAAAATATGACACCTCTCTGTTGAGGCTTTGAATAATTACCATAGAATTCCTGGGTCCTATGTCATATGCCCCATACATAGTCAAAACAAGAAAAGGAAGAGACAATGTGTCATGAAAAAAAGACAACAATTTGCCTTTTGCACATGTAACTAAGCCCTTTGCAGCAAATTGTAACATCCCAATGAAAGTGATATTGTTTTCCAACTGAATGTATGCAATTCAACAGGACAGATGAATTGACTTATTAGATCCTGGGTTACCACAACACCTTTGTCTGATAGCCATCACCACTAGCTTTTTGTTGAGTAGCCATCATCACTACCTCCAGTGGTATGTAGTGAAGAATGGGCCATTGTGACTCAGTCAACACCACCTGTTTCAGCCTAATTTGAGTTTTTTAAAATTATTATTCTTCATTCTACGTAGAAAACACTTATCCTCCTTGACAATGTTGTCCATGCAATAATAACAAAGTCTGCTGCAATGTCTGTCCAACTGTAACACAGACAAACATTTCTGTGACTATGACTGCTCCTTTGCACTCATTATTCTTCTGCCATTTAACCTGTATAGTCCTAGCAAAGCCCACTCACAGTAGTAAAAAGCATAATGAATTAGTGACATAATTCAAACCCCAGTCTTTTTTCCTAATGCACTGACATACCTAGTTTTATTCCTCCCGCTACATCATCAGCACTATGACCCCCACTGACAGTGACATCAGACATTAGGTCCTGGGTAGCATATGGTACAAGAGGGCTGGCTGGGAGGAGCAATGTTTTTATCTGTCAACCTTTCCCTGCTTACATGTTTTTATTACCTTTGGACAAACTGATTCTTTGATTTTACTCAGGCAACTGAGAATCAATGTTTCCTATGACTAAAAGAAACTACTTTTGGCCTACTTGGCTCAGAACATTAAAACTTTCCCACCTATAACTGCCAATGCTAATTCAGAAGATTGCATTCCAGTCACCCTGGGCAGTGCCTGCAGAAGTGGGTGGAACCCAGTTTGGTGTAGAACAATTGTTCAGAAACCAGAAAGTCTGATAATATACGATTATGCAAACGTAAACAAACAACCCCTCTAGCAAACAGGGCCAGTTTTAGACTTGATGGCACCACAAGCAAACAAATGTGTGGGGCCCTTTCACCCTCACACTCTCCTGCACTCCCACATTCTCCCTTGCATTCTTCTACTCCAATATCCACCCTTGCCCCGCTCACTTCCACTCACATCATAAAAGTTGTAAGAATACTGTAAAAGAGTGACACATTTCTTTTTAATTGGCACTTTAGTATTTAGAAAACTGCAAACATAAAATAATAATAATAATAATTTTATTTATAAGGCACCTTTCTAATTCCAAGGCACCTAACAATTTAAGAACAATTAATAAAATCCAATAACAAAACAATACAACTGAGAATCATAAACAAACAATCAGATAAATACTTCAATTATCCCAAAAGCTTTTGCCACAGAAAGGTTTTAAGTCCTTCTTAAATTCTTCCACAGATGTGCACTCCCGCAACTGACAGGATAGAGAATTCCAAAGGGTGGGAGCTGCAAAAGCAAAAGCTCTTGAACCAGATGATTTCAAATTCACCCTTGGAATCTCTAACAATCCCTCATTGGCTGAGCGAAGTGCTCGACCAGGGCAGGAAGGAACCAGAAGCTCTTTCAGATAGTCTGGGCCCTGTCCAAATAGGGCTTTAAAAGTCAATAAACCGACTTTAAAGGTGATCCGCCACCATATTAGTAGCCAGTGCAGTTCGCGCAGCACCGGTTTAATATGGCACGATCGACTAGAACCCGTCAAATGCCAGGCTGCTGCATTCTGCACCAGCTGCAAGTGACAGATTTCAAACCCTGAAAGCCCTAGATAAAGGGAGTTGCAGTAATCAAAGCGAGGACACACAGGGTGGACCAAGGTTGGAAGGTCATCAGGCGGAACCAGATGCTTAACCTGGTGATATTCCTAAGATGGTATAAAGAAGTCTTGATGACAGCCAACACCTGCAAATGCAGGGTCAGTCCATCATCAAAACTACCCCAGGTTATGCACCCATTCAGATGTCAAGAGAGATGCCAAGAATAATTCCGGAGGGGGCACCAACACCTGACGCCCCCTATCTGGTGACCCAGGTCCATAACCAGTACCTCAGTCATTTCTGAGTTCAACTTCAGCCAGCTAGAATCCATCCACTCCTGGATTTCTTTCAGACAGTTGTTAAAGACCAAGAGAGCTCCATCCGGGTCAGGTGCAAAAGAGAGGTAGAGCTGGATATCATCTGTGTAACAGTGAAACCTCAGTTCATACCTTCTTACAATGTCTCCGAGGGGTAGTATATACACCGCGAACAACATGGGTGACAGCACAGAACCCTGAGGCACCCCACAAGACAAAGTAGTTGGGCCTGAAGAAAAAAACCCAGACACAACTCTTTGTGTTCTCCCCGTGAGAAATGATGTAAACCATCTGAGGACTGTTCCTGACATTCCACAGATATGCCTCAGGCGTCCTATCAACACCATGTGGTCCACAGTGCCAAAAGCTGAAGAAAGATCCAGAAGAACCAAGATGGAATGGCTTTTCCGATCTCTTGCCATCAGGAGATCATTGAGCATTGAGGAAGACAATATAACTAAAACATTTTAACCAAAAACAAATGTGAATCAAAACATTATGCTAAAACTAGGCACATACTGTAGCAATGAATCAATAACAGAAAATTCTTAAAAATAGGAAAACATATTTCACCCAGGGAAACAAATAAGGGGAGTAAGGGGTAAAAGAAGTAGATAGTTTGGCCTGAAAGTAATGGCTTTCCTTCCACCAAGAACAGGCCAGGCCTTAGATTCCACAGAGATGCATACTACTAAAGAGCATTTAGGTTTAGAGCATAACATTGTTCCCATGGCTGAAGTCCAATGAATCTCATTGTGTTTGGAGCTTCTCTGTGTGCCTGCCTGCCTACTGTACCATAAGTTAGCTTAATGACCTCCTATACAGAATCCAATAGAACCAGTATGGTGCTTATAATAAACTATCTGCACCAGTTAAATTTACAAAGACCTGAGGCACCTTCAAAACTGTTTAGCATAGTAGCATCACTGCCTTAACTCTGAGTGCTGCATATGTTTGAACATACTGTATATATATATATATAAAACATAATGCTTTGCATATACACACACACACACATACACACTGTATATACTCCGCAGTGGCATGCTTCACACAAAATAAATAATTAATAACAGAAAAATAATTTTATTTACATCTGTGGAGGATGGTGTGCCACTACCTCCTAAGAGCACATACCCTTGTTTATTACATACAGTTGGATGTTTGATCCTGTAACAGCTAAGTGCATGCTATTTCTATACATCTATATAAAATATGCCAGTTACTAGAGTAACCTAAACTTTTGCCTTTTCGATGTGAAAATATTAATAACTCTCAGATCTTGGCCTCACACCACCCAAAAAAAAAAATTGCTGGCATCTTAGTGTTCAGACCTGGACTTTGGCTTCTTCTTCTTTTTGTTTTTAAACTAACCTGAGTGCCTCTGAGTTCCAGTGTCTGCTCCAAAAGAAATAGTGTCTCCTCAGTGGGTGCCCTGTGAGGCAGACAGTCTCATGAATGCCTGGGATGCAGCTTGCCTCGGGCTCCTTACAGCCACTTCTGGACCTGACCAGCCAGGGAGACTTCCAAGTTTTGTCCAGCATGGTCCTGGGGGCTGGCTGAGCTCTGGGGTTGGAGGAGAGGTGCAGCACTGACTGGGTGGACTTCACTTGTGGATCTGATCATGGGAATTAATTGGAATCAGCCCACCCACTTATCTGAGGTCTCAGTACCTCCTGATGCACTGAGTGACCATTCACCACTCCTCTGCAGATGGTCCTCAATAAAAATCCAGAAGCCGCCACCCAAATATACCTTTATACTTCACCTTAAAAAGGGATCTCTCTCGCACCTCAAACAACACCTGTTACAGTCTGGCTGGACCCTCATCAACACTGCAGAGTCTACTGAAAGTGCCCTGGTTTAAGTTATCTCCACATTTAACTCTAGTTGTGACTGCTATGCCCCGGTCTCCAAACAGAAAGTCAAAAGTCAGGCCATCCCCTGGCTCTCCCACACCCTATTAGACCTCATGAAGTAATGTGACAATCAATGACATAAAGTCAATGAATTGGGCAAACTGCATGACTGGCAACTCTATAGGGAACTTGGGAACAAATGTACGTGGGAAATTCAGAAAGCCAAAGCTACCCACTACCAGGAGACACATTCCTCCTCCTGGGGCTCTGGGTGCAAATTTTGGAACAACATTAAAGAACTGAATGGAAAATGGAAAATCTGTCTCCCCCCAGCTGCTAGTAAATGACTCACTCTCCCAGGACCCCTGTTGATTGCCAGTACCCTCAACACTGCATTTTCTGATCTGCACCCTTCCAGCTACTCTTGGCCCAGCCCTGGACTTGCCCCTCAGACCACCCCTTAAAGTGTCCACCCTGTCTTCAGGCTCTGAACAATTACTCCCCTAGAGGCAAGACCATATTTAACCAAAGACCTTGGGAAAATGCACTTTAGTAGCGACTCACTGGACTTAAGACTAGTCCTCCTCACCTTATACACCATTACCTCCCCGCTCACTGACATCCTAAACTGGTCCCTCTATCATGGACAATTTCCCTCATGTTGGAAAGCAGCTGTCATCATCCTGATATTAAAAAGTGGGGACTGCATCTCCCCAGGCAATGACTGGGGACTCCATTCTCCCCCAAGGTGCTAGAAAAAAATAGTGTCAGATCAGCTCTCAGACTATCTCACTAAGTATGACCTTCTCTGCCCGAAACAACATGGTTTCAGGAAGGGCCATGGTACTACAACTGCCCTTCTTGAATACACCACTTTCATAAGCAAAGCTGTTGACTGAGGGCACCTAGTTGGATCTGTCTATGTTGACTTAACCAAGGTGTTCAACTCTGTCAGCCACACACTCCTACTCCAATCCCTGCATTGCATGGGCCTGTCCCTGGATGCTACCATGTGGCTTAAAAGCTACCTCAGTGACAGAAACCCAGAGGGTCAAGTTAAACTCCACACTCTTGGCCAGTAAGCTGGTACTTTCAGGAGTTTCCCAAGGCTCAGTACTGGGTCTCCTCCTGTTTAGCATGTGCTTGAATACTCTCTCAAAGGCCTGCCTGGGACAAATGTTTCTGTATGCTGATGATGCAGTTATATATGAACGGCCACTCGGACCCCCACTCCCTTCAATCCTCCCTGCAACACTCCTTTTCTGAAGCTGAGGCCGGGTTCTCAGAGCAGCATTTTGTTCTGAATTACAAAAAGACCAAGGCCATGCTTTTCACCCACAGACAAAATAAGATTAAACATTTTCCCATCAACATCATTAATGTCCAGGGCCCCCCCCAACCTTGTGCCACCTTTAAATACCTGGGCATCACCCTTGACTCCTCTCTCACGTACCATGATCACATCAATCTGCTCAAGCTTAGCTATCAATTCAGACTAGGTCTCCCATATAGGCACAGTGGGTGTCTGCCTCCTGTCGCCCTAGGTCTTACCGTGACATCATCGGTGCTCTCCTTTATTGACTATGGGATTGTTATCTATGGCACAGCTGACCCCACTGCCCTGCATCAAATCATGATTTCCCTAAATGAAGCCTGCTGGTTAGTCACTGGATGCAACCATTGGACACATACCTGTAAGCTCTATAGACACACCAACTGGCTTAACTTCGAAGGCAGACTCAGATACCAGAACTGTCTCCTTGCTAGGAAGCTCTCCCTAAACACCTTCCCCCCAGGTCTCTGCTACCTTGTTTAGCCATCCACTCAGCCACAGTCTACATGGAGCTCCTTGCTAGCACCTCTCTGTACCCACTGCAGGACCCCTCTGGACCAATGCTCCTTTACTACAGGGCCCCCCATCTGGTTGAATGAAGTGCCATTGTCCATCACCCTGGAACAACAACTAGGCCCATTTAAAACCATACTCCTTGCTGAAATCCTCTCCCACTCCAACTGTGACTGTGCTTAGTCCTTCTCCCCTTGCCTGTGACTATAACCTTTTGATTTCTGTATATTGTTATTGTTCATGCTGGACTTGTAATGATTTGACATGGGTTGGTCCATGCCACCCTCGAACTGTAACTTTTCTTCACTATATGCCTCTCATTGTATATACTGTTTCTAAACTTGCAATGTATGTATTCTGGTGTGTTCACTGTATATTTATTATTGTATATCTTGTCATTTCTTGTAATGTATGTATATCTGACATGGAGCCTTTGAAAAAGGAGTCCTTGACTCAAAGGTTGTAATTCCGATTCCTTCAATAAAATAAATAAATAAATAAATTAATTAATAAATACATTCATTCCTCTGGGTTATCTGAGCTGCTCTGGATGCAACTGGGGCAAGCTCCTGTACCAGACTAACCTGCATGAGGCAGGTGCAGACACAGGCAGGAGACACTGATGTCCTCTTGCAGGTGAAGAAACCACCAATAATGAAGATTCAGGCTCAAAACAATAGGTTGGACTTCTCTGGTACTTCTACCCTTCAGAACCAGTTAGAAGGGCTAAGCCTGATCTGATCTCAGTGGCCATGAGATTCTCAGCAGCTATTTTGAAACTGGCTGCCAAGAATCTTGTGGCTACAAAGATCAGGATTGGCCCTTCTAATTGATTCTCATAGCATGCAGCCTTTCCCCCTGAGATTTGCCCACTAAACTAATTTCCTTTCTGTGTCCCATTTTGTTGTCAGATTCCTATCTTGGAATGCTGCCACAGGCTCATGCTTTCTGGCTGTGCTGTTGCCCAAAGCTGCTGCATGTTTCACATGTACCAAACACCACCCCTACTAGCAAAGAATAGCAAATGAACCTTTTTGTTTTCTAATGGCCACTTCAGAACAAGAAAGGAACACTTCCATCACAGTCAGCTCTACATTTGTTGAAAATTACACTTGTTCTGTATGCTTTTGTATCGCCCCCAAAATGTACCACAGTGCAAAGATCATGGAAGGCAGATATACCATTCTGTGGCACAACAGCCTCTTTACACAGCTGATCACAATGTCTGCCAGACCATCTCTAAGTATAGCACAGCTGAACAGAACTGCTACACTCCCCAGGGGTAGCACATCACAGAATCCATCAAAGTGGATGTTTGCTAGTTTGCTCTGTTTTAAACAAAATTTAGGTAAACTAAATCTTTGTATAGAGGTTAACGTAATTGTATTATTATGAAAAAAGGATAATATGTTTCTCCCTATCAACTGACACTTTTATGTGACAACAGGATAACACTCAAGAACGGGTCAACAGTTTAATGCCTCTATGACTGAACTGAGGTTACTTAGCCTGGTGTTGGACCATATTTCCAGCTGTTTGGTTTGTTAGACAGTCAGAAAAGAGCAAAGCGAATTCCCTCCTACTCTGTTGCAACATGGCTTTGTTGACCAATGAATATGCAATTATTTTTAATTTTGGTTAGTGAGTAAGCTCACCATTAATAATATTAGAAGCAAGGGTTGTGTCTATTCTTGAATCAACTACACAGTTCAGGGCTGAAATGGTAGTCAGTTTGTGCTGGTTCCCCAGCAGGCTGTCTAATTTCAGAGTGTATATGATAAAGAGACTCCTGTTGAGAAGAACATTTCTTAACTCATCTCCGAGAATGTGTATGATGATGATGATGATGAGGAGGAACAAAGAGGAGCAATGGTAGGTGGCTGAGTCAGGCTTTTGGACAAGATAAGTCACTTCAGGAGTGGGAAAATTTTCATGGCAGCTGCCTATAAGTGCAGGGGCAAGAAGTCTTATTTTCATGGGTTAGATTGGGCAGGAGCCCACAGAAAGCCAGTTCCACCACCTGTTTTAAAAAAAAAAAAAGAAAAAAGCTGTATGATAGTTCCATCATCTCGGTCATCTTTTTCCAGTGATTACTATAGTGGAGTTTCAGCAGCTAGAAAAGAAAGTACCACCACCCAGAAATCTACCTGCGAGAGTTCTGCCCCCTAAACATTTTCCGATCTAACATTACTTATCTTAATAGAGGGACGCACATGTCTAGGAATGTGCAGCATCAGAGACCTGTAAATATGGGTTGGAAGGCATAGCTAGAAAAGGTCTTGGGGGAGAGAATGGATTAGAGTGAGACAGAACACAGCCTGAAGCAGGTTAATGCCTCTATGGACCATATTTTCCAGCTGATTGGTTTGTTAGACAATCAGAGAAGTGCAAGTGAATTCCCTCCTACTCTCTTGCAACATGGCTTTGTTGACCGATGGATATGCAGTAATGTTTAATTTTGGTTAGTGAGTAAGCTCTTCTTTAATAATATTAGGAGCATTGTCTCTATTCTTGAATCAACTACACAGTTCAGGCTAAAATAGTAGTGAGAACTGCGTTGTTTCCCCAGCAGTCTGTTTTGTTAAATCCTGGTTCCAGTTCTGTTATTGTTGCATGTGTACTGTATTTTAGGGAACTCCCTCTGATCTACCTCTGATGGTAAGTGCTGTTTGTGAATTTTGTGATGTACTGTATATAACATATGCCCCTTCCAGCCATAGAATTCTACAATGCACCAAGACAACAGTCTGTCTAATTCTCTACTTCGCTGTAAATATCAAACCTGTTACTCCTTCCCTCTATCAGCAAACTTTGGCCCTGTCCACACTAGGGGTTTGTAATGTTACAGTTGGTTTGCAATATTTAAAACCTGCAGACACGGTTAAACACACACTACAATGCATTTCAAGTGCTCTGAACCAGTTTAAGAAACACGTACTCAAAACCTGATCAGAGCAGGTTTTGAGCACGGTTGCATCCAACACGTTGCCTTAAACTGTTTTAACAGTGGTGTGGACACACCACACTGTAAAGTGGTTTAAGGCAACTTCAAGTGGGCTGCCTTGCCAAATATTTGCCTCCTGAAAGAAAAGAGGATAAAACTACTTACATCCCCATCCTCGCCATGGGATCCCGAATCAGTCGGTACTATTTTTACCGCAATCAGTTAACATGCTGCCTGTTCGAGTATCCCTGCATGCACTGGACACCTGCAATGCTTTGCAGGAATGCTGCAATATGCCTGGGAACTCTGAGGGCATCCTCAAAGTTAGCTGTAGTGTAGATGGAGGGACAACCATTTTGAAAACTTATACAAAACGGTTTTCAAAACGTTTCCAAAAGTGCTGATAGTGTGGACAGGGCCTTATTGTTCTCTTGAAAACTACAAAATACAGCTCTCGATAACACGTTCAATGCAATGTATAGCTGATCTTGATTCTGCAATATTGTATAATTGAAAAAACTGTAACCTTTAGCTGCCATTCTATGTTTATATGTATTAAGTGTGTGTATTTGTTTTTTCTGACATGGAGCCTTTGTAATTGAGTCCCTGACTCAAAGGTTGTAATCCTAAAGTCTGTTAAATAAATAAACAAACAATATAAGAGCGATGAACAAGGGCTTGCCTTAAGATACAGTTTAGAAACAGGGCTTATCACTCCTGCATAAATTAAATGGAGCTACCCACAGAGTTTATGAAAAGGCAAGTACAGAAGGAATGATAACAGTACCAGACCCAGCATTTAATCAACAAACAGGCTTGCAGGTGCATGCAGTTCTTTCAGTGGAAGACTTATTTCACAAGCATCATGCACCCACCATCCCCTTTCCTTGGTAGGAGAATAACTGGTGCAGAATGCATAGTATGGAGATCAGGAGTGAGATATTTATATGTTCTGCATACAACTCAACTGTCCCTGATTTTGCCTCAAAATTGTTCCTTGTCCTCCTAAAATCAATGTTTTTGTGATTGAACTTTAATGACTGCAGAAAATAATATTAAAACATTAGAATCATACCTCTCAAGTGTCCCTGATTTTGCTTTATATTTTTCCTCTGTCTCTCTTAAAATTTGTGTTCTTGTGACAGAACAGTGGGGATTAAAAGCACAAAATAATGTCAAACATCAAAGTTACAGACTTGCTATTCTTCAGAAAATGCATCTTACCACAAATCCCTTTACTCTATCATCTTTCTGAGATAATAGTACCAGCTTTTAAGATGTGTCCCTGGTTTGGGTCTTTGTCCCTGATTTTTTTAAGCCTTGTCCCTGATTCATGAGGCAACAGGTTGAGAGGTATGATTAGAATTATAGAGTTGTTCTTCAGGAAATACTTTTTTACACAAAGCCCCCTATTTTATCAGGCAGATTCATGGATATTTCCACATTTTTGAAGTTTGTTCCTAAAGACTGATATTGCAGTCTCTAAATTATACTCGTTGTTTTCCATTCGGCTTAACTGGTGAATCTCCATACCAGACTACAACCTTCCCACAGCAAAATGTTAACTGGACTAAAATTTGGAGATACTTATTTGTTTATATTTCGCAGGATAGGTTGCGTCTCACCCAATTTTATATTTTGAATAACTGTTATTTTACAACCTCCAAGCTCGCTAAATTGGGTAAATTACAGTCATCACTATGTACGCATTGTAATCAAGCTGAGGGTACTTAATTCCATATTTTTGGGGATTGTCCCAATGTGGCTCCTTTGTGAGACGTAATTAAAGTGAATGCTGACTCTCTTTTAGTCATTGAGTCTGACTTTACTTCAGAAATTTGCCTGGTAGGTGATTACAGCGGAATTATATTTAAAGAAAGGAGGTTTGCCATGGCTATTATTTTGCTGGCTGTTAAAAGGGTGGTACTTGGTCACTGGCTGGATCAACCCTTGCCTTCCCACACTGAATGACTGCAGGAGCTCCTTGCTAATCTCCGTACTGAATAAAATGACTACCAGTATTCACAATAGAGTACCGGTTTATCAAAAGAAGTGGAGCAAGTTGCATGCCCTTTATACGGTTTAAATTTCTCTGGAACTGCCCTCTTCTTAATGTACTTTTAATATTATGCCTCTTTTAGTTGGCCTTATTGTTTTAGATATTTCTCTTTATTTAGTTAGGTCATATTAGTTGTTTTATTGATTTTTTCCGCCTTGGGGTTGCGGGGAGAGTGGGGAGGGTTTGTTTGTTTGTTATTATTACCTGTTCTTCCTTTTTCTTTTGTACTGTGTTTATTGTTGTTTCTCTTATGCTTTTTGCTGTTTGGTTTTGTATTTCTTTATAAAGTAAATAAAACATAATCAATTAAAAAATGTGTTCTAATTTTGGTCCTGTGACCTTGATTATATTAATCCCCAATTTTGGAGAAGCGGGTTGAGAAGTGTGACGCTGTGGTTTATGGATCATATAGAGACTATTGGTTGGAAAACTATGCCCGTCTAGAATGTGCTGCCGCCGAGAGGTTCAGGTTATGGCAGACCTCACGAGGGGAGCTCCATAGGATCATTCTTATCTGAATCTCTAGGTTGCAGCACAGGCTGGTTGGGCATGGTTTCCTCCAACCAGTATTTTCTGTAGTGTAGAGATTACAAAAATTAAGTTTTTTTAAACTGTTTAACCTGCTTGTCTGTTTTTGAACAGATTGCTTCAAACTGTGCCGTCTCGCCCTCTAATCCGTTCCTGTATCAGACTGAGACCTTTTCCGTCCATGTCATCCATGCCATATTTACAGGTCTCCGATTCTGTACTTTCCTAGAAATCTGCGTTCCTCTATTAAACTAAGCAGTGCTAGACTGGAAATGTTTAGGTGGCAGAACTCATGCATCTAGAGTTCTAGCTGGTGGAACTGTCATTTCTAACTGGTGGAACCATGCTATAGTAGTCACTGGAGAAAGATGACCGAGGTGGTAGAACTATCACACAGTTTGTTTTTTTAACAGGTGGTGGAACTGACTTTCTGTGGACGCTTGCCCAGTTTAACCTCTGCAAATAAGACATCTTGCCGCTCGGATTGAATAGGTGGCTGCGAGGCATTGTTTCCCCACTGCTGCAGTGACTTACAGTATCTTGTCCAAAAACCTGACTCCGCCACCTACCATTGCCCCTCGTTGGTCCTCCTCCTCATCATACACATTTTCGCAGACGAGATAAGAAATATTGCTTCTCGACAATACAGTCTCTGTATGGTTATGCGCTCTTAGATCAGTGAAAACGTGAGCTAGAAGGAGCCCTCCGCTTGTACCATACCGGCACCTCGTAATTGTCTGGAGAGTTTACTCTGTCAATGACAACAGTCCGATAACACTTACAGACGAAAACCAAACAGCTACAGCATGAATGCACTCTGCTTCCCCCCCAAAAAAAAAACAAAAAAAAAAAAAAACGCACAGCACATGCAGGACTGCTTCCGGGACAAATGTGGAAGTATAGTGTCTCTACTACCGTTGCTCTTCGCCATAAGGGCACATTCAACCTAAAAAAAAACTTATTGACACAAAGTCAAACCAGGATTACCCGGACATCATTTGGAGACAGTGCTGAAAAAAGACCACAGAAGGCAAAACATCTGCAGTAGGAAAGTTGTCCAGGGCTTTCCTGTTCACATCTCACTAGCCCTTGCTACAGTTTCCTTTACCACTGTTTCCCCGACCCCAGTAAGAGCAGACCACAGTTGTAACCGGCTGCCTGTAGCTACAATCAGCATGACCGATCCAGTCAGTACCCCAGCTCATGTCTGATGGGGCTTGGGGCAATTGATTAACCGACAGCTGCTGTAGTGCCAGAGGTGTCAGATGCCCTATCTTGAAAGAGGGTCCTTCTTGGTGCTTTATACCACATAGGGCATTTGCTATCGCGGAGCTCAATAGCGCAATGAAACTCAAAATAAAAAAGAACTTAAAAGACCATGGCTATTAATCGTAGTGTATTTGCAGAATCCAGTGTTTTGGAAAACTTCAAGAAAAACATCATGAATAGCCATTTCTGTCAGAGAAAAGTAGAGAAAAGTTGTTTTCAGTCTGCGTGCCTGGGATGCGTGGATTAAACTGGAGCGCAGTTGGGGCAATATTCTGCAAACGGCTCTCTGCTTGTTGTGGCCATCACTCACCTCTTCCCCATATTCTGGACTTTTCCCAACCGATCAATGAATTTCTTAGCAAGCAACGAACTTGAACGTGACGAATATGACCACTGAACTAAAACAATGCTTTTATGCAGAAGTCTGCTGGATTCCAGAACCCAAGAGATCGGAGAGATTGAGGCTTCCTCCCAACAGAAAAGCCAATTTTCGCTGCAGTCCTCGCAATCTGACATCTTCCAATAAGGTCAGGAGCACTATTCCAAAGCACTGAAAGAAAGAACCCTACTAACCCCATATATAGGGCTCATTGCTCCTCCCCAT
Source organism: Neoceratodus forsteri (assembly GCA_016271365.2). Lineage (NCBI taxonomy): Eukaryota > Metazoa > Chordata > Ceratodontiformes > Ceratodontidae > Neoceratodus > Neoceratodus forsteri. The sequence continues at coordinate 3,708,092 of JADMNL010000034.1, forward strand.
TTTTTAAACTTAACATAACTCCCTCCTGTTAGCATCTAATCCGTTCCTTATCTTGACAGGTGGAAAAATACTGAAGCCAAGCGGGGGAGTAGGCAGGTCATAACTCGACGGCCGAGACCTTTCGTTGGGTTCAAATATTTAAACCACATATTCCTTGATTCAGCTAGCCATTGACACTACCTGCCCTACACATCATGTATTAATAACAGGGCCCTCAGTTTTTTTAAGCACGGCTAAGCTCCTGCAAAAGTTACAAATTCAGCGCCGGCAGCAGACAGGCAGTGGGGTCAAGCTGGAGCTGGGTGGAAGGATGCTTGCTAAGGGGCGGGGGGCGGAGACCTAAAGGGGTAATCAGTTTGAAAAAGTCTTAACAGAAACGGCTCAGTGAAGTTAGAAATAAACCGGCTCACTGGGTAGGCTAATAAGAAAAGAAAAAAAAAACGCAGCTCAGCTAGGTATGTGGTTGACAGAACAATCTGCTCACCAGAGGAGTTCATAAGTGATTTTTTCCCCAGCGTTAAACTCAGCTTACCTAAGGGTAAATGTAGCAGCTAACTTTAGTGTAGGTTACTGAAATAATTGCCACAGCCAAGAGGATACAAAGCAATGGCCTAAAACACAGTCATTGGTTCACCACTGATGTTAATAAAGTCAGGTACAAACAGAGGAACAAATTACATGCAGTTACCTAAGGAACTAATTAATAACCTGTTCAGTTTCCCAGGTAGTTAATAATACAGTCCCCGACTTGCCTAATGATTGAGGGGAGACAAATACGTAGCCGGCTGCCAGGATCATCTTGCAAATGAGCTTGCTGAAGGATAATTTTGCCTGGTTAAATAAAGTTTAATTGTTTGATTGTTTGTTAAGGTGGTTAATAAAGTGCGGTCTATGTAGTGTACATTACTAGCCCATGGAAGTAGGGCACTATGCCCTGTACTGACATCTGTACAGTAGGTAAAGGGATTGCTGGTACCCTGAGTTATGTTCAGAGAATATACTGTACCTGTGGTCCGTCTTACCCAGGGATTATTACAGGACTTGATCTCAGCTGGTCTAGCTCCCCCACATTAAAATAAGTAAGAACAGAAGTAATCCTAGCTGTGCATATCGATGTTGAATTGTTTCGATGGGCTGTAATATCAAGGAATCGGAGAAAGCTGATAACTGGAACAGCCTTATTTATTGATTAATATTAAAATCCATCAACCACAAGTGTCTGCATGAGCCAAATGCAGAAATAAATATAAACAGCTAAACTTAATGGGGGGACATAAAAGTATAATTAGTTTGGGGATTTGTTTGTTAATGCTGACATCTTTTTTCACATTTTAAGGTTCACAGACGCCTCAAAGTTCAGGGTTACTTTCTGTTTTCCTATTTGCTTGCTTTCCCTGTTGGCAATCCCCTCCCTTTAAATGCTGCATCACAGTCAATCACACACTGAGTTTTGGCACCTTGAAAACCCCTTTTTTTGTTTGGTATGTCACACTGAAATTGTAAAGTGACGTTGGGAACCATAGGAAACTGAATCAGAAATAAAACTGAAGACTTTTTTTTTTGAAAAATAAATTTTAGTTGTTGAAAACTGTATAGTTCCTGTTGAACAAGACAAACCAGTTTTTTCCCCTTGCAACCTTAAGCTCTGGTGTGGTTCTTGCATACTTCAGGTGCCTTACTTTGCATGCCAAAGTTGAATTGAGCTCTCATAATTAATTTTTTAAATGTAGGTTTTAAAATCTTTGATTTTAATGTTTTTATTGATGGTGTTGTAAATGTTATCATGGTTCTTTCTTTTTGCTTTATACTGTCTCTGATTCTAAGTGGGGCAATGCACCTTATTGAAATGTTTATTACCTCCTTCATACTTTTCCACGTATGTGTGGTGCTAAGAATGCTAAGGTGTTGACTTCTGGTCATTGGTGGTACCGAATGCTGCACAGTAAACATGCCCACCTGAGTTCAGTTGGCTATAAGAGGCATTGAAACAGCCCGTGGGATAGATACATAGATACTGCCCAACCATGTGATAGCTACGTAGATACATAAACATTGATGGCAGAAAAAGGCTCTTGGCCCATAGAGTTTTCCCACCCTACCTTTCTGCCTTACCCTAGTGACAATACCCTCCCCCTTTTTTTTACTGTTCCCCTTTTCTAACTAAGCCCACCTGTCTGTCCCATACCAGCTTGAAGCTGCTGATTGACTTAGCCTGTACAACTTTTTCACAAGTTTAAATGTGAATCTACGGACAAAGCCAGGCCCCAAGAAATTGATGATGGGATCAGACAGGGGCAAATAAGCCAGAAACACTCAGAAATATGAATGCATGAAGTACCTAGAACAAGTGGTGACTTCAGAAGGAGAGTCTGCATAGCACCACAGGCCCTGAGGAAGAGGTCCCTGGGACACAACACACTGTGCTGCAGGCTGCTGTTTTGTACAGGGCTTCTGCCTGCATTGTCACCTTGTTCTGCCCACTAAAAATCCACAGCTGTCATGACAGAGCTCCGTTGAGGTGGGTCACTCGACCTCTCTCACTCTCTCATTCTGTTTCTCCTGGTGTTGCAGGCTGCCCTTTTGTACTGGGCTCCTGCCTCTGTTGGTGGCTTTTTCTGCCCACAAAGAAATCTGCAGCAGTCTGACACAGGTCTGTTGAGCCTGCTGACTCCCCCACTCTCACTCACTCTTTCAGTTTCTGCCGGCGCTGCAGGCTAGCCTTTTATACTGGGCTCCTGCCTGCATTGCCGCCTTTCTCTGCCAACAATGAAATCTGCAGCAGTCACGATAGAGCTCCATTGAGCTCACTCACTCCCCCTCTCTCACTCGCTCATTGTGTTTCTCCCTGCGCTGTAGGCTGCCCTTTTGTACTGGGCTCCTGCCTGCATTTGCACCTTTTTCTGCCCACAAAGAAATCCACAGTTGTCCTGACAGAGCTCCGTTGAGGTCCTCACTCCCCGTGTGTCACTCTTCTGTTTCTCCTGGTGCTGCAGGCTGCCCTTTTGTACTGGGCTCCTGCCTCTGTTGGCACCTTTTTCTGCCCACAAAGAAATCTGCAGCAGTCCTGACAAAGCTCCGTTAAGCTCGCTCACTCCCCTTCTCTCACTTGCTCTTTCCGTTTCTGCTGGCGCTGCAGAGCTGCCCTTTTCTATTGGGCTCCTGCCTCGTTGGGAGGCTGCATATGTTTGGGTGAACAATTTTGAAGCCCTTTGGGAGTGCGTGGTTGGTGTGGATGGTTGGCCAGCAATGGAGGTCTGGGGTCCAGGGTTACATTCAACATCCCTGGCTATGAGGAGAAGGAGAGCCAGGGTGTGCCTTAATAAATGCGCATACTGATGACCCCCATCGAGTGGGATGGTTAGGAGTTAGTAAGTTTGTCTTAGGGTCTGGGTAGAATGAGATATATAGGGCAGGTTTCTCGGTGTGGAAAGAGGGAGGGAGGGAGGATAGAGGCCCCCAGGGACCAGTTGTGCCAATGGTACCGGTTGTGGTCCACTGGTGCCAAGAAGGAGTGGAGTGGTGGCTTAGTAACTAAGGACAGTGGTGTCAACTGGTCTGGTAGAATAGGATGAGATGAGGGTGGAAGGGAGGATAAGGTTACGCAAAGCATAGTAATGGTTACAGTGAGAAACTGCAATTTTTTTTGTTTCAGTAGAAGATTGAATCTGCTCTGCGGTGGCCACTAGTGGCAGAAAAATATAATGGGCAAATGGGAAAGTGGGCTGATCATTTCACGAGCTCACAAGGTCAATGCTATATAAGGAGGGCTCACCAAGGGGTGGTGGGGAGCCTGCGTAGCATAGAGGTGAACTAGAAACTCCATGAAGAAGCAGTTGCAATCTCAGATGGCTACCTGCTGGTGCTGGTTTCCGTGGTCCATGGGGATCACGGTTGCTATGAAGGGCAGGGGACAGCTTGCCCTTGCGATCGTACTTCTGGAGGGGACAAAAGGCTGCTATAAGTACAGGTAGGTAGGAAAGAGGAGTTTATAACTGGTAAGGCATTTCAAGTTCTTAAGCACTTAATAATCTTTCTAGGCTTTTTTTGGTTTTACATGCAGCAAATAGCAAAATTGTACCCCCTTCTCCTTTGCCTTTTGCTGCCTGGGGATTGTAAAGATTACACTCAGTAAAGGCACTGTTATCCTTAAAGAAAATACAGAACAGCTCCCTGTCCCTTTGCCTTTAGCTTCTACTTAGGTAAAGAGACCCACTTGTAATGCAAGGCAGCATAAACACAAATTCCCTTAAAAGCAGGTTTACTAAATTAAGTTACAGGTCAGTTTGGGACAAATTCCCCTTAAAAGCAGGTTTTCTAAATTCAGTTACAGGCAGGGTGCTGTGCAAAAAACTAACAGCACTGCTCCGCCGACATAAATTCAAAATGCACAGCAGTAAAAGGCGCCAAATTTGAAAAGCTATGGCGCAGTAGAGCCACAGCTGCAATCTCGGATGGCTACCTGCTGGTGCTGGTTTCCGTGGTCCACGGGGGGATCTCGGTTGCTATGGGGAGGGCAAGGGACAGCTTGCCCTTGTGATCACACTTCTGCTGGTGCTGGTTTCTGTGATCCGCGGGGGGATCTCGGTTGCTGTGGGGAGGGCAGATGACAGCTTGCCCTCGCGACTTGCTCGTTCTGTGTCTCCTGCCACTGCAGGCTGCCCTTTTGTACTAGGCTCCTGCCTGCATTGGTGGCTTATTCTGGCCAGAAAGAAATCTGAAGCAGTCCCTACACAGCTCCATTGAGCTCTGTCATCTCTCATTCCATTTTGGCTGGCGCTGCAAGCTGGCCTTTTGTACTGGGCCCCTGCCTGCGTTATCACATTTTCTGCCCACAAAGAAATCCACAGCAGTCACAATAGAGCTCCGTTGAGCTCACTCACTACCGCTCTGTCACTCACTCATTTTGTTTCTCTTGGCGCTGCAGGCTGCACTTGTGTATGGGGCTCCTGGCTGCACTGGCACCTTTGTCTGTCGACAAAGAAATCCATAGCTGTCCTGACAGAGCTCCGTTGAGGTCGCTCAGTCTCCCTCTTTCATGTGCTCATTCAGTTTGTCCTGGCGCTGCAAGCGGCTCTTTTGTATGGGGCTCCTTCCTGCATTGACAGTTTTTTCTGCCAACAAAGAAATCTACAGCAGTCCTGGTAGAGCTCCGTTGAGCTCACTCAGTCCCCCTGTCTCACTCACTCACACTGATTCTCCCACCGCTGCAGGCTGGCCTTTTGCACTGGGCCCCTGCCTGCATTGATGCCTTTTCTGCCCACAAAGAAATCCGCAGCAGTCCTGACAGCGCTCCGGTGAGTTCGCTCACTCTCCCTCCATCACTCACTGTGTTGTTCTGTTTCTCCCAGTGCTGCAGGCTGCCTTTTTGTACTGGGCTCTTGCATTGGGCCCTTTTTCTGCCCACAAACAAAGCCACAGCAGTCCCGACAGAGCTCAGTTGAGCTTGGTCACTCGGTCACTCGCCCCTCTCACTCTTTCGATCTTAATCTGTCCCAAACAGTGATTTCCCACAGCGACCAAGCTATTATCCGGAAGGAGTGAAAAAACATATTTTAGCCAGGATGTGAAAAATGGCAGCTGCACTGTTCATAAGGAGGTGTAGAAAAATGCCACTGTTGAAAATGTGGTGTGAAAATATTACAAAATTGTGAAGTTACAAGGGTGCATGGAAACAGTTCAATGCACGCTTGTAATATGGTCATGTTATGGAATTTCATCATCAAATTTTCAACATAGGCATTTTAGGACATCTGCTTATGAACAGTGCCACTGTCATTTTCTTAATCTGTCCTGAAAAGTGATTTCTCACAGCGACCGAGTTAGTTTTCCATTAGCAGGTTATACAGACCTGGCACTAGAGGGATTCTTGGTCTTTCTACACAAATCACTGTACTCAGTCGTGGGCAATATGGCCTGCATTATCATTCTACTTCTTTCCCGGTGCTGCTAAAAGGGGAGGTTGTAGTTTGAGGTTCCCCTAAGCTTCACCGAACAGGCTGACAACTTCCTTAAAACTGCCTGTGTGACAGCTCTGCAGCTGAAAATAGGAAGCCCTCAGTGTCTGCCATCCACCCTTCAGACTCAAGTCAGATAGACTCTGAGCACCCTATTCTTACCTCACTCTGCTGACATCATCCAATAATAATACCTTACTTAGTATATGCTTCCTTCCGCCCTCCTTGGTGTGCTAGGAACCCAGTGTCCCTCCCCTAATATGGATGTACTACTTGCCATAATCTACTCACTGACCCTACTCTGGGTGGACAGGCTCATAGACCCATTCCCCAGAACCAGTCAGCAATCTACATAATATCCCCCCACACGACTTCCTTAGCAGCTACCCTATCTCAAGTATGTCTAGTCTCTTAACAGAGCATGAGATCATAAAAAAGGGTGTATGCTATGACCTGCTTTACTATATGAGCAGGACGCGTCTAAGACACCTCATCGCAATACCTAACACTAAACTGCTCAGGTTACTAGTCTTGCTACTGTTCCTATCAGGTGATATCCAACCTAACCCTGGCCCATATGTACCCAATACCTTGGTAGCATCCCCCCAGGACCATCAATGGGTGGCCACCAAGGGTCTGAAGATAGCACATATGAACATATGTAGTCTTAGACCAAAAATACATGAAGTCCAGGCCTGGTTGGACCTCTACAAACCGGACTTACTAGCCATCTCTGAAACCTGGCTAAAAGCCCACATCCATGACCACGAGATTCAGGTCGTGGGCTACAATAGCTACCGCAATGACAGAGAAACCAAAAAAGGGGGTAGGGTCCTAATCTATGCTAAGGATGACCTCTCCGTGTCACCTCTACCCCAGCAGACTAATCCTACTGCTGAGGGAGAGAGCATATACATCTGGATAACCCTAGGGCACACCAAGCAACTAACAATTGGCTGCATCTACCACCCACAAAATCAGCCCTCAAATCCCTTGAAGCCATCTAATAATCGGCTACCAGGGTAACAATGAACAACTAATCCTGGGTGACTTCAACATTAACTGGGCCCAGGACCTGGTCATGTCTAAGTCACTTACCCATGAAGCAGGTCTGGCGCGGGTCATCTCTCAACCAACCAGACTTAATTACAAAACTGGGAACCACACCACCCTTGACTGGGCTCTGGTGTCTAATCCACTAATATATACAGAGTGTGGGCACAATGGCAAACTCCTGGTGACCATTCCCAATCTTCTGTATATGGAAAAACAAACCACCCAAGGTCCAACCTAGAATTCTCTCCGCCTGTGACTTCTCCAAGTTCTCTGAACTACAATACAATCACTACCTGGGCAGTCTGGACTGGAACCCCATAAATCTTCTCCCTACTTTTACTGAGGCTGTGCAATACTTCCAGGATGAACTAACCACAGTGGCCAACCTCTTTGCTCCAATGAAGAGAATGAGGGCTAAAGGCAGCTGCTACAAGTGGATCTCTCCCTCCCTCAAAGCCCTAATGGCTACTCGGGGGGGAAAAAGCCTGGAAAAAGTTTAGGCTCTTCTTCCTCCCGGCATATCTCGCTGAATACAAAGCCCTGAGGAACAAAGCCAAGAGAGCCATAAAACTCGCTATGAGATTACTTAACACACCTCCAGAAAAACAGCCTGGGCAACCCCAAGCAATTCTGGAATCATATCAAAGACCTGATCAAGGGCAGCAAAAAGCCTGAGTCCTATCCCATGGAGATTAACGGTCAGCTCACAACTGACCCTTCTCAAATATTGGCTGCCCTTAACAGGCACTTCTCAGATGTTGAGGCCTACAAGACCTGCCTGTCTTCCCAAACTCTCCCCCCACCTCAGATGAACTACCTCACATGGAAAGACCCCCATTTCACCTGAGACTGGCTAAATGCACTGAAGTACTAAACCTCCTAAGGAACCTGAAACCGAAAGGGTCAGGGAGACCCGACAGTATCAACCCTCGGCTACTCAAGGCAGGAGCTACCTCCTTAGCCTGGACTATAACCATGCTCCTCAATCAATCACTGAGGGAAGGGCAGTCCCTGACCATGGAAACATGCCAATGTTGTCCCCATTCACAAAGGGGAGCTCAGGGAAAATTCAACAACTACAGGCCCATCTCCCTCCTCTGCTCACTTGCTAAGGTGCAAGAAAGAGTCATCTACAATCAACTCAGGGACTACCTGAAAGCTCATCAGCTCTTTGCCCCCTTCTAACATGGATTTAGAACAAACCATGGTACTGACACTGCCCTCATTAACTTCACGGATGAAGTTCTCAGGGCAATGGACAAAGGGATACCCACTGGTGCAGTCTTTATAGACTTATCCAAGGCGTTCGACCTCATTGCCCACAACTTGCTACAAGAGCTACAAAATATAGGCCTAGACAATCATGCCCTGAAGTGGTTTGGGAGCTACTTATCAGGCAGGGCACAGAGGGTCTCATGGAAAGGGACCATGTCTGACCCTACCCCTAAACCAGGGTGTACCTCAGGGCTTAATTCTAGGCCCCCTCCTGTTTTCCTTGTTTACCAATGACCTGCGTACCCTGCGGGGAGAGCTCGGTTGTGCAGTACGCTGATGATACTGTCATCTTCCGACCCCTGCATGACGTGGTTGTCCTAGGCCCTCTATTCCAAAAGGATCTCACTTCACTAAAGACTTGACTATGTATTAACAGAATGGTACTAAATGCTGACAAGACCAAGGCAATGCTATTCGGGCCAAGATCCCAGGGATTTGACAGGTCCTCATCCCTTTCCTTAACCTCACTCTCTGGTAAAGCCATTAACATAGTCCCCTCCCTTAAATACTTAGGCCTCATGTTGGATCAGAATATCACATACAAGGAACACATGGACCAGGTCACCAGGACCCTACGTCGGAAACTTGGCACCCTGTACCGACTCAGGGATCAACTCATCCCTGAAGCCAGGCTCTCCATAGCTACCAGTGTCCTTCTACCCAACCTGACCTTTGTGGCCCCTATTATACAGGGTATGGCTAAACAAGAGAATACCAGGATGCAAACCCTATATAATAAAATAGCTCATTTCACAACCTTAGACCACCTGAGACATCACCACTGTGACACTTTGGCCAATCTTCGTTGGCCCACATTGGTCGCCTGCCTCCAACACCCCTTGCTTGTCCAGGCCTACAAGTTTCTCAAACCCATGCTCTGCCAAGCATTGTCGGGACCATAACCCTCAAACACAACCCATGGAACCTAAGGACCTCAGATAGAATGCTATTAGAAGTCCCTAGGGTAAGGACAAATGCTGGCAGAAGATCCTTTTCCTCCCAAGCAGCCTGCCAATGGAACAAGCTCCCTCCCCAGATCCAGGCCTCCTCATTCATGAACTTCTGCACCAGGCTTAAGTCCCATCTGCTGACCTCAAGTACATGCCACTGTCATGGCACTTAAAGCTCCTAAGGTACTCCCCTCCTCTTCAACTCCCATCTCCTAGCTTAACCTTCCTACTACCTGCCTTATACAGACTGCTCACCAGAGGCCATGTGTAACCCCTGAATAAACTATATGCAAAGTACTACCAATTGCTTACATGTCATGATGATAACCATGCCTGTACCCATGCCTGCATCCACTGCTTTTCTTTTACCGTGCCTGTAAGCCATGCCTGTATCCACTGCTTTTCTTTTACCATGCCTGTAACCATGCCTGTATCCACTATTTTTCTTTATTGTAACCACCTCATGATGTAACTCACAATGCCTCAAATGTTCCTTATGTCCTTGTTCATTCTTATAACTTGTATTGTTATCCGGGTGGCCCTGAAAAGGGACCTTCTGGGCTCAGTTCGCCTACCGGTCACCAAAATTTAATAAATAAATAAATAAATATTCTGTGCTGGAACTGTGAAAACACATTTCAGTCAGGATGTGAAAAATGACAGCTGTACTGCTCATAAGGAGGTGTGAAAAAATGCCACTGTTGAAAATCTGCCGTGACTATATCACAAATTTGAGAAGTTACAAGGGTACGTGGAAAGTGTGCAATGCATACTTGTAACGCAGTCATTCAATGGGCTATCATCATCAGATTTTAAACATAGGCATTTTAGGACCTCTGCTCATGAACAGTATCACTGTCATTTTCTTAATCTGTCCTGGACCACTCTATTCTGCTCCAGAAGTGCAAAAACACATTTCAGCCAGGATGGGAAAAATGACAGCTGTACTGTTCATAAGTAGGTGCAGGAAAATGGCAATGCTGGAAATCTGGAGTGAAAATATTATAATTTCGTGAAGTTACTAGCGTGTGTGCAAACTGCTGACGCACTGCCCTCTTCTGATCATTTTATGGAGTATCGTTAGCAAATTTTCAACATAGGCATTTTAGGACCTCTACTCATTAACAGTGTCACTGTCATTTTCTTAATCTGTCCTGAACACTGATTTCCCACAGCAAATGAGCTATTCTGTGCCGGAAGTGTGTAAACACATTTCCACCAGGATGTGAAAAATGACAGCTCTACTGTTCACAAGGAGGTGTGACAAAATGCCAATGTTGAAAATCTGGCATGAAAATATTGCAAATTCACAAAGTTATGAGCATACATTGCAACTGCGCAGCACACGCTCATAAAACAGACATTTTTTGGATTTTTTTTATCAAATTTGCAACATAGGCTTTTTGAGAGCCCACCTCATGAACAGTGGCACTGTAATTTCATTAATCGGCCCCGGAAGGTGATTCCATGCAGTGAGCATGAAATCACCTTTTGGGGCCGATTAACATAATGACAGTTCAAGAATTCATGAGGAGGGGTCCCAAAACCCCATGTTGAAAATTTGGCCAAAATTCCAAAAATGACTGAGATATGCATTAAAGTTGGATAAACCCTATTTATTCCATTATTCACTTACCGGCATTTCCTCAGTTCACGGTCAGCTTTGAAGAGTCCCGACATGTTCCTGGTCCACCGATGATCATCGTGCCAAGCTCTGGAGGTAAGTATGGGGTGAGGGGGTGTGTGGGGAGGCAGGGTGCACAGTGGGTGGATGCGGGTTGTGGCAGGAGGCCAGGGAGACCACCGGGGGACTGTTACCTTTTTTTCAGGGTAAAACAAAAGACATAGCGGGACCATTTTTAATGTTACAGGGCAACGTGGCACTCTGGGGTGGGCTCCCAGCATGCCAAAGGACTCTTTCTTTAGGGATGGGCAGCAGTAGCCGATGGGGGATTGGGCACCCCCATCAGCACACAACAAAAAGGGGGGTCTTGATTATGCTGACAGGGATTGGGCACCCCATTGGCAGACAATAAAAGCGGGGGGTTGCTTACAGAATGTGATGGGGAGTGGGCTCCCCCATTGGCAAAATCGACATTGGGGACCCGAAGCCAACTGGGATTAGGGCCCCGTGAGCTTTATAAACATAGGGGTTATATTGTTTGTGAACATGGTGGCAAGCTGCCGCCATGTTCCAAACAATATCAGGGTTTGGAAGTTCTGCCTTGCAATGATGGGTCACTCCCTCATTGCAGCGGATGGCTGACGCTGCAATGACAAGGTGGCAGCTGATTGCTGAGGCGAAATTGTCACAAGTTGGTGGCAAGATTCCAAACTACTGTCACCAACAGCGTGCAATGGCATTGGAGGAAGCGGGACAAGCCTTTGCAGGCAGTGGGGGCATTGGCCACAGCAGTGTCGCACCTCCACAACCTGCTTTTCAGCAAGCTGTCCCAATATGTTTCTTGCACTGTGTGCAATCAACATAAAAAGGAGATACATTTCAACTGAAAATATGTCAGGGACTTGATTTAAAGTATATTGTGTGGAGAGAAATGTGTTATATCAGGTGGTTTCCTATATAACAGGGAGTTTGGGTGGAAATATGGAGTGAGGCCACCATTAAATCCTGGCTAAGGCCACCAGGATGAGGATCTTGAGAACCACTGGCAGGTACTCAAAACAGCTGAAAATATGGATGCATACGTGAGAAAACTAGTATTAAAAAGAGCATTTATTATATAATTTCAAATGTAACAAGCATTAGCCAACATCAACCATGTTCACTTGCTGGTGTTTGCTGTGTAGCTATTGGGCATAGATAGTGCAGCAGTTAAAATTAAGAAATTAATAACAAAAGTTATAACAGTGAATGGTCATGAGTGCAAAATGGACAACTTCAGACATAACATTATTGTTTTCTTAAACAGTGACACTGAATTTTCAAGACTGTATTTTTATTACCCCATCATATGAACATGGCAGGTGTCATTTCTGAAATGCCAAATGTGATTTTGCAGAATAACCACAAAAACAGGTTCAGGAAGGGGCAGTTTTGTTAGCTGATCAAGCCAGGAGTGAGCTACCGACAGTTTTCCTGCTTTTTTTTTTAAATAACTATCTGGGAACTCCATTTTTCAGTGGGTGGCCATTTATCTTCTGATCAAGTAATATTCAGACTATAATTGCCATGTCTTCATTCTTGTAGTGTTTTTCTCCTTTTTCTATTTCTTTCATTTAAAGCCAGGCTCATTAGGCATTATGATGACTCCCCAGCTGTTTGGACCCAAGTCATGTGTGGGTTACTTCGCTTATACTTGAATGGCCCACCTCAAGATGTGGAATGGAGTTTTTTCTTATTCTAACTGGACCCCTTGATTACCTGAGGCATTACATGGTCAGATAGACCTCCACTTCTCTTGGTGTCTCCGCATTTATCTACAGCTGGTGGTTATTATTCACATTTCCATGTGGATGAACATTTGAGAATGAAGGCTGGTGTCTCATCTATTATTGCATGCACCGCTATAATATTACACATACGTGTGAGACCAGATGACTTATTTTGTGTTGGTATCTATCTTTTTATGTTGTCCTGTTTCTTTTTTGCTCTTCTACTTGGATTCCAGGTCTCAAAGAGGGCCTCTCATCTGTTGTGTACAAGAGTACTGGTTCTTCCTATATTTGTTGTTATCAGGGATATAACTATACTTTTTAGTTGGCTTACTAAGCTTTGCTTTCTGTTTGGTGTCATAGCCCAGACATTGTGGGTGTTACAATGTCCCTCAGTTGTGGGCTTGTATTAGCCTGAACTCTTGTTGCAACATTGAGTTTCCTTTCCCAAGCTACTGGTGTGGGACTATATTTGGAATAGCTATTAATTGTTTTGTTATTGGTTATTATCTCCATTGTACATTCTGGATATTTATTGTGATTTCTTGAGTTGTTGTATTTTGGTGATATACTTGGGGTGTCTAGGGAGACATGGTTTCCATGTTTAACTTGTGTTTAACTTTCAAGGGCTCTATACATTTTTATATCACACGGAGGAAGATAGTCTTGGAGTACAAGGCTACTATTAGTAGGCCCTAAAGCTACAATTATAGATCACCTGATGGGCTTTGTCAATTCATCCCTTATTATGGCTATGTGGTGGTGTATATCCCTAGTTTCCACTTATTTTAGTATTGCATTAGGCTTCATATGGGTTTAGCATATAGATTACACTCTACCCCCTTTTTTCTCTTTTAAGTATGGCTCTCCTGTTTCTGTTATATGCCTGACTGAGGGGGTGGCCTTTTATGGTCTTTAATGGAGTTTGGATCATAGACGTTTTCTGACACAGGTTCTTGCTATTATCCTCTCTTTTGTCTTTTATGGAATTTTCATATTCTGAAGTCTTTTGAGGGCTGTTTGGGAAGGAGCATGGTATGTGGAGTACTAGTGCTGAGTGCTCATGGGCCGAATAGCATAGGAGAACAGTTTTCAGGGTTGGGATATCTCTGTTGGGGTATTTGTTTTCTGGTGTTTTTTGGTGGGGGTTAAGTGTTGTTTTATTTTTTGGATTTGTGGTGCTATCCTGTAGTTGGTTTGGGGGCATGCTGGATGTGCTGCTTATATTTAAAACAGACACTTTGGTATGTGTAAGCTTTCTTGAATATAAGATAGCAGAATATAGGAAGCACATATAACATTTTAACTTGGACTGTTAAAGGCGCTCAGGATATCTGGAAATGATTTCCCATTCTTAAACGTCTGAAACAGATGGGAATTGATATAACTTATCTACAGGAAACCCATCTTAGAAGAGATCAGCTTACCCTTTTTAGAAGAGAGTGGGTTGGTCAGGTCTATGGCTTGGGGGGATAGTAGTAAGAAAATAGGAGTTTGTATTCTCACTGTGAGGCAAGTCACCTTTCAACTGATCAGTGAAAAGGTGGATAACAAAAGTCCCCAACTGTTTACAGGATGAGCCTCCCTACTTGCTCCTTTTACTCATCTACCCATAATACTTCAGGAGGCTTGGGATATTGCTTATTATTCTGATCTAGATAGGTCTAGTGGTGGTGGTGGGGAGGGTTTGTTCCCTGCGCAATGGGGTCTTTGTGACTTTATTGACTACTTAAGCAATAAGGCACAACCGGGTGTGGGTAATCAAGGATTTACCCACGCCTTGTGTGGTGTGTCATGAGGTGCAGCCGAGTTATTTAACCACACAAGAAGTGAAGTAAATCCCAATAACTCACCCCTGGGTGCCTTATTGTGATTATACAATGGACTCATGTGTAAAATAAATTTAAATTGTGTTTAAGTTTTTACAAATGCCATTCTTCAACCGTGGGTTATGCAGGATTTACCAATGGTCATGTGACATGTTTTGACCAATGAGGTTACAGGATTTTCTACGCCATTGTATAATTAGGTTTCATAGACACTTGGATATGTTATACTCCACAGCCTGTAATTATACTTTTCACTCTTTGTTGCACAATTCTTTTCCAGACTGGACTTTTCCTAATCTGCCAAGAAAATGTACCTGGGGTGCTGGCTTGTGAGATTAGAGAAATAGTTCTTTCAGATCCTGTTTACAGTAGCTTTTCCAAAATCTTGTTGGAAGAGTGGAACAGATTTAATATGGTGCTTTAATAATCAGATACTGTCAGATACAGATCTGGTTGACACCCTGCAGAAATATATTCAGCAGTTCTGTGTTATCAACAAGAAGTCCTTAGAGAAACTGGATTTGCTATGGAGTGCAGCAAAAGTGGCCATTAGAGATGAATGCATCTGCTTGGCAACCAAGAAATGTAAAGAATGACAACATAAGCTCAACGATTTTACTCTCTCAGATTAGAGTAATTAAGACCACCCTTTCCTCAGTTACACCAGAGCCAGTTTGGCTGACTGTTAATTCTCTTCACTTTAAGTAAGCTGCTGTCTTAAATGAGAAGGCCACTGTTGGTGATTTTTAAAGCTAAAGTATATTACCTTGACCACGGTGAAATGGCTGGGAAATTGTTAACAATGGTGGCAGGAAGTATCAAGCATGATGCAAGGTCTCAGACCTGAAAGGGCTCAGAACCTCATTACTCACCTTCAAGAAATTGTAGAGGTTTTGTGGAATTATTATGAGAGGTTATATTCTTCTGACCTTTCGCAACTCAATCTACATAGTTACATCACAGAGTATTTGAAAGATATACTTCTCCTTCATGTTTCACTGGAGCAAAGTTCCTCACTTCAAGGCCTTATCATGGCTGAGGAGGTGCAATGAACTATTAACCAACTCATGATAGACAGGGCACTTGGCCAGATGGGTTTTCTGCAGATTTTTATAGAACTTTTTTTTTGGCTCAGATATTAATTGATCTACGATCAGTTATTAACAAAAATCTTGACAAATGACCATACAGCAAAACCATTTTATTGACTGCATTTGCAGTTGGCATAAGGTTTTTCATTGCTTACCATGTTTTCTTCAGGGGTCTTCTCCCCGAACCCCCCCACAGGGGCTCTGCCCCCTGCGCATCCCCACTAAATATAATTAACTCTGAGTCACAGCCGATTAGGGGAAGGGGTGCAGGACCCCCTGAATACAGTGCCGGGTTCCAGCGCTGACACTACAGTGACCTGGCACTGTAGTCGCTGTGGTGTCTGTCGCTGTTGAAATGTCACTGTCAGAGGGGTATACTGATATTAATAGACTTGTCATTTCATCTGAATTAAGCAGAGTTAGTAGTCTATTACATCATCATCATAACTCTGGGGTCCAGTTATTCTATCTATATTACTTAAATTTCTATATTTCCTGTTTTTCTTTCATATATTAACTGTCTACATTATTCCATCTTGAATGACATCTTGGAAAGGGGCCCATAATGTTTCAAATGTTTCTAAATTATTCTCTTTTATGTAATATAATTTTTTCCATATTCATTTTATCTGTCATGAATCCTATCCATGTTTTATGTTTTTACAATGGGTGGGGCAAGGTTCTTCCATTTTAAGAAAGTCAATTTTTTGACTGTTATTGTTGCTATTGTAATTAATTTTGTTTGTTCTGTGGTTAATTTTATTGGGGAGATTGCTAGAAGGGTATATTGAGGGGTTAATCGGATTGTTTTTAACTATTTTTTATATTATTTTAGTTATTTTTGACCAAATATTTGATAGGTACAGACAGGAATGTAGCATATGTATGAGTGTTCCAGATGTAATTGCACATTTTCGGCACTTTTCTGAAATCTTATTATTAAAATAATGTAGCTTTGATGGGGTATAATATGTCTGGTATATTGTGTTTATAGAACTTTTATTGATGAAAGTACCCCAATTTTGGTTGACATGTTCAATTACCTCTCTTCTAAAGGGCTTTCAGATAATTCACTAAAGAGCCTCAGTCACCCTTCTTTTAAAACCCTGAAAGATGAGTTGCTTCCTAAAGTACGATTGGCCTATCCCACTGATAAATACTGATCTTAACATTTTAGCTCATACAGGAAGCCCACTAGGATCAAGTGCAGTGTCTCAGTTTCCCTGCATGATAAAAGGGATTAATTTCCATTGAAATTGCATTGTTCCCTGCAGTAACACTACTGTAGAATTCTGCAGAGTTGGACTTGATTCTGGTGAGCTTCACTCTAGATTGGAAGATGTTTGTTCTGTCTTAATTGGACCAAAGCAGGCAGGTTTTATGACAGTTCGACTTTCTAATGATCATACTCGTAAACTGTTTAATTCAGTCTCAGCCTCTAGGGAGCCCAGGATACCAGTTGCTCTGGTATCCTTGGATGTTGAGAAAGCCTTTGATCAAATAGCTTGGCATTTTCTTTTCACAACCGTTAAGGCCTATAATATTCCACATGATTTTATAGGGTGGGTTCGGGTTCGTTATGCTAATTCTACAGCTCGACTGTATTGTGCTGTGGTTCTTTCCAAACCATTTTCCACATCTTCAGGTACAAGACAAGGATGTCCAATGTCACCACGGTTGTTTAATTTATATTAAGAACCCTTAATACTATGGATTAAGTTGAATCTTCACATACAGGACATTAGACTAGGCTGTAAGCAATAAAAGCTCTTGATTTATGCAGATGACATTTTGTTACATTTAACACATCTGGGGACCTCTATTCCTGCTGTCCTAGCTGAAATTGAAAAAGTTAGTTTCATATCAGTTTATAAATTAAATTTGGGAAAGCTGTGTGTCATGTACCTTAACTCCTATGGTACTAAACAGGAGATGGTTGATTTAGGACTTCAGTGGGAATCTGAGGCATTACCATACCTGGGGATCATAATACCTTGACATTTAACTACCTAAGAAGGCTAAATTTAGACCTGCTTATTCATACCCTAAAACAAGAATTACAAAGGTGGACATATTTACCCCTTACTTTATGGGAACAAGAAAATGTGATTAAAATGAATCTTCTACCCTGAATGTTATATCAGTTAGGGATGCTAAATATAACACTATCCAAATCTCAGTTTCTTCAATTACAAACAATTATCAATCATTTTTTATGGAACGGAAAATGAGTTAGGAGGGCACATATTAAGCTACAATATCTAACCCTACGCAATAAGGTGGCTCATGTCTCCCCAGTTTCTGTCTGTATTATTTAACTCTTCAGGAGTCAGTAGACCATTATGTACCACAGTGGCTTGGTTTAGAAAGGGCTTTATGTAAGGAGGGATGCATGCAGCCCTTTATATTTATCTCCTTAGCTCCCTTAAATATACTCCAATATATTGGTCCCTGCAGGTACATGCCCAACTGTGTAAATATTTCCATATTTTGTCACTGTGTTACCTGTTCAACCAATTTTCTTAATCCTAACTTTAAAATTGCCCATCATTTCATAATGGAGAATTTTTGCCCTCGGAGGTTACTGCTACAGTAAACATGATCTCCTCCATGGGACATCCATTTGATTACCCTACTTTGCAGACTAAACTAAATAAGGAGGCAGTATAGCACAGTGGTTTAAGGCTCTGAGCTGCAAACCTGGAGACCTGGGTTTGACTCCACAGCCCCACTTGCACACTGTGTGACCCTGAGCAAGTCACTTAACTTTCTTGTGCTCCCAGGCTGCACATGTAAACAAGCTTTCAGCTTAGTGTGTCTCTCCTGGTAAAAAAAAGGTAAAAAAAACAGGGTATATCTCCCAGGCAGCATTTTAAATATTTACAGTTGGGGCATGCTCTTTCATCCCATTTAGGTCCTCCCTCTGGGTGGACTAGAGTAGAAATGTCAGAAAAAAGGCTGGGATATCAGTTTTTTTTATTGTGTCATACTGAACTTGAGTTCAAACTTTTCACCTTGCTTCATGGACCATGCAAAACAATGGAAAATGGCTCACATTTCTCACAACCTACTGAATATAAAGGCCCTTATAATATATAAATGAACATGGCATGTGGCAATCTCAGAGTGATATAAAATAGATTTTATTATTCTCCTCCAGGAATCCCTCACTATGCTTTACTAATGCAATTATGCCAGCTAGGTTCAGATGCTCTGGAGGTGGGTTTATGCTAATGAAGAAAGAATAATTAGCCTATCAGAATGTAGTAAGAAAGTGCCACCTGCAGGTGCTTCTGTAAGTCAGTCAGATACATTTCTCTGCTGACTGGACAAGTCTGCCCAAGCTCACTCTTCAAACCTTTGCTTAAAGTAGTTTATTTTCACTTTATTAGTAGTTACTTTTATTCTGTGTTGCTTGTAGAGTGTTTTTATTTTTTAGTGTGTTTTCCATGGTTCTTTAGTTCCCAGGAGCCGTGGAAAATCTCCTCTTTTGTGTTCCCATGCTTTTTTTCTGACTGAAAAATATCGCATCTGAGTTTAAAAAAAAAAAAATGAGGATTATATATTTTAACATTATTTTTTCCATGGATACCAATTTTTAAGGGTATTCTGTGATTTTCATCCACATTTCTTTATTTTACTTAGCTAATTCTTCTCACCTATTCCCTCTGACCCTGATTTTTGCCAGTCTTTTGAGAGAAGAGATAATGAAGAGGAGGGTAAATCCTTAGTGCCTGATGTATCCCCTGACCAGATTTTGTCTCTTCTCCCCCTAGCCAGGAGGATTTTTCCTTTAATTACACTTGTGTCCAGCTCTCATGATCTCCCTATTCAGGAAGCCACTGAAGAGGATGAGGAAGCAGACTCTTTGGATGTGATGAGTCTCCTTCTCCAAGAAAGTTACTTCTTCCAGTTCATAAGTCATTTCACAGGGCTATTTCACATTTTTCCAGAACCCAACCTCTATACCGGGGTGGATATAAAAAGGAAAGCATCAGCTGGATAGGACAAATGCTGGGTACATTTTCATACATTCAGACTATGAGGAAGTCATGCAGGCTACAGCCTGTGACAGAGCTAAAGTGCCCCTTCTTCCCAGCCTCCAGGAGAAGAGTCTAGGATACTGGATGCTACGAATAAGATATCTTGCATCACCACCTTTTTACTTATAGGGCATGCACAGCCCATTTTCAGAAGGCACTGTGGGGCTATGTCTTGGCTATTAGTCAGAAACCTCTATATAACATTACGCAAGACAGGGCAGAAACTGTTAAAACTGCCCTAAAAGCCACAGAATACCAATTTCATATGACTGTAGATGCCATTGACACTGTTCTCAGACCTAGGGCTCAAAGATTTTTCCCAGAAGGTCTGCCTAGTAGGAACAATCATACTGAAACTGTGGGTTTCCTGTAGAACAATTCTCTTTGGGGACAAAACACAGGCTTGTAGGAAAATGGTGGAGGAATTTTAAACCACCTTTCACAATAGTGCAGCAAGAGAAAGCTTCTACACCCTACAAGCCTCAGGAGGAGGCACAAAGAAGAGGCTTCTACTCCATGACCTTCTACCCTTTACTGTGCCCATGCCTTTGGATTACTCTCAGATGAGAGAATACTTTACAGATAGAGGTAGGAAGGCTCAAAGACATACAGACCCACCCCTCAGCAAAACTTTTGCGTGTCCTTCCCCCTGTCACTGGGAAGGCTATCCTAACCTCCATCAATGGCATGTAACTACTGGAGATGCTGGGTCAACATCTTACCCAGCAGGGCAAGAAATTTCCCACACAGCAGCGTCACAGGAGTCTCAAGCTTTTAACTCACACAGAAAAAATTCTGTTATAGTTGGAAGTAAAGTCTCTCCTATCAACAAATGCAGTAGAAAGAGTTCTCCTCGCACAGTAGGGGAAAAAATCTCACTTCATTTACTTTTCTCAAAATGAAAAATGGGCCTGGTCTATCCCAAATTCAAGATGTACCCCTCTCAGTGTGACACCCTCCTTACAAAGGGAGATGGATTAGCCACCCTAGGCCTCAGAGAGGTCTATTTTCACATTCCTATCAGGCCGTCTCTCAGAAAGTATTTTGGATTTAGAGCTGCCCTGGTATCACATAATATGGGCAACTCAAACTGAGTGACTCAGTTATGAGTGACTCAGTTTGAACCCATGATGTGAGCATTTATTTATTTTATTTTTTTATTTTATTTAAACAGCAGTTTGGAAAACCTTTGAGCCATAGGCTCATTTACAAAGGTACCTTGTCACAGTAAGACAAACCAAAATACACAGTATAGCAGTACAACACATAAGTATAACAGTAAATTAAGACATAGATACAAACAAGCTGGTACAGGTAGGATGGATGCAAACAATACCAGAGTTATGTCGTCCTTAGCAGCTTAGTAATAAGCTTTGTCATAAATATTGAGTACAGCTTTGACTAGCAGCAGTTACAGCATGGGTGTTAATAAAGGTGGTTACGTAAGGAAGTTTTGAAGCACGATATGGTTGGAGCTTGGAGATGAAGGGGGCAGTGTGTTGAACCAGGAGGGGCCCTAAAGCTGAAGGCTCTTTGGCCGTGAGAGGTCCTAGCTCTAGGGATAACAAGAGGTTTTCCCAGAGGTCTGAGTATGAACTAGTGGGACAGAGCGGTATGGTGGTGGTCAATCCTGGTGGGGAAAGCCCAAGGAGGGTCTTTTGTAAGGGTACAGGTAAGATATTTGGGCGCTCATTGAGATCAAGTACCAGCGGTTTAGCATACAGTAGACAGGTGTGTGTCATCCTAGGTGCTCCAGTAATTAACCTGCAGGCCTTATTCAGAGTAGTGCAAATTTTATGGAGTGCGGTCTGATCAGCAGCACCATACACGGCAGTCCATAGTCCACTAGGGACAAGATAGAGGAGTGACTGCAGTCGAAGAGCCTCCGGGAGAGGCAGTGTTTATACCGATGTAAGATGCCCAATCGGATATTAGTGGCAGTGGCTAGGGGCAGCGATGTGTCCATGGAAGGAGAGGGAGGGGTCAAAATGGATCCTAGGTATTTATAGGAGCAAACTTGTTCGAGGGGAATGAGGACCCAGAGTGAATGAGGAGTTTGAAGTTGCAGGACTTGTTTTGGGGATGAGTGAAGAACATGGTTTTTGGTTTTTTAAGATTTATCACCAATCTATGTTCCTTGAACCAGCCCTCGGCTTCAGTGAAGGACTTCTGCAGCGAGTTCTGGAGGGCAGTAGGGTTACGATTTGAGGCAAAGATGACTGCATCATCAGCGAACAATAGAATGTTCCCCGAGCAAGAGCGTGGAAGGGTGTTAAGGTAAAGGGAGAATAGTAAGGGGCCCAGAATGGAGCCTTGGGGAACCCCAGAAAAGATGGGACAGATGTCTGAGTAGGTCCCATTAATTTTTACATGCTGTGAGCGGTCAGACAGATAACTGGTGCACCAGGAGATAGGCCCAGTAGCAAAACCAGAGAAACTAAGGGCATCAAGAAGGAGGGGGTGGGAGACAGTGTCGAATGCTTTCGAGAGGTCAATGAAGACAGCACCAGCCAGAGAACCAGTGTCTAAGGAGGAGTGGAGAAAGTTGGAGAACTCTAGGAGGGCTGTGTTGGTACTGTGGCCTACCAGAAGCCATGCTGCTCAGGACAAAGGACATTGTAGGTGGAGAGGTAGTCAGAGATTTGAGAGGCCACCACTTTTCCAAGGCCTTGGAGAGGAGAGAGAATGGAGATCAGTCGATAGTTTCCAGCCACAGTCCTATCACCACCTTTAAAGATAGGGGTGACAGTGGCAACTTTCCAGGCAGTTGGAACCTTCCCAGGCAAAGAAAGTGGTTGATGAGGCATGTGATCGGGTAAGGACTGTGTCTAAGACCAGCTGTAGGATACACGGATCCAGGTATCACTGCCTGTACTATTACTCTTGAGGGCAGTGATAAGAGCGGCCTAAGTTCTTGGGCAGAAACACGGTGGAGGAGAAAATAAGGGCGAGAAAGATTTATGGCAGGTGCTGGGGAGGAGGGTCAAAAAAATTTGTAGGGAGGATAGGGCTAAGGTCAGTGAATGAGGTGTTGAGGTGGTTGGCTATGAGGGCTGGGTTTGAGGAGATCACACCATTAATGTTGATCTGAGTGGGTGGGGGGGAGTGTGCACTCCCATTTAACTGTTTAATGTTATCCCAGAAGGTTCTGGGATTCCCCCATGAGGCAGTGAGTGAGGACCGATAGTGCTCAGACTTGGCCTTTCTGATGGCCCAAGTGCACTTGTTTCGAGTGGCAGCATATAACCGCCTGTCATTGGGCCGGCCAGTCTCAATGGCATGGTGCCATTGGTTGTCCCTATGTCTGAGCTGGTGGATCAAAGCTGGGCTAACCCAGGGGGCATTCTTCCATTTAGAACGGCGGGTCAACACTGGGGCAAAGATATCACAGGCATTATTAAAAGTTTGGGTAAAGAAGGAGAGAGCTGTGTCAATGTCAGGAGTTGCCTGTATAGGAGACCAGTCAATTTGGGACAGAAGTTCCTTAAGTTTTATCAGTCCACCAGGTATTAGACGCCGCCGGCATGTGGACTGTGCTATGGGTTTGGGGACTGAGGTTGACCAGTGGAATAGAATGGGGGAGTGATCACTGAGAGAGTCTGGGAGGACTTGTACATTGGGGATCCGATTAGGCGGTTGGTGAATACCACATCAAGCAGGGTACTGGAGCCTCTCTGGGGTTAGTCCTGGTAGGGTGGGTAACTAGTTGCGTTAGGGTCTATTGCAGAAAAGGAGTCTTGGGTAGAGGAGGAGGAGGGGCTGAGCCAGTTGACATTTAAGTCACCCACCAGAATTTGATCAGCGGAAGGAGGTAGAGGTAAGGTATTCTGTAAGAGAGGCAATGGCCTGCGTTTGGTCCCTAGAGGGGCACGTATGCAGTAGTCAGATAAGGGGTCCTTTAAAGGGTCGGGGTTAGTTTCAGCGTGGCGCCTGGGCCCTGGAGTCAAGGATGGGAGTGGGCAGGGCTAGTACGGGAGAGATTCCTTGACATAAATAGTGCAGCCGCTGCCCGCGCTCCCAACACGGTCAGACCGGAAAGGGTGAAACCAGGAAGGGAGACTAGGGAGTCAGGGGAGGATTTCGACAGCCAAGTCTCAACCAGGTGATGACATCAGGGTTAATTGATGTGACCAGGCATTGTAGTGAGTCAAACTTTTTTAGGAGGCTACAGATATTCATGGAGACCATGCATAGGCCTGTGGTGTGAGTTGGGGAGCTCCTGG
Source organism: Neoceratodus forsteri (assembly GCA_016271365.2). Lineage (NCBI taxonomy): Eukaryota > Metazoa > Chordata > Ceratodontiformes > Ceratodontidae > Neoceratodus > Neoceratodus forsteri. The sequence goes on from JADMNL010000034.1 coordinate 3,731,906, forward strand.
GAACCGGGCCAGGGTTTGGATGAATGTTCCCTGACAGGAGTAGTAGCATGACTAACACCCTGGCTGGGAGATGGTGAGAGGTTTTCCTACGATTGACATGAGAGGGGAGGGGAGGCTAAGGGAGCAGGGGGTGGGCAGGGAGGTACAGGAGGGGAAAGCAAGAATAAGAAGACACCCAGATGTGCCTGATGTGAAGAGAAAGCTAGGGGGAGGGCAGGGGGATGGGCACACACAAAGGTCCCAAGGGGCAGGAGAGGAGGTTCAGGAGCAAGGGGAGGGAGGGGTGCCAGGGCACAGTGTGGACTAGCAGATGGGTAAGTGGGTAAGTGCACTGCTAGTGGGGATAGGCACAGGCAGAGCATGAGGCAGGGCCAATACATTGTGGTGAGCAAGATCCCAGAAGTAGTGCTGTACAGGTAGGAGTAGGAAGTAGTGAGGAGCATAGGTCCCTCTAGTGGCCAGCAGGTGTAACCTGCAAATGGGAAAAGTGGGGAGATAGGTTCTGGGCAACAGGGCGTGATATCACCGGATGTGATGTCATGGGGTGGATCCTTAAATTGACAGCCTCCTGGGTGGGAGGTGGTTGGGAGTGGGCAGGGCAGGCGGCGTGAAGCTGTCGGGCTAGCACCCTCTGCAGGCATCCAGATGAAGAGAGGGCTCTTTACCTCGAAAGTTATGAGGCTGGAGATTTGGCTTCCTCAGCTACTCAGGTGAGCTGCTTGTTGCTTCAGTTGCTTGATTGTCCCGAGTGCCTAGCTTGGGGGAGCTGCCTATGTTGTGGAGAAAACAAAGCCTCTCATTACTATGCAGTGGGAGAATATGTTGTGACTTACACAAAGGAGCTCCACTCTAAGCAAACAGGGCTATTCCAAAATGAGGTCACACTAGGACCCAGCTAACCTAATGCCTCAGTAACAAGCACAATTAGCTCAATACCACCATATTAAACAAGTCTGATCTATATTAGCTGCTTGGTATATCTGGCTTTAAGATGTAATCAGCAATTAGCTCCAAATACCACCATATTAAACAAGTCTGATCTATATTAGCTGCTTGGTATATCTGGCTTTAAGATGAAATCAGCAAGGCAACTCTAGAAAAGCCAGTGAGTCCCTAGCTTTACACTTCAGCATTAGTAGCACAAAGAGAATCAAATAACAAGCCCACCCAGTGGTGAACAGGAACAAAGTTCATAAAATATAAGTGTTCATCAGGTAGCACCCTCTGCAGGCATCCAGGCGAAGAGAAGAGCTCTCTTTACCTCAAAGTTATCAGGCTGGAGATTTGGCTCTCAGCTACTCAGGTGGCTGCTTGTTGCTTCAGTTGCTGATTGTCCCGAGTGCCTAGCATGTGGAAGGTTAGTGAGGGTGGTAATAGAGCAAATGCAGGAGAAATAACAGTGACTGTTCAGGAGGGCAATCAACACAGGAGAATACAGGAAGAGGGAGGTGGTTTGGCAGGGTGTTGCCGAGCTGACCATGTGGTGGTAAGTGTGGAAAGCTGCAGTGACAGAGGTTTAGGATTCGGAGCTGAGTAGGGGTACTACTTTTAGTCAGAGCTTGTAGAATCCTGCACCAAAGTGCCATTTTAATATGCACAATGCTGCAGCAAAATGGAACTTTGATGCAGGATTCTGCATCATAACATGGCAGTTCAATGCAGGATTCTGCATCATAATCCTACTTTGAATGAGGATCCAGTCCTACTCCAATTCAGAAATCCTACTTCATGCCTGACATCTATTTTTTTCCATTGGAAATAATGGGATATTCAACATCTCATAACTTAGGAATGGATTAATGTTTTTCTTCCAAATCTTCAAAAGGCACATCTGTGAGTCAAAGGCTTTATATCCTGAAAATTTCACACTGCAGACTAAGGCTGTTACTGAGATCCAGGTGGACAATGAAATGGCAGAAAAACACAGATGTTTTCTGTTTGTTTCAACACTCCATATCTCTGAAACGACAAAACAGGTTTGAACAACATTTAACTCCTCAAGAGAGGCGTACTCCTAGAGATTATGCATGCCAAATATAACACAAATAAATTGAAAGGTTCCAAAGTTATTAAGGTTCACAAATTTGGGTTTAACATAGAACTTACCTTTCGCCCGAACTATAGTGTTACTACCATGCCACTATAATATCTATCTATCTATCTATCTATCTATCTATCTATCTATCTATCTATCTATCATATATAAATATATATATATATATATTCTATGCAAAAAACTTCATTAATGCATCAGTTAGGGTTATTCTACAGTGACAAAAGTGAGGAAATTTGACATTAGGGTTTCCACCCCTTGCACCCCACCCTGCCCCCACCAACAGGCATTGGGGTGTGCATTGGGGTTGTTGGTCCTAACTCTCACCCCATTCTCCTACACTGCAGCCCTTCAGCTTGTTTAGACATGGGATGGGGTGAGAGTTAGGGCCGATGACTAGCGCACACCTAATGCCTGTTGGCGGCGGCAGGTGGGGTGGGGTACAGGGTGGGAACCCTAATGTCAAATTCTCATTTCTGTCACTGTAGAATAACTTAACTGATGCATTAATGAAGTTTTTGCATAGCATATATATATATATATATATATATATTCATACAAAAACTCTATTTAATGCATCAGTTAGTGTTGTTCCACAGTGACAAAAGTGAGGAAATTTGGTGTTAGGGTTGAAAACCCCCCTTACACCCCTCAGCCTGCCCCCCAACTGGCATTTGGGTGTGCGTTGGGGTTATCAGCCCTAACTCTCACCCCATCACATGTGTAAACAAGCTGAGGTATAGGAGAATGGGGAGAGAGTTAGGACTGATGATCCCAATGCACACCCCGATGCCAGTTGGGGGGCAGGCTGGGGAGTGCAAGGGGGCTTTCAACCCTAACACTGAATTTCCTCACTTTTGTCACTGTAGAACAACCCTAACTGATGCATTAAACAGATATTTTTGACATGAATTTCTCTTTTTGCTGAGAATGAGGACTATAAATAGTGAATAGAAAGCGGTGGTGGGAGCGCAGGCCCCACCACGTGACGTGTAGTGACATAGTAACAGTAACTGCAATGCAAGCATAAGCGGTTATTCACATGGTTACATAAGCGTAAAGGTAATGCAAATGTTAATAGAACGCATAGTGCAAACTGACAGCAAAGCAAACAGTGATGCAAATGGAGATGCAAGTGAGTATGTAAATGCAACTGGTAATGCGCACAGTTATGGTACCACTATTGTAAATGCAAATGTTAAGTATTACAGCAACAATAACACCAAAGGGAACAGAAATGGAAAGGCAAACACAAGCACATATGGAAACACAAAGTGTAATGTGCACAGTCATGGTACCACAATTGCAAATGCAAATGGTAATGGCAACAGCAAAAATAACGGCAAAGGAAACAGAAATGGAAGAGAAATGCAAGCACGTATGGAAATGCAAACCATAACGTACAGTCATGATACTGTAATTGAAATGCAAACAGTAATAGTAATAAGTAAAATAACTCCAAAGGAAACAGAAAGGGAAACACGAATGCAAGCACATACAGAAATGCAAACCGTTATGCACATGGTCACAGTACCACAATTGAAATGTAAATGGTAATGGCAACAGCAACAGTAATGCCAAAGGAAACAGAAACGGAATGCAAATGTAAGCACATACGGAAACACAAACCGTAATGCGCATAATCATGGTAATGCGATTGGAAATGCAATGGTAACGGTCACAGCGACGATGATGCAAAATGAAAAGACACATGCAAATGGAAGGTCGACTGCAAATGCAAATGGCAATGCAAGGCTGATACAAAAAAAACGAAAACATAAACAGTAATGGAAAAGCAAATGGTAACAGTAACGCAAACAGAAGCGCAAATGAAAATGCAAACCATAACGCACACGGTGGCATATAGGGGAATGGTGATGCGAATGGTAATGGAAACACAACTGGAAATGTTAACTGGCACAGTAACGAAAGGGCACACCCTTCTTTTCCCCAAAATCTGCATTGAAAAAGACAGTGATTACAAAGAATGTATGCATAATAATAGGCCTCAGAGCAGAAAAGAAGGACTTAGAATACTTATTTATTTATTTATTTTTATTTATGACTTTGATAATCTGGTAGGTGCGCTGATCCCAGGGACCGTTTTCAGGCACAACCCGGGCCATATTCAGAAATGGCACATATAACAATATGACAGAAAAGAAACATGAATAGGCAAACAGAAAAAAGAACAAAAACAAAACTGTGGACACAGGTTAGATAGGTCAAAAACAGAGCAATAATTTGATAACATAGGTCAGTTATTTACAATAAATAATTAGTTATTATAGAGGTACATTTGCGGTAGGCAACATTAGTACATTTCCTATAATTGAAGTAGAAACAGCAGTTTGTAGTGAACAGATAAGGAGGGAAACAGAGGGAAAATCCTAGGGGAGGGAGGCAAAAAGTGACTCAGTGGGTGACAGATAGATTCGACAGGAACAGTTCACCTATCCAGGGAACAGTGACAGGAGTTTGCTAGGAGCCAACTTTGGGAGGTTGAAGATAGAAGTGGTGTCGGCAGGAGCGGAGTACAGTTGTCAGTTTGTCCACCAAGTGGGGCTGCTGCAGACAAAGCTCTCCCACCCATATTCATGTGTACCCTAGGAACGCTAGTATGGGAGTGCTGTTGGGCGGAGGCAGCGGCGGGGAGTTTGGATCTTGAGGAGAGCTGCTGGGGGGGGATTCTAGGCCAGTAGGGATAACTGTATCTGCCAGACAGCAAAGGTTGAAGTCAAAGTGACCTTGCAGTGGGAGCCATCCAAGGGAGTTGTATAGGATGCAGTGGTGGGTAGAGAAAGGGGCCAGCAAGGCAAAACAACAGGCATTGTTGTAGGCTGAGGAGAGTTTGGCTATGGTGGTTGCAGATGCTCGGGCATAGATGGTAGAGCAGTAGTCCAGAATTGGGAGAAGATTTCCCTGGACAATAGCTAGCCTAGCCTCTGGGGTAAGGAATTGCTGGAATCTATAAGCTGTACACAGTTTTTGATGGAACCTGCTGACTAGGGAATTGACTTGCTCGGAGAAGGTGAGGGAGGAGTCAAGTATGACTCCTAAGTATTTGAAAGTGTTTACGGCCTCCAGGACTGTTCCATCAGGGGAGAGAATGCTTAGGTGGCAGTGAGTCATGGAATTTGCAAGGAAGGGCTTTGATCCGAACAACATGGATTTGTTTTTTTTGGCATTTACCAAGAGGAGATTCTTTGAGAACCAGCTGTAGGCCAAAGTGTAGTTTTGAGTGAGAGCTGTGGAAATGCTGGCAGTGGATTTGTCACTGTTGAAGAGTATGAGGTCATCGGCGTGGGAGAGAGTGGCAGCTTAGACTGTCTGAAGGAAGAGAGTTTACAAATAGGGAGAGTAGAAGGGGCCTAGAATAGAGCCCTGGGGAACCCCTGTGGAGATGGGTAGGGTAGGGGAGCAGGTCTGACCTCATCACTCACAAATTGGGCTCGGTGTGAGGTAGAGTTCCCGAACCAGTCTGTTACCTCTTGGGAACAGCCTAAATTGTTTATATCTCAGGAACCATATGACATGGAAATAAAATGAAAATTTTATATGAATTACAGCATTCCTGGCTAGTTTTCTGCTTAGCCCCCATTTGGGGGGCTAAGCAATTTTCCGACGAAAAGTCCGTATCTTGCACCATTTCTGAGATACAGGCCCTGAAAGGCGCAACGGATGCCGTAATGTTATTCTATGGGAAAAAGCAACAACTTTGGAGTGCCGTAACTTTGCAGCCCTCCAATATTTTTTCACCAAAAGGCACATCTGTGACATGTTGTCTGTCTTCCCTCCAAATTTCATCCCAATAGACCAAACCGTTCTTTTGCAGCAGGGTGGCAAAGAATTCCAGTTATTTTGGGCGTAGTGTCGCAAAATAGTGTCGCAATTCATGACACTTTCGCAAATGAAATCACGAAAGTGTCATGAGTGTGACACTACTTTGTGACACTACTTTTTCCAGAAATTTGAAAAACATATTTCTGAGGTGTTTAACCCCAAAATAAAGACATGGCTAGCATCCTGAGGGTCCGACTAGGTAAACACAAAAAGAATTGTGTCCCTAGATGGTCCCAATTTTAAATGCCAAGCATTTTTCTGATCACCAACTGAAAACAAAATGGTGGATTTGCGACACTACTAGGGCCATTTGCGACACTAAAAAGTGCATTTGCAACACTGTCAAGCTTTTTGTTAACTTTTCCCATTGACTTATAATGGGAACTTGTTTATTGAATAACTTTGAACCATTTAATATTTTTCATGAAATCTTACAAAGGCACATCGGACCCCGGCCATGTTCCCTGAAGTTTTGGACCGGTCCACATGAAACCATACGACCTGTAGGCATGAGCAAAGAATTCCCAAAAAAATGTACGCGTGTACAGATCTCATAATAACTCCACAGCTGTATATCTGACCACTACAAAAGTTGGCAGATCCCAAGATGTATGGTTCTTGATCATGCATTCCAAATTTCAAGCAAATCCATTGAATGGTGGCAAAGTTATTAAGGTGCAAAGTTTGACTTTAACCTTCAGAGGCTACTCAACTAACTATAGGCCATTACCATGCTAACATAATACATATATATATATATATATATATATATATATATGTGTGTGTATGTATATTCATGGCAAAAAACAACCCTAACTGATGCATTAAAAGGAGTTTTGCCTCTAATATATATACATGTATATATATATATATATACATTCTGTTAAAAAAATTTGTTAATGCATCAGTTAGGATTCTTCTACAGCGACAAAAAGTGAAGAAATTCGACATTAGGTTCCACCCTTGCCCCCACCCCACCTACCCCACCAGCAGGCATTGGGGTGTGTGCATTGGAATGATCGGTCCTAACTCTTACCCCATCCCATGTGTAAACAAGCTCAGGTGGTGCAGTGTAGGAGAATGGGGTGAGAGTTAGGACCAATGACTCCAACGCACACCCCGATGTCTGTTGGTGCGGGGTAGAGTGTGGGTGGGGTGCAATGGGTGAGAAACCTAATGTTGAATTTCCTCACTTTTGTCGCTGTAACTGATGCATTAACAAAGTTTTTTGCATAGAATTTCCATACTTTTTAAGAAAGAATAGAAAAGTAGAAAGTTGCTCAAGTTGGTAGGAGGGCCCTGCACTCCCACCACGTGATTTTATGTGACTATAGTAACAGTAAGTGCAATGGAAATGCAAGCACAAAGGCTTACGCACATGGTGACGCAAATGTAAATGATAACACAAAGAGTAATAGAAATGCAAGCAGAAAGTGACACAAAATTGAACAGTTACATAAACGGAGACATCAAACAGAAGTGCATACAGAATGCGTCTGGTAAAACACACATTCACGGTACTGCAATTGTAAACGCAAATGGTAACAGTAACAGCAACAATAACACCAAAGTAAACAGAAACGCAAGCACGTACGAAAATGCAAACCATAACACACACAGTCACAGAACCACAATTGTAAATGAAAATGGTTATGGTAACAGCAACAATAAAGCCAACAGAAACAGAAGTGCAAGCACGTATGGAAACGCAAACTGTTACATGCAAGGTCATGGTACCACAATTGTAAATGTAAATGGTAACAGTAACAGCAACAATAAAGCCAACAGAAACAGAAACACAAGCGCATACGAAAATGCAAACCGTAACACGCATGGGCATGATACCGCAATTGCAAATGCAAATGGTACCGGTAACAACAACAATAAAGTGAAACAAAATGGAAACGCAAGTGCAAATGAGAGTGCAAACTGTAACACACATGGTGGCGTAGACGGGAACAGTGATGCGAACGGTAACAGAAGCGCAACTGGAAACGTTAACTGACACAGTAACAAAAAGGCACACCCTTCTTTTCCCCAAAAACTGTATTGAAAAAACACATTGAAAACAAAGAATGTATGCATTATAATTGACTTCGGAGCAGAAAATTATGACTTGGAATACTAAATTGCTTATATCTCAGGAACTGTACGACATAGAAAAAAAAATAAAATGTTGTATGAATTATTACTTTCCTGGCTAGCTTAAATGGGGGCTAAGCAATTTTTTGACAAAAAGTCCGTATCTTGCACCGTTTCCGAGATACGGGCCCTGAAAGTCACAACTGACACCACAATGTTATTCTATGGCAAAAAGCATCAACTTCGGAGTGCCGTCACTTTGCCGCCCTGTGATATTATTTCACCAAACCACAAATGGCACATCTGTGGGATGTTGGCTTTCTTCCCTTCAAATTTCAGCCCAAACGACCAAACCATTATTTTGCAGCAGTGTGGCAAAGAATTCCTGTAATGAGGCAGACGCCGCAATGTTATCCTATGGGACAAATGTCAACTTCATAGTGCCGTAACTTTGCTGCCCTGTACTGTTTCTTGACCAAACCACCAAAAGCCACATCTGTGGGATATTGTCTTTCTTCCCTCTAAATTTCAAGTCATAAGATCAAACAGTTCCCAAGATATTCAATATGAAAGATTACTAAAATTTCCCTATCTATTCCATTATAAAAAATCTGGCCATCTTGTCCCTCCCTCACGATCAAAGATGGCGATCAAAGAATCTCATGATCAAAGAATTTGCAGGCTCATGAACAAAGATTTAAAAACCTTATAAATCAAACAATTGAAGGAATTGTGGTAAACCACCACCATGGTTCAACAGAATGAAGCCCCCTGAGTAAAACCCACCCCATTTGACTTCCTAGGACACCCCTGGGCTGAGAAAATTGATTTTTTAATTGGGCCATATCATCCCTCGCTCACGATGCATGATTGCGATCAAAGAATCTCGCGATCAAAGAATTTGCAGGCTCGCGATCAAATAATTTGCAGGGTCACGATCAAAGAATTAAAACTCTTCAAATTCAAAAATAAACAGAATCACAGTAAATCACCACCATGGTTCATCAGAACGAAGCCCCTGAGCAAAGTCCACCCTCATTTCTCTTCGTAGCACACCCTAGACTCAGTAAATTGATTTTTCATCTGACCATTTCGTCCCTCACTCGTGATGCAAGATCGTGATCAAAAGAATCTCACAGTCAAAGTATTTGCATGCTCACGATCAAAGAAATTGCTTGCTCATGAATAAAGTGAGGATGAGATGGCCAGATTCCTAAATAAATTTGTGTAGTCCAGGGTGCCCCTAGACTGTTAAATTAAGGTGGGTTTTGCTCAGGGTCTTCATTAATCCCATCTCATACCAAAATAATGTACTAACTGTCCCTGGTAGTCTAGTGGCTCCCCATCACAATAAAATATTAACATCACTGGTAATCCAGTTGCTCCCAAATAAAATATATTATCTTATGTAGTGCCCTTGTAGTCTAGTTCTCCCACCCCTATTTTTTCACATCCCTGGAATGAATGAAATAAATGAAATAAATATAAATAATATATATTATTTCATTATATATAATGAAATAAATAATGATTTATATTACCTGGTAGTTTAGTAGTTCCCCCACCCATCCATCCATGCCAGTTACCAGCACCCCCCACCCTTTGCCAGCCGGCGGGACTGGCACTCACTCTCACCTCCACGGCCAGTCACTGACTGTCTGCATTATGGCGTTAATACAAGAGGCACTCAGAAATATTTTCAGAGTGCCTCTTTGCAATACCACTGTAATGCGGACGGTCAACAACTGAAGAGGTGAAACCTGTCCGGTGCCGGTGAAAGAAGGCCGAAGTGCTGGGTGGGCTGGCATGGATAGGTGGGGGGTGGGGCCACTAGACTGCCAGGTAATAGAAATCATTTTTAATTTCATTATGCTGGGGGGGCCACTAGACTACCAGGGATATAAACAGTTATTTATAATAATACAGTACAGCTCGGGGGGCCACTAGACTACCAGGGATGTGACAAAATACACAGGGGTTGGGGCACTAGACTACCAGGGCACTACATAGGATAATATATTTTATTGGGGTGCCACTAGACTACCAGGGATGTTAATATTTTATTGTGATGGGGAGCCACTAGACTACCAGGGATAGTTAGTACATTATTTTTCTTATGTAGATGGGGCACAACGAAACCCCCTGAGCAAAATCCACCATAATTTAACACTGTAGGGCATCCCTGTGCTATGAAATACTATTTTTAAATCTGGCCATCTTGTCCCTCACTTGCGATGCATGATTGCGATCAAAGATTCTCACGATCAAAGATCATTAGCGAGCCGCGAACAAAGAATTCAAAAGCTAATAACTCAATTTTTGGACCGATTTGAATAGAACCAAAGCCATGGCTCGATAGATTGGGGTCCCCTGAGTAAAACCCATTGAAGTTTTACTTCAAAAGAGACCCCTGAGCCAAGATATTTGTGTTTGTGCAATCGGAAAACTCAATACAAGATGGAAGACCTCGTGGTCAAAGAATTTGAAAAAATCCTCAGGGCCAAAGATTCTTGAACTGTGAGGCTGCAAATTCTTTGACCGCCAGGCAGGACAAGATGGCCAGAACCCCATTCTTTGATCACAAAATAAACATATAAATTTTCACATTGACTTATAATGGGAACTTAAAACTGCCATAACTTTTGAATGCCTTAATAGTTTTCACTAAACAAAAAGTAGGTATGTTCAACCACCAAAACTCTTTCAGACAAGCCATCTTGCAGAGCGGACATTACATCATGGCCATGCAGGACCACATTAAGAATGCCAAAAAGGTGCCTCCAAAATGGATAATTTGCTTTTTCAGTGCTTTTGTACATGAAGGCCAACGCTCCGACCAAAACACAATTTGGCAAATCAAGAGATCTAGCATGCCCCAATGCGCATACCAAATTTCAGGCAAATCCATTGAACGGGTCCAAAGTTATTAACACCCAAACATTTGACTTTAGTATGTAAGTGACCACTGAACCCTAACTATAGTGGCGCGCCACTATTTTATATATATATATATATATATATATATATATTATAGCTGTATGGTAGTGCAGCTATAGTTAGGGTTGAGTACCCCATTTAAGGTTAAATGGTGAAATTTTGCACCTTAATAACTTTGCCACCACTTGACAGATGTGTCTGAAATTTGGCAGGCATGGAGTGTTTCATAGATCTTGGGATCTGCCAAGTTTCGTACTGATCTCATATACAGTTGCAAAGGTATTAAGTGACATTCCGTAGCACAATTATGCTTTTTTGTGCATTCCTTGCTCGCGCCTACAGGTCACACAGTTTGTGTGACCAGTCAAAACAACTTCAAGGAACGTGTGACCAGGGTCCCCGTTGTGCCTTTTGAAGATTTCGTGAAAAAATATTGAACGGTTCAAAAGTTATTCAAAAAACAAGTTTCCTATTATAGTCAATGAGAAAAGTTAACAAAAAGTTTGACAGTGTCACAAATGCAGTTTTTAGTGTCACAAATGACCCCTGTAGCGTAGTGAGTCATCCATTTTTTTTTCAGTTTCTGATCACAGAAATGCTTGGCATTTAAAATTGGGACCATCTAGGGACACAATTCTTTTTATAGTATATGGTTAGGGCTTATTATGACTAGAAAGCCGTGGCTTTCAAAATCTTGTTGTAGGACAGTTCGAAGGTCAAAAAAACTGTTATACTATTGATCTGACGTCACATCGATAGTGCAACAACTTTTTTAACTTGCCCTGCCACCTGATTGGCTCACTCAATGCTCTGAGGAGGAAAAAAAATTGTGTAACATGGCGGCCCGATTAAGCGAGCACCAGTTGGGGGACCCTCCTCGTTTTGACACGGAGAGCCTCATAAGGCTCCGTGTCACAAAAGTGAATTGCGGTTATTTTATTTTTAAACCAAGTGGTTAGCGGTACGGGGTGATGCAAAACTGAGTCAGAGTGGGACAAGCATGAGGGAGCCAGAATGGGAGCAGCACAAGTCGACATAACCAAGGTAACCGTAAACTTCAGGGGGAAAAAAAATGAAAAAAAGACAAGCCAGGAACCATATATTATATAAAATAGTGGACGGTTAACCATCCACAACTATGGCTGTGTTTCCATCTCGGTTGTTGAAGACATCATGGAGACCTCTCGATCTTCGTGACACTTTTGTGATTTTTTTTGTGACAGTGTCATGATTTGCGACACTACTATTCGACACGATGGGGAAAATAACAATTCTTTGCCACCCTGCTGCAAAACACTGGTTTTGTCTTTGGGGCTAAAATTTGGAGGGAAGAAAGCCAACATCCCACAGATGTGCCTTTCAGTGGTTTGGTGACAAAATATTGCATGGATGGAAGTTCACGGTGCTCCAAAGTTGGCGCTTTTCCTCATAGACTAGCATTGCTGCATCCGCCGCATATTTCAGGGTCTGTATCTCAGAAGCGCTTCAAGATATGGACTTTTGTTGGAAAATGCTTAGTCCCCACTAGGGGCTAAGTACAAAACTAGCCAGGAAAGTCCTACATAATATGGACGTCCTCTTTCTAGACTTCAGCAAAGCATTTGACTCTGTTCCTCACGTGGGCCTGTTGGATAAACTGGGAGAAATGGGGGTGGGGAACCAGATGATCAGATGGATAGGCAGTTGGTCCAGGACCAGACCCAGAGGGTCGTAGTTGGTGGGATAGTCTCATCCCCAAAGAGGGTCATTAGTGGGGTCCCACAGGGATCAGTCCTTGGGCCCCTCCTCTTCAACACCTACATCTCTGACATAAGGACAGGAATCAGGAGTGAGATGAGTCTCTTTGCGGATGACTCAAAACTGGGGGCTGTGGTGGATGGGGAGGAGGGGAGGGTTGCCCTACAGGGGAACCTGGAGGCTCTGAAAAGATGGTCTAGAAAGTGGAAGTTGAGGTTCAATGCAGGGAAATGCAAGGTACTCCACCTGGGGGCCAGAAACCCAGGCCAAGTGTACACCCTGGGGGGGGAAATGCTACAAGTCTTGATGGCTGAGAGGGACCTGGGGGTGGTGGTGGATGTCAAGATGAGCAACTCGGAGACTTGTAGGAGAGCAGCAGCCAAGACCAACAGGATGCTGGGATGCATCGCTAGGGGGATCACCTCCAGAAGGAAGGAAGTGATACTCCCTCTGTATAACTGCTTGGTGAGGCCGCACCTTGAGTACTGCTTGCAGTTTTGGAGGCCACACTTAAAAGGGACATTACTTTCCTGGAGAGGGTCCAGAGGATGGCAACCAAAATGATTTGGGGCTTGGGGACAGGACCTATGAGGAGAGGCTCGAAGAGCTAAATATATACATTGGAAGAGAGAAGGGACCGGGGATATGATGGGGTCTTCAGGTACATGAAGAGGGTAAATAGGGAGGAACAGTTGGTGTGCTTCAAAGGAAGGAGAAGGGGCCACTAGAGGGCATGGGTGGAAGCTGGAGGGAAGATTCAGGGAGAAAGGAGGAGGTGCTACTTCACTGAGAGGGTGGTGGAGCCATGGAATGCACTGCCTAGGGGGCTGGTGGAGGCAGAGACAGTGGATGGGTTCAAGAGGGGGTGGGACAGGTACAGGGGAAGGGTTCTGGAAGCAAAATCCAATGCAGCAAGAATATCCGGAACTGGGAAGGGAGAAGCCAGAGGAGGTGAGGGGGCAGCAAGGTCAGCACCCAGGGTGGAGGCTGACCAAACAAGCAGACATGAAAGACCGTTAGGCCTATTCTGCTGGCATTTTAGTATGTCAGTATGTTAGTATGTTAGTATATGAAATTTAAATTTTTTCTATCTCATACGGTTCCTGAGATACAAGCAATTTAGTATTCCAAATACTCATTTTCTGCTCCGAGGCCCATTATTATGCATACATTCTTTCTACTCATTGTGTTTCTCTATGCAGCTGCTGGGCAAAAACAGAGTGTGCGCTTCTGTTACTGTTACAGTTAGCATTCCCACTTGTATTTCCATACCTGTTTGCGTTACCATTCCCGTGTACGCCACCATGTGCATTACCCTTTGCATTTTCGTTTGCGCTTGCGTTTGCGTTACTGTTAGCATATGCGTTTCCACTACTGTTTATGTTTGCATTTCTATTTGCATCACCGTGCACATTTTCATTTGCATTTGCAACCACCCTTCCATTTGCATTTGCATTTCTGATTCATTTTGAGTTATCGCTGCTGTTACCGAAACCATTTGCATTTCCAATTGCATAACTGTGACCGTGCATGTTATGGTTTGCATTTGCGTACGCACTTGCATTTGTGTTTCTGTTTCCTTTGGCATTATTGTTGCTGTTACCTTTACCATTTGCATTTTGAATTGCAGTACCATGGCCATGCGCATTACTGTTTGTGTTTCCTTTTCGAGCTTGCATTTGCCTTTCTGTTTCTGTTCTCTTTGGCATTATTCTTGCTGTTACCATTACAATTTGCATTTCTAATTGCATTACCATGACCGTGCATGTTACCAGTTGCATTTCCATACGCAATTATGTTTGTGTCTCTGTTTGTGTTACTGTTCACTTTGGTGTCACTTTGCGCTTGCTTTCTCTTACCATTTACGTTACCATTTATGTTTGTGTCACCATGTGCCTTACCATTTGTGCTTGCATTTCTGTTGCAGTTACCATTACAATTTGAGTAAAAATCATTTGGTGGGAGCATGGGTCCTGAAGAGCTCACGCTCCCAACACCACATTCCATTCACTATTTATAGTCCTCATTCTCAATAAGGGAAATTCATGGCAAAAAAACTCAATTTAATGCATCAGTTAGGGTTGTTCCACAATGACAAAAGTGAGGAAATTCGATGTTAGGGTTGAAATCCCCCCTTCCACTCCCCACACCGTCCCCCAACCAGCATCAGGGTGTGCTTTGGGGTCATCAGTCCTAACTCTTACCCCATTTTCCTATACTTCAGCACCTCAGCTTGTTAACACATGGGATGGGGTGAGAGGACAGATGACCCCAATGCACACCCCGATGCCAGTTGGGGGGGCAGGGTGGGGTGGAAGGGGGATTTCAACCCTTGCATCAAATTTCCTCACTTTTGTCGCTGTGGAATTACCCTAACTGATGCATTAGACAGAGGTTTTTATTCCATGAATATATATATATATATATGTATATATATATATATATATATATATATATATATATATATATATTATAGTAGTATAGTCGTGTCACTATAGTTAGGGTTCAGCGGTCAGTTACATACTAAAGTCAAAAGTCTGGGTGTTAATAACTTTAGACCCATTAAATAGATTTGCCTGAAATTTGGTACACGCATCGGGGCATGGTAGATCTCTTGATGTGCTAAATTGTGTTTTGGTCAGAGTGCGGTCTTTGTGTACAAAAGCACTGAAATATGCACAATTACCCATTTTGGAGGCACCTTTTGGCATTCTGAATGTGGTCCTCCACGGCCGTTGTGTGGTGTGCCACTCTGCAAGGTAGTTCATTTGAAAGAGCTTTCATGGCCGAATATTCTGCTTTTTGTTTGGTGAAATAATATTAAGGCATTCAAAAGTTATGGCACTTTTAAGTTCCCATTATAAGTCAATGAGAACATTTATATGTATATCTTGCGATCAAAGAATGGGGTTCTGGCCATCTGATTCTGCCTGGCGATCAAAGAATTTGCAGCCTCGTGGTTCTAGAATCTTTGTCCCCAAGGATTTTTTCAAATTCTTTGGTCACGAGGTCTGCCATCTTGTTTTCAGTTTTCTGATCACACAAATACAAATATCTCGGCTCAGGGGTCACTTCTGAAGCAAAACTTCAATAAGTTTTACTCAGGAGACCTCGATCTATTGAGCCATGGCTTTTGTTCCATCCAAATCGGTCTAAAATAGAGTTTCCAGCTTTTTAAATCTTTGTCTGTGGCTCACTAATGATCTTTGATCGTCAGCCTGCAAATTCTTTGATCACGATCGTGCATCCACGAGTGAGGGACGAGATGGACAGATTTAAAATTCAATTTTTGTAGCCCAGGGTTGTCCTATTACCTTATTTAAGGGTGTGTTTTGCTCAGGGGGCTAAGCTATCCCCATCTGAATACAGAAATAGTTATTTTCATTATCTCTGGTAGTCTAGCAGCCCCCTTCCCATCATGGTAATGTACATAACCATGCTTCTATCCCTGGTAGTCTAGTGGCCCCCCCAATGAGTATCTTATCAATATGTTTATTTTCTATCCCTGGTAGTCTAGTGGTCCCCCCATGTTTGTTTATTTATATATTTTACAAATATCCCTGGTAGTCTAGTGGCTCCCCCTCCCAATCTGTACTTCATTATTGTTATTATTTCGTCCCTAGTGGTCTATGCAGTCCCCATCTTAATAAAATCGCTTGCATTTTAAATGTCCTGGTAGTCTAGTGGTCCCCACCCCCACCCAGCTGGCCAGCCACCCAGCACCCCCACCTTCCCCAGCTGGCGACTGGCACAGCCCTCACCTCCACAGCCAGCTACCGCAACTGTGTGTTTTATGAGTGCTAATGGAAAGAGGCACTCTGAAATAACTTCGGAGCTCCACTTTCCATTAACATTCATACAACACACAGTTGGCGGCTGGCCGTGGAGGTGAGAGGTGGGCTGTGCCAGTCACCGGTGGGGAGGTGCTGGGTGGGCTGGCACGGCTGGGCGGGGGGCCACTAGACTACCAGGACATTTAAAATGCAAGTTTATTTTATTAAGATGGGGAGGACCGCTAGACTACCAGGGATGTTAATAATAATAGTAATGAAGTACAGATCGGGAGGGGGACCACTAGACTACCAGAGATATTTGTAAAAAAAATAAATAAACACACATGGGGGGGCCACTAGACTACCAGGGATAGAAAATAAACATGTTGATAAGATACTCATTGGGAGGCAACTAGATTACCAGGGAGAGAAGCATGGTTGTGTACATTACCATGATGGGGAAGAGACCACTAGACTACCAGGGATAATAAAAATAACTATTTCTGTATTCAGATGAAGGAGAGCTTAGCCCCCTGAGCAAAACCCACCATTAAATAAGGTAATAGGACACCCCTGGGCTGCAAAAAACTATTTTGAAATTTGGCCATCTCGTCCCTTGCTCTTTGTTCGTGAGTGAGCAATTTCTTTGACTGCGACCCTGCAAAATCTTTGATTGCGAGATTCTTTGATCACAATCATGCGTCACGAGTGAGGGATGAGAAGGCCAGATAAAAATAAATTTTCTCAGCTCAGGGTGTTCTAGGAGACAAATGATGGTGGGTTTTACTCAGGGGCTTCCTTCTGATGAACCATGGCGGTGGTTTACCACAGTTATGTGAAGTTTAGGAATTACACAACTTTTAATTCTTTGGTCGTGACCTGCAAATTCTTTGATCGTGATTCTTTGATCACGATCGTGAGTGAGGACAAGATGGCCCAATTTAAAAATCAATTTTCTCAGCCCAGGGGTGTCCTAGGAAGTCAAATGAGGGTGGGTTTTACTCAGGGGACTTCGTTCTGTCAAACCATTGTGGTGGTTTACCACAATTCCTTCAATTTTTTGATTTATAAGGTTTTTAAATCTTTGTTCATGAGCCTGCAAATTCTTTGATTGCGAGCCTACAAATTCTTTGATCGTGAGATTCTTTGATTGCCATCTTTGAGCGTGAGGGAGAAGATGGCCAGATTTTTTACAATGGAATAGATAGGGAAAATTTAGTAATCTTTTATATTGAATATCTTGGAAATGGTTTGGCCATTTGACTTCAAATTTGGAGGTAAGAAAGGCAACATCGTACAGATCTGCCTTTTGGTTTGGTCAAAAAATAGTACAGTGCAGCAAAGTTATGGCACTATGAAGTTGGTGCTTTTCCCCATAGGATAACATTATGGCGTCGGCTGCATTACAGGAATTCTTTGCCACCCTGCTGCAAAATAACGGTTTGGTCGTTTGGGCTGAAATTTGGAGAGAAGAAAGACATTATCCCACAGATACGCATTTTGGTTGTTTGGTGAAAAAATATTACAGGGTGGCACAGTGACGACACTCTGAATTTGACGTTTTTTGCCATAGGGTAACATTATGGCGTCTGTTGTGTCTTTCAGGGCCCGTATCTCAGGAATGGTGCGAGATATGGACTTTTCATTACAAAAGTGCTTAGCGCCCCAAATGGGGGCAAAGTACAAAACTAGCCAGGAAAGTCATAATTCATACAATATTTTACTTTTTTTTCTACGTCGTACGGTTCCTGAGATATAAGCAATTTAGTATTCCAAGTCCTAATTTTCTGCTCCAGGGTCAATTATTATCCATACATTCTTGGTTTTCACTGTGTTTTTTCAATACACTTTTTGGGAAAAAGAAGGGTATGCCCTTTCGTTACTGTGCGAGTTAACGTTTCCAGTTGCACTTCCATTAACGTTCGCATCACCGTTCCCATCTACGCCAGCGTGTGTGTTATGCTTTGTGTTTCCATTTGCACTTCTGTTTCCATTTTGTTTGGTGTTATTGTTGCTGTTACTGTTACCATTTGCAATTGCGGTACCATGCCGCGTTACGGTTTGCGCTTTACACGCTTGCATTTCTGCTTTGTTGGCTTTATTGTTGCTGTTACCATTACCATTTACATTTATAACTGTGGTACCATAACCGTGTGTGTGATGGTTTGCATTTCCATATGTGCTTGCGTTTCTGTTGGCTTTATTGTTACTGTTACCGTTACCATTTGCATTTACAATTGTGATTCTGTGAGTGTGCGTGTGATGGTTTGCGTTTTCGTACGTGCTTGCATTTCTGCTTACTTTGGTGTTATTGTTGCTGTTACCATTACCATTTGCATTTACAACTGCTGTACCATAAACGTGTGTGTTACCAGTTGCGCTCTGTATGCACTTCTGTTTGTGTCACCGTTTACATCACTGTTTGCTTTGGCGTCATTTTGTGCTTGCATTTTTATTACTGTTTGCATTACCATTTACGTTTGCATCACCATGTACATAACCCTTTGTGTTTTGCATTGCATTTACTGTTACTATAGACACACAAAATCATGTGGTCAAGCCCTGCGCTCCCACCAACTTGAGCAACTTTCTACGTTTCTATTCTTTCTTAAAAAGTATGGAAATTCTATGCAAAATACTTTGTTAATGCATCAGTTAAGGTTCTTCTAAAGTGACAAAAGTGATGAAATTTGACATTAGGGTTCCCACCCTTTGCACCTCACCCCCACCCTGCCCACAGCAACAGGCATCGGGGTGTGTGTTGGGGTCATCGGTCTTAACTCTCACCCCATTCTCCTACACTGCACCACCTGAGCTTGTTTACACATGGCATGGAGTGAGAGTTAGGACCGATGACCTCAACACACACCCGATGCCTGTTGCTGTGGGCAGGGTGGGGTGGGGTGCAAGGGTGGGAACCCTAATGTCGAATTTCCCCACTTTTATCGCTGTAGAAGAACCCTAACTGATGCATTAACAAAGTTTTTGCATAACAGATAGATATATATATATATATATATATATATATATATATAGTGCTACCATAGTTAGGAGTGCGTACCCCATTTAAGGTTAAATGGTGAAACTTTGCACCTTAATAAATTTGCCATCGTTCAACAGGTTTGCATGAAATTTGGCAGGCATGGGGCATAACCATTGTTCTTGGGATCTGCCAGCTTTCATACTGGTCGGATATCTGGCTGCAGAGTTATTAAGCAACATTCTGGGGTGCATTTTTTTTGCTCATTCTTTGCTCATGCCTACAGGTTGCACGGTTTAGTGACTTTCCAAAATCTTTTGAAGATTTCATGAAAAATATTTAACAGTTCAAAAGTTATTCAAAACAAGTTTCCCATCATAGTCAATGGGAAAAGTTAACAAAAGGTTAACGCAGTGTCGCAAATGCACTTTTAGTGTTGCAAATGACCCTAGTAGTGTTACAAATCTGCCATTTTGTTTTCAGTTACTGAACACAGAAATGCTGGAACTTAAAATAAGGGACCCTTTAGGGACATAATTCTTTGTGTTTACCTAGTTGAGCCCTGAGGATGCTAGGCATGTCTTTATTCTGGGTTAAACACCCCAGAAATATGTTTTCAAATTTTTTGAAAAAGTAGTGTCTCAAAGTAGTGTCGCACCTGCAACACTGTTTCACTTTTTTGTGAAAGGTGTTGCAAATCATGACACTACTTTACAACACTATGGCCAAAATAACAGGAATTGTTTGCCACCCTGCTGCAAAACAACGGTCTGGTCTTTTGGGCTGAAATGTGGAGGGAAGAAAGCCAACATCTCTCAGATGTGCCTTTTCATGGTTTGGTGAAAAGATATTGCATTGATACAAAGTTACGGTACTCCAAAGTTGACACTTTTCCCATAGACTAACATTGCAGCGTTAGAGCTCTCCTTTTTGGGGACCGTATCTCAGAAGTGGTGCGAGATACAGAATTTTTGTTGGAAACATGCGTAGCCCCTACGGGGCTAAGCATTTAGTGAAAACCTAGCCAGTAAAGTCATGAGTCATATGAAATTTTAATTATTTTTCTACGTTGTACGTTCCTGAGATATAAGCAATTTAGTATTGCAACAGCTCATTTTCTGGTCCGAGGCCCATTATTATGTATACATTCTTTGAACTCACTGGGCTGGATATTCAAACGGGTTGTGCCAGCGCAAGTCCAAAAATGCGCCATTCCGCGATATTCAGCAGGAGGCAGTTGCGCCACTGAAAACATGCTGAGCAACAGCGCAATGCAAATGAAGGCATGCGCAACCGAAGGGGGTGGATCCATGCATAAAGAGTGCAATGCGATATTCAAAGGCTTGCGCAATGTGCAACAGTGGATTAGACGGAAGTTGCGCCATGATGGAAATGAGCCAAAATAAAAAGGCTCAAAGATGAGGCGCAAGAACCCGACAGGGAAGCTCATGAGGCAGCAACAGAGAGCAGGCCACAGCAGCAATCAGTGCAGACCAGGGAGTAGGCAGGACAGAATAGTGGCAGCGGAAGGCGTGTGGGGCCTCAGAGTTTGGAGGCCAGTAGGTGCACCCGGTGCAGTGGAGGTAGTAGTCAGGACAGTGGGGGGAACAGAAGAACAACAGCTGGGGGGGACACCAGCCAGGGAGGTGGACAGTGCCACCTTCCACATGGAAGCTGTAGTGAGGGGGTGAGAAGGCATGCTGCAGGAGGACGTGGCCATGGAAGGGCCCATCGGTGATACTCCCCCAACAGGCAGTACCGTGCCCGCATCAGCTTTGAGCTGTATTTGGATGTCAAGATTATGGGCCGGTACCACCTGAACAGGACAATACCAAGGTGACTCTGTGAGCTGTGCAGTGATGTGATGCAGACACCCTCACGACGGAGTCACGCTCTGTCAGTGGAGACAAAGGTAACAGCCTGCATGTGCTTGCTCACCATGGGTACCTTCCAGAGGCCAACAGGGGACACCACAGGCATAACACAGTCGGCCACGTCACGTATCCTCACCCAATTCCTCAGCGCACTGCTGCCACATGCTGCGGAGTACATCCATTTCCCCAGCACCGCGGCAGAGCGTACAGCAAACATACAGGAGTTCCACAGGGTAGCACGTATGCCTGGTATGTTAGGGGTGATAGACTGCACCCATGTGGCCATTTTCATGCCACCTGGCCCCAATGGGGCCGCATACCACAACCGGAATGGGTACTCCAGTGTCAACTGCCAGGTGGTGTGTGATGCCAGTGGGCGCATCATCAATGTCTGTGCCACGCACCCTGGTGGAGCTCATGATTCATTCATATGGTACCAGTCTGCACTGTGCCATCGATTCGAGTGGGAGACATCCC
This sequence comes from Neoceratodus forsteri, assembly GCA_016271365.2. Taxonomy (NCBI): domain Eukaryota; kingdom Metazoa; phylum Chordata; order Ceratodontiformes; family Ceratodontidae; genus Neoceratodus; species Neoceratodus forsteri. The sequence continues at coordinate 3,753,662 of JADMNL010000034.1, forward strand.
CACAAGACACCTAGTGGGTGAGTATGCATGTAGAAGTGGCAAAGTTGGGGGATGGGTGGGCAAGACACAGGTGCCATGGGGGTGGCACACAGGGCTAGGGACAATATGGACCTGAACATGACACTAACCTCCACTATCTCCACACAGGTGACAGTGGATACCCACTCCGTCCCTGGCTGCTCACACCCTACCGGTGACCCACGACCCCATCGCAGCAACGCTTCAATGAGACACGTGCCACCACATGCAACATTATCAAGTGGGTGTTTGGGATGCTGATGGCACGCTTCCGATGCCTAGACACCTCTGGCAGTGCCCTACAGTACAGCCCCTCAAAGGCCTGTGGGATATTCCTGGCCTGTTGTATCCTGCACAACATGGCCAAAGACTGTGGGATAGCCATACAGGTTGAGGAGGGGGACAGCGATGGGGATGCCGGTGACGCCGGTGATGATGGGGATGAGCAGCCCCCCCCTTGGACGGTGTGACCCCCGACTGATCCGGCAGGCCCAGCTGCACCTGGACACCATCACAGAGGAGCACTTCGCACAACACAGGTAAGTCATGGGGCCATGTGCAACCAACACTGTCTAGGTGCAAGCCACATACACACAGGGTAACACACCAGGGGTGTATGATGGCAAGGGGAGTGAAAGGGTACAGGTGCACAAACCACCACCAGGGAGGGGTGAATATTTACACGCTACGTGGACACACACACACACACCAGGCACACAGTGCACAGGGGCAGTTGCACAGCAAAGCAGGAACAAACATAACAAACACACAGATCCACAGACCACCCCCACCACCTGTACTGTCCATGTACATGTGTCAGATGCTGGGCACCCTTGCACCTTGGTGTACAGTACAATGCAGGCATCATCATGCACACGCACCTGTGGACAGCAGTCAGGTGGGTGTGCAGGTGTCCGATGTGTCAGCGTGTTGGGCAGGGCACCCACCGGTGCACTGCCCACCAAGACACACATTGCACACAGGGCAGCACCAGACAGGGCCCGCACTGGGAGACAGGTCAGTCAGGTGGCACTGAGCCACGGTCACCACGGATGCATGGGTGGCCCCCCAAGACCCAGCCACACTGGCAGGCTGAGCATGGGCCACATGGGGTGGCATCGATGGACCACCAGTGGTCCCACTGCATGAGCACAGGGGTCTGCAGCATGCCGAACATACCTGCACCAGGGGTGCTCAGGATGCCCACAGCAGAATCCAGCATCGACAGGCTGGGTGTCGCATGATGCCAGGAACATGGAGTGGAGAGCGTACTGCTAGGGGTGCGTGGTACATGGGTACCTGACTGTGTGCCCAATGCAGCCACAACAGTGACCAATGCCTGGGTCAGCCTGTCAATGGCTGCAGTCACATCCATCCGCATTTGGACCATCTCTGCCAGGATCATTGCATTGTCCCTGCTGTGCTGCTCCACAGCCACACACAGTGCCTCCATGGATGCTGCAGCCCGCATTTGCTGCTGTACTGATGCCCACAGCAGGTGGGTGTGCTCGTCAAATGGGTCGTCTGCCAAATCGGCAACCTGTCCCCCAGGGGATGGAAGGGCCTGATGCTCAACACCCCTTGAGGGTGGGTGCTGTTCACCAGGACCAGGTATGGGAAAGGCAACAGGTGGTGTGCATACGCCACCACTGAACCCTGTACCCCCAGACCCAGTGGGTGACTGCCGCTGCTTCCCCTCCACCTGCTGTGCCCAAGGGACCAGTTGTTCCAATGCTGTGTCTGCAACAGTGCCAGGGACCTGCACAGCCACCGGTGCTGCCCCACCAGTGCTGACAGGCACAGCCTGGGACTGTGCTGACGTGCTGGCACACACGTTGGAACCATCTAGGTCCATGGGCACGGGCTGTCCTGCTGTGTGTCCATTATGTGACACATGTGTCACTGCCCATAGAGGCCGTTGCATCATCAATGGTGCAGGTTCATGCCACAGCCTCAGCCACAGTGTGCTGGCATGCCAGACTGCTGAGACACAGGAGGGCACCCCACACCTGACTCACCAACATCGGAGATGGCGGCCAGACATGCACACTGGTGCAATGCACGCTGGCTACCAGCAGAGGTGGATGGACCTCCTCCAACTCTGGCTGCACATCCACAGTGCATGGGCCCACAACCACTGTCCCCTGCAGGCACACAGGATCTGTAACAGAAAGTGAGAACATGTTAATGAATGGGATCAACCTTCCCCCATCCCCCACCATGTCATACCGTGCAGTGATGGGCTTCTACCTATCTGGAAGCCACCTCCTGGAATGCCCTCAATGGCACTGCACTGCATGGATGCAGCAAGACAGTCCTCCACGGGGTCAGCTGCGCCACCTCTGAGCAGGCCCCTGACTGTGGCAGTGCGTGCCACCCTGAGTGCCACACCTTCTCCTTAACCCATCTCCTGTCGGTCCCCACCTTCTTCTTACATTCCTGCATGGAGCACTGGTGGCTTCCATGCAGGTTTACGGTGCGAGCTACCCCCCTCCCATGCAGCAGCACGGGCCTGAGGGGTGCCCCGCTGTCCACTGAGTAGTGGCTCCTCATCCAGGTAGGCCTCATAGAGTGCCTCTATTTCAGCCTTTGTGAAGTTGGGCCTCCTCTTCCGCCCACCATCCTCCTCCTCACCCAGTCCTTGCTCGGCCATGTCACGGTCTGTATGGGTGGAAGTGGACACCTGTGACTGTGCAGTTTACAGCATTATCCCGTGACCATAGTCCATAACATCACACAGCATGCAACCCACCTATCACCTGCAGTAACCGAATATGGCTACTGCAGATCACTCACACATTTATAGGCAATGCATGCAAATTAGGAGGAGCAACTTTAATGGGATGCAAATCGCGCTGCTGCGCCTTTGAATGGCTGATTAGCTGATTTGCATATGACGGCTGAATATCGCGCTGTTGCGCTTTGCTCAATACGGTTGAGCCGGCTGAGCCTATGGCGCAGTTCTGTGAATGCATAGTACACCGCACCGCGCATGCCCAGGTACCTTACGCAGATGTCTGCTGCACTGATTATGTGCTGTGTGCGGTCAGCTATTCAGGACACGGCCACCATTGTGCCAGTGGCACTACAGCGCTGGTCACCACATGGCGTTGTGGCACAACTGCACAATAGTCCACTGTGGCACTGGCATGCAGGTGACCACTCGCGCTGGATGTGTAGACGTCCGATGGCGCTGTGCGTGGCCTTGCGCCAGAGACATGACCTTGTACCCGACCTTTGGCCCCTTGGCACTGTATGTCTGGCATGTGTGCAGCTCTATCATGCTGTTTGGTAACAGCGCAATAGGGACTGATGGCACTGCCTGAACAACGCGATAGGGACAGACGGGGTTGTATTGCGCAACATTTCCAAGTGGGGTTGCCGTGCTGTGGAGTGCCATATTGCCTACTATCAAGTTGATGACATGGCACGCAGGAGAGCTCCCCAGTGGAGTGGCTTGGAGGTGGCCAACCTAGTGGCCATGGTGGAGCCTCACTATGGGCCACTGTTTGGGGGGGAACCCCTAGACTTGGTCCGCACCCAAGTGTGGCAGCAGGTGGCCACTGCACTGGAGCAGGTCACAGGGCAGCGCAGGTCAGTGGAGCAGTGCAGGCACCGCTACAGTGACCTGTGCAGGAGGGAGCAGGCACTGCTGGCACGCCTCAGGTCCCATGCCAGGAGGGGCATTGTGCCTAGGCCAGGTGGGTGAGTCATCTATGCACCTGTATTGTCCGAAGGGTATAACTGTGTATTGGGGCCAGAGCATGGGGAGGGTTGTTCCATGGTTGGCTGTGTCAGTGTTTGCAGGTATGTGAAGCATGGGTCTGGCTGTGTGGGCAGGCACACCTCATTGGGGCAGGGGCTGTCTGCATTTGGATCTCACTAATGTGTTTCTCAACATTTGTTTCCACAGGCGTGGAGGAGTGGAGGAGGGTCCAGGCTGAGGTGCACAGGGGTGCTGCAGAGGTGGCCAGCAGAGGAGGCGGCAGTATGGGCCCACAACAGCAGCATCAGCAGCAGCTGCCACAGCAGCAGTAGCAGTGACTGGATGAGGGTGAGTGTCATTACATCATGGATGCTATTGCCTGCAATGGGGGGGATAGGGCATGGCCACCATCCATGGACAACACTGCCATGCACGCGACGTGTGACAGTCAGCACTGTCCAGTGGCACTGCATGTCTGTGAGTGCATCACTGGTGGTCCATGCATGCACTGGGCACATGGCTGTGGCACTACCTTCCCACCACATAGCCATGTCACTGTACTGCCTTGGTTGTGCTGTGCTGGGCATGGATGGGGTGTGTGTGTAGAGACACACATGGCTGCTGCTGCCTGGTTGGGCTTGGCCCATGCACGGTCACTGTGAGTGTGTGCAGTCCATCACAGGGTGGGCACTTGGCTGTATGCCATGCATACTGGGTGGGCTTCAGGGTTGTGTACAGTCCTAGCCATTGATTCTGGTCCCTTGCCCTAGGTGTCCGGGTCCGCGCAGGATAGAGCAGGCCATCCACCGCCTGATGGAGATGTTGCAGGAATCGTCAGCATCCTCAGAGAGATGAACCAGTGGGGTGTGCGATGCCAGAGGGGACATGGGGTCCGAGCCGGCCTGGAGATCTGCAACCTGGGGAGCAGTAGCTGCCCCACAACTACACCCTTTACCTTCCTCACACCCTGCCTTCCCTCACCAAGTTCTCACTCCTACCCCACACCCACCCCTACCTTGTACCTGTACCCCCACCCCTGTATTGTATATATTTATAAATAGTGTTATTGTTGTTCCTGTTGTTGTTGTTGTTGTTCTGTTTTTCATTGAATATATATATCTATTTTGTTATGAATACTGTGGTGGTCTCTGATTTGCAGCTGGCTATAGGTGCTCAGTTGCAGTGGTGTGCATGGCATCTGGTGTGGTGTGGTCCTGGGATTGTGTGTGTGTGTGTCTGTGTGGGGGTGTGTCCCTGGTGTGGTGGTGGCTGTCAGCCGGTCTGGTCATGTGCTGCCACACACCACTGTGGGCTCCTGGTGGGTCTGGCTTGTATGGTTCTGTGGTACACACGGTTCCATTGTGCCAGGTGGGGGGGCCATGGTGGTTCCAGAAGTGCCAGTCACAATCACTGCTCATGGGTGGTGTCTTGGGGTTCCAGAGCAAGGTGTGCTGTGCACAGTGGGGGCTGTGGTACACCTGGGTTGTCCAGCCCCTTTGTGTGGCAGTATTTGCTTGCCAGTTGGTGTGCTGGGAGCCGTGGCCCAGCTGTGCTTTGTGGGCTTGTCCCCATGGGCCAGTGGATATTCCGTCCCTCCACGGTGATGCTGTGCTTGGTGTGGGGGTGTGTCGTTAGTGCTACACTGTGTTCCTGTGCCGTCTGTGGCATGGGTGGTAGGCCCTGCCTACCTCCCTGGTTGTGCAGTTCCATTGCTCTGCTGCTGGGGCTCTCTGCTTGTGCTATGGCATCTCAACTGCTCAGCTGGGCTGGCCTTGTTGCGCTGTAGTGCGACATATGTGCTCAGCTTCCCTACCTGGTTGCGCTATGGCACAGGTTGTGCGATTTTCAGACGTTGGCTGGTTGTGCAATTTGACTTGCTCCACATTTGAATATAACGTCTGTTGCACATGTGCATATTGACTTGTGCTTGCTCCTGCTATTGCGCTTTATTTGAGCAGTTTAAATATCTGGGCCACTGTGTTTCTATGCAGCTCTTGGGCAAAAACAGGGTGTGCACTTCCATTACTGTTACACTTACTGTTCTGACTTATGCTTTCCATACCCGTTGCATTAGTGTTCCCATGTAAGCACGTGTGTTTACACTTTGCATTTTTGTTTGCCCTTGTGTTTGTATTACTGTTACCATTTGTGTCTCCACTACTCTTTGTCTTCGCATTTCAGTTTGCATCACCATGCGCATTGCCATTTGTGTTTCCGGACGCTCTTCCATTTGCTTTTGCATTTGTCTTTTGTTTTGCATCATCATTGTTGTTACTGTTGTCATTTGCATTTCCAATTGCATTCCCATGCACGTGCGCAGTGCGGTTTGCATTTCCATACGAGCTTGCATTTGCGTTTCTGTTTCCTTTCACGTTACTGTTGCTGTTACCGTTATCATTTGTGTTTACAATTGCGGTACAGTCACTGTGCGAGTTACGTTTCTGTACGCTCTTCAGTGCGAGTTTCCATTTCTGTTTCCTTTGATGTTATTTTAGCTGTTAACATTACAATTTGCATTTCCAATTGCGGCATCGTGACCATGCTTGTTACGGTTTGCATTTCCACGCTGGCTATGCTTTCCATTTCCATTTCTGTTCCCTTGGCATTATTGTTGCTGTAACAGTTAACATTTGCATTAACAATACCAGTACCATGACCGTCGTGTTACCAGTTGCATTTCTGTGCGTGCTTGCATCTCTGTTTGCATCACTTTTCACTTTGCCGTCCAGTTTGCACTTGCGTTTCTATTGACGTTTGCTTTACCATTTACTTTTCATCACCATGTGTAACCATTACCGGTTGCATTTGCAATGTAGTTACTGTTACTATGTCACAAGACATCACACACTCCCACCACCGCATTCCATTCACTATTTATAGTCCTCATTCTCAAAAAGGAAATTCATGGCAAAAACTCAGTTTAATTCATCAGTCAGGGTTGTTCCTGATGACAAAAGTGAGGAGATTTGGTGTTAGGGTTGAAAGCCCACCTTACCCCAACCTGCCCCAACAGCATTGGTGTGCATTGGGGTCATCGGTCCTAACTCTCACCCCATTCTCCTGTTCCTCAGCTTCTGCTTACATATGTGATGGGGTGAGAGTTTGGGATGATTACCCCAAAGCACACCCTGATGCCAGTTGGGGGCAGGCTGAGGCTGCAAGGGGGCTTTCAACCCTAATACAATGACTAAATTTCCAGAAGTTTTCTCACTGTGGAACAACCCTAACTTATGCATTAAATGGAGTTTTTTGCCATGATAATATATATATATATATATATATATATATATATATAATAGTAATAGTGGCACGGTAGTGCCACCATAGTTAGGTTGAGTACCCCATTTAAGATTAAAGTGTGAAATTTGTCAGGTTAATAACTTTGCCACCATATGACAGATATGCCTGAAATTTTGTAGGCATGGAGAGGTATCATAGATCTCTGGATCAGCCAAATTTTGTACCAGTCAGATATATGGTTGCAGAGATATAAAGTGCCATTCCGTGCCCACATTTTGCTTTTTGCACATTCTTTGCTCGTACCTACAGGTCATACGGTTTGTACTGACTGGTCTGAAACCTTCAGGGAACATGCAGCCTAGGTCCCTGATGTGTCTTTCTAAGATTTCATGAAAAATATTAACGGTTCAAAAGTTATTCAAAAACAATTTTTCCATTATAGTCAATGGGAAAAGTTAAAAGTTTGACAGTGTCACAAATGCAGTTTTAGTGTCACAGATGACCCCTGTAGTGTTGTTAGTCAGCCATTTTTTCAGTTACTGTTCACAGAAATGCTTGACATTTAAATGTGGGACCCTCTAGGGACACAATTCTTTTGTTTTCACCTAGACAAGCCCTGAGGATGATAGCCATGTCTTTATTGGGGGTTAAACACCTCAGAAATATGTTTTGAAATTTTTGTAAACTGTAGTGTCACAAAGTAGTGTTGCAACTGCAACACTTTCATGATTTTTTGCAAAAGTGTCATGATTACGACACTACTTTGTGCAATATGCCCAAAATAACAGGAATTCTTTGCCACCCTGCTGCAAAAGAATGGTTTGGTCTTTTGGCTGAAATTTGCAGGAGGCATCCAACATCCCACATATGTGCCTTTTGGTGGTTTGGTGACAAAATACTAGAGGGCAGCAAAGTTTCAGTACTCCAGTTGACAATTGTTCCCATAGACTAACATTATGGCATCCGCCACTCCTTTTGGGGCCCGTATCTTGGAAACACTTTGAGATAATGGACTTTTCATACGAAAAATGCTTTATCCCCACTAGGGGTTAAGTGCAAAACTAGCCAGGAAAGCCATAAATAATATGAAATTTAAATTTTTTTCTACTTCATACGGTTCCTGAGATATAAGCAATTTAGTATTCCAAGTACTCATTTTCTGCTCCGAGGCCCATAATTATGCATACATTCTTTGTATTCACTGTGTTTCTCTATGCAGCTGTTGGGGGAAAAGGGTGTGCACTTTCATTACTGTTACAGTTAGCATTTTCGCTTGTGTTTCCATAACTGTTTTCATTACTGTTACCGTCTACGCCACCATGTGCGTTACCCTTTGTGTTTTCATTTGCGCTTGTGTTTGCATTACTGTTACCATTTGCATTTCCATTACTGTTTCTGTTTGCATTTCATTTTGCATCAATGTGTGCATTACCATTTGCATTTGTGTACGCGCTTCTGTTTGTGTTTGCATTTGCGTTTCTGTTTCCTTTAACATCATTGTTGCTGTTACCGTCAACATTTGCATTTCCAGTTGCAGTACCATGATCATGCATGTTACCATTTGCATTTCTGTATGCGTTTGCATTTCTGTTTGTGTTACTGCTCGCTTTGGCATCATCGTTGCTGTTACTGTAACTGTTTGCGTTTCCAGTTGCGTTACGATTACTATTTGAGTCTTCGTCACCATTTGCGTTTCTGTTGCCCTTAGCGTTTGGGTTTACAGTTGCATTTCCATTGTTGATTGCATTACTGTTTCCTTTTGTGGCACTGTGGCCTTAACCGTTTGCATTTCTGTTTGCGTTTGTGTTACCGTTTGCATTTTTCTTACCGTTTGCATTTCCGTTGATGCTACCGTTTATGTTACTGTTTTCATTAATGTTTGCATTTCTGTTGCCATGCGTTGTGTTACCGTTTACATTACTATTTTTGTTCTCATTAACATTTTTGCTTGCATTTCTCTTACCATTTATGCTACTCATTTACATTTATGTCACTATGTGCGTTACCGTTTGTGCTTGCATTTGCATTACCATTAGTGTACTATGTGACAAAAAATCACATGGTGGCCCCGCACTCCCATGACCACATTCCATTCACTATTTATAGTGCTAATTCTCAAAAAGAAGGGAAATTCATGGCAAAAAACTCCATTTAATGCATAAGTTAGGGTTGTTCTACAATGACAAAAGTGAGAAAATTCAGTGTTAGGGTTGAAAGCCTCCCCTTGCCTGCCAAATTTCAGCCAAATCTGTCATATGGTAGCAAAGTTATTAAGGTGCACAATTTCACTATTTAACCTTAAATGGGGTCCTGAACCCTAATTATAGCTGCACTACCCCATTTAAGGTTAAAGTGTGAAATTGTGCACCTTAATAACTTTGACACTGTTCCATGGATTTGGCAGGCATTGAGCAGTAGCATACATCTTCATACCTGCCAAGTTTTGTACCAGTCAGACATACGGTTGCAGAGTTATTAAGCAACAATCCATAGCACATTTACGCTTTTTTGTGCATTCTTTGCTCACACCTACAGGTTGCACAGTTTATGCGACTGGTCCAAAAACTTAAGGGAATGTGTGGCCAGGGTCCCCAATGTGCCTTTTGAAGATTTCATGAAAAAATACTAAACGGTTCAAAAGTTATTCAAAAAACAAGTTTCCTATTATAGTCAATGGAAAAGTTAACAAAAAGTTAACAGTGTACAAATGCCATTTTTAGTGTCACAAATGATCCCTGTAGTAGCGTGAGTCAGCCATTTTTTCAGTTACTGATCACAGTAAAGCTTGGCATTTAAAATTGGGACCTCCAGGGACAAAATTATTTTGTGTTTACCTAATCAAGCCCTGAGGATGCTAGGCATGTCTTTATTTTGGGGTTAAACACCCCAGAAATGTGTCCTTGAAATTTTTGGGAAAAGTAGTGTTGCAAGTAATGTAGAACTACCAAGACACTTTCGTGCTTTTTCAAAAGTGTTGTATATTGTGACACTACTATTCAACACTATGGCCAAAATAACAGGAATTCTTTGCCACCCTGCTGCAAAACACTGGTTTGGTCTTTTGGGCTGAAATTTGGAGGAATATAGCCAACATCCCACAGTAGTATACAGTTCATCAATCTTGTCTAATTTCAGCCAATCAGTGAACGCCATGTCATTTGACAGGTGGGCATGGCCTAAAATGGACCAATCAGAATCATCCCGTATTGCACAGGAAGTCCTTCCCTCTGCGCTGGATGTCCCACCTTAAACGAACACAGGAAGTGACATACAAAATGAAGGAAACTATATATTCTCAAACCCAGAAATGACACATCATTCCCATTCTACATCCCTAAATCCTTCCTCCTCCATTCTCAGTCCCCTTGAACCTCCATGACACCATCCAAGCTCAAACCCAAGTCCATCCTCTGTCCCCTCAAACAACAACCACCCCATCCTAGCTTGAACCTGAATCCATTCTCCATCCCTTGACCCCTCTGCCACAATATTTTGGCACAAACTCTCCCATCCTCCCACCTTGTCCCACCACCACCCTTGAACCCATCACCTACCTCAAACCTGTGTCTCTCCCCTCCTCTCTCCATGTCCCACCACCTACATTGCACCCCATCACCTACCTGGAACCTGAGTCTCTCCCATCCTCTCACCTTGCCCCATCATCACCTACCTGGCACTCCCTCAACCTCCCCTTGTCAATCTATGGTATGACTGCAGGGTGCCTTTTTACTCTGGGGATTTTTTTGTATGAAATGTGCTTTGAAGCTCAGAGGACTGTAAGAACAGTTATCTCTTTCATGTAAGGAAGTTCTTTTAACACAATGCATTTTAAGTATTTATGAAAAACTGATTTATTTTTTAATGTGAAAAAGAAAATGAGTTCTAACTTTAAAAGCACAGACTGTGTGTGTGTGTGTGTTTTGAAGCTGATGCTTCAAGGGTTTGTAGTCTAAGTAGACTGCTTCAAATCCTAAAGTCTGTTTAAAAACTGTCATGCTCTCTACATACATTTTCTTTTAAATGAATACTTCCGAAATCTGGTATTTTGATGTCAGAAACTAAACATATTTTTATATTTCCTTTGAAAAAGATAATTTACAAACATCACTGCTTATCAGAAGCATATATTTCTATTACATATATATTAATGTACTGGTGAAAGTATTTAAGAGCGTTTTAACCTCCAGAAAGCAACAAAAAGTGCTCTACATTACCTATGTAAAACTGAAAAACCAGTAGACTGCTTCATGGAGACTTTTATACTCTGAGAAACTTAATAAAATTCCTATTAAAAGTTCATATTAAACATGCCCTGCCCAACATTACAGTATAAAAATCACATACTAGTCATTCTATGTATCACAAGAGATGACATAACTATATTTATCAATGGAGGTCTGTCTTCTAGAAACCTTTTGCCAGTCTTGTGATGTTCACATAGAAGATAGTGTATATTAACAAACCCCCTACTATACATGCTGCTATGTGGTGCTAGTCATAAGAGATGACAGCACCATACAGGATCAATGGGATCTGTCTTCTAGAAATCTTGTGATAATTACATTGCGTGACTTCATCTGGCTAAGTCTTGCATATAGTTAAGGTCCCAAAGACCAGAAATTCATAGTTTTGAAAACTTTATGATCATGAACATCTGGTCTGATTCAGAAGATCTATCTAATAGTGAGATAACGGAAGCTGCTATTGTATCAATACCAGAACCACAAGGTATATATTCTTTCTGAAAATGTTTAAAATGTACCTACTTGTATGCTTTGTTATTACAACTAAAAGTCAGTCTTTTTTTTGTCTGATTGGTAGGGGATTTGACAGATAAATACAATTTTATATATCTATTAGGGGCCATCTGTCTTACTACATATGTTTTGTAAAATGGTCGAGGTAATCTTTGTACATTGTGGTTGGAGGGAGTTGGTTCATATTGGGTTAATGTAAATGTTTGCAGATAATAAACAAATTTATTTATAATGCCTTAAATGATCCTTAGTGCTAGTTTGAGAAAATAACATGCATTTACATTGTTTTACATAAGTAGCCTCTGTCTGACTGGTGTGTGTGTGTGTGTGTGTGTGTGTGTGTGTGTGTGTGTGTGTGTGTGTGTTAAAATACAATGCTATATATTTATTGGGGACATCTGTCTTACTATGTATGTTTGAGTAAAAGGGATTGGCTTGTGTTGCTGTTAATGTAAATGTTTGCTGACAATAAACAAATGTATTCATATTTGCTCAAATGCTTCATAGTGCAAGTTTGAGAAAATAACATGCATTTACATTGTTTTACATAGCCTCTGTCTGACTGGTGTGTGTTTGTGTGTGATAAAACACAATGCTATATATCTATTAGGGGACATCTGTCTTACTACATATGTTTGAATAAAATGGGACTAGCTTGTGTTGGGGTTATGGCTTAACTGCTTTGTAGTTTTAGAAAATAGTTGACAAACATTTATATCATCTTAATTGTTTTTTAGTGTAGGTGTGTGTGTGAATGATCTTTGGAAGATGTCTTCATAGCGATGTAAATGAAAGCTAGCCAGCCTTTGATTGGTAGTTCTTCTTTGCGGGCAGACATGCTGGACATAGAGACCCTTTAGACCTTACAATTACTCTATAGATACTCCAGTAATGTTTAAAATGCTTAAGTGATAGGATGATGCTCTTCTTTTTTTTGTCAACAGTTCAAAAGTGTGCTTCAGGAAAAGACAACATAAAAAGAGACTGTCAGAAGTTTGTGAATACAAACAGAGGCCTACTGAAATTGCCACTGCCAGCTCTGAAAGTTTAAATGCCATAAATGACATTTGTGTAAATTTTAACCAGAGGGTACAACCTTCCACCAGATCAGGGATTGCAGACAGAGCTGTGCCTCACCCCAGGATCAAGGAAAGGGACATTGTTGCACTGAAGTCATTGCTGACATTGTTTCCATTAATAGCTGGTGCCTTGTTTAAAGGACTTGTGGATCATGGCAGGTTACAGGGCACATCCTTGTTTAAAAATGACCTTTTAAATGGTACTGTGATAAAACATGTATTTTCTTTGATATGTGTAGCTAAGGAATTTAACTCAGAGCTGAAACATGCTCTGCAGGTAGCAGAAATGTATCAAACAATCAAAGCGCTGGAACTGAAACTGTTTCAGAAACAGTGACAAGACAGAAAATCTCACAGGCTTCCCTACATGGTTTAAAAGCATCTGGATGCCCTGACACATGTCGTTATTCAGAACCTTGATAGATGGACAAAACTCCCATTTCATTATGGGGCCGGATCAACTTAATTAAAATGAACGCGTTTCCTTGCCTTTTTTATCCATTATCACTTCTTAATTCATTCATCCCAGTGACCTGGTTTCTGAAAATGCATAGACTATTTACTAACTTCATTTGGTCTAACAAACACCCTCGCTTAGCGTACCATAAATTGGCAGCCCAGAAACTTAATGGCGGTCTCCGTATCCCTCATCTTGGTTTATACTACTGGGCTAGCCATTTATCAAAATATCTTAGATGGTTAACCCCAGGTCCCCATAGCCTGATGCTGGCATGACTCAAAATCAAGTTAGATTTCATCCATTCTACAGGAATGGCCCCCCCGAACTTGTTATATGCCAAGCTCTCCTCCTTACAAGACATTTGAAAAATGCCCAACTATAGCAACATCATTAAGAATCCATGCTAAACTCTGTTCCTTTCTGAAATATAGACCCCATTTAGACCTCTCTCAATCCATGTGGAGCTCTCCCTCATTTCTAACAAATAAAAAGAGAATTCCCCCCAAATGGTTACCACAGTTGGGAGAAAGGACCCTATCTACTCTCCTCAGGGATGATGGGACCTGGCTTACTTCAGTCAAGATTATCTCTAAATTCAATATCAGTAGCTAGTTACTTTAAGGTTCTCCAATTCAAGCACCTTATTGTTAGAATACTGGGTAAAACTCCCACTCATCCCCTGCATTGTCTTTCCTATTGAGCTTACTCCTCTGATAAGCCCTCTCAAATTAGTCTCAAGCTATGCCAAATTCTTTTTCAATGGCGGTTTGGGGTTGCTACGGTCCCACAAAATATTGGTTCTCTCTTTTCCCCAACTTACTATCGACTGGTCAGCACTATGGTGGAACTGCCATAAGTTTGTGTCAGAGGACAGGCTGCGGCTCATGCAGTACCATATTCTACATAACCTTTACTACTCCTCCCAAAACTTGCTAAATGGGACCACCTTGGCTCTGATTTATGCACTAGATGTTCTCAAGACAAAGGGACACTTCTCCAATTTTTTGGCATTGTCCCAAGGCAACCCCTTGTGGAATACTATTAAGGCCAAATTGGACCACTTATTGGGTCTTCAAGATTGTTTCACCTCAGAAATTTGCCTGTTAGGTGACTTATCCCTATTACTGTCAACACCCAGAGATTTCATATCTCCATGATAGCAATGTCCATTAAAAAAGTGGTCTTCAAGCATTGGAATGACAAAGCTTGCCCATCATACCAGGAATGGCTTCATGAGATACTCGCTAACCTCAGAACTGAGAAAGCCATTGCAGGTCTTTACAATAGACAACAGAAATATAAGCGAGTCTGGGATCCCTTGCACACTCTACTTATTACCTGTGGTGATATTAGCAATTAGGTATAGACATCTGGTTTGGATGCTTTTGGGTGGTGCTGTTGTAGTGGGAGGGATAGGGAAGGGAGGGAGGTGGGGGGGGGAGGCAGAATGAATAACCCATTGTTGTATCACTCCTTCGTTATCAATGTTTCTGTCTCCTGTATTAATGCAAACTTATTAATAAACTTTGAATTGAAAAAAAGAAAATCTCACAGGCTGAATAAAAAGGGGATCAGCACTAAAAGAATGAAATGAAATAGTAGACGCGTGAAAAGAATTACATGGGATACAAATAAAAGACCCCTAGAACATCTGAGAAAGAAAATAAGGCTTGCCAAAATCACATTACACCATAGGGCATCACAGCAGCTTGCTGACAATCAGCCAGATGCTGAATTAGAAAACCAGCAGCCCCCTCCTGTTTTTTTAGAAAGAATTCAGCATTATGAACATGTGCTACAAAACTTTAGAGCAACAGAATTTTTATCAGACATTTAGGTTTGTAAATCTTGATAGACTAGCCTCATTCAGCCAGGCCATTCAAGCCATGCAATCAGCAATTGAAGAACTTTTAGACCACATTATCCCTCAGTTAGGGGTACATGACTTTCTACAATTGTGTTTGAGTGCTGGCTCTTTAAATCACCCCTTGTTCTCAAGGAGAACACACCCCGAAGAGTTAAATGCTGGTATATTCTTAGATCACATAGCTGACATGTTACAAAGCAATGCTGAAGTAATTGCTGATGATTCTTTACAGTTGGTGGCAACAACCATCAGAAACAGGGAGGGTGGTGGGGTGGAGTGTAGTCATACACTGAATTCTGTCCTCTATAGCAAAATAATTGAGAAAAGAGACGTTACTTGATTGATTTAAACAATAGAGATAATGTTTTGTGTTTTGCTGGAAGTGTGCACTCCTAAACAGACACCTGATCGACAATCAATTGATCAGTAAGGCTAAAATATTGCATGCTGAGATAGGTTTGTCAGAACAAACACCTGTCAGTTTCAGTGATGTACCACAATTTTTACAGTTTTAGGAGTAACTATTAAGGTTCTATATCATAATGAAGGAAATTGGCAAACATTTTCAACTGGGTCTGGGAGCTATCCTAAAACACTGTATTACATCATAACAATCACTTTTACGGTGCCACAAATGTCAAGAAATGTATAGGGGCCAGATACCTCTGTGAATACTGTCAATCAGCCTTCAGTCACAAAAATCATCACTCATGCACTCTTTTGTGTAGGGTGTGCTGTGATCTAGTCTGTGCCGAACAGATTGTCAGTATAGTGAAATGTCCAAAATGTAACAGAATTTGTAGATCCTTAGATTGTCTGGAGAGGGACATGATCAAAGCTGATTTAAGCATGATCCCCATGAATCTAGCAAGCTATGTGAAGAATGTTTTGGCATATACAAAGGAAATCATAAATGTAAAATGGGCAGATGTCCTAGATGTGGTTCTCTTATGACTGCTGACAAACATTGTGTTACATGTCTCCACTGAGAAATATAAAGTGTTTGATTTTGAGCAGGGACCCTGGTTTTCCATTTTTACCGGTAACACTGGTAACAATCATAGAATCCTGCTTGGTTTTTGGATTTTGAATTCTTGCACCAGTGCCTCACGGAAATTGCATGTCACTGCACAGAATCTCTAAGATTTCAGCATCTTTTAATTTTTTATTTTCTCTTTCTATGTCACCTTCTCACAGCATCAGTCTTCACTTTTCAGAGATTGCTAGGCTGGGTATCCTAGCTTCACTCTCAGGTAATGCTCAGGAGCTCCTGTGGGCCTGCCCCATCCTGCCTGGGTTGTACCCCCAGGTGGGAAGGAGGGACCCAGATCACCCCTCCACACTCCCTTAGTGTGTGTGTCGGGCAGCTCAGTGGGTCCCTCATGGAGTCTGGTTATGAAGTCTGGGGCAGCTGGGTCCCTTCTGCCAGTGGCTGATGTGGGGTTATTGTTACTGGTTTTCTGGTCTCTGTCCCTGAGGTCATCTGCACTAAAGGAGATCCAAGGAGGTAGGTCACATAGAGACATGCCACTGCTCCAGATCCTGGCTAGTGTCCTCCACTCCTGATCACTCTGCAGCACCATTGCACCACCACCCATGATCACAAAGGTGGTGGTAAAGCAGCAGGACCTGCAGCCCACCCTCCCCAGAGGAGGACAGCAGTCCCCCATGTGCTCAATCCTACTCCCCTGGCCAGACCTCCAGCAACCCGAGTTCACTTCTGACCCTGGATCGCTGGCATTGCAAGCAATATTGCAACCACAGCACCAGTGGGCTGACCCAGATTTCAGCATCTTGAAATGAATGCTGATGTGCTTTGCATTCTTTCTGCTTTGCTGAATATAGAGTCAGTAAGAAAATCATCCGCACTGCTTTGTTGTAATCAGCCATTCAGTTTAACCACCCATGCCTAGTGGTTAGAGTAACAAACAGTGATTGAACTGGGTACATCCAGCAGACTTGGGTTTGATTCCCACAACCTCCACTTGCATACTGTGTGACTCCAAGCAAGTCACTTAACCTCCCCAGTGCTTCTGGGTCACTCCTGAAAACAAACAGTTCTGCCTAGTGGGCCTTACCTGCTTTACAAGGAATATAAAAAAAATACCAATATATGTTTACTACATCATAGAATAGTCATCAGGGTACCATGTAATTTGCCTGTGTTTTACTTGGGCTGCAATGAGTTTGTATAGGTAAAGATAAATGTGCAGATACATTTTATGTGCTTTATAAGCTTGTTGTTAGATTTTAGTCAAGTTTTCATTGTATTCTTTGCAAATGAGCATCTAGGTTGTAGATTGCCAAGCGCGGATCACTGTTACCAACTAGCTTATTCAAGTTTATACTGTAATCAGTAGGGCCATCCAAAATCCTCAGTTGTTTGAATGAAAACTACTCTGAATGAAAGTATGTTCACAAAGAAGAAACTGCCTTACTATTTATGAAAAGACTTCACAGTTAACACCCCATTTAGATGAATTGGATCATTTGCACCTTTTCTCTCATCTGCTGTTTCAGTCTCTGTGACAACAAAAAGTTTTCTGATGGACTGCTTCAACAAAAAGCAAATGTTAAGTATTTAATTGTATTTATGTTTGGCTAGTGGATTTTGAAAGCACAGTCAATGACATACAAAAGGCAAGACCTCAGGGGCTGTATGATGCTGGTGGGCAAAGTGGTGCTCAATTCACATCTGAACAAAGACATGAAAACTGAGAGACACCCTTTTCATGGACACAAGTAAAAAGCATCCACATGTCTGGGAGATGCATGAATCCATTTAAAGGTCCTCCACTAAACACTTGTTCATTTTTAGGTGAAGACACTTTATTTCAAAGAAGCAAAATCAAGCAGTTTTTTTCCTCATCCTACCCCTGGCCATCCACTCTTTCAGGCCTGCCAAGGCCCCCCTACCACCGCTGCTGAGTCCTGCCCATCATTCACTGCCCCTTACTGCTGTCCTACCATGTAACCCAAAGTAACCCTTCGTTGAATGGGCCCCTATCCCTGTGGGAGGCTACCATGGGAGGATAATTGCCCCAAAGAGCTTCCTGTGTATCCTGAGCATGGCAGGGGTCAGAATGGACACATGTCTGGGGCTTCTGGCTTATGGGGGGACCAACAGCCATCCTTCAGTTGGCCAGTGGGTGTTTTCCCATTTTCTTGACAGGCCACATGATGTCAAGGCACAAGCCGATGTCCGTCACGCCCCTCCTGCAGTGAGGGTGACATGTGTCATGCCTCTGGCCTCCACCAGGGGCCAGCAAATGTCATGAACCCACCCTCCCTCCCAGGAGAAGGTGAGTGGTCATTGGACAATCAAGCCTTCACCCACCAGCTGACCCTCCAACACCCAAGTCTGTTCCATAACACTGGTCAGTGGTGTCACGGGCAGAAATCCAATTCAGGCAGTTAAATTATAGATAGGAAAAACAAAGATAGTCCACCTTAGTGGTGATGGTTCAGATTAATTCACATCTGAGTTCTAACAAGCAAAGAGACCAAGTCATTTGTAACCTGTGCATGTGGGTGTGGGTGTTGAAGAAAGGGGATCATAGTGCTGTCACTACTGTCATCACCCCAGAGGGATGTGGACTGAATTGTTGCTACTGCAATCACACCAAAGGGGTGGGGGCTGTAGTGATTCTGCCATCACCACTGGTGGATGGGGAATGTAGTACTGCTGCCATCACACCTAAGGGATGAGGGCCACAGTGCTGCTACTTCTGTCACACCTGAGCAAGGGAGGTCATAGTGCTGTTGCTGTTGCCATCACAGCAGAGGGATGGGGGCCATAGTGCTGTTGGTGCTGCCATCGTACCTGAGGGTTGGGGCTGCAGTGCTGCTTCCATCACACCTTAGGTATGGGGGCTGTAGTGTTGCTGCTGCCATCACATCATATACCTAAAATAACTTTAAAATGGTACAATGATGGAAGGATGTGCAACAGTGGAGGTCAAAATTGCTAAAATTCATGTTTGCAGAGTTAAAAATTGTTAAATAAAGTACAGAGAACCAAACACCAGTACAACCGGATTTTGGCTTAGCAGACACCAGTGACTATACCGTTTTTTACAATGTGCAAAATGGAATATGCCCTTTCTCAATCACGGTAAACCAGTGTCCCTGATTTTGAGGCCCGACAAGAAACAGGAACACACACACCAAATTATGTCTATGCCAAGCAACTGGATGATAGCAGATGCTGGGCATTTGAAGGAGACGCTTGTGTAAAAGATTTTGTCAGGCACTTTATAGAAACACCATTCAAACACTACACATTTATAGCTCACAATGCCAAAGGCTATGACAGCTATTTTATTGTTAGATAGTCAAGGAAAAAGTTGGTATCAAATTGCTCACACAAGGAGGAAATTGCTCTCCATGACATTATCTGCACTACACCTTAAATTTATTGATTCACTGTGTTTCCTGCCAATGCATTTGTCTAAAATCCCAGGTGCATTTGGCTTTGAAATGAGATCGCTAAAGGGTACTTTCCACATTTTTTAACACCAAGGCCAATGAAACTATGTAGGTCCCCTGCCTGATGCCAAATTTTATGGGGTAGATTATATTATCCCTAGAGAAAAAGCAGAGTTCATGCGGTGGTACGTAGTAAACCAACATACAGAATTTGATCTGAAAAAAGAGCTTCACTACTATTGTCAGTTAGATGTTGAAATTCTTCGAAAAGCCTGAGGCAAATTTAGACAAGAAGTTATGAACATGATAGCCATGCCAGTTTTAAAACAGTCAGATGGTGACATTTTAGAGCAGGACGAGGTTTGTTTAGATCCCTTTCAATATACGACCATAGCATCTGTCTGCATGGCCACATACTGTACAGACTCATGTTTTTGAAAGAACACACACTCGCAGTTCTCCCACCAGATAATTACCATGGCCTGCAAAAGAGGTTCTCCACAACTGCGATACAGTGGTTATGTACATAGCAGAGAAAGAAAACATTGCTATTCAGCATGCACTACGGGGTGGGGAATTTAAAGTGGGACCATATTTTCTCGATGGTTATGCAATAATTAATGGGGTCCCCACTGCCTTTGAATTTAAATGGGGTTCTCACTGCCTTTGAATTTAACGGGTGTTTTTTTCATGGTTGCAACATCTGTTACTGTGAAAAAGATCGAAATCATATGACAGGTACGACTTTTGGGCAGTTATTCAATCGGACCATGCACAAGGTTTATTTTTTTTAAAGTCAGAGGTTTGCCATTAGAGTCCTGTGGGAACACGAGTGGAGGGAAATGCTGGCCACAGATTGGGGGTTGACTGATTTTTTGAGGGATAGGGAACTACCCCAACCTCTTGAACATAAAGAGTCACCGTTTGGGGGACGAACAAATGCCATTTCTCTGTACTATAAGATACAGCCCAATGAGACAATCTGCTATTATAATTTTACCAGCCTGTACCCTTTTGTCAATAAAACTAAACAGTTCCCAGTGGGTCACCCTGCCATCATTTATGACAACTTTGCTGACATGAATCAGTACTTTACTTTGGAAAAAATAAAAGTTTTACCCCCTAGAGGTCTCTTTTTTCCAGTGCTGCCAGCCAGGATTGGAAAAAAAAACTTGTATTCACATTATGTTGTGCATGCACAGAAGACAAAGTTCAGACACTGTGCATGCACAATGATGAGCAAAGGGCACTGACTGGTACCTACTGTACCATGGAACTAAACCTGGCACTGGAAAAAGGGTATAAGATCTTAAAAATGTATGAAGTGTGGCATTTTAGAGAGTCATCAACAGAACTGTTTGCAGATTACATCAAACTGCATCTGAAAGGCAAGCAAGAGGCATCTGGCTTCCCTTCATGGTAAAAAATGAAGCAGATAATGTCAGGTACATACAGCAGTATTTTGAAAGAGAAAATGTGCATTTGAACCCCACTGACATTGTTGTTAACCCCACAAAGAGACAGATATCTAAACTGTTAAATTCTCTTTGGGGAAATTTGGACAGAGAGTTAATTTGCCCACCACCAGTTTAGTATCAGACCCCGATGAGCTTTTCCAGTATGTGTTTTCCCCCTATTATAATGTAGCCTCATGCTGGTTCATCGATGATGAAACAGTGTGTTTATGCTGGAAATATAACAAAGACCACTACCCAAATTCTAACACCATCAACATATTCATAGCTAGTTTCACCACTACATATGCCAGACTAGAACTCTACAGACTGCTGGATAAGTTACAGGACAGGTGCCTGTATCACGACACAGACTCTGTCATTTTTGTGTCTAGACTGGGTGACTGGAAGCCCCCTCTAGGTGACTATTTAGGGGAATTGACTAGTGAGCTTCCTCCAGATGAGCACATTACTGAGTTTGTGTTTGCAGGTCCCAAGACATATGGGTACCAGCAGTCTGGAGGACAAATTGATGTTAAAGTGAAGGGCTTCACCCTTAATGTAGGTAACTGTGAACACATTAATTTTGACAGCTTAAAAAATCTGGTTTTTGATTACTCAGGGTCACAGACATCTAAAGAAATCACAGTGAGGCAACCCAGCACAGTTAGAATCAAAAAGCAGAGGTCCCTTGAAACAAGAACGCTGTCTAAGACCCAAAGTGTAGTTTATGATAAACAAGTTTTACAATCAGATTTCAGAACACTTCCTTACGGATACTGAGGACTGAAAATGGATATCAGGTTGCAGCATCCCTTTACTTGTCTGTTGGCCGGCCCATCTAACAGTGGGAAAAGCTTCTTCATAAAGCAGTTGTTGGAAAATTATGACCACTTTATCACATAAACCTGAAAAAATTGTCTGGTTTTACAGCTGTTGGCAACCTTTGTACAATGAACTGCTGTTAAAGTTTCCGCAGATTAAATTTGTGGAGGGGCTACCAGTGTCATTCACTGATGAAGATCTCTTACCCCCGGGGAAGGTGAATTTTGTTGTTATAGATGATTTAATGGACTCTGCATGTCAAAATAGTGAAGTCGAGTATGGGTTTACCAAGTACAGCCATCATAAACAGTTAATATTTTTAATTGTACAGAATGTATTTTGTCAAGGCAAGAAAAGCTGGACCATCACGCTTAATACCAAATATATGGTCCTGTTTAAAAGCCCATGGGACAAGCTGCAGAGACAAATACTGGCCAGGCAGATGTACCCCAATCAGACCAAATTTTTTTTAGAAGCTTTTGAAGATGCCACTAAAAAACCTTACGGCTATTTATTGGTTGATTTAAGAGCTGGTACCCCAGATGAATAGAGGATGTGCAGTGGGTTGTTTCCACCTGACTGGCCTGTGGCATACACCTTGAAAAAAACACATTCCGGTTTTAGAAATACATGATGCTGTATTGTCATTATATCTAAAAGACTGCAGAGAAACCTCTTTCTATTAAAGTTACTTGTCAGAGGACCTCCCCATTTAAGAAAAGCTATTTTGGGCTCAGCCTCTGATGACTTGATATCTACCATCGCGGAGGTTGCTTTAAACACCCTGAAAGGAAATATACCATTGTCGGCTAAACAGCTAGCTTTTCTGAGAAAAAGGGGTAGAGTCATAAAAAATTTAAGCAACAGGAAAGTGCCTTTAAAAAGAAAAAAACAGATTGTAAACCAGACAGGCGGATTCATAGGAACATTGTTGGGTATTGCTATTCCTTTGATTACTGGACTGCTGGCTAGC
Organism: Neoceratodus forsteri; assembly: GCA_016271365.2. Lineage (NCBI taxonomy): Eukaryota > Metazoa > Chordata > Ceratodontiformes > Ceratodontidae > Neoceratodus > Neoceratodus forsteri. The sequence goes on from JADMNL010000034.1 coordinate 3,776,469, forward strand.
AGATAATGGCTTTTACTCAGAAAATGTATCTGGTATCTCAACAGCAATTGGACCGTATGAAAACAAACTATCCCAATGAGGATATGAGAAAAGTTACAACTTACAGCTTGGATACAGAAATGAGATCTATACTATCACAAACTGATTTATCAGATCATGACAAAGCCAAGCTGTACTCTGCAGTGTTGTAACATTACCTCACTCTAGTACATCAAGGAGAACAGGCTAAAACCAGTTTGACCTTACACATGCCTGAGAGTGAGGCAGTTTCTGAGCAACCCCCTACTGAGACTCTTTCTTTCACAAGTTCTATGGAAAATGACATTTTGAACAGTGTTTCTCAAAGATCTAAAAAAATACTGAGATATTACTAAAGCAAAGGGCAAAGAACAAGAATATTCTTTTTTGGAATAATGTGGGGGAATTGATGTATAAAGGTAGTGTTGTTTCTGGGTCTCATATGGTCGATTTGGTAAGGGTTGCTACAGCCACTCATACTATCCCTGACCACAAAAAGCCAAAGGGGTGGGATGTGTTTGTCGAAGCGGTGGCAGAGGCTAACATACCCACATCCATCTTTGGTCATTCAGAAAACAGGAGATATGTTGAAAGTCAAAAAACAGCCAATGTAAAAGCCCCTGAACCCTCTCCACTTAGGAAATGGTCAGTGACACCCAAAAGATGAAAGACGTTTAAGAAACCTGCCTGGCTCCCTGTATAAATGTGAATATTATATACTTTAGTGACCGATGTGTACTGACTATTTTTTCATGTTTCTTTTTTTTTACAAAATGGTATTAACAGTGATGTATGTTATAATCCTACCTCATATTGAATACATTAGCATGTTTTTTTAAAAAAGGTACTTATATTTCTGTATGTTATCATCCTACCTCATGTTGAATATGGTAGTATTTTTTTTACAAAAGGTGTGTATACTGATACATGTTAGTCTACCTCATCTTTAGTATGTAATCATGTTTTTTTTTAAAAGGGGCATATCATAATCCTAGCTCAGTGGTATGTCACATGTAATGTGCCTTTTAATGAGAGGCTTTTAGTTTTTGTATCTTATCTATGATTTTATCTGTCATTGTTTTGCAATAAATACCTTTTAATATTTTATATATCGTGTCATTATTGAAGACATTACATATCTGAAAATTTCAAACACATGTCCCCAGAAAACTGAGAAAGACACAGAGATCATGAGAGTATATATGATTTTATAAAATGATGATTGTAAGTTACAAGTGATTGCATATTTTAAATTCATTACAAGACAAACAAGTCTGAACATTTTGCCATCCCATTGATACAGGCCTGACATGTTTCGATGTCTGAAAGGGTGACCTACAAAACTAGTTACCATGGCATCCTTTTTGAACAACTCATTAGAGTACATATTTAGAATTTGATCATAAGAAAGTCCTTTACATCTGTGGTGTAAGAAAAAGATGCAGTGAAATCCACAGGTGGTAGAGAAGGTATCTTGCAACTGTGTGTTTTGGTATAGAATGGTCTTTGCATTTCTATTTAAAAAGACCCTGATCCTTTGTGCATAACTGTCAGGATGAAAACCATACCTATCAAAGAACTCCCCAGCCCCATTTTCTGAAATATATACAGCTAACCAGTGCTGTCCAGGGAGGTAATGGGGGTCAGTATTGATAACTAGTGCTGCTGGAAGGCTTCTCAGTCTCTCCTTGGGTAGCAGATCATAGGGAAACACACCCAGAAAGCAGTCAAGGATGTGTGAGTCATTTGTTACAATTTTTTTCAGTTGCTTTGTGTTCATTTTTCTGGTTTATCACATATAATCAAAAATAACATTTATTCTCTGGTTTATTTCAATGACTTTATCAAACACAGCATAGACAATGAGATGAACTATTTGTGGAAAGGCTTCTGCAAATTTAATTTCTGCTCTGAGGTTTCCAGTTTTAATTAAAGAGTAATGATCAGCGCATTCTTGGTCTGGAGTGAGATCAAAGGCAAACAGTGTATACCCTTGGGTAAATTCCTGACTCAATCTTTCATGTTTTTTTCCTCTGTCTGTAGTAGATTGAAATATTCTCTGACAGCATTTCCATTTCTAAAATCAGGCTGCAGAGGTTTAGCGGGGATTTGTTCACCGTCCAGATACAGAGCCACAAAAATAAAGTTATAATGTATAAAGTTAAAGGGGTTTTGAGTGTAGGAACCGCTAAAAGCATCATTGTCAACAAATCCCAGGACCATCATTTTTGGTAACTGTCCCAAAAACAAATTATCTTGGTTACAGACCCTGCTGCCTGCTGGGAGTCTGAACACTTTCATCCCCACTCTGTTGATAGGGTATTTAGCGTTGGAGGTCAGCAGGGCTTCCGAGTGTCCCAGATGAACACCAGGGGTCACTTTAACCCTTTTGTCAAACAAAGAGGTGGCCATGATTTTTAGCTTATAAGGCTCAACATCTCCACTCATCAGGCAAAAGCTGTCCCTGTTACTTGTCAGTTTAATTTTAATATCCACAGCATTCAACATCATTTTCTCTTGAAAAAACAAGTCCATGTACAAGTGTCCCAGCAGCTCTACCCCTCTACTGAGATGTGTTAAGGAACTTCTTTTATTAAACCCTACATTGTCACCGGCTCTGTCTGTGATTTTGTGTTTATCCGGCGTGTCTTTGTAAAATAATCCAGCTGTGAATTGTGTAGAAAGGGTCTCTTCACTGAAGTCCAGCACAGATTCTATGATAGCCCTGTAGGGGTAATAGTTATTGCACTGACTGATGAGTCGATCATTGACAGTCACATCCAGCTGACTGAAAATGGTGGCCACTGGGTAGTTTATAAGACCCACTTTGACCACTTCAGGTATATCACCACCATCCACTTCAGTGATTTTGCAAACCAGGTAAAGAAGCATGTTGTTTAGATCCAAATAGTCTTCACCGTTCCCTGCTACATAAAATTCAATTGGTGAGTTTCTGAAAGGGCAGCCAGAGGGGGTAGCCCTACATAAATGCTTTTATCAATGTTTGTCTGTGTGGGAGCAACAGCAAACAAGAAAAGTTCTGATTTTGAGCATTCTTCAGAACCACAGTGCATGAAAGCCGTATTTTTTAGAATAAATCTCTGCTTTTACTTCCCTCAAAGTCCTTTGGACTTTGACCTCTTTCTTTATATGATGTTTTGTGTTTTGAGACACACTTTTTAAAGTAGTGGGGAGGTCTGATGAGAAGTGAAGGTGTACTCTGCACTTTCTCTTGCTACCTCTCTTGACCACAATCAGCCCTGAACCACCCTAAGTGGTCTTATCGCCTCCTGACATCCTTTGAGCGACAGCACTAGTCACATGCCCCACAACATCCTTTGTGACATTTTTAACAGCTGTTTGTAGATGTGGTTTGGCAATTTCGAACCCCCTTCTTAAAAATGAAACTGCTTTTCTAAACAGACTATGAAATAGACCTCCAATACCAGAACCATATATAGTAGGAAGTCTATGAAAGCCCGGAAGGCTGTATCCTGCCTGTGCCTTGTAATAGCTTCTGTACAAGGCAGGGTCCCCATAATGTCAAACAATCACCATCCTTGTTTAAATTTTGAAGTACTCTCTGGGGGCGAAAATGCATCTTCACGATCACCTTTCCAAATCGAAATGGCACAGGTTCATTTTGATCATTCTTTATTTCAATAGTGACTGCATCAATCTGACATTTACTGACTGTTTGATAATGGGGGTTATCATAGGTCATGGTCACTATCTCATTGTCTTGCCCTGACGGGTATGCATCTCAGCAGAGGCACTAGACTATCGCCCACTATTTCATGTGTGATAATGTCAGTGTAGATATATAATTTGTAAAAAAAAATTATATCTGTAGGGTTCTTTGTTGAGGGTTTCCCCACCTACCTCAAGTCTACTAAAACTCAAAAGGTACTGTAACTGCTCCCATGCATAAACAGAATGCATTTGATGTCACTGTCAATGCTTATTTCTCCCCAACGGCTTGTTGTTCCAAAACCACTGGCAGTTCATTTGCTTCAAATATGCTTTTATTAATTTGATTAATAACACTCGCCATGTTAGGATAATAGCCTGATGGAATTTTCAAAGCTTCGGACTCAACAAAGGTTGGTGGCATTTTACTATGGGCTACACTTAGAGGCTGATAGAGCATACTGAACCTGTTTTTCTATGCAGGCACATTGTCCTATGTATGAGGGTACTGAATTTTTGCTAATCCCACTTCCCATTCACCAGGCAGTTCCAGCATTTGTGGTAACTTTACTGTAAAAGTGGATATAGTATTGTTGGGGAAAATGTTGTGCGAGGTGTTGTTAGGCAAGATGATATAAAAAACATTTTTGAGCATTTTTAAATCTTATCCACTTCTAATGTCCTGAACCTGTGTTGCTTTGATCCAGCTATTGAATTTATCAGGCTACCCTAGCCACTTTACCAGATACCAAGTTTTTCTGCCATGCTTTTTCTCTGCCAGGATTTTCTGCACCCTATACACTCGGTCCTCATCCGGTTCAATTTTCTGCAACTCTTCTGCATATAAAGTACCTTTGATGTCTTCCCCCTGATAGTCTTTTAGCTTATAGGTGGGTCTCAGTGTTTTTAAGACCTCCATCACAATAAATATCTCATCTGTGTATGTTCATATCCCTTTTCAAACACCCCTTTCAGCTTTGATATTCTCACGTGATCACTTTTCTGAAGGGTACCCTTTTGTGTTTTGCCAGGAACTGTTTTGCCATAGATGGTCTTCCATACATCCAGGGTATTGGAAGGGTTAACATCCACTGGTCTGCATGTAATGCTTCTGTGATAAGTATGATTATAGCTGTGCACCAGGTCAGGCAACACATCAATATATTTCCATGTATTTTGGGCTGTAAAGTAATGCCACATGCATGTCTTTAAAGTTCTATTGAACCATTCTACAATGCTAGCCTTAACTGCTTTATTTGTTACAAAATGGTGTATTTTATTTTGTTTTAATAATGCCCTTAAGAAGGCATTTAAAAATTCTTTACCCTGATCAGTCTGCAACTTCTCAGGTATGTGTCCACTTTTAAAAATTGTTTTAAAGGCCTGCATCACTGCCTTACCTGATTTAACTTTTAAAGCCGCTACCCAGGCATGCTTGGACAGCACATCTATGCATGTCAGTATGTATTTAAATTCATTATTGTACTTTGCATATTGACTCATATCCACTAAATTGGCTTGCCATTGTCTATCTATGTCAGAAACAATGACAGGATTTCTCTTAAATCGAATTCTTGCTGGTCTGTGTAATGTATAGGGGTCCTGCTTGACAAGGCATTCTGCAACACCTTTCCTGGTCACACCTTTATCAATTTCTTTTGCAGCTTTCTATAACTGAGTCACACCACTAAAACTGCCACTTTTCTTGCATTCAAATATATATTCTGAAGCAGTTGATCAGTCATCTTCTTTCTTCAGTACCAAAATACATCTATTAACTAACCAACCTCTTGTCACCCATAAAATGATGTATATGATATATATATATATATATATATATACAGTATATGTTCTTTTTTCTTAACAATTCAATGACAACCATAAACTGCAATATGTGATTATATTTTATTCATACATACAAAACATAAACTGATACATATGTTAATTACATACAAAGGCCATAACAGTGTTTTAAAGAACATATATACTGTACATACCCGTAACACATAGTACGCATGCAATGATTACATAATATCCTGTTTCTACACTACCAGATTCTTTGCCATTCTACCATACCCAGAGATGGTAACTTTTGGGCTGTATGTTTCACACAAGCAAGGGTTTCATCCACTTTCTCCCTGGTGACAAGGTAGGCACAAAACATACACACATGTGCCATGCACCCCTCAAAATAAGCAGGGTGATCTTTGAGGGGTACTGTTGTAGAATCAAAAATGCTATTCACCTTACGTATGTCTGAGTGTTTTTTTTGTTCATTGCATCAATATATATATGCCACAAAATTGGGGGCATACTTTTAATATCAGTCATTGTCCTTTCTGCCAGTGAAGGTGCAGCACTTGCACAGCATACGTTTAATGCATGGCACTTTCCAAAGTATACAGGGATATTTAAAATGTCCTTTATTACACGGCACATTGTAGCCATCAAGGGTGACTGGAATATCGGGAGCATGCCATTACATTCCATCTGAAAGCACATAATACACATTATACAGATTAGAGTGTCACTTTTTTATTCAAAAAAAAAGACTGCTACATCACATTTATTGAATACAACGTAAGTGATAACATGCTGCAAAAATGTGATGAATACACGTAGGGTGGGATATTCAGAGTGAATGCATCATGGCAACAGGGATGCACCAGCACAAGTGTGGAAATGTGCCATGGTATGATATTCAGCAGGAGCCAGCTGCACAGCACAACAAGCAATGCGCCAGAGCACAACAGTAATGAATACATGCGCAACTGCAGGGGGCAGAACCAGGAATAATATGTGCAGTGCGATATTCAACAACATGCAATGTGTGCAATAGCGGAGCAAGTGGAAGTTGCGCAATAGCAGAAATGAGCCAAAATGAAAGGGAGCAAGAGAGGGGAGGAAGAATGCGCCACAGGGAAGCTATAGGTGGGAGTGTGGAGACAGAGTGCCAGGGAGGCAAGATAGGAAGCAGGGTGCAGGAGTGGCCAGATGTAGGACAGGAACCACTATAGGTGTGCCTGAGTGAGGGTAGGAGTGGGTGTGCCCATGCCAGTGTGCGTGATAGGGCCTGAGAGTGCCACAGTGGATGGAGGGCAGTGACAAGAGGCAGGACCACCACAGGCAAGCAGCTGGAGGTGAACCTAGTGCAGGGGCAGCACCAGCAACAGACAGAGGGGAACAGGAGAACAGCCACCTTGGGGGGCAACAGCAGCCAGGGGTATGGCCAGTGTCACCTTCCAGATGGAGGCAGTAATGAGGGGTTTGAGAATGCAGGCAGAAGGGAGGCACGGTCGGTGAAGGGCCCGTCAGTGGTACGCCCAGAACAGGCAGTACTGAGCCTGCACCAGCTTTGAACAGTACCCTGACACTGAAATTGTGGGCTGGTACCACCTGAACCAGGTGATCCTGAGGTGGCTCTGTGAGCTGTGCAGTGAAGAGATGCAGGCACCCACATGACGGAACCATGCGCTGTCAGTGGCGACAAAGGTCACAGCTGTCATGTACCTGCTCACCACGGGCACCTTCCAGAGACCAACAGGGGACACGACAGGCATAACCCAGTTGGCAGCATCATGCCTACTCACACAGTTCCTCAGCACACTGCTGCCACATGCTGCAGGGTACATCTGTTTCCCCTGCACACAGGCAGAGTGCACAGCACACATACAGGAGTTCCACAGGGTAGCACAGTTGCTTGGCATGCTCAGGGCCAGTGGCTGCACCCATGTAGGCATCCACATGCCACCTGGCGGAGGAGTTCTGACGGCCATCAACTGCAAGGGCTACCTGAGTATAAACTACCAGGTGGTGTCTGCAAGCCAGTAGGCATAATCAATGTATGTACCCATGCACCCTGGGAAACACATGATTCCTTCATCTGGCACCAGTCTGCACTGTGCCACAGGTTTGAGAGTGGGGACATCCCCACTGGCCATCTAGTAGGTGAGTATGCATAACACGCAGGACAACATGTGCAGACATGGGGGGTGCATTGTCAGAGGTGCCATGGGCACTGGCCATGATGGCCCATGGCATAGTGATGCAGATCACAATGCTAATGTCTCCCCTCTACACACAGGTGACAGTGGTTACCCATTATGGCCCTGGCTGCTCACACCATACCGGTGCCCCATGAGTCCCATCGCAGCTACAGTACAATGAGGCATATGCCACGACATGGAATGTCATCGAGTGGGTGTTTGGGCTGCTAAAGGCATGGTTCTGGTGCCTGTACACATCAGACAGTGCCATACAGTACAGCCCTTTGAAGGCCTGTGGGCTATTCCTGGCCTGCTGTATCCTGCACAACATGACCACCGACTATGGGATAGCCATTGAGGTCAAAGAGGGGGACAGCAGTGGAGATGATGAGGACACCAGTCCAGCTGGTGTAGGGCAGTCACCCCCTGGGCAACAAGACCCCCGGATGGTCCGGATGGCACAGCAGCACTGGAACACCATCGCAGAGAAGCACTTTGGACAACATGGGTAGGTTACGGGGCCATGTGCAACCACCAAGGGCAAGGGCACAGCCCACCGACAAGCAGTGCTGGACACCAGGGACGGATGGCGGTAAGGGAATGGGACTGAGCGGGGGACCGCACATGGTGTCAGGGATGGGCAGCACTGAACACGACACATGCACACACATGCACAACACCACAACACATGCCCAAAGGGCAAATGGCATGCCCACCTTAACAGGCACCCCCACACCCTCACAGGACCACACACGACCATGCCCAGTGGCTGGCACTGTGCATGCCTCAGACACTGGGCACCATTGCACAGTGGCAGACAGCGCTACACAGGCATCATCATGCATACTCCACACTGGCCAGAAGCTGGGAGGGTGTGCACAGGGTCCGTGTGTTGGGCAGGGCTGGGAACCCCACCCATGCTTTGCACAATGAACACCACAGTGCACACAGGGCAGCAGCAGACAGTGGCCATGGTGGGAGACAGGCCAGTCATGTGGCACAGTACCACAGCTGCCATGGATGCATGGGTGGCACCACTGAGACCTGCCAGCTGTGCCAGACTGACCAGTGGCCTCATGTGGTGGCACCAACAGGCCCCCAGGGGTAACACTGCATCAACGTGACCGTGTCCGGGCAGGGGTCTGCAGCACACTGAACATGCCCACACCAGGTGTGCTCAGTATGCCCACAGCCAAACCCGGTGTTGACATAGCAGGTGTCGCACAATATTGGGAACAGGGGTGGACATAACACTGTGTGGGATCTGCAGCGGCTGGGCACCACACTGGTTGGCCAATGTAGCCATGACAGTCACCATTGCAGTGGTCTGCCTGTCAATAGCAGCGGTCATATTCGCCCATTACTGGGCCAACTCTGCCAGGAGCAAGCTGTGGTCCCTGCTGCACCACTCATCTGCCTAGCACAGAACTGCACTGAGTACATCCACCACCACCACGAGCCGCATCTGCTGATCAACTGAGGCCTGGAGAAGATGGCTGTGGTGGTCCAAGGGGTCGTCTACTTGTCCAGCATGCTGTCCCCTGTGGTGTTCCTGGCCCTGCTGGCCAGCACCCCTTGACGATGGGTGCTGCACACCAGTACCATTCTGGGACACATCCACACGTGGTGCACTGCCACCGCCCCCGACACTGTCCCCCTTGTCACTGGCCAACTGCTTGCTGCCGAATGCCAGGGGATACCGGTGCTGCCACAGGAGCTGTGACAGCCCCACTGCCCTGGACACACACCAGTGCTGCCCCACTGGGGCATACAGACACAGGCTGGGAATGGGTTGTTGCACAGGCAGCCACAGCAGCATCACCCACGGTATCACCCGGGCAGTTGTCTGCTGTGGGACCATTCTGTGTCCCACATGTATCACTGTCCAGGACGTGCATTCCATCATCATCAGTGCTGCATCTGGCCCCGACCTGTGTCCTAGCACACTGGAGACCAGGAGCGATGCCATGCTGGGACACAGGTGGGGCCATGTCCACACCTGCACCACCCGTATCAGTCCGGACAGACATGCAGGTATGCACTTGGCCGGTTCCTTGGACACCTGTGGAGGTGGATGGAGATCCTCCGTGTCCAGGGCCACCCCCTCAGTGGACACACCCACCACCGCTCCCACATGTATACACTCAGGAGCTGTAAAGGAACACTGTACCGTTAGTGGCTCCACCTGGCCCTGTGGCATGCCCTCCACCACCCACACACTGACAGTGCTGGACCTACCATGCAGTGATGGGCTACCACCCATCTGGAAGCCACCACCAGGAATGCCCTCGACGGCACTACACCACATGCTGCTGGCCACCCGGTCCTCCTGTGGTGTCAGGTGGCGTATGTCCTGCTGACCCCCACTAGTGGCAGCACATGCCACCCTGATGGCAGCCATCTTGTCCTTGATCTGCCTCCTGTCCATGCCTACCTTGCTTTTGCACTCCTGCATGGACCACTGGTGGCTGCCCTGCTGGTTCACGGCATGTGCCACCTCACCCCAAGCCGCAGCATGGGCCTGTGGCGTTCCTCTCTGTCAGGTAAGCAGCAGTTCCCTGTCCAGATATGCCTTGAACAGGGCATTAGATTCAGCCCTGGTGAAGTTGGGCCTCCACCTTCTCCCCCTTCCCTGCTCCTCCTCTTCCTCACGCTCAGTCATGCTTGCACCTGGGGGAAAGACAGGTGTTACCTAGGACTGTGCAATCCCATACAGTCCTCCCAGACCACTGTCCCCACATTCCAACACCATGCAACCTACCACAAAGGACTGCAATACTGATCTGTGGTCTATGCAGCCCCAGGACGCATATATATAGTGCAACGCATGCAAATGAGAGCAGGCGCATCTGTAAGTGGATGCTAATGCAGTGGATGTGCTGTGGAATGGCTCATGAGCTGATTTGCATAACCTGGCTGAATACCGCACTGTTGCACCTTTCACAATGTTGTTGAGCGTGCTCAGGCTATGGTGCACCACTGTGACGTGCACAATTGGCACCGCACTAGTGTGCTGTATGCCCAGGGGGCACTCGTGCCATGGTGCACCATGGGCATCATGGCACCACAGCATGGTAGGCCACCACAGGGCATCACACACATGCACCCTACCATGCTACACGTAGGGCATCCCAATCGCTCTGTGGCGCTCTGTGCGTGGACAGACCCTTGACCCTGCAGTTGACCTTTGTCCCTTAGGAGCCATGCATACACATGGCTCCACCCCTATTGCACAGTCTGGTGACAGCGCAATAGCAACTAGCAGTGCAGTACCGTGCTGCCTCCGCATGTGGGGCATGTGCACTATAGGGTGCCATTTTGATGCCGTTTGTAACTGCACCATGCCTCGGACCAGAGAGTTGGTCTGGAGTGCCATCAAGCTGGCTAATCTGGTGGCCTTAGTGGAGCCACATGCTGGTGCCCTCTTTGGGCAGGTATCCCTCCAGAGGCCACAGACTGCGGTGTAGCAGGAGGTCACAGAGGGCCTGGAGGAGATGACAGAGAGCAGCAGGACAGTGGAGCAGTGTCACCACTGTTATGGTGACCTCCAGCAGAAGGACCCTGACCACCTGGGGTGACTACAGGCACATGCCCTGTGGGGCACCATGCCATGGCCAGGTAGGTACTCCATCCCATCACTGGTAGTGTCTGTCCAGGTATCATGGTGGCCATCAAGCCACACTACAGAGGGGTGGGGTCTGACCTGTGGGGTGGTGGGGTTGGGGGTGCATCATGGCTGGGCTGTGCTGGCACACACACACAGCTGGGGGGCTATGTTACTGACCTGTACTGATGTTTCCCTCTCCATGTTTGCACCCTAGGCCCAGAGGATCACTGTAGGGCCTGTTTGGCCTGTGGACAGGGACAGCATGCCGGAGCAGGTGGCATGGCCTTGCAACTGGGGCATGGTGGTGGTGCCATGGGTCAGCAGCACCCTGCTGACCAGGATGCAGGTGAGTGCCATGTTCCCCCTTACATCTGTGCATGGTGGGTTGCAGGGATGGTGGCGGGGCATGGCCACCTGCACATGGCCCCACTGCCATGCACACCACACAGTGCACTCCACACTATCCTGTGGCACTGCATGTGTGAGTAGGTGTCACAGGTGGGCTGTGCATGCATTGGGTTCATGGCTATGCCACTGCCATCACACTGCATAGCCATGACACTGTACGGCCACATTGGTGCTGTGCAGAACATGGGCGGTGGGTGTGTGCAGCATTCTGCATGGCTATGGGTGCCTGGGTAGGTGGGTCTTGTGGGCACGGCCACTGTGGGTGGTCACATGCCATCACAGGGGTGTGGCCCACAGCTGTATGCCATGCACATTGGGTGGGCTGTGGGAGTCTGGCCAGTCACATGTACTGACTCTGCTCCCTTGTCCTAGGTGGACAATGCTGGATGACCCTGGAGTGACACATCCAAGAGCTCCTACAAGTGACCTGGGCAATTTTGGAGCTGCTCCAGGGGATGGAGCATGGCAATTGGTGGAGGTACAGGCGGTGCCACAGAGACTGGAGTGAAGAGAGAGGCCACCAGTAGGGCCTGCGGCACACGTGCCATGCATTCCCCCTGGACTGTCCCTCACACCCCTTTGTCCCACACCTTGATGTTCCCCTTTGCCCCATGCCCACCTCCACCTGGATTGTGGCCCTTCCCCCATACTTTGTACATAGCTTTGTTGGTGTTGTTGATTGTACAGCTTCCATTTGAATTATAATCATGTTTAATATGACAACTGTGGTGGTCTCTGATTGGCATCGGGCATATGGTGCTTTGCTGCAGTGGTGTGCATGGCATCAGGGGTGGTGCAGGCCTGGGTGTGTGTGTGTCCAGCAGGGCCCCACCACTGGTGTGGGTGGGGACAACAGTCCCTGTCTGTGGTATGTGTGTTGTTTCCTGTGCACTGGATGCCTGTGTGCAGTGGTGCCTGGTGCATGTGCTGTGCCCCTGCTGCCCCTGTCAGTCTGTACATGGCCCATGTGGCTAAGCCCCTTGCATGTCTGTGGTTTGCACAGTTTTCTGGCATGTCATTGGTGGCTGTTCATGCCAGCCACCCTCTGGGCAAGGCACCATGGTGGCTGGTGTCCTGTCACCTGACTTATTGCACATCTGCCTCAGGTGACACTGTGGGCTATGCTGTTGTTGTCCCCCCTCCATACTGTCACTGGTGTCTGTAGCGATGTCTGTGATCTACTGTCTGTCACTTGTGCTCCAGCCACATGCTGGCAGCAGACAGCTTCATGGTGCATGCACCAGATGGCTAGGTCACCACTGCTATGGTGGGGTGCAGCCCGTGGGTACACAGCATCATTGGATACACACCAGTGGCATCTGTTGCCCCGACCTTTGTGGCCCTGTGTCAGGGTACCTTTGGGACAGGGTGGGGGTTTGTCCATGCCCTGTGTTGCAACCTGTGTGGTGCATGCCTCCATGCACCACAGTGGGTGGCTGTGCTGTCTGTTGGGGGCTGTGCTTGGACAGGGTGTGTGCATGGGTGGGTGTGTGGAGTGCTGTCCTGCTTGTGGTGGCATCTAGGGCAGGCCTTGTCACATGCGGGGTCCCTCAGGTACTTACGCAGGGTCAACCTCTCTGCTATGCCATGGAGGGGGCCATGCAGGGGGACATTGTGTATACTGTTATTGCATCAGTGACTGGTGTCACCCACTGCAGGGTGATCACCGTGGGGCTGACATGCATGGTACCATGGTGCACAGGGTTGCATTGTCATGGTAGTGGGGGTGGCATGCCTTCTGTGCCGTGCACTGTTGGGCACTGCTTCTGAGCCAGGTGTCTGGGGATCGCTGTACAGGGGGTGATCAGCATTGGTGGGGTGTGATGGCACTGGAGGGCTGGCCCTCCTTGTGTTGCAGTCACAGCTTGCCAGAGGAATGTGCTGGGGCACCGTGCCTCAGCTGTTGGTTCAGTGCTGATGTTCATGGGCTGGTGGTCCATCCAGCTCACCTCTGGTTGTGCGGTTCATGGGGTGCCTGGGGGGTCTGTCTGGCCTGCTGTGTGATCCTCCGCCCAAGGCATCCATGGGTAGTGCACCCCTGCTTCTTGTCCCTGTCCCTGCACATTACTGATTGTGCTAGTGCGCATTGGCCCTGCTCCACTGTGCATCCCTGGTTGCTCCATGGTGCATGTGACACGATATTCAGCTGTGTTGCGCAAGTGCACCTTGGCCTGTGCCTGGTTTGAATATCGCACGCACTGCACTTGCACCTGCTCTTGCTATTGCGCATCTTTTTGGTGCAGTCTGAATATCCCACCCATGATGTTTAGTGCCTTTTCATTTCATGGAACATCATAAGAAGTGAAGAAGCCACTTTCACAGTATGAGAAATATCACATTCTTTCCTTTGCTTTAAAGCAGACAAACACATTGCTGCAACTACCAATATATACAGGTTACAAAGACATTCAGGATCTTCTACGAATCTAGGCACATCACTGTAATGTTTTCTAAAAGTGTCAACTCAGATTCTTTCATTGTTTTTTTTTTAATTTTTTTTGTTTTGTCAATATCTTTTTATTCGACTTTCCTTTCAAAAGAATTACAAACAATACTTACATTAAATAAGATAATAACAGTTATCATGTTACAGAACATAGAACAAATAGTGAGGAAAAACAACCTCAAAGATTTATCATTTGCATCCTAATCCAAGGTGCTAAATTATATAATAAGCTGTAATGAAGGATTGCCACTTCTTATACATTCTAATGTCAACCACTCTACTGATATTGTAATTATTAAAGAGGCGTATGGAATTCTACATTTTATACAATCAGGAGATGTAATCATGCATATATTACCTAGAAGTTGTATAATAATTCTCTATGCCTATTTTAATATTATTTGATTTACATTCCCCTATTGTTCTTTTCAGAAGTAGCATCCATTCTTTAGTATGAAAAAAGAAAGATTTAAGATAAGAAGAAAGATATGAAAATGAATAAAAGAGAAAATACAGAGAGCTATCCTGAAATCCAATATTTCTCTGAAACAGTAACACACATAGAACATGAGGAAGCCATATTTTTGTTTTAAGAGTAATCTACTGTTTACAAAAGTGCAATGTGAATAAACCTATTTACCAGTGAGAAATGTATATATTGCTCCCCATTTACATTCAAAAATATGTTTCTGCCCTATTATAGAGTGTGCTATCTTCTCTAGATGTAAGATTTCTAGGCATTCACTCCTCCACTCCGACAATGAGGGTGCTTTATCGTCTATCCAATTCCTAAGAATGACATTTTTAACTGAAGCTGATATGACTTGAATAATGTACTTGTGTTCTTTAGTCCAGAGAAGAGCATTTTCAAAATGTCCTATAAGACGTGTTTCAAGATTTAGTTTGTTCTGGAGCCCTGGTATATCATCAAATAGTCTGATAATGCTCTGCCATAAGCTTTGGATTTTGTCACATTGCCAAAACATATGAATTAAGTTAACATTTTCCTCTCCACATTTATGACAGGTGGAAGAGTTACAAATGCCCATTTTAAATAAATGATATGGTGTGTAATATGAGTTATGTAAGGACTTAAATTGCACTAGTTTCATATTGACTGTCTTAAAACATTTTAAAGAACTGTTCCAAATGGTTTCCCAAACCCAGTTTTCCACATTTTTCCCTAAGATGTTTGACCACCATCTAATATTTTCTTGATCTATGCCCCTTATACATTCTATTATTAATTTATAAAATTCTGAAATAGATGAATGTGTCTGCATACATGCAAGAAATGCTATGGTATTCTCATTTGTTTTAGTTCTGCTCAGGTCATTATGATAATGACCTAGTATACTTGTTATAAGAGAAACATATTTATAATAATCTTGAGGGTTTAACTTATATTTTTGTACCATGGAAGTAAAAGGAATCACCGCATCACGAACAATAATGTCCTTAATATTAGATATACCCTTTTCATGCCAGTCTCTAAAATGCACTAAGGTACCATTAACCAAAATATTTGAGTTACCCCATAAGGACTGCACAGCAGAGAATTTAATGTCCATTTTTAAAATATTTTTCCACACAGATATTAATTGTAAGCTATCTAAAATTATTTTATTCTTGATGCTTTTAAAAGGTTTAGTAAAAATCAAAGTTGAAATATTAATATTTTGTATATTTAGTATATCTCTTTCCATAGATAACCATTCTGGTATCTCTTGTCCACCATTTGAATTATAAAGCCATTTCACCGTCTGGGACATCCTACAGGCTAAATAATAGAAATAGAAATCAGGGAACTTCAACCCTCCATTTCTTTTAAGTCTAGACAATTTATTATGAGCCATCCTGCATCTCTTGTTATCCCACAGAAATCTGTTAACAGTACTTTGCAAGTCCGAGAACCATCTTTTGGGTATAAAGAAAGGAAGCATTTGAAATATGAATAATACTTTGGGTAGAACATTCATCTTAATTGCTTCTATTCTACTCGAAAGTTCAATGGCAAGCAATTCCACTTGGCTAGAGAATTCATAACATCCAGTTTAAGCTTTTTTAAATTTTCTGTACATGTTTTCTTTGCTGTTTTATGAAGAGTAATACCCAAATAATCTATTTTTTCTTTTTCCCACCTAATACCCATATTCTCGATATCCCTTCTTTCACAAAACCTATTAAGTGGTAGAAAGATAGATTTTTCCTTGTTTAGTTTATAACCAGAAATGTTTCCAAAACCATTCACTATTTGAGGAATCTTATGGATGGGGTTTGTTGGATCTTGTACTGAAATAATAATATCATCTGCATAAAGAGAAGTAAGATATTTTTTCCCCTGTATAGGAATCCCCTTTATACACTCATCTGTCCCTAATTTTCTGACCAGTGGATCTATTGTTAAATTAAATAACAATGGGAAAAGAGGGCATCCTTTTCTAGTTCCCCTTAAGAGAGCAAAACTGGATGATACTAGGCCATTTGTTATAATGGAAGCTGACAAATTCTTGTATAATAATCTGATCCATTTTGAACAATTGCATGGAAAACCATATAAGTCAAGGGTGCTAAATATATGTGGCCATAACACCCTATCAAAAGCCTTTTCTGCATCTAGGGCAAGCAAGCCAGCTGCAATGTTAGATTTGTTTGTAACTTCTAGACTATGAAATAGCTTTCTAGTATTGTCCACTGCCATTCTCCCTTTCATGAAACCCACTGGTCTGGTATCAATTAGAAAGGGTATAGCCTGCTCTAATCTATCAGCAAGAACTTTAGCCAGAATTTTTATGTCTGTGTCAATAAGTGATATAGTCCTGTAATTTTTACAATTATCAGATTCCTTCCCTGGCTTAAGAATAAGGGTAATTAAACCCTTCATCATGTTATCAGGAAAAGATTCCTTCTGCCATGCTTCTGCATATACATTATTTAGAATTGGAACAACCTCATCAGTTTATGAAAAAAATTAGAGGAGTAACCATCAGGCCCTGGAGTCTTGTTACTTTTAAGTGCTTTAATAGCTGCATCTATTTCACTATTTGTTATTGACATATTTAAGATATTTTTATATTCCTCAGGGACTTTGGGTATTTGTATGCCTTTACAGAATTGTCCCAAGGCATCGGGCATAGGAATTACATTAGAGTCATATAATTCCTTATAATATTTCATAAATTCCATATTGATTTTATTTTGACCAACTATTAATGAATTATCGTCTAACTTCCTGCATTTTGTTTTAATCTAATAGCCAGCAATTTAGTAGCTTTGGGGCCTGAATCAATATAGTTAAGTCTAGATTTTCTTATTGCAAATTCCGTTTCTCCTCTTATTAGTTCAAAATACTCAGTTTTGAGTTTAGACCATAGCACCCACTGCTCATTTGATATATTAGACAATAGATCTCTTTCAACTTCTGCTATTTTTTTAAGGATCTCCTGCTGCTTAATTTTGCTTTCTTTTTTAAGTCTAGATGTAGTACTAATAATATATCCCCTTATATAGCATTTAAAACATTCCCAGGTATTCAACCAAGAGGTGTCTTCTGGTTTGTTGCATTCCCAAAATAACTTAATTTCCTGTTTAAGCCCCTTAATAAAATCCACATCTTCTAATACGAAGTTATTAATCCTCCAGCATCTGGATAAGAGTGATGGGACACACTCTTTAAATGACAATAATACAGGTGAATGATCTGAGATAACTTGTTCTAATATGTTACTGAATACCATCCTGTCTGCAAAAATTTCCGGCACGTAAATTTGATCCAGTCTTGAGCCGGAGTGATAATGTTCAGACCAGAAAGTAAAAGACTTTTCTTTAGGGTGAAATAATCTCCATGCATCAATTAGGCCTAATGCACTTATCATATTTTGAAGTTATCATTTTTATTACTTCTGTATCTCATATTACTCCTATCCAGTAATGGATCAATTGTACTATTGGTATCACCTGCAAACAAAATAGTACTCTGCAAATAAGGCATAAGTTTTGAGCAAAGAACATTAAAGATGCCATGTGAGAGACCAGTTGGACCATATACATTAACTAGCGTAACATTCTCGTCATCTAACTTGCCATGAACTATAATAAAGTGTCCAAGAGGATCTGTAATAACACTATCCATTTGGAAGTTAATTCCTTTTTTAACGAGAATTAAAACACCTGCTTTCTTGGAGTTAAGACCCGCACCGAATACTTGCCCTACCCATTCTCTTCTCATTAAATAAAAGTGTTCATCATGCAAGTGAGATTCTTGTAAAAATACAATGGATGGATTCATTTTTTTTAAATGTCTTAGCAACGAATACCTCTTTAGTTTATGATTAAGACCCCTTACATTCCATGTAATTAAATTAAAAGTCTTACTATTTGCCATATTCGGTTATACTTAAAGCTCATGTTGCTCTGTGTTTGTATATTGTTGGGCATACTTCTGTTTTAGTAGCTGCACTATACACACTATGAGACCTTTCAGTTGGAATCTGTAGTAAAAATATTGAAATCAGACAGCTAAGTGTAGAAAACAGATAAGGTTGAAGGAAGAAAGTTAGAGAGAAGAAGCCATAAGATCTATTCTTATAATACATTGCATAGTAGGACCCATCCCCCCTCTTACTCCCCAGTCCATTCCTGAATGAGGACATAAAAGGTACCTTCCACTGAGATAATCTGGTTCCCGGACACCCGCCACCCAAATCAAAAGAACAATATAATCTGGTAATATTGATAATACTAATGAAAATTTACCAAGCAAAAATGAAAAATTATGAATGTATTTTAAAGAAGTGTATCCTAACATCTACCAGGTCTAAATAACAGGACATACATTTGATTGTTAAGTTCCTTATGCATTTAAATATCAGATTAATAAAACCTTATATATGAATGCATATGAGTGCACATCTCTTATTCGTGTTAACAAGTTCCATACCTCTTTAAGAGATGCATGCCACATTTTTAAATAAAATGTATGAGAAAGACAGGAGCATAAATGAGTGGATCTCACCTTGCTAAAATAAAACATTGAAATAAGAAGAGAAAAAAAAAAAGCCCTGTGTGAGTACAATAGCCAAATCAGATTACCACCATACCTCCAGGATTGAAGTAGTACTGATGCTGAGGTAAAAGTAAATTGTCAAACCTGCACGAATCATGTTAAATGTAAGGACAATTAACATAATGTAACTATCATGAATACATCAGCAGTAATCCTGTAGAGGAAAGATTAAAAGGGAGTAAAGTACATTGTAAGTGATCAGTTATTCTGCTCGCATTGTAGACGACACATTAGTTAAACTACAATTCCCATAAATCCTCAAAACAAGGTGCATGCTCATAATAGATTAACAAGTAATGATGGAACATACACAGCCTGGACGAGGATCCCTCCTAGAGAGTTTTGAAAAGCCAACTATATAAAAAACCTTTGAAAAACAAGATGGCGCAATTTCAAAAAAACGCCTCGCATCGCTCTCCTCATTCATCGCAGGTTCCTAACAATGAGCAAGCAAGACAGTAGGCAGTCTATTAAAATATGATGGGTTGCACAAAAGGACGCATTGGATGACAAAAATTACATAATGGTAGGGAGAAAACCGAAAGAAAAAAAAAACAGCACCAGATAGCACAATGGAAATCTGTCTAAAGCAACATATAACACTAACACGCCTGTCCCTGCTTTACCATCACTCCGAACCCCCATGCAACCATATGTGGGAAAGGCGCAGAGCCCGTGTTAGCCCTACCTCTGTTAAACCATAACACCAGTATGCTCATCTGCTTAATATTCTTATGATACAGACTGCCTGATTTTGAAACATGAAGGCATTTCTTTACCTGAAATCAGCAGTGCATGGGCTTTGTTTTAACTCTTCTTCATCTGCCTCTTTCACGTGTTAAGTGAGAGAAGTCGCACCCTCTGACAATGTCAAGTCTCCGCTTTCTACGTCAGGAGTAACGGCGACTCTCTCTAGCCAAATTTATAGGCATGGCATGTGTTTCTTTTAGTAAGCAGAGATAAAGCCATAAAGATGTTTAGATGGTTCCTTGATTGAGTGTTAAGTAACATCAAATCTCAGCAGAGGAAATTGCAACATTAGGCAGTGCATTCACATTCCGTCATCATTGCTATACAATAGAGGAACGAAAAATGAAAATAAAGGGGGTAAACAGAGCTATGTTAGTGACTTTTCTTTTAAAAACCTACATCTGTAAGTAAAACTACATTTTTATTTTCTATGTGCCTCTGGATTGCTGTCGGAGAACTCCCCCCCCATCTATAGGTAAATGCATCAGTGAATAGCTAGCATCAGTCTAGAATGTGAAATCTGCAAAAAGGGCAGAAAAGTCCCTCTTAAGACCAATTTTAGATGCCTCATATCAATTGTAGTCTTTAGGACCTTCAGCTGACCATACTCTTAAAGTTGTTGGGTAAAGCAAGCTGTATTTAATATTTGCATCCCTGAGTTTTCTTTTAATTGGGAAGAAGGCATCTCGTCTCTTTATGACTTCTGGGGGTAGATCATTAAAGACCTTAATTTTACAGCCTTCATAGTCAATAGAGATCTTGCCCCTTAACTTACGCTGGACATGTATTTTGTGTTGAAAGTACAGAAATTTAAATACGAAAGATCTAGGTCGTGCATTAGGACCTGGAGTTGGTTTTAATGATCTATGTGCCCTTTCTAACACATAGCAAGCACAATCAGGAGGAGGACCAGCAATTGAAATAAGTAATTTATTAATAAATGCCAAGGCATAATTTCCCTCGAGTCCTTCTTTAACCCCAAAGATGCGCAGGTTGTTTCTTCTGCTCCTACTTTCTAAGTCTTCCATTTTTGCTTCCAATTTAGTTATTCTTTTGTTGCTA